>CM047936.1:11341387-12591387 GCA_026230145.1 Diorhabda elongata
TTTCAACATTTCTCATATATTTGAGTGAGATCGCATCTAACTTTCTTAGATATCATCGAATAACATCCATTGAAGCCCATTGAGGTCAACTGTCACTTTGTGTTAATTGAAAATTTTCAAAGTCTATCTTCCTCATTTGAAGTCGAATTCCAACATTTCTTATAAATTTGAGTGAGATCGCATCTAGCTTTGTTAGATATCATTGAATTACATCTATTGAAGCCCATTGAGGTCAACTGTCACTTTGTGTTAATTGAAAATTTTCAAGGTCTATCTTCCTCATTTGAAGTCGAATTTCAACATTTCTCATATATTTGAGTGAGATCGCATCTAACTTTCTTAGATATCATCGAATAACATCCATTGAAGCCCATTGAGGTCAACTGTCACTTTGTGTTAATTGAAAATTTTCAAAGTCTATCTTCCTCATTTGAAGTCGAATTCCAACATTTCTTATAAATTTGAGTGAGATCGCATCTAACTTTCTTAGATATCATCGAATAACATCCATTGAAGCCCATTGAGGTCAACTGTCACTTTGTGTTAATTGAAAATTTTCAAAGTCTATCTTCCTCATTTGAAGTCGAATTTCAACATTTCTCATATATTTGAGTGAGATCGCATATAACTTTCTTAGATATCATCGAATAACATCCATTGAAGCCCATTGAGGTCAACTGTCACTTTGTGTTAATTGAAAATTTTCAAAGTCTATCTTCCTCATTTGAAGTCGAATTCCAACATTTCTTATAAATTTGAGTGAGATCGCATCTAACTTTGTTAGATATCATTGAATTACATCTATTGAAGCCCATTGAGGTCAACTGTCACTTTGTGTTAATTGAAAATTTTCAAGGTCTATCTTCCTCATTTGAAGTCGAATTTCAACATTTCTCATATATTTGAGTGAGATCGCATCTAACTTTCTTAGATATCATCGAATAACATCCATTGAAGCCCATTGAGGTCAACTGTCACTTTGTGTTAATTGAAAATTTTCAAAGTCTATCTTCCTCATTTGAAGTCGAATTCCAACATTTCTTATAAATTTGAGTGAGATCGCATCTAACTTTGTTAGATATCATTGAATTACATCTATTGAAGCCCATTGAGGTCAACTGTCACTTTGTGTTAATTGAAAATTTTCAAAGTCTATCTTCCTCATTTGAAGTCGAATTCCAACATATCTTATATATTTGAGTGAGATCGCATCTAACTTTCTTAGATATCATCGAATAGCATCCATTGAAGCCCATTGAGGTCAACTGTCACTTTGTGTTAATTGAAAATTTTCAAAGTCTATCTTCCTCATTTGAAGTCGAATTTCAACATTTCTCATATATTTGAGTGAGATCGCATATAACTTTCTTAGATATCATCGAATAACATCCATTGAAGCCCATTGAGGTCAACTGTCACTTTGTGTTAATTGAAAATTTTCAAAGTCTATCTTCCTCATTTGAAGTCGAATTCCAACATTTCTTATAAATTTGAGTGAGATCGCATCTAACTTTGTTAGATATCATTGAATTACATCTATTGAAGCCCATTGAGGTCAACTGTCACTTTGTGTTAATTGAAAATTTTCAAGGTCTATCTTCCTCATTTGAAGTCGAATTTCAACATTTCTCATATATTTGAGTGAGATCGCATCTAACTTTCTTAGATATCATCGAATAACATCCATTGAAGCCCATTGAGGTCAACTGTCACTTTGTGTTAATTGAAAATTTTCAAAGTCTATCTTCCTCATTTGAAGTCGAATTCCAACATTTCTTATAAATTTGAGTGAGATCGCATCTAACTTTGTTAGATATCATTGAATTACATCTATTGAAGCCCATTGAGGTCAACTGTCACTTTGTGTTAATTGAAAATTTTCAAGGTCTATCTTCCTCATTTGAAGTCGAATTTCAACATTTCTCATATATTTGAGTGAGATCGCATCTAACTTTCTTAGATATCATCGAATAACATCCATTGAAGCCCATTGAGGTCAACTGTCACTTTGTGTTAATTGAAAATTTTCAAAGTCTATCTTCCTCATTTGAAGTCGAATTCCAACATTTCTTATAAATTTGAGTGAGATCGCATCTAACTTTGTTAGATATCATTGAATTACATCTATTGAAGCCCATTGAGGTCAACTGTCACTTTGTGTTAATTGAAAATTTTCAAGGTCTATCTTCCTCATTTGAAGTCGAATTCCAACATTTCTTATATATTTGAGTGAGATCGCATCTAACTTTCTTAGATATCATCGAATAGCATCCATTGAAGCCCATTGAGGTCAACTGTCACTTTGTGTTAATTGAAAATTTTCAAGGTCTATCTTCCTCATTTGAAGTCGAATTTCAACATTTCTTATATATTTGAGTGAGTTTGCATCTAACTTTCTTAGATATCATTGAATAACATCCATTGAAGCCCATTGAGGTCAACTGCCACTTTGTGGTAATTGAAAATTTTCAAAGTCTATCTTCCTCATTTGAAGTCGAATTTCAACATTTCTCATATATTTGAGTGAGATCGCATCTAACTTTCTTAGATATCATCGAATAGCATCCATTGAAGCCCATTGAGGTCAACTGTCACTTTGTGTTAATTGAAAATTTTCAAGGTCTATCTTCCTCATTTGAAGTCGCATTTCAACATTTCTTATATATTTGAGTGAGTTTGCATCTAACTTTCTTAGATATCATCGAATAGCATCCATTGAAGCCCATTGAGGTCAACTGTCACTTTGTGTTAATTGAAAATTTTCAAGGTCTATCTTCCTCATTTGAAGTCGAATTTCAACATTTCTCATATATTTGAGTGAGATCGCATCTAACTTTCTTAGATATCATCGAATAACATCCATTGAAGCCCATTGAGGTCAACTGTCACTTTGTGTTAATTGAAAATTTTCAAAGTCTATCTTCCTCATTTGAAGTCGAATTTCAACATTTCTCATATATTTGAGTGAGATCGCATCTAACTTTCTTAGATATCATCGAATAACATCCATTGAAGCCCATTGAGGTCAACTGTCACTTTGTGTTAATTGAAAATTTTCAAAGTCTATCTTCCTCATTTGAAGTCGAATTTCAACATTTCTCATATATTTGAGTGAGATCGCATATAACTTTCTTAGATATCATCGAATAACATCCATTGAAGCCCATTGAGGTCAACTGTCACTTTGTGTTAATTGAAAATTTTCAAAGTCTATCTTCCTCATTTGAAGTCGAATTCCAACATTTCTTATAAATTTGAGTGAGATCGCATCTAACTTTGTTAGATATCATTGAATTACATCTATTGAAGCCCATTGAGGTCAACTGTCACTTTGTGTTAATTGAAAATTTTCAAGGTCTATCTTCCTCATTTGAAGTCGAATTCCAACATTTCTTATATATTTGAGTGAGATCGCATCTAACTTTCTTAGATATCATCGAATAGCATCCATTGAAGCCCATTGAGGTCAACTGTCACTTTGTGTTAATTGAAAATTTTCAAGGTCTATCTTCCTCATTTGAAGTCGAATTTCAACATTTCTTATATATTTGAGTGAGTTTGCATCTAACTTTCTTAGATATCATCGAATAGCATCCATTGAAGCCCATTGAGGTCAACTGTCACTTTGTGTTAATTGAAAATTTTCAAGGTCTATCTTCCTCATTTGAAGTCGAATTTCAACTTTTCTCATATATTTGAGTGAGATCGCATCTAACTTTCTTAGATATCATCGAATAACATCCATTGAAGCCCATTGAGGTCAACTGTCACTTTGTGTTAATTGAAAATTTTCAAAGTCTATCTTCCTCATTTGAAGTCGAATTTCAACATTTCTCATATATTTGAGTGAGATCGCATCTAACTTTCTTAGATATCATCGAATAGCATCCATTGAAGCCCATTGAGGTCAACTGTCACTTTGTGTTAATTGAAAATTTTCAAGGTCTATCTTCCTCATTTGAAGTCGCATTTCAACATTTCTTATATATTTGAGTGAGTTTGCATCTAACTTTCTTAGATATCATCGAATAGCATCCATTGAAGCCCATTGAGGTCAACTGTCACTTTGTGTTAATTGAAAATTTTCAAGGTCTATCTTCCTCATTTGAAGTCGAATTTCAACATTTCTCATATATTTGAGTGAGATCGCATCTAACTTTCTTAGATATCATCGAATAACATCCATTGAAGCCCATTGAGGTCAACTGTCACTTTGTGTTAATTGAAAATTTTCAAAGTCTATCTTCCTCATTTGAAGTCGAATTTCAACATTTCTCATATATTTGAGTGAGATCGCATCTAACTTTCTTAGATATCATCGAATAACATCCATTGAAGCCCATTGAGGTCAACTGTCACTTTGTGTTAATTGAAAATTTTCAAAGTCTATCTTCCTCATTTGAAGTCGAATTTCAACATTTCTCATATATTTGAGTGAGATCGCATCTAACTTTCTTAGATATCATCGAATAACATCCATTGAAGCCCATTGAGGTCAACTGTCACTTTGTGTTAATTGAAAATTTTCAAAGTCTATCTTCCTCATTTGAAGTCGAATTCCAACATTTCTTATAAATTTGAGTGAGATCGCATCTAACTTTGTTAGATATCATTGAATTACATCTATTGAAGCCCATTGAGGTCAACTGTCACTTTGTGTTAATTGAAAATTTTCAAGGTCTATCTTCCTCATTTGAAGTCGAATTCCAACATTTCTTATATATTTGAGTGAGATCGCATCTAACTTTCTTAGATATCATCGAATAGCATCCATTGAAGCCCATTGAGGTCAACTGTCACTTTGTGTTAATTGAAAATTTTCAAGGTCTATCTTCCTCATTTGAAGTCGAATTTCAACATTTCTTATATATTTGAGTGAGTTTGCATCTAACTTTCTTAGATATCATCGAATAGCATCCATTGAAGCCCATTGAGGTCAACTGTCACTTTGTGTTAATTGAAAATTTTCAAGGTCTATCTTCCTCATTTGAAGTCGAATTTCAACATTTCTCATATATTTGAGTGAGATCGCATCTAACTTTCTTAGATATCATCGAATAACATCCATTGAAGCCCATTGAGGTCAACTGTCACTTTGTGTTAATTGAAAATTTTCAAAGTCTATCTTCCTCATTTGAAGTCGAATTTCAACATTTCTCATATATTTGAGTGAGATCGCATCTAACTTTCTTAGATATCATCGAATAACATCCATTGAAGCCCATTGAGGTCAACTGTCACTTTGTGTTAATTGAAAATTTTCAAAGTCTATTTTCCTCATTTGAAGTCGAATTCCAACATTTCTTATAAATTTGAGTGAGATCGCATCTAACTTTGTTAGATATCATTGAATTACATCTATTGAAGCCCATTGAGGTCAACTGTCACTTTGTGTTAATTGAAAATTTTCAAGGTCTATCTTCCTCATTTGAAGTCGAATTCCAACATTTCTCATATATTTGAGTGAGATCGCATCTAACTTTCCTAGATATCATCGAATAACATCCATTGAAGCCCATTGAGGTCAACTGTCACTTTGTGTTAATTGAAAATTTTCAAAGTCTATCTTCCTCATTTGAAGTCGAATTCCAACATTTCTTATAAATTTGAGTGAGATCGCATCTAACTTTGTTAGATATCATTGAATTACATCTATTGAAGCCCATTGAGGTCAACTGTCACTTTGTGTTAATTGAAAATTTTCAAGGTCTATCTTCCTCATTTGAAGTCGAATTTCAACATTTCTCATATATTTGAGTGAGATCGCATCTAACTTTCTTAGATATCATCGAATAACATCCATTGAAGCCCATTGAGGTCAACTGTCACTTTGTGTTAATTGAAAATTTTCAAAGTCTATCTTCCTCATTTGAAGTCGAATTCCAACATTTCTTATATATTTGAGTGAGATCGCATCTAACTTTCTTAGATATCATCGAATAGCATCCATTGAAGCCCATTGAGGTCAACTGTCACTTTGTGTTAATTGAAAATTTTCAAGGTCTATCTTCCTCATTTGAAGTCGAATTTCAACATTTCTTATATATTTGAGTGAGTTTGCATCTAACTTTGTCAGATATCATCGAAAAACATCCATTGAAGGCCATTGAGGTCAACTGTCACTTTGTGTTAATTGAAAATTTTCAAAGTCTATCTTCTTCATTTGAAGTCGAATTCCAACATTTCTTATATATTTGCGTGAGATCGCATCTAACTTTGTTAGATATCATTGAATAACATCCATTGAAGTTCATTGAGGTCAACTGTCACTTTGTGTTAATTGAAAATTTTCAAAGTCTATCTTCCTCATTTGAAGTCGAATTTCAACATTTCTCATATATTTGAGTGAGATCGCATCTAACTTTCTTAGATATCATCGAATAACATCCATTGAAGCCCATTGAGGTCAACTGTCACTTTGTGTTAATTGAAAATTTTCAAAGTCTATCTTCCTCATTTGAAGTCGAATTTCAACATTTCTCATATATTTGAGTGAGATCGCATCTAACTTTCTTAGATATCATCGAATAACATCCATTGAAGCCCATTGAGGTCAACTGTCACTTTGTGTTAATTGAAAATTTTCAAAGTCTATCTTCCTCATTTGAAGTCGAATTCCAACATTTCTTATAAATTTGAGTGAGATCGCATCTAACTTTGTTAGATATCATTGAATTACATCTATTGAAGCCCATTGAGGTCAACTGTCACTTTGTGTTAATTGAAAATTTTCAAGGTCTATCTTCCTCATTTGAAGTCGAATTCCAACATTTCTTATATATTTGAGTGAGATCGCATCTAACTTTCTTAGATATCATCGAATAGCATCCATTGAAGCCCATTGAGGTCAACTGTCACTTTGTGTTAATTGAAAATTTTCAAGGTCTATCTTCCTCATTTGAAGTCGAATTTCAACATTTCTTATATATTTGAGTGAGTTTGCATCTAACTTTCTTAGATATCATCGAATAGCATCCATTGAAGCCCATTGAGGTCAACTGTCACTTTGTGTTAATTGAAAATTTTCAAGGTCTATCTTCCTCATTTGAAGTCGAATTTCAACATTTCTCATATATTTGAGTGAGATCGCATCTAACTTTCTTAGATATCATCGAATAACATCCATTGAAGCCCATTGAGGTCAACTGTCACTTTGTGTTAATTGAAAATTTTCAAAGTCTATCTTCCTCATTTGAAGTCGAATTTCAACATTTCTCATATATTTGAGTGAGATCGCATCTAACTTTCTTAGATATCATCGAATAACATCCATTGAAGCCCATTGAGGTCAACTGTCACTTTGTGTTAATTGAAAATTTTCAAAGTCTATCTTCCTCATTTGAAGTCGAATTCCAACATTTCTTATAAATTTGAGTGAGATCGCATCTAACTTTGTTAGATATCATTGAATTACATCTATTGAAGCCCATTGAGGTCAACTGTCACTTTGTGTTAATTGAAAATTTTCAAGGTCTATCTTCCTCATTTGAAGTCGAATTCCAACATTTCTCATATATTTGAGTGAGATCGCATCTAACTTTCCTAGATATCATCGAATAACATCCATTGAAGCCCATTGAGGTCAACTGTCACTTTGTGTTAATTGAAAATTTTCAAAGTCTATCTTCCTCATTTGAAGTCGAATTCCAACATTTCTTATAAATTTGAGTGAGATCGCATCTAACTTTGTTAGATATCATTGAATTACATCTATTGAAGCCCATTGAGGTCAACTGTCACTTTGTGTTAATTGAAAATTTTCAAGGTCTATCTTCCTCATTTGAAGTCGAATTTCAACATTTCTCATATATTTGAGTGAGATCGCATCTAACTTTCTTAGATATCATCGAATAACATCCATTGAAGCCCATTGAGGTCAACTGTCACTTTGTGTTAATTGAAAATTTTCAAAGTCTATCTTCCTCATTTGAAGTCGAATTCCAACATTTCTTATATATTTGAGTGAGATCGCATCTAACTTTCTTAGATATCATCGAATAGCATCCATTGAAGCCCATTGAGGTCAACTGTCACTTTGTGTTAATTGAAAATTTTCAAGGTCTATCTTCCTCATTTGAAGTCGAATTTCAACATTTCTTATATATTTGAGTGAGTTTGCATCTAACTTTGTCAGATATCATCGAAAAACATCCATTGAAGGCCATTGAGGTCAACTGTCACTTTGTGTTAATTGAAAATTTTCAAAGTCTATCTTCTTCATTTGAAGTCGAATTCCAACATTTCTTATATATTTGCGTGAGATCGCATCTAACTTTGTTAGATATCATTGAATAACATCCATTGAAGTTCATTGAGGTCAACTGTCACTTTGTGTTAATTGAAAATTTTCAAAGTCTATCTTCCTCATTTGAAGTCGAATTCCAACATTTCTTATATATTTGCGTGAGATCGCATCTAACTTTGTTAGATATCATCGAATAACATCCATTGAAGCCCATTGAGATCAACTGTCACTTTGTGTTAATTGAAAATTTTCAAAGTCTATCTTCCTCATTTGAAGTCGAATTGCAACATTTCTTATATATTTGAGTGAGATTGCATCTTACTTTGTTAGATATCATCGAATAACATCCATTGAAGACCATTGAGGTCAACTGTCACTTTGTGTTAATTGAAAATTTTCAAGGTCTATCTTCCTCATTTGAAGTCGAATTTCAACATTTCTTATATATTTGAGTGAGTTTGCATCTAACTTTGTCAGATATCATCGAAAAACATCCATTGAAGGCCATTGAGGTCAACTGTCACTTTGTGTTAATTGAAAATTTTCAAAGTCTATCTTCTTCATTTGAAGTCGAATTCCAACATTTCTTATATATTTGCGTGAGATCGCATCTGACTTTGTTAGATATCATTGAATAACATCCATTGAAGTTCATTGAGGTCAACTGTCACTTTGTGTTAATTGAAAATTTTCTAGGTCTATCTTCCTCATTTGAAGTCGAATTTCAACATTTCTTATATATTTGAGTGAGTTTACATCTAACTTTGTCAGATATCATCGAATAACATCCATTGAAGCCCATTGAGGTCAACTGTCACTTTGTGTTAATTGAAAATTTTCAAGGTCTATCTTCCTCATTTGAAGTCAAATTTCAACATTTCTTATATATTTGCGTGAGATCGCATCTAACTTTGTTAGATATCATTGAATAACATCCATTGAAGTTCATTGAGGTCAACTGTCACTTTGTGTTAATTGAAAATTTTCAAAGTCTATCTCCTTCATTTGAAGTCGAATTCCAACATTTCTTATATATTTGCGTGAGATCGCATCTAACTTTGTTAGATATCATTGAATAACATCCATTGAAGCCCATTGAAGTCAACTGTCACTTTGTGTTAATTGAAAATTTTCAAAGTCTATCTTCTTCATTTGAAGTCGAATTCCAACATTTCTTATATATCTGAGTGAGATCGCATCTAACTTTGTTAGATATCATTGAATAACATCCATTGAAGCCCATTGAGGTCAACTGCCACTTTGTGGTAATTGAAAATTTTCAAAGTCTATCTTCCTCATTTGAAGTCGAATTTCAACATTTCTCATATATTTGAGTGAGATCGCATCTAACTTTCTTAGATATCATCGAATAACATCCATTGAAGCCCATTGAGGTCAACTGTCACTTTGTGTTAATTGAAAATTTTCAAAGTCTATCTTCCTCATTTGAAGTCGAATTCCAACATCTCTTATAAATTTGAGTGAGATCGCATCTAACTTTGTTAGATATCATTGAATTACATCTATTGAAGCCCATTGAGGTCAACTGTCACTTTGTGTTAATTGAAAATTTTCAAGGTCTATCTTCCTCATTTGAAGTCGAATTCTCCAACATTTCTTATATATTTGAGTGAGATCGCATCTAACTTTCTTAGATATCATCGAATAGCATCCATTGAAGCCCATTGAGGTCAACTGTCACTTTGTGTTAATTGAAAATTTTCAAGGTCTATCTTCCTCATTTGAAGTCGAATTTCAACATTTCTTATATATTTGAGTGAGTTTGCATCTAACTTTGTCAGATATCATCGAAAAACATCCATTGAAGGCCATTGAGGTCAACTGTCACTTTGTGTTAATTGAAAATTTTCAAGGTCTATCTTCCTCATTTGAAGTCGAATTTCAACATTTCTTATATATTTGAGTGAGTTTACATCTAACTTTGTCAGATATCATCGAATAACATCCATTGAAGCCCATTGAGGTCAACTGTCACTTTCTGTTAATTGAAAATTTTCAAAGTCTATCTTCCTCATTTGAAGTCGAATTTCAACATCTCATATATTTGAGTGAGATCGCATTTAACTTTCTTAGATATCATCGAATAACATCCATTGAAGCCCATTGAGGTCAACTGTCACTTTGTGTTAATTGAAAATTTTCAAAGTCTATCTTCCTCATTTGAAGTCGAATTTCAACATTTCTCATATATTTGAGTGAGATCGCATCTAACTTTCTTAGATATCATCGAATAACATCCATTGAAGCCCATTGAGGTCAACTGTCACTTTGTGTTAATTGAAAATTTTCAAAGTCTATCTTCCTCATTTGAAGTCGAATTTCAACATTTCTCATATATTTGAGTGAGATCGCATCTAACTTTCTTAGATATCATCGAATAACATCCATTGAAGCCCATTGAGGTCAACTGTCACTTTGTGTTAATTGAAAATTTTCAAAGTCTATCTTCCTCATTTGAAGTCGAATTCCAACATCTCTTATAAATTTGAGTGAGATCGCATCTAACTTTGTTAGATATCATTGATTACATCTATTGAAGCCCATTGAGGTCAACTGTCACTTTGTGTTAATTGAAAATTTTCAAGGTCTATCTTCTTCATTTGAAGTCGAATTCCAACATTTCTTATATATTTGCGTGAGATCGCATCTAACTTTGTTAGATATCATTGAATAACATCCATTGAAGTTCATTGAGGTCAACTGTCACTTTGTGTTAATTAAAAATTTTCAAGGTCTATCTTCCTCATTTGAAGTCGAATTTCAACATTTCTTATATATTTGAGTGAGTTTACATCTAACTTTGTCAGATATCATTGAATAACATCCATTGAAGTTCATTGAGGTCAACTGTCACTTTGTGTTAATTGAAAATTTTCAAGGTCTATCTTCCTCATTTGAAGTCGAATTTCAACATTTCTTATATATTTGAGTGAGTTTACATCTAACTTTGTCAGATATCATCGAATAACATCCATTGAAGCCCATTGAGGTCAACTGTCACTTTGTGTTAATTGAAAATTTTCAAAGTCTATCTTCTTCATCTGAAGTCGAATTTCAACATCTCATATATTTGAGTGAGATCGCATTTAACTTTCTTAGATATCATCGAATAACATCCATTGAAGCCCATTGAGGTCAACTGTCACTTTGTGTTAATTGAAAATTTTCAAAGTCTATCTTCCTCATTTGAAGTCGAATTCCAACATCTCTTATAAATTTGAGTGAGATCGCATCTAACTTTCTTAGATATCATCGAATAACATCCATTGAAGCCCATTGAGGTCAACTGTCACTTTGTGTTAATTGAAAATTTTCAAAGTCTATCTTCCTCATTTGAAGTCGAATTTCAACATTTCTCATATATTTGAGTGAGATCGCATCTAACTTTCTTAGATATCATCGAATAACATCCATTGAAGCCCATTGAGGTCAACTGTCACTTTGTGTTAATTGAAAATTTTCAAAGTCTATCTTCCTCATTTGAAGTCGAATTTCAACATTTCTCATATATTTGAGTGAGATCGCATCTAACTTTCTTAGATATCATCGAATAACATCCATTGAAGCCCATTGAGGTCAACTGTCACTTTGTGTTAATTGAAAATTTTCAAAGTCTATCTTCCTCATTTGAAGTCGAATTCCAACATCTCTTATAAATTTGAGTGAGATCGCATCTACTTTGTTAGATATCATTGAATTACATCTATTGAAGCCCATTGAGGTCAACTGTCACTTTGTGTTAATTGAAAATTTTCAAGGTCTATCTTCCTCATTTGGAGTCGAATTCTCCAACATTTCTTATATATTTGAGTGAGATCGCATCTAACTTTCTTAGATATCATCGAATAGTATCCATTGAAGCCCATTGAGGTCAACTGTCACTTTGTGTTAATTGAAAATTTTCAAAGTCTATCTTCCTCATTTGAAGTCGAATTTCAACATTTCTCATATATTTGAGTGAGATCGCATCTAACTTTCTTAGATATCATCGAATAACATCCATTGAAGCCCATTGAGGTCAACTGTCACTTTGTGTTAATTGAAAATTTTCAAAGTCTATCTTCCTCATTTGAAGTCGAATTCCAACATCTCTTATAAATTTGAGTGAGATCGCATCTAACTTTGTTAGATATCATTGAATTACATCTATTGAAGCCCATTGAGGTCAACTGTCACTTTGTGTTAATTGAAAATTTTCAAGGTCTATCTTCCTCATTTGAAGTCGAATTCTCCAACATTTCTTATATATTTGAGTGAGATCGCATCTAACTTTCTTAGATATCATCGAATAGCATCCATTGAAGCCCATTGAGGTCAACTGTCACTTTGTGTTAATTGAAAATTTTCAAGGTCTATCTTCCTCATTTGAAGTCGAATTTCAACATTTCTTATATATTTGAGTGAGTTTACATCTAACTTTGTCAGATATCATCGAATAACATCCATTGAAGCCCATTGAGGTCAACTGTCACTTTGTGTTAATTGAAAATTTTCAAAGTCTATCTTCTTCATCTGAAGTCGAATTTCAACATCTCATATATTTGAGTGAGATCGCATTTAACTTTCTTAGATATCATCGAATAACATCCATTGAAGCCCATTGAGGTCAACTGTCACTTTGTGTTAATTGAAAATTTTCAAAGTCTATCTTCCTCATTTGAAGTCGAATTCCAACATCTCTTATAAATTTGAGTGAGATCGCATCTAACTTTCTTAGATATCATCGAATAACATCCATTGAAGCCCATTGAGGTCAACTGTCACTTTGTGTTAATTGAAAATTTTCAAAGTCTATCTTCCTCATTTGAAGTCGAATTTCAACATTTCTCATATATTTGAGTGAGATCGCATCTAACTTTCTTAGATATCATCGAATAACATCCATTGAAGCCCATTGAGGTCAACTGTCACTTTGTGTTAATTGAAAATTTTCAAAGTCTATCTTCCTCATTTGAAGTCGAATTTCAACATTTCTCATATATTTGAGTGAGATCGCATCTAACTTTCTTAGATATCATCGAATAACATCCATTGAAGCCCATTGAGGTCAACTGTCACTTTGTGTTAATTGAAAATTTTCAAAGTCTATCTTCCTCATTTGAAGTCGAATTCCAACATCTCTTATAAATTTGAGTGAGATCGCATCTACTTTGTTAGATATCATTGAATTACATCTATTGAAGCCCATTGAGGTCAACTGTCACTTTGTGTTAATTGAAAATTTTCAAGGTCTATCTTCCTCATTTGGAGTCGAATTCTCCAACATTTCTTATATATTTGAGTGAGATCGCATCTAACTTTCTTAGATATCATCGAATAGTATCCATTGAAGCCCATTGAGGTCAACTGTCACTTTGTGTTAATTGAAAATTTTCAAAGTCTATCTTCCTCATTTGAAGTCGAATTTCAACATTTCTCATATATTTGAGTGAGATCGCATCTAACTTTCTTAGATATCATCGAATAACATCCATTGAAGCCCATTGAGGTCAACTGTCACTTTGTGTTAATTGAAAATTTTCAAAGTCTATCTTCCTCATTTGAAGTCGAATTCCAACATCTCTTATAAATTTGAGTGAGATCGCATCTAACTTTGTTAGATATCATTGAATTACATCTATTGAAGCCCATTGAGGTCAACTGTCACTTTGTGTTAATTGAAAATTTTCAAGGTCTATCTTCCTCATTTGAAGTCGAATTCTCCAACATTTCTTATATATTTGAGTGAGATCGCATCTAACTTTCTTAGATATCATCGAATAGCATCCATTGAAGCCCATTGAGGTCAACTGTCACTTTGTGTTAATTGAAAATTTTCAAGGTCTATCTTCCTCATTTGAAGTCGAATTTCAACATTTCTTATATATTTGAGTGAGTTTGCATCTAACTTTGTCAGATATCATCGAAAAACATCCATTGAAGGCCATTGAGGTCAACTGTCACTTTGCGTTAATTGAAAATTTTCAAGGTCTATCTTCCTCATTTGAAGTCGAATTCCAACATCTCTTATAAATTTGAGTGAGATCGCATCTACTTTGTTAGATATCATTGAATTACATCTATTGAAGCCCATTGAGGTCAACTGTCACTTTCTGTTAATTGAAAATTTTCAAAGTCTATCTTCCTCATTTGAAGTCGAATTTCAACATCTCATATATTTGAGTGAGATCGCATTTAACTTTCTTAGATATCATCGAATAGTATCCATTGAAGCCCATTGAGGTCAACTGTCACTTTGTGTTAATTGAAAATTTTCAAAGTCTATCTTCCTCATTTGAAGTCGAATTTCAACATTTCTCATATATTTGAGTGAGATCGCATCTAACTTTCTTAGATATCATCGAATAACATCCATTGAAGCCCATTGAGGTCAACTGTCACTTTGTGTTAATTGAAAATTTTCAAAGTCTATCTTCCTCATTTGAAGTCGAATTCCAACATCTCTTATAAATTTGAGTGAGATCGCATCTAACTTTGTTAGATATCATTGAATTACATCTATTGAAGCCCATTGAGGTCAACTGTCACTTTGTGTTAATTGAAAATTTTCAAAGTCTATCTTCCTCATTTGAAGTCGAATTCTCCAACATTTCTTATATATTTGAGTGAGATCGCATCTAACTTTCTTAGATATCATCGAATAGCATCCATTGAAGCCCATTGAGGTCAACTGTCACTTTGTGTTAATTGAAAATTTTCAAGGTCTATCTTCCTCATTTGAAGTCGAATTTCAACATTTCTTATATATTTGAGTGAGTTTGCATCTAACTTTGTCAGATATCATCGAAAAACATCCATTGAAGGCCATTGAGGTCAACTGTCACTTTGCGTTAATTGAAAATTTTCAAGGTCTATCTTCCTCATTTGAAGTCGAATTTCAACATTTCTTATATATTTGAGTGAGTTTACATCTAACTTTGTCAGATATCATCGAATAACATCCATTGAAGCCCATTGAGGTCAACTGTCACTTTCTGTTAATTGAAAATTTTCAAAGTCTATCTTCCTCATTTGAAGTCGAATTTCAACATTTCTTATATATTTGAGTGAGTTTACATCTAACTTTGTCAGATATCATCGAATAACATCCATTGAAGCCCATTGAGGTCAACTGTCACTTTGTGTTAATTGAAAATTTTCAAAGTCTATCTTCCTCATTTGAAGTCGAATTTCAACATTTCTCATATATTTGAGTGAGATCGCATCTAACTTTCTTAGATATCATCGAATAACATCCATTGAAGCCCATTGAGGTCAACTGTCACTTTGTGTTAATTGAAAATTTTCAAAGTCTATCTTCCTCATTTGAAGTCGAATTTCAACATTTCTCATATATTTGAGTGAGATCGCATCTAACTTTCTTAGATATCATCGAATAACATCCATTGAAGCCCATTGAGGTCAACTGTCACTTTGTGTTAATTGAAAA
Organism: Diorhabda elongata; assembly: GCA_026230145.1. Lineage (NCBI taxonomy): Eukaryota > Metazoa > Arthropoda > Insecta > Coleoptera > Chrysomelidae > Diorhabda > Diorhabda elongata. Next base: position 11,357,083 of record CM047936.1, read on the forward strand.
TTTTCAAAGTCTATCTTCCTCATTTGAAGTCGAATTCCAACATCTCTTATAAATTTGAGTGAGATCGCATCTAACTTTGTTAGATATCATTGATTACATCTATTGAAGCCCATTGAGGTCAACTGTCACTTTGTGTTAATTGAAAATTTTCAAGGTCTATCTTCTTCATTTGAAGTCGAATTCCAACATTTCTTATATATTTGCGTGAGATCGCATCTAACTTTGTTAGATATCATTGAATAACATCCATTGAAGTTCATTGAGGTCAACTGTCACTTTGTGTTAATTAAAAATTTTCAAGGTCTATCTTCCTCATTTGAAGTCGAATTTCAACATTTCTTATATATTTGAGTGAGTTTACATCTAACTTTGTCAGATATCATTGAATAACATCCATTGAAGTTCATTGAGGTCAACTGTCACTTTGTGTTAATTGAAAATTTTCAAGGTCTATCTTCCTCATTTGAAGTCGAATTTCAACATTTCTTATATATTTGAGTGAGTTTACATCTAACTTTGTCAGATATCATCGAATAACATCCATTGAAGCCCATTGAGGTCAACTGTCACTTTGTGTTAATTGAAAATTTTCAAAGTCTATCTTCTTCATCTGAAGTCGAATTTCAACATCTCATATATTTGAGTGAGATCGCATTTAACTTTCTTAGATATCATCGAATAACATCCATTGAAGCCCATTGAGGTCAACTGTCACTTTGTGTTAATTGAAAATTTTCAAAGTCTATCTTCCTCATTTGAAGTCGAATTCCAACATCTCTTATAAATTTGAGTGAGATCGCATCTAACTTTCTTAGATATCATCGAATAACATCCATTGAAGCCCATTGAGGTCAACTGTCACTTTGTGTTAATTGAAAATTTTCAAAGTCTATCTTCCTCATTTGAAGTCGAATTTCAACATTTCTCATATATTTGAGTGAGATCGCATCTAACTTTCTTAGATATCATCGAATAACATCCATTGAAGCCCATTGAGGTCAACTGTCACTTTGTGTTAATTGAAAATTTTCAAAGTCTATCTTCCTCATTTGAAGTCGAATTTCAACATTTCTCATATATTTGAGTGAGATCGCATCTAACTTTCTTAGATATCATCGAATAACATCCATTGAAGCCCATTGAGGTCAACTGTCACTTTGTGTTAATTGAAAATTTTCAAAGTCTATCTTCCTCATTTGAAGTCGAATTCCAACATCTCTTATAAATTTGAGTGAGATCGCATCTACTTTGTTAGATATCATTGAATTACATCTATTGAAGCCCATTGAGGTCAACTGTCACTTTGTGTTAATTGAAAATTTTCAAGGTCTATCTTCCTCATTTGGAGTCGAATTCTCCAACATTTCTTATATATTTGAGTGAGATCGCATCTAACTTTCTTAGATATCATCGAATAGTATCCATTGAAGCCCATTGAGGTCAACTGTCACTTTGTGTTAATTGAAAATTTTCAAAGTCTATCTTCCTCATTTGAAGTCGAATTTCAACATTTCTCATATATTTGAGTGAGATCGCATCTAACTTTCTTAGATATCATCGAATAACATCCATTGAAGCCCATTGAGGTCAACTGTCACTTTGTGTTAATTGAAAATTTTCAAAGTCTATCTTCCTCATTTGAAGTCGAATTCCAACATCTCTTATAAATTTGAGTGAGATCGCATCTAACTTTGTTAGATATCATTGAATTACATCTATTGAAGCCCATTGAGGTCAACTGTCACTTTGTGTTAATTGAAAATTTTCAAGGTCTATCTTCCTCATTTGAAGTCGAATTCTCCAACATTTCTTATATATTTGAGTGAGATCGCATCTAACTTTCTTAGATATCATCGAATAGCATCCATTGAAGCCCATTGAGGTCAACTGTCACTTTGTGTTAATTGAAAATTTTCAAGGTCTATCTTCCTCATTTGAAGTCGAATTTCAACATTTCTTATATATTTGAGTGAGTTTGCATCTAACTTTGTCAGATATCATCGAAAAACATCCATTGAAGGCCATTGAGGTCAACTGTCACTTTGCGTTAATTGAAAATTTTCAAGGTCTATCTTCCTCATTTGAAGTCGAATTTCAACATTTCTTATATATTTGAGTGAGTTTACATCTAACTTTGTCAGATATCATCGAATAACATCCATTGAAGCCCATTGAGGTCAACTGTCACTTTCTGTTAATTGAAAATTTTCAAAGTCTATCTTCCTCATTTGAAGTCGAATTTCAACATCTCATATATTTGAGTGAGATCGCATTTAACTTTCTTAGATATCATCGAATAACATCCATTGAAGCCCATTGAGGTCAACTGTCACTTTGTGTTAATTGAAAATTTTCAAAGTCTATCTTCCTCATTTGAAGTCGAATTTCAACATTTCTCATATATTTGAGTGAGATCGCATCTAACTTTCTTAGATATCATCGAATAACATCCATTGAAGCCCATTGAGGTCAACTGTCACTTTGTGTTAATTGAAAATTTTCAAAGTCTATCTTCCTCATTTGAAGTCGAATTTCAACATTTCTCATATATTTGAGTGAGATCGCATCTAACTTTCTTAGATATCATCGAATAACATCCATTGAAGCCCATTGAGGTCAACTGTCACTTTGTGTTAATTGAAAATTTTCAAAGTCTATCTTCCTCATTTGAAGTCGAATTCCAACATCTCTTATAAATTTGAGTGAGATCGCATCTAACTTTGTTAGATATCATTGATTACATCTATTGAAGCCCATTGAGGTCAACTGTCACTTTGTGTTAATTGAAAATTTTCAAGGTCTATCTTCTTCATTTGAAGTCGAATTCCAACATTTCTTATATATTTGCGTGAGATCGCATCTAACTTTGTTAGATATCATTGAATAACATCCATTGAAGTTCATTGAGGTCAACTGTCACTTTGTGTTAATTAAAAATTTTCAAGGTCTATCTTCCTCATTTGAAGTCGAATTTCAACATTTCTTATATATTTGAGTGAGTTTACATCTAACTTTGTCAGATATCATTGAATAACATCCATTGAAGTTCATTGAGGTCAACTGTCACTTTGTGTTAATTGAAAATTTTCAAGGTCTATCTTCCTCATTTGAAGTCGAATTTCAACATTTCTTATATATTTGAGTGAGTTTACATCTAACTTTGTCAGATATCATCGAATAACATCCATTGAAGCCCATTGAGGTCAACTGTCACTTTGTGTTAATTGAAAATTTTCAAAGTCTATCTTCTTCATCTGAAGTCGAATTTCAACATCTCATATATTTGAGTGAGATCGCATTTAACTTTCTTAGATATCATCGAATAACATCCATTGAAGCCCATTGAGGTCAACTGTCACTTTGTGTTAATTGAAAATTTTCAAAGTCTATCTTCCTCATTTGAAGTCGAATTCCAACATCTCTTATAAATTTGAGTGAGATCGCATCTAACTTTCTTAGATATCATCGAATAACATCCATTGAAGCCCATTGAGGTCAACTGTCACTTTGTGTTAATTGAAAATTTTCAAAGTCTATCTTCCTCATTTGAAGTCGAATTTCAACATTTCTCATATATTTGAGTGAGATCGCATCTAACTTTCTTAGATATCATCGAATAACATCCATTGAAGCCCATTGAGGTCAACTGTCACTTTGTGTTAATTGAAAATTTTCAAAGTCTATCTTCCTCATTTGAAGTCGAATTTCAACATTTCTCATATATTTGAGTGAGATCGCATCTAACTTTCTTAGATATCATCGAATAACATCCATTGAAGCCCATTGAGGTCAACTGTCACTTTGTGTTAATTGAAAATTTTCAAAGTCTATCTTCCTCATTTGAAGTCGAATTCCAACATCTCTTATAAATTTGAGTGAGATCGCATCTACTTTGTTAGATATCATTGAATTACATCTATTGAAGCCCATTGAGGTCAACTGTCACTTTGTGTTAATTGAAAATTTTCAAGGTCTATCTTCCTCATTTGGAGTCGAATTCTCCAACATTTCTTATATATTTGAGTGAGATCGCATCTAACTTTCTTAGATATCATCGAATAGTATCCATTGAAGCCCATTGAGGTCAACTGTCACTTTGTGTTAATTGAAAATTTTCAAAGTCTATCTTCCTCATTTGAAGTCGAATTTCAACATTTCTCATATATTTGAGTGAGATCGCATCTAACTTTCTTAGATATCATCGAATAACATCCATTGAAGCCCATTGAGGTCAACTGTCACTTTGTGTTAATTGAAAATTTTCAAAGTCTATCTTCCTCATTTGAAGTCGAATTCCAACATTTCTTATATATTTGAGTGAGTTTACATCTAACTTTGTCAGATATCATTGAATAACATCCATTGAAGTTCATTGAGGTCAACTGTCACTTTGTGTTAATTGAAAATTTTCAAGGTCTATCTTCCTCATTTGAAGTCAAATTTCAACATTTCTTATATATTTGCGTGAGATCGCATCTAACTTTGTTAGATATCATTGAATAACATCCATTGAAGTTCATTGAGGTCAACTGTCACTTTGTGTTAATTGAAAATTTTCAAAGTCTATCTTCTTCATCTGAAGTCGAATTTCAACATTTCTCATATATTTGAGTGAGATCGCATTTAACTTTCTTAGATATCATCGAATAACATCCATTGAAGCCCATTGAGGTCAACTGTCACTTTGTGTTAATTGAAAATTTTCAAAGTCTATCTTCTTCATCTGAAGTCGAATTCCAACATTTCTTATATATTTGAGTGAGATCGCATCTAACTTTGTTAGATATCATTGAATAACATCCATTGAAGCCCATTGAGGTCAACTGTCACTTTGTGTTAATTGAAAATTTTCAAAGTCTATCTTCCTCATTTGAAGTCGAATTTCAACATTTCTCATATATTTGAGTGAGATCGCATCTAACTTTCTTAGATATCATCGAATAACATCCATTGAAGCCCATTGAGGTCAACTGTCACTTTGTGTTAATTGAAAATTTTCAAAGTCTATCTTCCTCATTTGAAGTCGAATTTCAACATTTCTCATATATTTGAGTGAGATCGCATCTAACTTTCTTAGATATCATCGAATAACATCCATTGAAGCCCATTGAGGTCAACTGTCACTTTGTGTTAATTGAAAATTTTCAAAGTCTATCTTCCTCATTTGAAGTCGAATTCCAACATTTCTTATATATTTGAGTGAGTTTACATCTAACTTTGTCAGATATCATTGAATAACATCCATTGAAGTTCATTGAGGTCAACTGTCACTTTGTGTTAATTGAAAATTTTCAAGGTCTATTTTCCTCATTTGAAGTCGAATTTCAACATTTCTTATATATTTGAGTGAGTTTACATCTAACTTTGTCAGATATCATCGAATAACATCCATTGAAGCCCATTGAGGTCAACTGTCACTTTGTGTTAATTGAAAATTTTCAAAGTCTATCTTCTTCATCTGAAGTCGAATTTCAACATTTCTCATATATTTGAGTGAGATCGCATTTAACTTTCTTAGATATCATCGAATAACATCCATTGAAGCCCATTGAGGTCAACTGTCACTTTGTGTTAATTGAAAATTTTCAAAGTCTATCTTCCTCATTTGAAGTCGAATTCCAACATTTCTTATATATTTGCGTGAGATCGCATCTAACTTTGTTAGATATCATTGAATAACATCCATTGAAGTTCATTGAGGTCAACTGTCACTTTGTGTTAATTGAAAATTTTCAAGGTCTATCTTCCTCATTTGAAGTCGAATTTCAACATTTCTTATATATTTGAGTGAGTTTACATCTAACTTTGTCAGATATCATCGAATAACATCCATTGAAGCCCATTGAGGTCAACTGTCACTTTGTGTTAATTGAAAATTTTCAAAGTCTATCTTCTTCATCTGAAGTCGAATTCCAACATTTCTCATATATTTGAGTGAGATCGCATTTAACTTTCTTAGATATCATCGAATAACATCCATTGAAGCCCATTGAGGTCAACTGTCACTTTGTGTTAATTGAAAATTTTCAAAGTCTATCTTCCTCATTTGAAGTCGAATTCCAACATTTCTTATATATTTGAGTGAGATTGCATCTTACTTTGTTAGATATCATCGAATAACATCCATTGAAGACCATTGAGGTCAACTGTCACTTTGTGTTAATTGAAAATTTTCAAGGTCTATCTTCCTCATTTGAAGTCGAATTTCAACATTTCTTATATATTTGAGTGAGTTTGCATCTAACTTTGTCAGATATCATCGAAAAACATCCATTGAAGGCCATTGAGGTCAACTGTCACTTTGTGTTAATTGAAAATTTTCAAAGTCTATCTTCTTCATTTGAAGTCGAATTCCAACATTTCTTATATATTTGCGTGAGATCGCATCTAACTTTGTTAGATATCATTGAATAACATCCATTGAAGTTCATTGAGGTCAACTGTCACTTTGTGTTAATTGAAAATTTTCTAGGTCTATCTTCCTCATTTGAAGTCGAATTTCAACATTTCTTATATATTTGAGTGAGTTTACATCTAACTTTGTCAGATATCATCGAATAACATCCATTGAAGCCCATTGAGGTCAACTGTCACTTTGTGTTAATTGAAAATTTTCAAAGTCTATCTTCTTCATTTGAAGTCGAATTCCAACATTTCTTATATATCTGAGTGAGATCGCATCTAACTTTGTTAGATATCATTGAATAACATCCATTGAAGGCCATTGAGGTCAACTGTCACTTTGTGTTAATTGAAAATTTTCAAAGTCTATCTTCCTCATTTGAAGTCAAATTTCAACATTTCTTATATATTTGCGTGAGATCGCATCTAACTTTGTTAGATATCATTGAATAACATCCATTGAAGTTCATTGAGGTCAACTGTCACTTTGTGTTAATTGAAAATTTTCAAAGTCTATCTCCTTCATTTGAAGTCGAATTCCAACATTTCTTATATATTTGCGTGAGATCGCATCTAACTTTGTTAGATATCATTGAATAACATCCATTGAAGCCCATTGAAGTCAACTGTCACTTTGTGTTAATTGAAAATTTTCAAAGTCTATCTTCTTCATTTGAAGTCGAATTCCAACATTTCTTATATATCTGAGTGAGATCGCATCTAACTTTGTTAGATATCATTGAATAACATCCATTGAAGCCCATTGAGGTCAACTGCCACTTTGTGGTAATTGAAAATTTTCAAAGTCTATCTTCCTCATTTGAAGTCGAATTTCAACATTTCTCATATATTTGAGTGAGATCGCATCTAACTTTCTTAGATATCATCGAATAACATCCATTGAAGCCCATTGAGGTCAACTGTCACTTTGTGTTAATTGAAAATTTTCAAGGTCTATCTTCCTCATTTGAAGTCGAATTTCAACATTTCTCATATATTTGAGTGAGTTTACATCTAACTTTGTCAGATATCATCGAATAACATCCATTGAAGCCCATTGAGGTCAACTGTCACTTTCTGTTAATTGAAAATTTTCAAAGTCTATCTTCCTCATTTGAAGTCGAATTCCAACATCTCTTATAAATTTGAGTGAGATCGCATCTAACTTTGTTAGATATCATTGAATTACATCTATTGAAGCCCATTGAGGTCAACTGTCACTTTGTGTTAATTGAAAATTTTCAAGGTCTATCTTCCTCATTTGAAGTCGAATTCTCCAACATTTCTTATATATTTGAGTGAGATCGCATCTAACTTTCTTAGATATCATCGAATAGCATCCATTGAAGCCCATTGAGGTCAACTGTCACTTTGTGTTAATTGAAAATTTTCAAGGTCTATCTTCCTCATTTGAAGTCGAATTTCAACATTTCTCATATATTTGAGTGAGTTTACATCTAACTTTGTCAGATATCATCGAATAACATCCATTGAAGCCCATTGAGGTCAACTGTCACTTTCTGTTAATTGAAAATTTTCAAAGTCTATCTTCCTCATTTGAAGTCGAATTTCAACATCTCATATATTTGAGTGAGATCGCATTTAACTTTCTTAGATATCATCGAATAACATCCATTGAAGCCCATTGAGGTCAACTGTCACTTTGTGTTAATTGAAAATTTTCAAAGTCTATCTTCCTCATTTGAAGTCGAATTTCAACATCTCATATATTTGAGTGAGATCGCATTTAACTTTCTTAGATATCATCGAATAACATCCATTGAAGCCCATTGAGGTCAACTGTCACTTTGTGTTAATTGAAAATTTTCAAAGTCTATCTTCCTCATTCGAAGTCGAATTTCAACATTTCTCATATATTTGAGTGAGATCGCATCTAACTTTCTTAGATATCATCGAATAACATCCATTGAAGCCCATTGAGGTCAACTGTCACATTGTGTTAATTGAAAATTTTCAAAGTCTATCTTCCTCATTTGAAGTCGAATTTCAACATTTCTCATATATTTGAGTGAGATCGCATCTAACTTTCTTAGATATCATCGAATAACATCCATTGAAGCCCATTGAGGTCAACTGTCACTTTGTGTTAATTGAAAATTTTCAAAGTCTATCTTCCTCATTTGAAGTCGAATTCCAACATCTCTTATAAATTTGAGTGAGATCGCATCTAACTTTGTTAGATATCATTGATTACATCTATTGAAGCCCATTGAGGTCAACTGTCACTTTGTGTTAATTGAAAATTTTCAAGGTCTATCTTCTTCATTTGAAGTCGAATTCCAACATTTCTTATATATTTGCGTGAGATCGCATCTAACTTTGTTAGATATCATTGAATAACATCCATTGAAGTTCATTGAGGTCAACTGTCACTTTGTGTTAATTGAAAATTTTCAAGGTCTATCTTCCTCATTTGAAGTCGAATTTCAACATTTCTTATATATTTGAGTGAGTTTACATCTAACTTTGTCAGATATCATTGAATAACATCCATTGAAGTTCATTGAGGTCAACTGTCACTTTGTGTTAATTGAAAATTTTCAAGGTCTATCTTCCTCATTTGAAGTCGAATTTCAACATTTCTTATATATTTGAGTGAGTTTACATCTAACTTTGTCAGATATCATCGAATAACATCCATTGAAGCCCATTGAGGTCAACTGTCACTTTGTGTTAATTGAAAATTTTCAAAGTCTATTTTCTTCATCTGAAGTCGAATTTCAACATCTCATATATTTGAGTGAGATCGCATTTAACTTTCTTAGATATCATCGAATAACATCCATTGAAGCCCATTGAGGTCAACTGTCACTTTGTGTTAATTGAAAATTTTCAAAGTCTATCTTCCTCATTTGAAGTCGAATTCCAACATCTCTTATAAATTTGAGTGAGATCGCATCTAACTTTCTTAGATATCATCGAATAACATCCATTGAAGCCCATTGAGGTCAACTGTCACTTTGTGTTAATTGAAAATTTTCAAAGTCTATCTTCCTCATTTGAAGTCGAATTTCAACATTTCTCATATATTTGAGTGAGATCGCATCTAACTTTCTTAGATATCATCGAATAACATCCATTGAAGCCCATTGAGGTCAACTGTCACTTTGTGTTAATTGAAAATTTTCAAAGTCTATCTTCCTCATTTGAAGTCGAATTTCAACATTTCTCATATATTTGAGTGAGATCGCATCTAACTTTCTTAGATATCATCGAATAACATCCATTGAAGCCCATTGAGGTCAACTGTCACTTTGTGTTAATTGAAAATTTTCAAAGTCTATCTTCCTCATTTGAAATCGAATTCCAACATCTCTTATAAATTTGAGTGAGATCGCATCTACTTTGTTAGATATCATTGAATTACATCTATTGAAGCCCATTGAGGTCAACTGTCACTTTGTGTTAATTGAAAATTTTCAAGGTCTATCTTCCTCATTTGGAGTCGAATTCTCCAACATTTCTTATATATTTGAGTGAGATCGCATCTAACTTTCTTAGATATCATCGAATAGTATCCATTGAAGCCCATTGAGGTCAACTGTCACTTTGTGTTAATTGAAAATTTTCAAAGTCTATCTTCCTCATTTGAAGTCGAATTTCAACATTTCTTATATATTTGAGTGAGTTTACATCTAACTTTGTCAGATATCATTGAATAACATCCATTGAAGTTCATTGAGGTCAACTGTCACTTTGTGTTAATTGAAAATTTTCAAGGTCTATCTTCCTCATTTGAAGTCAAATTTCAACATTTCTTATATATTTGCGTGAGATCGCATCTAACTTTGTTAGATATCATTGAATAACATCCATTGAAGCCCATTGAGGTCAACTGTCACTTTGTGTTAATTGAAAATTTTCAAAGTCTATCTTCCTCATTTGAAGTCGAATTTCAACATTTCTCATATATTTGAGTGAGATCGCATCTAACTTTCTTAGATATCATCGAATAACATCCATTGAAGCCAATTGAGGTCAACTGTCACTTTGTGTTAATTGAAAATTTTCAAAGTCTATCTTCCTCATTTGAAGTCGAATTTCAACATTTCTCATATATTTGAGTGAGATCGCATCTAACTTTCTTAGATATCATCGAATAACATCCATTGAAGCCCATTGAGGTCAACTGTCACTTTGTGTTAATTGAAAATTTTCAAAGTCTATCTTCCTCATTTGAAGTCGAATTCCAACATTTCTTATATATTTGAGTGAGTTTACATCTAACTTTGTCAGATATCATTGAATAACATCCATTGAAGTTCATTGAGGTCAACTGTCACTTTGTGTTAATTGAAAATTTTCAAGGTCTATTTTCCTCATTTGAAGTCGAATTTCAACATTTCTTATATATTTGAGTGAGTTTACATCTAACTTTGTCAGATATCATCGAATAACATCCATTGAAGCCCATTGAGGTCAACTGTCACTTTGTGTTAATTGAAAATTTTCAAAGTCTATCTTCTTCATCTGAAGTCGAATTTCAACATTTCTCATATATTTGAGTGAGATCGCATTTAACTTTCTTAGATATCATCGAATAACATCCATTGAAGCCCATTGAGGTCAACTGTCACTTTGTGTTAATTGAAAATTTTCAAAGTCTATCTTCCTCATTTGAAGTCGAATTCCAACATTTCTTATATATTTGCGTGAGATCGCATCTAACTTTGTTAGATATCATTGAATAACATCCATTGAAGTTCATTGAGGTCAACTGTCACTTTGTGTTAATTGAAAATTTTCAAGGTCTATCTTCCTCATTTGAAGTCGAATTTCAACATTTCTTATATATTTGAGTGAGTTTACATCTAACTTTGTCAGATATCATCGAATAACATCCATTGAAGCCCATTGAGGTCAACTGTCACTTTGTGTTAATTGAAAATTTTCAAAGTCTATCTTCTTCATCTGAAGTCGAATTCCAACATTTCTTATATATTTGAGTGAGATCGCATCTAACTTTGTTAGATATCATTGAATAACATCCATTGAAGCCCATTGAGGTCAACTGTCACTTTGTGTTAATTGAAAATTTTCAAAGTCTATCTTCCTCATTTGAAGTCGAATTTCAACATTTCTCATATATTTGAGTGAGATCGCATCTAACTTTCTTAGATATCATCGAATAACATCCATTGAAGCCCATTGAGGTCAACTGTCACTTTGTGTTAATTGAAAATTTTCAAAGTCTATCTTCCTCATTTGAAGTCGAATTTCAACATTTCTCATATATTTGAGTGAGATCGCATCTAACTTTCTTAGATATCATCGAATAACATCCATTGAAGTTCATTGAGGTCAACTGTCACTTTGTGTTAATTTAAAATTTTCAAGGTCTATTTTCCTCATTTGAAGTCGAATTTCAACATTTCTTATATATTTGAGTGAGTTTACATCTAACTTTGTCAGATATCATCGAATAACATCCATTGAAGCCCATTGAGGTCAACTGTCACTTTGTGTTAATTGAAAATTTTCAAAGTCTATCTTCTTCATCTGAAGTCGAATTTCAACATTTCTCATATATTTGAGTGAGATCGCATTTAACTTTCTTAGATATCATCGAATAACATCCATTGAAGCCCATTGTGGTCAACTGTCACTTTGTGTTAATTGAAAATTTTCAAAGTCTATCTTCCTCATTTGAAGTCGAATTTCAACATTTCTCATATATTTGAGTGAGATCGCATCTAACTTTCTTAGATATCATCGAATAACATCCATTGAAGCCCATTGAGGTCAACTGTCACTTTGTGTTAATTGAAAATTTTCAAAGTCTATCTTCCTCATTTGAAGTCGAATTTCAACATTTCTCATATATTTGAGTGAGATCGCATCTAACTTTCTTAGATATCATCGAATAACATCCATTGAAGCCCATTGAGGTCAACTGTCACTTTGTGTTAATTGAAAATTTTCAGTCTATCTTCCTCATTTGAAGTCGAATTCTCCAACATTTCTTATATATTTGAGTGAGATCGCATCTAACTTTGTTAGATATCATTGAATAACATCCATTGAAGCCCATTGAGGTCAACTGTCACTTTGTGTTAATTGAAAATTTTCAAAGTCTATCTTCCTCATTTGAAGTCGAATTTCAACATTTCTCATATATTTGAGTGAGATCGCATCTAACTTTCTTAGATATCATCGAATAACATCCATTGAAGCCCATTGAGGTCAACTGTCACTTTGTGTTAATTGAAAATTTTCAAAGTCTATCTTCCTCATTTGAAGTCGAATTTCAACATTTCTCATATATTTGAGTGAGATCGCATCTAACTTTCTTAGATATCATCGAATAACATCCATTGAAGTTCATTGAGGTCAACTGTCACTTTGTGTTAATTTAAAATTTTCAAGGTCTATTTTCCTCATTTGAAGTCGAATTTCAACATTTCTTATATATTTGAGTGAGTTTACATCTAACTTTGTCAGATATCATCGAATAACATCCATTGAAGCCCATTGAGGTCAACTGTCACTTTGTGTTAATTGAAAATTTTCAAAGTCTATCTTCTTCATCTGAAGTCGAATTTCAACATTTCTCATATATTTGAGTGAGATCGCATTTAACTTTCTTAGATATCATCGAATAACATCCATTGAAGCCCATTGAGGTCAACTGTCACTTTGTGTTAATTGAAAATTTTCAAAGTCTATCTTCCTCATTTGAAGTCGAATTTCAACATTTCTCATATATTTGAGTGAGATCGCATCTAACTTTCTTAGATATCATCGAATAACATCCATTGAAGCCCATTGAGGTCAACTGTCACTTTGTGTTAATTGAAAATTTTCAAAGTCTATCTTCCTCATTTGAAGTCGAATTTCAACATTTCTCATATATTTGAGTGAGATCGCATCTAACTTTCTTAGATATCATCGAATAACATCCATTGAAGCCCATTGAGGTCAACTGTCACTTTGTGTTAATTGAAAATTTTCAGTCTATCTTCCTCATTTGAAGTCGAATTCTCCAACATTTCTTATATATTTGAGTGAGATCGCATCTAATTTTCTTAGATATCATCGAATAGCATCCATTGAAGCCCATTGAGGTCAACTGTCACTTTGTGTTAATTGAAAATTTTCAAGGTCTATCTTCCTCATTTGAAGTCGAATTCTCCAACATTTCTTATATATTTGAGTGAGATCGCATCTAACTTTCTTAGATATCATCGAATAGCATCCATTGAAGCCCATTGAGGTCAACTGTCACTTTGTGTTAATTGAAAATTTTCAAGGTCTATCTTCCTCATTTGAAGTCGAATTTCAACATTTCTTATATATTTGAGTGAGTTTGCATCTAACTTTGTTAGATATCATTGAATGACATCTATTGAAGCCCATTGAGGTCAACTGTCACTTTGTGTTAATTGAAAATTTTCAAGGTCTATCTTCCTCATTTGAAGTCGAATTCTCCAACATTTCTTATATATTTGAGTGAGATCGCATCTAACTTTCTTAGATATCATCGAATAGCATCCATTGAAGCCCATTGAGGTCAACTGTCACTTTGTGTTAATTGAAAATTTTCAAGGTCTATCTTCCTCATTTGAAGTCGAATTCTCCAACATTTCTTATATATTTGAGTGAGATCGCATCTAACTTTCTTAGATATCATCGAATAGCATCCATTGAAGCCCATTGAGGTCAACTGTCACTTTGTGTTAATTGAAAATTTTCAAGGTCTATCTTCCTCATTTGAAGTCGAATTTCAACATTTCTTATATATTTGAGTGAGTTTGCATCTAACTTTGTTAGATATCATTGAATGACATCCATTGAAGCCCATTGAGGTCAACTGTCACTTTGTGTTAATTGAAAATTTTCAAAGTCTATCTTCCTCATTTGAAGTCGAATTTCAACATTTCTCATATATTTGAGTGAGATCGCATCTAACTTTCTTAGATATCATCGAATAACATCCATTGAAGCCCATTGAGGTCAACTGTCACTTTGTGTTAATTGAAAATTTTCAAAGTCTATCTTCCTCATTTGAAGTCGAATTTCAACATTTCTCATATATTTGAGTGAGATCGCATCTAACTTTCTTAGATATCATCGAATAACATCCATTGAAGCCCATTGAGGTCAACTGTCACTTTGTGTTAATTGAAAATTTTCAAAGTCTATCTTCCTCATTTGAAGTCGAATTCCAACATTTCTTATAAATTTGAGTGAGATCGCATCTAACTTTGTTGGATATCATTGAATTACATCTATTGAAGCCCATTGAGGTCAACTGTCACTTTGTGTTAATTGAAAATTTTCAAGGTCTATCTTCCTCATTTGAAGTCGAATTCCAACATTTCTTATATATTTGAGTGAGATCGCATCTAACTTTCTTAGATATCATCGAATAGCATCCATTGAAGCCCATTGAGGTCAACTGTCACTTTGTGTTAATTGAAAATTTTCAAGGTCTATCTTCCTCATTTGAAGTCGAATTTCAACATTTCTTATATATTTGAGTGAGTCTGCATCTAACTTTGTCAGATATCATCGAAAAACATCCATTGAAGGCCATTGAGGTCAACTGTCACTTTGTGTTAATTGAAAATTTTCAAAGTCTATCTTCTTCATTTGAAGTCGAATTCCAACATTTCTTATATATTTGCGTGAGATCGCATCTAACTTTGTTAGATATCATTGAATAACATCCATTGAAGTTCATTGAGGTCAACTGTCACTTTGTGTAAATTGAAAATTTTCAAGGTCTATCTTCCTCATTTGAAGTCGAATTTCAACATTTCTTATATATTTGAGTGAGTTTGCATCTAACTTTGTCAGATATCATCGAAAAACATCCATTGAAGGCCATTGAGGTCAACTGTCACTTTGTGTTAATTGAAAATTTTCAAAGTCTATCTTCTTCATTTGAAGTCGAATTCCAACATTTCTTATATATTTGCGTGAGATCGCATCTAACTTTGTTAGATATCATTGAATAACATCCATTGAAGTTCATTGAGGTCAACTGTCACTTTGTGTTAATTGAAAATTTTCTAGGTCTATCTTCCTCATTTGAAGTCGAATTTCAACATTTCTTATATATTTGAGTGAGTTTACATCTAACTTTGTCAGATATCATCGAATAACATCCATTGAAGCCCATTGAGGTCAACTGTCACTTTGTGTTAATTGAAAATTTTCAAGGTCTATCTTCCTCATTTGAAGTCAAATTTCAACATTTCTTATATATTTGCGTGAGATCGCATCTAACTTTGTTAGATATCATTGAATAACATCCATTGAAGTTCATTGAGGTCAACTGTCACTTTGTGTTAATTGAAAATTTTCAAGGTCTATCTTCCTCATTTGAAGTCGAATTCTCCAACATTTCTTATATATTTGAGTGAGATCGCATCTAACTTTCTTAGATATCATCGAATAGCATCCATTGAAGCCCATTGAGGTCAACTGTCACTTTGTGTTAATTGAAAATTTTCAAGGTCTATCTTCCTCATTTGAAGTCGAATTCTCCAACATTTCTTATATATTTGAGTGAGATCGCATCTAACTTTCTTAGATATCATCGAATAGCATCCATTGAAGCCCATTGAGGTCAACTGTCACTTTGTGTTAATTGAAAATTTTCAAGGTCTATCTTCCTCATTTGAAGTCGAATTTCAACATTTCTTATATATTTGAGTGAGTTTGCATCTAACTTTGTTAGATATCATTGAATAACATCCATTGAAGCCCATTGAGGTCAACTGTCACTTTGTGTTAATTGAAAATTTTCAAAGTCTATCTTCCTCATTTGAAGTCGAATTTCAACATTTCTCATATATTTGAGTGAGATCGCATCTAACTTTCTTAGATATCATCGAATAACATCCATTGAAGCCCATTGAGGTCAACTGTCACTTTGTGTTAATTGAAAATTTTCAAAGTCTATCTTCCTCATTTGAAGTCGAATTTCAACATTTCTCATATATTTGAGTGAGATCGCATCTAACTTTCTTAGATATCATCGAATAACATCCATTGAACCCATTGAGGTCAACTGTCACTTTGTGTTAATTGAAAATTTTCAAGGTCTATCTTCCTCATTTGAAGTCGAATTCTCCAACATTTCTTATATATTTGAGTGAGATCGCATCTAACTTTCTTAGATATCATCGAATAGCATCCATTGAAGCTCATTGAGGTCGATTGTCACTTTGTATTGATTGAAAATTTTCAAATTCTATCTTCCTAATTCGAAGTCGAATTGCAACATTTCTTATATATTTGAGTGAGTTCGCATCTAACTTCATCAGATTTCATCGAATAACATCCATTGAAGCCCATTGAGGTCAACTGTCACTTTGTGTCAATTGAAAATTTTCAAAGTCTATCTTCCTCATCTGAAGTCGAATTACAACATTTCTTATATATTTGAGTGAGTTCGCGTCTAACTTTGTCAGATATCGTCGATTAACATCCATTGAAGCCCATTGAGGTCGATTGTCACTTTGTGTTGATTGAAAATTTTCAAAGTCTATGTTCCTAATTTGAAGTCGAATTACAACATTTCTTATATATTTGAGTGAGTTCGCGTCTAACTTTGTCAGATATTGTCGATTAACATCCATTGAAGCTCATTCAGGTCGATTGTCACTTTGTATTGATTGAAAATTTTCAAAGTCTATCTTCCTAATTTGAGTTCGAATTTCAACATTTCTTATATATTTGAGTGAGTTCGCATCTAACTCTGTCAGATATCGTCGATTAACATCCATTGAAGCCCATTGAGGTCAACTGTCACTTTGTGTTAATTGAAAATTTTCAAAGTCTATCTTCCTCATTTGAAGTCGAATTTCAACATTTTTTTTATATTTGAGTGAGTTCGCATCTAACTTTGTCAGATATCATCGAATAACATCCATTGAAGCTCATTGAGGTCGATTGTCACTTTGTATTGATTAAAAATTTTCAAAGTCTATCCTCCTAATTTGAAGAGGAATTTCAACATTTCTTATATATTCGAGTGAGTTTGCATATAACTTTGTCAGATATCGTCGATTAACATCCATTGAAGCCCATTGAGGTCAAATGTCACTTTGTGTTAATTGAAAATTTTCAAAGTCTATCTTCCTCATTTGAAGTCGAATTACAACATTTCTTATATATTTGAGTGAGTTCGCGTCTAACTTTGTCAGATATCGTCGATTAACATCCATTGAAGCCCATTGAGGTCGATTGTCACTTTGTGTTGATTGAAAATTTTCAAAGTCTATGTTCCTAATTTGAAGTCGAATTTTAACATTTCTTATATATTCGAGTGAGTTTGCATATAACTTTGTCAGATATAGTCGATTAACATCCATTGAAGCCCATTGAGGTCAACTGTCACTTTGTGTTAATGGAAATTTTAAAAGTCTGTCTTCCTCATTTGAGGTCGAATTTCAACATTTCTTTTATATTTGAGTGAGTTCGCATCTAACTTTGTCAGATATCATCGAATAACATCCATTAAAGCCCATTGAGATCAACTCTCCTTTTGTGTTAATTGAAAATTTCCAAAGTCTATCTTCCTAATTTGAGTTCGAATTTCAACATTTCTTATATATTTGAGTGAATTCGCGTATAACTTTGTCAGATATCGTCGATTAACATCCATTGAAGCCCATTGAGGTCAAATGTCACTTTGTGTTAATTGAAAATTTTCAAAGTCTATCTTCCTCATTTGAAGTCGAATTACAACATTTCTTATATATTTGAGTGAGTTCGCGTCTAACTTTGTCAGATATTGTCGATTAACATCCATTGAAGCTCATTGAGGTCGATTGTCACTTTGTATTGATTGAAAATTTTCAAAGTCTATCTTCCTCATTTGAGGTCGAATTTCAACATTTCTTATATTATTGAGTGAGTTCGCATCTAACTTTGTCAGATATTGTCGATTAACATTCATTGAAGCTCATTCAGGTCGATTGTCACTTTGTATTGATTGAAAATTTTCAAAGTCTATCTTCCTAATTTGAAGTCGAATTTCAACATTTCTTATATTATTGAGTGAGTTCGCATCTAACTTGTCAGATTCCATCGAATAACATCCATTGAAGCCCATTGAGGTCAACTGTCACTTTGTTTTAATTGAAAATTTTCAAAGTCTATCTTCCTCATTTGAAGTCGAATTACAACATTTCTTATATATTTGAGTGAGATCGCATCTAACTTTCTTAGATATCATCGAATAACATCCATTGAAGCCCATTGAGGTCAACTGTCACTTTGTGTTAATTGAAAATTTTCAGTCTATCTTCCTCATTTGAAGTCGAATTCTCCAACATTTCTTATATATTTGAGTGAGATCGCATCTAATTTTCTTAGATATCATCGAATAGCATCCATTGAAGCCCATTGAGGTCAACTGTCACTTTGTGTTAATTGAAAATTTTCAAGGTCTATCTTCCTCATTTGAAGTCGAATTCTCCAACATTTCTTATATATTTGAGTGAGATCGCATCTAACTTTCTTAGATATCATCGAATAGCATCCATTGAAGCCCATTGAGGTCAACTGTCACTTTGTGTTAATTGAAAATTTTCAAGGTCTATCTTCCTCATTTGAAGTCGAATTTCAACATTTCTTATATATTTGAGTGAGTTTGCATCTAACTTTGTTAGATATCATTGAATGACATCTATTGAAGCCCATTGAGGTCAACTGTCACTTTGTGTTAATTGAAAATTTTCAAGGTCTATCTTCCTCATTTGAAGTCGAATTCTCCAACATTTCTTATATATTTGAGTGAGATCGCATCTAACTTTCTTAGATATCATCGAATAGCATCCATTGAAGCCCATTGAGGTCAACTGTCACTTTGTGTTAATTGAAAATTTTCAAGGTCTATCTTCCTCATTTGAAGTCGAATTCTCCAACATTTCTTATATATTTGAGTGAGATCGCATCTAACTTTCTTAGATATCATCGAATAGCATCCATTGAAGCCCATTGAGGTCAACTGTCACTTTGTGTTAATTGAAAATTTTCAAGGTCTATCTTCCTCATTTGAAGTCGAATTTCAACATTTCTTATATATTTGAGTGAGTTTGCATCTAACTTTGTTAGATATCATTGAATGACATCCATTGAAGCCCATTGAGGTCAACTGTCACTTTGTGTTAATTGAAAATTTTCAAAGTCTATCTTCCTCATTTGAAGTCGAATTTCAACATTTCTCATATATTTGAGTGAGATCGCATCTAACTTTCTTAGATATCATCGAATAACATCCATTGAAGCCCATTGAGGTCAACTGTCACTTTGTGTTAATTGAAAATTTTCAAAGTCTATCTTCCTCATTTGAAGTCGAATTTCAACATTTCTCATATATTTGAGTGAGATCGCATCTAACTTTCTTAGATATCATCGAATAACATCCATTGAAGCCCATTGAGGTCAACTGTCACTTTGTGTTAATTGAAAATTTTCAAAGTCTATCTTCCTCATTTGAAGTCGAATTCCAACATTTCTTATAAATTTGAGTGAGATCGCATCTAACTTTGTTGGATATCATTGAATTACATCTATTGAAGCCCATTGAGGTCAACTGTCACTTTGTGTTAATTGAAAATTTTCAAGGTCTATCTTCCTCATTTGAAGTCGAATTCCAACATTTCTTATATATTTGAGTGAGATCGCATCTAACTTTCTTAGATATCATCGAATAGCATCCATTGAAGCCCATTGAGGTCAACTGTCACTTTGTGTTAATTGAAAATTTTCAAGGTCTATCTTCCTCATTTGAAGTCGAATTTCAACATTTCTTATATATTTGAGTGAGTCTGCATCTAACTTTGTCAGATATCATCGAAAAACATCCATTGAAGGCCATTGAGGTCAACTGTCACTTTGTGTTAATTGAAAATTTTCAAAGTCTATCTTCTTCATTTGAAGTCGAATTCCAACATTTCTTATATATTTGCGTGAGATCGCATCTAACTTTGTTAGATATCATTGAATAACATCCATTGAAGTTCATTGAGGTCAACTGTCACTTTGTGTAAATTGAAAATTTTCAAGGTCTATCTTCCTCATTTGAAGTCGAATTTCAACATTTCTTATATATTTGAGTGAGTTTGCATCTAACTTTGTCAGATATCATCGAAAAACATCCATTGAAGGCCATTGAGGTCAACTGTCACTTTGTGTTAATTGAAAATTTTCAAAGTCTATCTTCTTCATTTGAAGTCGAATTCCAACATTTCTTATATATTTGCGTGAGATCGCATCTAACTTTGTTAGATATCATTGAATAACATCCATTGAAGTTCATTGAGGTCAACTGTCACTTTGTGTTAATTGAAAATTTTCTAGGTCTATCTTCCTCATTTGAAGTCGAATTTCAACATTTCTTATATATTTGAGTGAGTTTACATCTAACTTTGTCAGATATCATCGAATAACATCCATTGAAGCCCATTGAGGTCAACTGTCACTTTGTGTTAATTGAAAATTTTCAAGGTCTATCTTCCTCATTTGAAGTCAAATTTCAACATTTCTTATATATTTGCGTGAGATCGCATCTAACTTTGTTAGATATCATTGAATAACATCCATTGAAGTTCATTGAGGTCAACTGTCACTTTGTGTTAATTGAAAATTTTCAAGGTCTATCTTCCTCATTTGAAGTCGAATTCTCCAACATTTCTTATATATTTGAGTGAGATCGCATCTAACTTTCTTAGATATCATCGAATAGCATCCATTGAAGCCCATTGAGGTCAACTGTCACTTTGTGTTAATTGAAAATTTTCAAGGTCTATCTTCCTCATTTGAAGTCGAATTCTCCAACATTTCTTATATATTTGAGTGAGATCGCATCTAACTTTCTTAGATATCATCGAATAGCATCCATTGAAGCCCATTGAGGTCAACTGTCACTTTGTGTTAATTGAAAATTTTCAAGGTCTATCTTCCTCATTTGAAGTCGAATTTCAACATTTCTTATATATTTGAGTGAGTTTGCATCTAACTTTGTTAGATATCATTGAATAACATCCATTGAAGCCCATTGAGGTCAACTGTCACTTTGTGTTAATTGAAAATTTTCAAAGTCTATCTTCCTCATTTGAAGTCGAATTTCAACATTTCTCATATATTTGAGTGAGATCGCATCTAACTTTCTTAGATATCATCGAATAACATCCATTGAAGCCCATTGAGGTCAACTGTCACTTTGTGTTAATTGAAAATTTTCAAAGTCTATCTTCCTCATTTGAAGTCGAATTTCAACATTTCTCATATATTTGAGTGAGATCGCATTTAACTTTCTTAGATATCATCGAATAACATCCATTGAAGCCCATTGAGGTCAACTGTCACTTTGTGTTAATTGAAAATTTTCAAAGTCTATCTTCCTCATTTGAAGTCGAATTTCAACATTTCTCATATATTTGAGTGAGATCGCATCTAACTTTCTTAGATATCATCGAATAACATCCATTGAACCCATTGAGGTCAACTGTCACTTTGTGTTAATTGAAAATTTTCAAGGTCTATCTTCCTCATTTGAAGTCGAATTCTCCAACATTTCTTATATATTTGAGTGAGATCGCATCTAACTTTCTTAGATATCATCGAATAGCATCCATTGAAGCTCATTGAGGTCGATTGTCACTTTGTATTGATTGAAAATTTTCAAATTCTATCTTCCTAATTCGAAGTCGAATTGCAACATTTCTTATATATTTGAGTGAGTTCGCGTCTAACTTTGTCAGATATTGTCGATTAACATCCATTAAAGCCCATTGAGGTCAACTGTCACTTTGTACTGATTGAAAATTTTCAAAGTCTATCTTCCTCATTTGAAGTCGAATCACAACATTTCTTATATATTTGAGTGAGTTCGCGTCTAACTTTGTCAGATATTGTCGATTAACATCCATTGAAGCTCATTCAGGTCGATTGTCACTTTGTATTGATTGAAAATTTTCAAAGTCTATCTTCCTAATTTGAAGTCGAATTACAACATTTCTTATATATTTGAGTGAGTTCGCATCTAACTTCATCAGATTTCATCGAATAACATCCATTGAAGCCCATTGAGGTCAACTGTCACTTTGTGTCAATTGAAAATTTTCAAAGTCTATCTTCCTCATCTGAAGTCGAATTACAACATTTCTTATATATTTGAGTGAGTTCGCGTCTAACTTTGTCAGATATCGTCGATTAACATCCATTGAAGCCCATTGAGGTCGATTGTCACTTTGTGTTGATTGAAAATTTTCAAAGTCTATGTTCCTAATTTGAAGTCGAATTACAACATTTCTTATATATTTGAGTGAGTTCGCGTCTAACTTTGTCAGATATTGTCGATTAACATCCATTGAAGCTCATTCAGGTCGATTGTCACTTTGTATTGATTGAAAATTTTCAAAGTCTATCTTCCTAATTTGAGTTCGAATTTCAACATTTCTTATATATTTGAGTGAGTTCGCATCTAACTCTGTCAGATATCGTCGATTAACATCCATTGAAGCCCATTGAGGTCAACTGTCACTTTGTGTTAATTGAAAATTTTCAAAGTCTATCTTCCTCATTTGAAGTCGAATTTCAACATTTTTTTTATATTTGAGTGAGTTCGCATCTAACTTTGTCAGATATCATCGAATAACATCCATTGAAGCTCATTGAGGTCGATTGTCACTTTGTATTGATTAAAAATTTTCAAAGTCTATCCTCCTAATTTGAAGAGGAATTTCAACATTTCTTATATATTCGAGTGAGTTTGCATATAACTTTGTCAGATATCGTCGATTAACATCCATTGAAGCCCATTGAGGTCAAATGTCACTTTGTGTTAATTGAAAATTTTCAAAGTCTATCTTCCTCATTTGAAGTCGAATTACAACATTTCTTATATATTTGAGTGAGTTCGCGTCTAACTTTGTCAGATATCGTCGATTAACATCCATTGAAGCCCATTGAGGTCGATTGTCACTTTGTGTTGATTGAAAATTTTCAAAGTCTATGTTCCTAATTTGAAGTCGAATTTTAACATTTCTTATATATTCGAGTGAGTTTGCATATAACTTTGTCAGATATAGTCGATTAACATCCATTGAAGCCCATTGAGGTCAACTGTCACTTTGTGTTAATGGAAATTTTAAAAGTCTGTCTTCCTCATTTGAGGTCGAATTTCAACATTTCTTTTATATTTGAGTGAGTTCGCATCTAACTTTGTCAGATATCATCGAATAACATCCATTAAAGCCCATTGAGATCAACTCTCCTTTTGTGTTAATTGAAAATTTCCAAAGTCTATCTTCCTAATTTGAGTTCGAATTTCAACATTTCTTATATATTTGAGTGAATTCGCGTATAACTTTGTCAGATATCGTCGATTAACATCCATTGAAGCCCATTGAGGTCAAATGTCACTTTGTGTTAATTGAAAATTTTCAAAGTCTATCTTCCTCATTTGAAGTCGAATTACAACATTTCTTATATATTTGAGTGAGTTCGCGTCTAACTTTGTCAGATATTGTCGATTAACATCCATTGAAGCTCATTGAGGTCGATTGTCACTTTGTATTGATTGAAAATTTTCAAAGTCTATCTTCCTCATTTGAGGTCGAATTTCAACATTTCTTATATTATTGAGTGAGTTCGCATCTAACTTTGTCAGATATTGTCGATTAACATTCATTGAAGCTCATTCAGGTCGATTGTCACTTTGTATTGATTGAAAATTTTCAAAGTCTATCTTCCTAATTTGAAGTCGAATTTCAACATTTCTTATATTATTGAGTGAGTTCGCATCTAACTTGTCAGATTCCATCGAATAACATCCATTGAAGCCCATTGAGGTCAACTGTCACTTTGTTTTAATTGAAAATTTTCAAAGTCTATCTTCCTCATTTGAAGTCGAATTACAACATTTCTTATATATTTGAGTGAGTTCGCGTCTAACTTTGTCAGATATTGTCGATTAACATCCATTGAAGCTCATTCAGGTCGATTGTCACTTTGTATTGATTGAAAATTTTCAAAGTCTATCTTCCTAATTTGAAGTCGAATTTCAACATTTCTTATATTATTGAGTGAGTTCGCATCTAACTTTGTCAGATTCCATCGAATAACATCCATTGAAGCCCATTGAGGTCAACTGTCACTTTGTTTTAATTGAAAATTTCCAAAGTCTATCTTCCTCATTTGAAGTCGAATTTCAACATTTCTTATATATTTGAGTGAGTTCGCATCTAACTTTGTCAGATAGATATCATCGAATAACATCCATTAAAGCCCATTGAGATCGTCTGTCACTTTGTGTTAATTGAAAATTTTCAAAGTCTATCTTCCTCATCTGAAGTCGAATTACAACATTTCTTATATATTTGAGTGAGTTCGCGTCTAACTTTGTCAGATATCGTCGATTAACATCCATTGAAGCCCATTGAGGTCGATTGTCACTTTGTGTTGTTTGAAAATTTTCAAAGTCTATGTTCCTAATTTGAAGTCGAATTTTTAACATTTCTTATATATTCGAGTGAGTTTGCATATAACTTTGTCAGATATAGTCGATTAACATCCATTGAAGCCCATTGAGGTCAACTGTCACTTTGTGTTAATGGAAATTTTAAAAGTCTGTCTTCCTCATTTGAGGTCGAATTTCAACATTTCTTTTATATTTGAGTGAGTTCGCATCTAACTTTGTCAGATATCGTCGAAAAACATCCATCGAAGCTTATTTAGGTCGATTGTCACTTTGTATTGATTGAAAATTTTCAAAGTTTATCTTCCTAATTTGAAGTCGAATTGCAACATTTCTTATATATTTGAGTGAGTTCGCATCAAACTTTGTCAGATATCGTCGATTAACACCCATTGAAGCCCATTGAGGTCAACTGTCACTTTGTGTTAATTGAAAATTTTCAAAGTCTATCTTCCTCATTTGAAGTCGAATTACAACATTTCTTATATATTTGAGTGAGTTCGCGTCTAACTTTGTCAGATATTGTCGATTAACATCCATTGAAGCTCATCCAGGTCGATTGTCACTTTGTATTGATTGAAAATTTTCAAAGTCTATCTTCCTAATTTGAAGTCGAATTTCAACATTTCTTATATTATTGAGTGAGTTCGCATCTAACTTTGTCAGATTCCATCGAATAACATCCATTGAAGCCCATTGAGGTCAACTGTCACTTTGTTTTAATTGAAAATTTCCAAAGTCTATCTTCCTCATTTGAAGTCGAATTTCAACATTTCTTATATATTTGAGTGAGTTCGCGTCTAACTTTGTCAGATATTGTCGATTAACATCCATTGAAGCCCATTGAGGTCAACTGTCACTTTGTACTGATTGAAAATTTTCAAAGTCTATCTTCCTCATTTGAAGTCGAATTACAACATTTCTTATATATTTGAGTGAGTTCGCGTCTAACTTTGTCAGATATTGTCGATTAACATCCATTGAAGCTCATTCAGGTCGATTGTCACTTTGTATTGATTGAAAATTTTCAAAGTCTATCTTCCTAATTTGAAGTCGAATTTCAACATTTCTTATATTATTGAGTGAGTTCGCATCTAACTTTGTCAGATTCCATCGAATAACATCCATTGAAGCCCATTGAGGTCAACTGTCACTTTGTTTTAATTGAAAATTTCCAAAGTCTATCTTCCTCATTTGAAGTCGAATTTCAACATTTCTTATATATTTGAGTGAGTTCGCGTCTAACTTTGTCAGATATTGTCGATTAACATCCATTAAAGCCCATTGAGGTCAACTGTCACTTTGTACTGATTGAAAATTTTCAAAGTCTATCTTCCTCATTTGAAGTCGAATTACAACATTTCTTATATATTTGAGTGAGTTCGCGTCTAACTTTGTCAGATATTGTCGATTAACATCCATTGAAGCTCATTCAGGTCGATTGTCACTTTGTATTGATTGAAAATTTTCAAAGTCTATCTTCCTAATTTGAAGTCGAATTACAACATTTCTTATATATTTGAGTGAGTTCGCATCTAACTTCATCAGATTTCATCGAATAACATCCATTGAAGCCCATTGAGGTCAACTGTCACTTTGTGTTAATTGAAAATTTTCAAAGTCTATCTTCCTCATCTGAAGTCGAATTACAACATTTCTTATATATTTGAGTGAGTTCGCGTCTAACTTTGTCAGATATCGTCGATTAACATCCATTGAAGCCCATTGAGGTCGATTGTCACTTTGTGTTGATTGAAAATTTTCAAAGTCTATGTTCCTAATTTGAAGTCGAATTACAACATTTCTCATATATTTGAGTGAGTTCGCGTCTAACTTTGTCAGATATTGTCGATTAACATCCATTGAAGCTCATTCAGGTCGATTGTCACTTTGTATTGATTGAAAATTTTCAAAGTCTATCTTCCTAATTTGAAGTCGAATTTCAACATTTCTTATATTATTGAGTGAGTTCGCATCTAACTTTGTCAGATTCCATCGAATAACATCCATTGAAGCCCATTGAGATCAACTGTCCTTTTGTGTTAATTGAAAATTTCCAAAGTCTATCTTCCTAATTTGAGTTCGAATTTCAACATTTCTTATATATTTGAGTGAGTTCGCATCTAACTCTGTCAGATATCGTCGATTAACATCCATTGAAGCCCATTGAGGTCAACTGTCACTTTGTGTTAATTGAAAATTTTCAAAGTCTATCTTCCTCATTTGAAGTCGAATTACAACATTTCTTATATATTTGAGTGAATTCGCGTATAACTTTGTCAGATATCGTCGATTAACATCCATTGAAGCCCATTGAGGTCAAATGTCACTTTGTGTTAATTGAAAATTTTCAAAGTCTATCTTCCTCATTTGAAGTCGAATTACAACATTTCTTATATATTTGAGTGAGTTCGCGTCTAACTTTGTCAGATATTGTCGATTAATATCCATTGAAGCTCATTGAGGTCGATTGTCACTTTGTATTGATTGAAAATTTTCAAAGTCTATCTTCCTAATTTGAAGTCGAATTCCAACATTTCTTATATTATTGAGTGAGTTCGCATCTAACTTTGTCAGATTCCATCGAATAACATCCATTGAAGCCCATTGAGGTCAACTGTCACTTTGTTTTAATTGAAAATTTCCAAAGTCTATCTTCCTCATTTGAAGTCGAATTTCAACATTTCTTATATATTTGAGTGAGTTCGCGTCTAACTTTGTCAGATATCGTCGATTAACATCCATTGAAGCCCATTGAGGTCGATTGTCACTTTGTGTTGATTGAAAATTTTCAAAGTCTATGTTCCTAATTTGAAGTCGAATTTTAACATTTCTTATATATTCGAGTGAGTTTGCATATAACTTTGTCAGATATAGTCGATTAACATCCATTGAAGCCCATTGAGGTCAACTGTCACTTTGTGTTAATGGAAATTTTAAAAGTCTGTCTTCCTCATTTGAGGTCGAATTTCAACATTTCTCTTATATTTGAGTGAGTTCGCATCTAACTTTGTCAGATATCATCGAATAACATCCATTAAAGCCCATTGAGATCAACTCTCCTTTTGTGTTAATTGAAAATTTCCAAAGTCTATCTTCCTAATTTGAGTTCGAATTTCAACATGTCTTATATATTTGAGTGAATTCGCGTATAACTTTGTCAGATATCGTCGATTAACATCCATTGAAGCCCATTGAGGTCAAATGTCACTTTGTGTTAATTGAAAATTTCCAAAGTCTATCTTCCTAATTTGAGTTCGAATTTCAACATGTCTTATATATTTGAGTGAATTCGCGTATAACTTTGTCAGATATCGTCGATTAACATCCATTGAAGCCCATTGAGGTCGATTGTCACTTTGTGTTGATTGAAAATTTTCAAAGTCTATGTTCCTAATTTGAAGTCGAATTTTAACATTTCTTATATATTCGAGTGAGTTTGCATATAACTTTGTCAGATATAGTCGATTAACATCCATTGAAGCTCATTCAGGTCGATTGTCACTTTGTATTGATTGAAAATTTTCAAAGTCTATCTTCCTAATTTGAAGTCGAATTTCAACATTTCTTATATTATTGAGTGAGTTCGCATCTAACTTTGTCAGATTCCATCGAATAACATCCATTGAAGCCCATTGAGATCAACTGTCCTTTTGTGTTAATTGAAAATTTCCAAAGTCTATCTTCCTAATTTGAGTTCGAATTTCAACATTTCTTATATATTTGAGTGAGTTCGCATCTAACTCTGTCAGATATCGTCGATTAACATCCATTGAAGCCCATTGAGGTCAACTGTCACTTTGTGTTAATTGAAAATTTTCAAAGTCTATCTTCCTCATTTGAAGTCGAATTACAACATTTCTTATATATTTGAGTGAATTCGCGTATAACTTTGTCAGATATCGTCGATTAACATCCATTGAAGCCCATTGAGGTCAAATGTCACTTTGTGTTAATTGAAAATTTTCAAAGTCTATCTTCCTCATTTGAAGTCGAATTACAACATTTCTTATATATTTGAGTGAGTTCGCGTCTAACTTTGTCAGATATTGTCGATTAATATCCATTGAAGCTCATTGAGGTCGATTGTCACTTTGTATTGATTGAAAATTTTCAAAGTCTATCTTCCTAATTTGAAGTCGAATTCCAACATTTCCTATATTATTGAGTGAGTTCGCATCTAACTTTGTCAGATTCCATCGAATAACATCCATTGAAGCCCATTGAGGTCAACTGTCACTTTGTTTTAATTGAAAATTTCCAAAGTCTATCTTCCTCATTTGAAGTCGAATTTCAACATTTCTTATATATTTGAGTGAGTTCGCATCTAACTTTGTCAGATAGATATCATCGAATAACATCCATTAAAGCCCATTGAGATCGTCTGTCACTTTGTGTTAATTGAAAATTTTCAAAGTCTATCTTCCTCATCTGAAGTCGAATTACAACATTTCTTATATATTTGAGTGAGTTCGCGTCTAACTTTGTCAGATATCGTCGATTAACATCCATTGAAGCCCATTGAGGTCGATTGTCACTTTGTGTTGATTGAAAATTTTCAAAGTCTATGTTCCTAATTTGAAGTCGAATTTTAACATTTTTTATATATTCGAGTGAGTTTGCATATAACTTTGTCAGATATAGTCGATTAACATCCATTGAAGCCCATTGAGGTCAACTGTCACTTTGTGTTAATGGAAATTTTAAAAGTCTGTCTTCCTCATTTGAGGTCGAATTTCAACATTTCTTTTATATTTGAGTGAGTTCGCATCTAACTTTGTCAGATATCATCGAATAACATCCATTAAAGCCCATTGAGATCAACTCTCCTTTTGTGTTAATTGAAAATTTCCAAAGTCTATCTTCCTAATTTGAGTTCGAATTTCAACATTTCTTATATATTTGAGTGAATTCGCGTATAACTTTGTCAGATATCGTCGATTAACATCCATTGAAGCCCATTGAGGTCAAATGTCACTTTGTGTTAATTGAAAATTTTCAAAGTCTATCTTCCTCATTTGAAGTCGAATTACATTTCTTATATATTTGAGTGAGTTCGCGTCTAACTTTGTCAGATATCGTCGATTAACATCCATTGAAGCCCATTGAGGTCGATTGTCACTTTGTGTTGATTGAAAATTTTCAAAGTCTATGTTCCTAATTTGAAGTCGAATTTTAACATTTCTTATATATTCGAGTGAGTTTGCATATAACTTTGTCAGATATCGTCGATTAACATCCATTGAAGCCCATTGAGGTCAAATGTCACTTTGTGTTAATTGAAAATTTTCAAAGTCTATCTTCCTCATTTGAAGTCGAATTACAACATTTCTTATATATTTGAGTGAGTTCGCGTCTAACTTTGTCAGATATTGTCGATTAATATCCATTGAAGCTCATTGAGGTCAAATGTCACTTTGTGTTAATTGAAAATTTTCAAAGTCTATCTTCCTCATTTGAAGTCGAATTACATTTCTTATATATTTGAGTGAGTTCGCGTATAACTTTGTCAGATATCGTCGATTAACATCCATTGAAGCCCATTGAGGTCAAATGTCACTTTGTGTTAATTGAAAATTTTCAAAGTCTATCTTCCTCATTTGAAGTCGAATTACATTTCTTATATATTTGAGTGAGTTCGCGTCTAACTTTGTCAGATATCGTCGATTAACATCCATTGAAGCCCATTGAGGTCGATTGTCACTTTGTGTTGATTGAAAATTTTCAAAGTCTATGTTCCTAATTTGAAGTCGAATTTTAACATTTCTTATATATTCGAGTGAGTTTGCATATAACTTTGTCAGATATCGTCGATTAACATCCATTGAAGCCCATTGAGGTCAAATGTCACTTTGTGTTAATTGAAAATTTTCAAAGTCTATCTTCCTCATTTGAAGTCGAATTACAACATTTCTTATATATTTGAGTGAGTTCGCGTCTAACTTTGTCAGATATTGTCGATTAATATCCATTGAAGCTCATTGAGGTCGATTGTCACTTTGTATTGATTGAAAATTTTCAAAGTCTATCTTCCTAATTTGAAGTCGAATTCCAACATTTCCTATATTATTGAGTGAGTTCGCATCTAACTTTGTCAGATTCCATCGAATAACATCCATTGAAGCCCATTGAGGTCAACTGTCACTTTGTTTTAATTGAAAATTTCCAAAGTCTATCTTCCTCATTTGAAGTCGAATTTCAACATTTCTTATATATTTGAGTGAGTTCGCATCTAACTTTGTCAGATAGATATCATCGAATAACATCCATTAAAGCCCATTGAGATCGTCTGTCACTTTGTGTTAATTGAAAATTTTCAAAGTCTATCTTCCTCATCTGAAGTCGAATTACAACATTTCTTATATATTTGAGTGAGTTCGCGTCTAACTTTGTCAGATATCGTCGATTAACATCCATTGAAGCCCATTGAGGTCGATTGTCACTTTGTGTTGATTGAAAATTTTCAAAGTCTATGTTCCTAATTTGAAGTCGAATTTTAACATTTTTTATATATTCGAGTGAGTTTGCATATAACTTTGTCAGATATAGTCGATTAACATCCATTGAAGCCCATTGAGGTCAACTGTCACTTTGTGTTAATGGAAATTTTAAAAGTCTGTCTTCCTCATTTGAGGTCGAATTTCAACATTTCTTTTATATTTGAGTGAGTTCGCATCTAACTTTGTCAGATATCATCGAATAACATCCATTAAAGCCCATTGAGATCAACTCTCCTTTTGTGTTAATTGAAAATTTCCAAAGTCTATCTTCCTAATTTGAGTTCGAATTTCAACATTTCTTATATATTTGAGTGAATTCGCGTATAACTTTGTCAGATATCGTCGATTAACATCCATTGAAGCCCATTGAGGTCAAATGTCACTTTGTGTTAATTGAAAATTTTCAAAGTCTATCTTCCTCATTTGAAGTCGAATTACATTTCTTATATATTTGAGTGAGTTCGCGTCTAACTTTGTCAGATATCGTCGATTAACATCCATTGAAGCCCATTGAGGTCGATTGTCACTTTGTGTTGATTGAAAATTTTCAAAGTCTATGTTCCTAATTTGAAGTCGAATTTTAACATTTCTTATATATTCGAGTGAGTTTGCATATAACTTTGTCAGATATCGTCGATTAACATCCATTGAAGCCCATTGAGGTCAAATGTCACTTTGTGTTAATTGAAAATTTTCAAAGTCTATCTTCCTCATTTGAAGTCGAATTACAACATTTCTTATATATTTGAGTGAGTTCGCGTCTAACTTTGTCAGATATCGTCGATTAACATCCATTGAAGCCCATTGAGGTCGATTGTCACTTTGTGTTGATTGAAAATTTTCAAAGTCTATGTTCCTAATTTGAAGTCGAATTTTAACATTTCTTATATATTCGAGTGAGTTTGCATATAACTTTGTCAGATATAGTCGATTAACATCCATTGAAGCCCATTGAGGTCAACTGTCACTTTGTGTTAATGGAAATTTTAAAAGTCTGTCTTCCTCATTTGAGGTCGAATTTCAACATTTCTTTCATATTTGAGTGAGTTCGCATCTAACTTTGTCAGATATCATCGAATAACATCCATTAAAGCCCATTGAGATCAACTCTCCTTTTGTGTTAATTGAAAATTTCCAAAGTCTATCTTCCTAATTTGAGTTCGAATTTCAACATTTCTTATATATTTGAGTGAATTCGCGTATAACTTTGTCAGATATCGTCGATTAACATCCATTGAAGCCCATTGAGGTCAAATGTCACTTTGTGTTAATTGAAAATTTTCAAAGTCTATCTTCCTCATTTGAAGTCGAATTACAACATTTCTTATATATTTGAGTGAGTTCGCGTCTAACTTTGTCAGATATTGTCGATTAACATCCATTGAAGCTCATTGAGGTCGATTGTCACTTTGTATTGATTGAAAATTTTCAAAGTCTATCTTCCTCATTTGAGGTCGAATTTCAACATTTCTTATATTATTGAGTGAGTTCGCATCTAACTTTGTCAGATATTGTCGATTAACATTCATTGAAGCTCATTCAGGTCGATTGTCACTTTGTATTGATTGAAAATTTTCAAAGTCTATCTTCCTAATTTGAAGTCGAATTTCAACATTTCTTATATATTTGAGTGAGTTCGCGTCTAACTTTGTCAGATATTGTCGATTAACATCCATTAAAGCCCATTGAGGTCAACTGTCACTTTGTACTGATTGAAAATTTTCAAAGTCTATCTTCCTCATTTGAAGTCGAATTTCAACATTTCTTATATATTTGAGTGAGTTCGCGTCTAACTTTGTCAGATATTGTCGATTAACATCCATTAAAGCCCATTGAGGTCAACTGTCACTTTGTACTGATTGAAAATTTTCAAAGTCTATCTTCCTCATTTGAAGTCGAATTACAACATTTCTTATATATTTGAGTGAGTTCGCGTCTAACTTTGTCAGATATTGTCGATTAACATCCATTGAAGCTCATTCAGGTCGATTGTCACTTTGTATTGATTGAAAATTTTCAAAGTCTATCTTCCTAATTTGAAGTCGAATTACAACATTTCTTATATATTTGAGTGAGTTCGCGTCTAACTTTGTCAGATATCGTCGATTAACATCCATTGAAGCCCATTGAGGTCAACTGTCACTTTGTGTTAATTGAAAATTTTCAAAGTCTATCTTCCTCATCTGAAGTCGAATTACAACATTTCTTATATATTTGAGTGAGTTCGCGTCTAACTTTGTCAGATATCGTCGATTAACATCCATTGAAGCCCATTGAGGTCGATTGTCACTTTGTGTTGATTGAAAATTTTCAAAGTCTATCTTCCTCATTTGAAGTCGAATTTCAACATTTCTTATATTATTGAGTGAGTTCGCATCTAACTTTGTCAGATTCCATCGAATAACATCCATTGAAGCCCATTGAGGTCAACTGTCACTTTGTTTTAATTGAAAATTTTCAAAGTCTATCTTCCTCATTTGAAGTCGAATTACAACATTTCTTATATATTTGAGTGAGTTCGCGTCTAACTTTGTCAGATATTGTCGATTAACATCCATTGAAGCTCATTCAGGTCGATTGTCACTTTGTATTGATTGAAAATTTTCAAAGTCTATCTTCCTAATTTGAAGTCGAATTTCAACATTTCTTATATTATTGAGTGAGTTCGCATCTAACTTTGTCAGATTCCATCGAATAACATCCATTGAAGCCCATTGAGGTCAACTGTCACTTTGTTTTAATTGAAAATTTCCAAAGTCTATCTTCCTCATTTGAAGTCGAATTTCAACATTTCTTATATATTTGAGTGAGTTCGCGTCTAACTTTGTCAGATATTGTCGATTAACATCCATTAAAGCCCATTGAGGTCAACTGTCACTTTGTACTGATTGAAAATTTTCAAAGTCTATCTTCCTCATTTGAAGTCGAATTACAACATTTCTTATATATTTGAGTGAGTTCGCGTCTAACTTTGTCAGATATTGTCGATTAACATCCATTGAAGCTCATTCAGGTCGATTGTCACTTTGTATTGATTGAAAATTTTCAAAGTCTATCTTCCTAATTTGAAGTCGAATTACAACATTTCTTATATATTTGAGTGAGTTCGCGTCTAACTTTGTCAGATATCGTCGATTAACATCCATTGAAGCCCATTGAGGTCAACTGTCACTTTGTGTTAATTGAAAATTTTCAAAGTCTATCTTCCTCATCTGAAGTCGAATTACAACATTTCTTATATATTTGAGTGAGTTCGCGTCTAACTTTGTCAGATATCGTCGATTAACATCCATTGAAGCCCATTGAGGTCGATTGTCACTTTGTGTTGATTGAAAATTTTCAAAGTCTATCTTCCTCATTTGAAGTCGAATTACAACATTTCTTATATATTTGAGTGAGTTTGCATCTAACTTTGTCAGATATCATCGAAAAACATCCATTGAAGGCCATTGAGGTCAACTGTCACTTTGTGTTAATTGAAAATTTTCAAAGTCTATCTTCCTCATTTGAAGTCGGATTTCAACATTCCTTATATATTTGAGTGAGATCGCATCTAACTTTGTTAGATATCATCGAATAACATCCATTGAAGCCGATTGAGGTCAACTGTCACTTTGTGTTAATTGAAAATTTTTGAAAGTCTATCTTCCTCATTTGAAGTCTAATTTCAACATTTCTTATATATTTGAGTGAGATCGCATCTAACTTTGTTAGATTTCATCGAATAACATCCATTGAAGCCCATTGAGGTCAACTGTCACTTTGTGTTAATTGAAAATTTTCAAAGTCTATCTTCCTCATTTGAAGTCGAATTTCAACATTTCTTATATATTTGAGTGAGTTTGCATCTAACTTTGTCAGATATCATCGAATAACATCCATTGAAGCCCATTGAGGTCAACTGTCACTTTGTGTTAATTGAAAATTTTCAAAGTCTATCTTCCTCATTTGAAGTCGAATTTCAACATTTCTTATATATTTGAGTGAGTTTGCATCTAACTTTGTCAGATATCATCGAAAAACATCCATTGAAGGCCATTGAGGTCAACTGTCACTTTGTATTGATTGAAAATTTTCAAAGTCTATCTTCCTAATTTGAAGTCGAATTTCAACATTTCTTATATTATTGAGTGAGGTTCGCATCTAACTTTGTCAGATTCCATCGAATAACATCCATTGAAGCCCATTGAGGTCAACTGTCACTTTGTTTTAATTGAAAATTTTCAAAGTCTATCTTCCTAATTTGAAGTCGAATTTCAACATTTTTTATATATTCGAGTGAGATCGCATCTAACTTTGTTAGATATAGTCGATTAACATCCATTGAAGCTCATTGAGGTCGATTGTCACTTTGTATTGATTGAAAATTTTCAAAGTCTATCTTCCTAATTTGAAGTCGAATTTCAACATTTCTTATATTATTGAGTGAGGTTCGCATCTAACTTTGTCAGATTCCATCGAATAACATCCATTGAAGCCCATTGAGGTCAACTGTCACGTTGTGTTAATTGAAAATTTTAAAAGTCTATCTTCCTCATTTGAGGTCGAATTTCAACATTTCTTTTATATTTGAGTGAGTTCGCATCTAACTTTTTCAGATATCATCGAATAACATCCATTAAAGCCCATTGAGATCAACTGTCCTTTTGTGTTAATTGAAAATTTCCAAAGTCTATCTTCCTAATTTGAGTTCGAATTTCAACATTTCTTATATATTTGAGTGAGTTCGCATCTAACTCTGTCAGATATCGTCGATTAACATCCATTGAAGCCCATTGAGGTCAACTGTCACTTTGTGTTAATTGAAAATTTTCAAAGTCTATCTTCCTCATTTGAAGTCGAATTACAACATTTCTTATATATTTGAGTGAATTCGCGTATAACTTTGTCAGATATCGTCGATTAACATCCATTGAAGCCCATTGAGGTCAAATGTCACTTTGTGTTAATTGAAAATTTTCAAAGTCTATCTTCCTCATTTGAAGTCGAATTACAACATTTCTTATATATTTGAGTGAGTTCGCGTCTAACTTTGTCAGATATTGTCGATTAATATCCATTGAAGCTCATTGAGGTCGATTGTCACTTTGTATTGATTGAAAATTTTCAAAGTCTATCTTCCTAATTTGAAGTCGAATTTCAACATTTCTTATATTATTGAGTGAGGTTCGCATCTAACTTTGTCAGATTCCATCGAATAACATCCATTGAAGCCCATTGAGGTCAACTGTCACTTTGTTTTAATTGAAAATTTCCAAAGTCTATCTTCCTCATTTGAAGTCGAATTTCAACATTTCTTATATATTTGAGTGAGTTCGCATCTAACTTTGTCAGATAGATATCATCGAATAACATCCATTAAAGCCCATTGAGATCGTCTGTCACTTTGTGTTAATTGAAAATTTTCAAAGTCTATCTTCCTCATCTGAAGTCGAATTACAACATTTCTTATATATTTGAGTGAGTTCGCGTCTAACTTTGTCAGATATCGTCGATTAACATCCATTGAAGCCCATTGAGGTCGATTGTCACTTTGTGTTGATTGAAAATTTTCAAAGTCTATGTTCCTAATTTGAAGTCGAATTTCAACATTTCTTATATATTCGAGTGAGTTTGCATCTAACTTTGTCAGATATAGTCGATTAACATCCATTGAAGCCCATTGAGGTCAACTGTCACTTTGTTTTAATGGAAATTTTAAAAGTCTGTCTTCCTCATTTGAGGTCGAATTTCAACATTTCTTTTATATTTGAGTGAGTTCGCATCTAACTTTGTCAGATATCATCGAATAACATCCATTAAAGCCCATTGAGATCAACTCTCCTTTTGTGTTAATTGAAAATTTCCAAAGTCTATCTTCCTAATTTGAGTTCGAATTTCAACATTTCTTATATATTTGAGTGAATTCGCGTATAACTTTGTCAGATATCGTCGATTAACATCCATTGAAGCCCATTGAGGTAAAATGTCACTTTGTGTTAATTGAAAATTTTCAAAGTCTATCTTCCTCATTTGAAGTCGAATTACAACATTTCTTATATATTTGAGTGAGTTCGCGTCTAACTTTGTCAGATATTTTCGATTAACATCCATTGAAGCTCATTGAGGTCGATTGTCACTTTGTATTGATTGAAAATTTTCAAAGTCTATCTTCCTCATTTGAGGTCGAATTTCAACATTTCTTATATTATTGAGTGAGTTCGCATCTAACTTTGTCAGATATCATCGAATAACATCCATTGAAGCCCATTGAGGTCAACTGTCACTTTGTGTTAATTGAAAATTTCCAAAGTCTATCTTCCTCATTTGAAGTCGAATTACAACATTTCTTATATATTTGAGTGAGTTCGCGTCTAACTTTGTCAGATATCGTCGATTAACATTCATTGAAGCCCATTGAGGTCGATTGTCACTTTGTGTTGATTGAAAATTTTAAAAGTCTATCTTCCTCATTTGAGGTCGAATTTCAACATTTCTTTTATATTTGAGTGAGTTCGCATCTAACTTTGTCAGATATAGTCGATCAACATCCATTGAAGCCCATTGAGGTCAACTGTCACTATGTGTTGATTGAAAATTTTAAAAGTCTATCTTCCTCATTTGAGGTCGAATTTCAACATTTCTTTTATATTTGAGTGAGTTCGCATCTAACTTTGTCAGATATAGTCGATCAACATCCATTGAAGCCCATTGAGGTCAACTGTCACTTTGTGTTAATTGAAAATTTTCAAAGTTTATGTTCCTAATTTGAAGTCGAATTTCAACATTTCTTATATATTTGAGTGAGTTTGCATCTAACTTTGTCAGATATAGTCGATCAACATCCATTGAAGCCGATTGAGGTCAACTGTCACTTTGTGTTGATTGAAAATTTTAAAAGTCTATCTTCCTCATTTGAGGTCGAATTTCAACATTTCTTTTATATTTGAGTGAGTTCGCATCTAACTTTGTCAGATAGAATCGAATAACATCCATTAAAGCCCATTGAGATCAACTGTCCTTTTGTGTTAATTGAAAATTTCCAAAGTCTATCTTCCTAATTTGAGTTCGAATTTCAACATTTCTTATATATTTGAGTGAGTTTGCATCTAACTTTGTCAGATATCATCGAATAACATCCATTGATGCCCATTGAGGTCAACTGTCACTTTGTGTTAATTGAAAATTTTCAAAGTTCATCTTCCTCATTTGAAGTCGAATTTCAACATATCTCATATATTTGAGTGAGTTCGCATCTAACTTTGTCAGATATCGTCGAAAAACATCCATCGAAGCTTATTTAGGTCGATTGTCACTTTGTATTGATTGAAAATTTTCAAAGTCTATCTTCCTAATTTGAAGTCGAATTGCAACATTTCTTATATATTTGAGTGAGTTCGCATCTAACTTTGTCAGATATCATCGAATAACATCCATTGAAGCCCATTGAGGTCAACTGTCAGTTTGTGTTAATTGAAAATTTCCAAAGTCTATCTTCCTCATTTGAAGTCGAATTACAACATTTCTTATATATTTGAGTGGGTTCGCGTCTAACTTTGTCAGATATTGTCGATTAACATCCATTGAAGCTCATTCAGGTCAACTGTCACATTGTGTTAATTGAAAATTTCCAAAGTCTATCTTCCTCATTTGAAGTCAAATTTCAACATTTCTTATATATTTGAGTGAGTTCGCATCTAACTTTGTCAGATAGATATCATCGAATTACATCCATTAAAGCCCATTGAGATGAACTGTCACTTTGTGTTAATTGAAAATTTTCAAAGTCTATTTTTCTCATTTGAAGTCGAATTACAACATTTCTTATATATTTGAGTGAGTTCGCGTCTAACTTTGTCAGATATTGTCGATAAAAATCCATTGAAGCTCATTGAGGTTGATTGTGACTTTGTATTGATTGAAAATTTTCAAAGTCTATCTTCCTCATTTGAGGTCGAATTTCAACATTTCTTATATTATTGAGTGAGTTCGCATCTAACTTTGTCAGATATCATCGAATAACATCCATTGAAGCCCATTGAGGTCAACTGTCACTTTGTGTTAATTGAAAATTTCCAAAGTCTATCTTCCTCATTTAAAGTCGAATTTCAACATTTCTTATATTATTGAGTGAGGTTCGCATCTAACTTTGTCAGATTCCATCGAATAACATCCATTGAAGCCCATTGAGGTCAACTGTCACTTTGTTTTAATTGAAAATTTCCAAAGTCTATCTTCCTCATTTGAAGTCGAATTTCAACATTTCTTATATATTTGAGTGAGTTCGCATCTAACTTTGTCAGATAGATATCATCGAATAACATCCATTAAAGCCCATTGAGATCGTCTGTCAC
Organism: Diorhabda elongata; assembly: GCA_026230145.1. Taxonomy (NCBI): domain Eukaryota; kingdom Metazoa; phylum Arthropoda; class Insecta; order Coleoptera; family Chrysomelidae; genus Diorhabda; species Diorhabda elongata. Next base: position 11,396,778 of record CM047936.1, read on the forward strand.
TTTGTGTTAATTGAAAATTTTCAAAGTCTATCTTCCTCATCTGAAGTCGAATTACAACATTTCTTATATATTTGAGTGAGTTCGCGTCTAACTTTGTCAGATATCGTCGATTAACATCCATTGAAGCCCATTGAGGTCGATTGTCACTTTGTGTTGATTGAAAATTTTCAAAGTCTATGTTCCTAATTTGAAGTCGAATTTCAACATTTCTTATATATTCGAGTGAGTTTGCATCTAACTTTGTCAGATATAGTCGATTAACATCCATTGAAGCCCATTGAGGTCAACTGTCACTTTGTGTTAATGGAAATTTTAAAAGTCTGTCTTCCTCATTTGAGGTCGAATTTCAACATTTCTTTTATATTTGAGTGAGTTCGCATCTAACTTTGTCAGATATCATCGAATAACATCCATTAAAGCCCATTGAGATCAACTCTCCTTTTGTGTTAATTGAAAATTTCCAAAGTCTATCTTCCTAATTTGAGTTCGAATTTCAACATTTCTTATATATTTGAGTGAATTCGCGTATAACTTTGTCAGATATCGTCGATTAACATCCATTGAAGCCCATTGAGGTAAAATGTCACTTTGTGTTAATTGAAAATTTTCAAAGTCTATCTTCCTCATTTGAAGTCGAATTACAACATTTCTTATATATTTGAGTGAGTTCGCGTCTAACTTTGTCAGATATTTTCGATTAACATCCATTGAAGCTCATTGAGGTCGATTGTCACTTTGTATTGATTGAAAATTTTCAAAGTCTATCTTCCTCATTTGAGGTCGAATTTCAACATTTCTTATATTATTGAGTGAGTTCGCATCTAACTTTGTCAGATATCATCGAATAACATCCATTGAAGCCCATTGAGGTCAACTGTCACTTTGTGTTAATTGAAAATTTCCAAAGTCTATCTTCCTCATTTGAAGTCGAATTACAACATTTCTTATATATTTGAGTGAGTTCGCGTCTAACTTTGTCAGATATCGTCGATTAACATTCATTGAAGCCCATTGAGGTCGATTGTCACTTTGTGTTGATTGAAAATTTTAAAAGTCTATCTTCCTCATTTGAGGTCGAATTTCAACATTTCTTTTATATTTGAGTGAGTTCGCATCTAACTTTGTCAGATATAGTCGATCAACATCCATTGAAGCCCATTGAGGTCAACTGTCACTTTGTGTTGATTGAAAATTTTCAAAGTCTATGTTCCTAATTTGAAGTCGAATTTCAACATTTCTTATATATTTGAGTGAGTTTGCATCTAACTTTGTCAGATATAATCGAATAACATCCATTAAAGCCCATTGAGATCAACTGTCCTTTTGTGTTAATTGAAAATTTCCAAAGTCTATCTTCCTAATTTGAGTTCGAATTTCAACATTTCTTATATATTTGAGTGAGTTTGCATCTAACTTTGTCAGATATCATCGAATAACATCCATTGATGCCCATTGAGGTCAACTGTCACTTTGTGTTAATTGAAAATTTTCAAAGTTCATCTTCCTCATTTGAAGTCGAATTTCAACATATCTCATATATTTGAGTGAGTTCGCATCTAACTTTGTCAGATATCGTCGAAAAACATCCATCGAAGCTTATTTAGGTCGATTGTCACTTTGTATTGATTGAAAATTTTCAAAGTCTATCTTCCTAATTTGAAGTCGAATTGCAACATTTCTTATATATTTGAGTGAGTTCGCATCAAACTTTGTCAGATATCGTCGATTAACACCCATTGAAGCCCATTGAGGTCAACTGTCACTTTGTGTTAATTGAAAATTTTCAAAGTCTATCTTCCTCATTTGAAGTCGAATTACAACATTTCTTATATATTTGAGTGAGTTCGCGTCTAACTTTGTCAGATATTGTCGATTAACATCCATTGAAGCTCATTCAGGTCGATTGTCACTTTGTATTGATTGAAAATTTTCAAAGTCTATCTTCCTAATTTGAAGTCGTATTTCAACATTTCTTATATTATTGAGTGAGTTCGCATCTAACTTTGTCAGATATCATCGAATAACATCCATTGAAGCCCATTGAGGTCAACTGTCACTTTGTGTTAATTGAAAATTTCCAAAGTCTATCTTCCTCATTTGAAGTCGAATTACAACATTTCTTATATATTTGAGTGGGTTCGCGTCTAACTTTGTCAGATATTGTCGATTAACATCCATTGAAGCTCATTCAGGTCAACTGTCACATTGTGTTAATTGAAAATTTCCAAAGTCTATCTTCCTCATTTGAAGTCAAATTTCAACATTTCTTATATATTTGAGTGAGTTCGCATCTAACTTTGTCAGATAGATATCATCGAATTACATCCATTAAAGCCCATTGAGATGAACTGTCACTTTGTGTTAATTGAAAATTTTCAAAGTCTATTTTTCTCATTTGAAGTCGAATTACAACATTTCTTATATATTTGAGTGAGTTCGCGTCTAACTTTGTCAGATATTGTCGATAAAAATCCATTGAAGCTCATTGAGGTTGATTGTGACTTTGTATTGATTGAAAATTTTCAAAGTCTATCTTCCTCATTTGAGGTCGAATTTCAACATTTCTTATATTATTGAGTGAGTTCGCATCTAACTTTGTCAGATATCATCGAATAACATCCATTGAAGCCCATTGAGGTCAACTGTCACTTTGTGTTAATTGAAAATTTCCAAAGTCTATCTTCCTCATTTAAAGTCGAATTTCAACATTTCTTATATATTTGAGTGAGTTCGCGTCTAACTTTGTCAGATATTGTCGATTAACATCCATTGAAGCTCATTCAGGTCGATTGTCACTTTGTATTGATTGAAAATTTTCAAAGTCTATCTTCCCAATTTGAAGTCGAATTTCAACATTTCTTATATTATTGAGTGAGTTCGCATCTAACTTTGTCAGATATCATCGAATAACATCCATTGAAGCCCATTGAGGTCAACTGTCACTTTGTGTTAATTGAAAATTTCCAAAGTCTATCTTCCTCATTTGAAGTCGAATTACAACATTTCTTATATATTTGAGTGTGTTAGCGTCTAACTTTGTCAGATATCGTCGATTAACATCCATTGAAGCTCATTCAGGTCGATTGTCACTTTGTGTTGATTGAAAATTTGGAAGTCGATCTTCCTAATTTGAGGTCGAATTTCAACATTTCTCATATATTTGAGTGAGTTTGCATCTAACTTTGTCAGATATCATCGATTAACCTCCATTGGAGCCCATTGAAGTCGATTGTCACGTTGTGTTGATTGAAAATTTTCAAAGTCTATGTTCCTAATTTGAAGTCGAATTTCAACATTTCTTATATATTTGAGTGAGTTTGCATCTAACATTGTCAGATATAGTCGATTAACATCCATTGGAGCCCATTGAGGTCAACTGTCACTTTGTGTTAATTGAAAATTTCAAAAGTCTATCTTCCTCATTTGAAGTCGAATTTCAACATTTCTTATATATTTGAGTGAGTTCGCATCTAACTTTGTCAGATATAGTCGATCAACATCTATTGAAGCCCATTGAGGTCAACTGTCACGTTGTGTTGATTGAAAATTTTAAAAGTCTATCTTCCTCATTTGAGGTCGAATTTCAACATTTCTTTTATATTTGAGTGAGTTCGCATCTAACTTTGTCAGATATAATCGAATAACATCCATTAAAGCCCATTCAGATCAATTGTTCTTCTGTGTTAATTGAAAATTTCCAAAATCTATCTTCCTCATTTAAAGTCGAATAACAACATTTCTTATATATTTCAGTGAGTGGGCGTCTAACTTTGTCAGATATCATCGAATAACATCCATTGATGCCCATTGAGGTCAACTGTCACTTTGTGTTGATTGAAAATTTTCAAAGTCTATCTTCCTCATTTGAAGTCAAATTTCAACATTTCTTATATATTTGAGTGAGTTCGCATCTAACTTTGTCAGATAGATATCATCGAATTACATCCATTAAAGCCCATTGAGATGAACTGTCACTTTGTGTTAATTGAAAATTTTCAAAGTCTATTCTCCTCATTTGAGGTCGAATTTCAACATTTCTTTTATATTTGAGTGAGTTCGCATCTAACTTTGTCAGATATAATCGAATAGCATCCATTGATGCCCATTGAGGTCAACTGTCACTTTGTGTTAATTGAAAATTTTCAAATTCTATCTTCCTAATTCGAAGTCGAATTGCAACATTTCTTATATATTTAAGTGAGTTCGCATCTAACTTTGTCAGATATTGTCGATTAACATCCATTGAAGCTCATTGAGGTCGATTGTCAGTTTGTATTGATTGAAAATTTTAAAAGTCTATCTTCCTCATTTGAGGTCGAATTTCAACATTTTTTTTATATTTGAGTGAGTTCGCATCTAACTTTGTCAGATATAGTCGATTAACATCCATTGAAGCCCATTGAGGTCAACTGTCACTTTGTGATAATTGAAAATTTTAAAAGTCTATCTTCCTCATTTGAGGTCGAATTTCAACATTTCTTTTATATTTGAGTGAGTTCGCATCTAACTTTGTCAGATATCATCGAATAACATCCATTAAAGCCCATTGAGATCAAGTGTCCTTTAGTGTTAATTGGAAATTTTCAAAGTTTATCTTCCTCATTTGAAGTCGAATTACAACATTTCTTATATATTTGAGTGAGTTCGCGTCTAACTTTGTCAGATATTGTCGATTAACATCCATTGAAGCTCATTGAGGTCGATTGTCACTTTGTATTGATTGAAAATTTTCAAATTCTATCTTCCTAATTCGAAGTCGAATTGCAACATTTCTTATATATTTGAGTGAGTTCGCATCTAACTTTGTCAGATATTGTCGATTAACATCCATTGAATCTCATTGAGGTTGATTGTCAGTTTGTATTGATTGAAAATTTTCGAAGTCTATCTTCCTAATTTGAAGTCGAATTTCAACATTTCTCATATATTTGAGTGAGTTTGCATCTAACTTTGTCAGATATCGTCGATTAACATCCATTGAAGCCCATTGAGGTCGATTGTCACTTTGTGTTGATTGAAAATTTTAAAAGTCTATCTTCCTCATTTGAGGTCGAATTTCAACATTTTTTTTATATTTGAGTGAGTTCGCATCTAACTTTGTCAGATATAGTCGATTAACATCCATTGAAGCCCATTGAGGTCAACTGTCACTTTGTGATAATTGAAAATTTGAAAAGTCTATCTTCCTCATTTGAGGTCGAATTTCAACATTTCTTTTATATTTGAGTGAGTTCGCATCTAACTTTGTCAGATATCATCGAATAACATCCATTAAAGCCCATTGAGATCAAGTGTCCTTTAGTGTTAATTGGAAATTTTCAAAGTTTATCTTCCTCATTTGAAGTCGAATTACAACATTTCTTATATATTTGAGTGAGTTCGCGTCTAACTTTGTCAGATATTGTCGATTAACATCCATTGAAGCTCATTGAGGTCGATTGTCACTTTGTATTGATTGAAAATTTTCAAAGTCTATCTTCCTAATTCGAAGTCGAATTGCAACATTTCTTATATATTTGAGTGAGTTCGCATCTAACTTTGTCAGATATTGTCGATTAACATCCATTGAAGCTCATTGAGGTCGATTGTCACTTTGTATTGATTGAAAATTTTCGAAGTCTATGTTCCTAATTTGAAGTCGAATTTCAACATTTCTTATATATTTGAGTGAGTTTGCATCTAACTTTGTCAGATATAGTCGATTAACATCCATTGAAGCCCATTAAGGTCAACTGTCACTTTGAGTTAATTGAAAATTTTAAAAGTCTATCTTCCTCATTTGAGGTCGAATTTCAACATTTTTTTTATATTTGAGTGAGTTCGCATCTAACTTTGTCAGATATCATCGAATAACATCCATTAAAGCCCATTGAGATCAACTGTCCTTTAGTGTTAATTGAAAATTTTCAAAGTCTATATTCCTCATTTGAAGTCGAATTTCAACATTTCTTATATATTTGAGTGAGTTCGCATCTAACTTTGTCAGATATTGTCGAAAATCATCCATTGAAGCTTATTGAGGTCGATTGTCACTTTGTATTAATTGAAAATTTTCAAAGTCTATCTTCCTCATTTGAAGTCGAATTACAACATTCCTTATAAATTTGAGTGAGTTCGCGTCTAACTTTGTCAGATATCGTCGATTAACATCCATTGAAACTCATTGAGGTCGATTGTCATTTTGTGTTGATTGAAAATTTGAAAGTCGATCTTCCTAATTTGAGGTCGAATTTCAACATTTCTTATATATTTGAGTGAGTTTGCATCTAACTTTGTCAGATATCGTCGATTAACATCCATTGAAGCCCATTGAGGTCGATTGTCACTTTGTGTTGATTGAAAATTTTCGAAGTCTATGTTCCTAATTTGGAGTCGAATTTCAACATTTCTTATATATTTGAGTGAGTTTGCATCTAACTTTGTCAGATATAGTCGAATAACATCCATTGAAGCCCATTAAGGTCAACTGTCACTTTGAGTTAATTGAAAATTTTAAAAGTCTATCTTCCTCATTTGAGGTCGAATTTCAACAATTTTTTTATATTTGAGTGAGTTCGCATCTAACTTTGTCAGATATCATCGAATAACATCCATTAAAGCCCATTGAGATCAACTGTCCTTTAGTGTTAATTGAAAATTTTCAAAGTCTATATTCCTCATTTGAAGTCGAATTTCAAGATTTCTCATATATTTGAGTGAGTTCGCATCTAACTTTGTCAGATATCGTTGAAAATCATCCATTGAAGCTTATTGAGGTCGATTGTCACTTTGTATTAATTGAAAATTTTCAAAGTCTATCTTCCTCATTTGAAGTCGAATTACAACATTCCTTATAAATTTGAGTGAGTTCGCGTCTAACTTTGTCAGATATCGTCGATTAACATCCATTGAAACTCATTGAGGTCGATTGTCATTTTGTGTTGATTAAAAATTTTCAATGTCTATGTTCCTAATTTGAAGTCGAATTTCAACATTTCTTATATATTTGAGTGAGTTCCTAATTTGAAGTCGAATTTCAACATCTCCTATATTATTGATAGAGTTCGAATCTTACTTTGTCAGATATCATCGAATAACATCCATTGAAGCCCATTGAGGTCAACTGTCACTTTGTGTTAATTGAAAATTTCCAAAGTCTATCTTCCTCATTTGGAGTCGAATTTCAACATTTCTTATATATTTGAGTGAGTTTGCATCTAACTTTGTCAGATATCGTCGATTAACATCCATTGAAGCCCATTGAGGTCGATTGTCATTTTGTGTTGATTGAAAATTTGAAAGTCGATCTTCCTTTTTTGAGGTCGAATTTCAACATTTCTTATATATTTGAGTGAGTTTGCATCTAACTTTGTCAGATATCGTCGATTAACATCCATTGAAGCCCATTGAGGTCGATTGTCACTTTGTGTTGATTGAAAATTTTCAAAGTCTATGTTCCTAATTTGAAGTCGAATTTCAACATTTCTTATATATTTGAGTGAGTTCGCATCTAACTTTGTCAGATATCGTCGAAAAACATCCATTGAAGCTTATTGAGGTCAACTGTCACTTTGTGTTAATTGAAAATTTCCAAAGTCTATCTTCCTCATTTGAAGTCGAATTTCAACATTTCTTATATATTTGTGTGAGTTCGCATCTAACTTTGTCAGATAGATATCATCGAATAACATCCATTAAAGCCTATTGAGATCGTCTGTCACTTTGTGTTAATTGAAAATTTTCAAAGTCTATCTTCCTCATCTGAAGTCGAATTACAACATTTCTTATATATTTGAGTGAGTTCGCGTCTAACTTTGTCAGATATCGTCGATTAACATCCATTGAAGCCCATTGAGGTCGATTGTCACTTTGTGTTGATTGAAAATTTTCAAAGTCTATGTTCCTAATTTGAAGTCGAATTTCAACATTTCTTATATATTCGAGTGAGTTTGCATCTAACTTTGTCAGATATAGTCGATTAACATCCATTGAAGCCCATTGAGGTCAACTGTCACTTTGTGTTAATGGAAATTTTAAAAGTCTGTCTTCCTCATTTGAGGTCGAATTTCAACATTTCTTTTATATTTGAGTGAGTTCGCATCTAACTTTGTCAGATATCATCGAATAACATCCATTAAAGCCCATTGAGATCAACTCTCCTTTTGTGTTAATTGAAAATTTCCAAAGTCTATCTTCCTAATTTGAGATCGAATTTCAACATTTCTTATATATTTGAGTGAATTCGCGTATAACTTTGTCAGATATCGTCGATTAACATCCATTGAAGCCCATTGAGGTAAAATGTCACTTTGTGTTAATTGAAAATTTTCAAAGTCTATCTTCCTCATTTGAAGTCGAATTACAACATTTCTTATATATTTGAGTGAGTTCGCGTCTAACTTTGTCAGATATTTTCGATTAACATCCATTGAAGCTCATTGAGGTCGATTGTCACTTTGTATTGATTGAAAATTTTCAAAGTCTATCTTCCTCATTTGAGGTCGAATTTCAACATTTCTTATATTATTGAGTGAGTTCGCATCTAACTTTGTCAGATATCATCGAATAACATCCATTGAAGCCCATTGAGGTCAACTGTCACTTTGTGTTAATTGAAAATTTCCAAAGTCTATCTTCCTCATTTGAAGTCGAATTACAACATTTCTTATATATTTGAGTGAGTTCGCGTCTAACTTTGTCAGATATCGTCGATTAACATTCATTGAAGCCCATTGAGGTCGATTGTCACTTTGTGTTGATTGAAAATTTTAAAAGTCTATCTTCCTCATTTGAGGTCGAATTTCAACATTTCTTTTATATTTGAGTGAGTTCGCATCTAACTTTGTCAGATATAGTCGATCAACATCCATTGAAGCCCATTGAGGTCAACTGTCACTTTGTGTTGATTGAAAATTTTAAAAGTCTATCTTCCTCATTTGAGGTCGAATTTCAACATTTCTTTTATATTTGAGTGAGTTCGCATCTAACTTTGTCAGATATAGTCGATCAACATCCATTGGAGCCCATTGAGGTCAACTGTCACTTTGTGTTAATTGAAAATTTCAAAAGTCTATCTTCCTCATTTGAAGTCGAATTTCAACATTTCTTATATATTTGAGTGAGTTCGCATCTAACTTTGTCAGATATAGTCGATCAACATCTATTGAAGCCCATTGAGGTCAACTGTCACGTTGTGTTGATTGAAAATTTTAAAAGTCTATCTTCCTCATTTGAGGTCGAATTTCAACATTTCTTTTATATTTGAGTGAGTTCGCATCTAACTTTGTCAGATATAATCGAATAACATCCATTAAAGCCCATTCAGATCAATTGTTCTTTTGTGTTAATTGAAAATTTCCAAAATCTATCTTCCTCATTTAAAGTCGAATAACAACATTTCTTATATATTTCAGTGAGTTCGCGTCTAACTTTGTCAGATATCATCGAATAACATCCATTGATGCCCATTGAGGTCAACTGTCACTTTGTGTTGATTGAAAATTTTCAAAGTCTATCTTCCTCATTTGAAGTCAAATTTCAACATTTCTTATATATTTGAGTGAGTTCGCATCTAACTTTGTCAGATAGATATCATCGAATTACATCCATTAAAGCCCATTGAGATGAACTGTCACTTTGTGTTAATTGAAAATTTTCAAAGTCTATTCTCCTCATTTGAGGTCGAATTTCAACATTTCTTTTATATTTGAGTGAGTTCGCATCTAACTTTGTCAGATATAATCGAATAACATCCATTGATGCCCATTGAGGTCAACTGTCACTTTGTGTTAATTGAAAATTTTCAAATTCTATCTTCCTAATTCGAAGTCGAATTGCAACATTTCTTATATATTTAAGTGAGTTCGCATCTAACTTTGTCAGATATTGTCGATTAACATCCATTGAAGCTCATTGAGGTCGATTGTCAGTTTGTATTGATTGAAAATTTTAAAAGTCTATCTTCCTCATTTGAGGTCGAATTTCAACATTTTTTTTATATTTGAGTGAGTTCGCATCTAACTTTGTCAGATATAGTCGATTAACATCCATTGAAGCCCATTGAGGTCAACTGTCACTTTGTGATAATTGAAAATTTTAAAAGTCTATCTTCCTCATTTGAGGTCGAATTTCAACATTTCTTTTATATTTGAGTGAGTTCGCATCTAACTTTGTCAGATATCATCGAATAACATCCATTAAAGCCCATTGAGATCAAGTGTCCTTTAGTGTTAATTGGAAATTTTCAAAGTTTATCTTCCTCATTTGAAGTCGAATTACAACATTTCTTATATATTTGAGTGAGTTCGCGTCTAACTTTGTCAGATATTGTCGATTAACATCCATTGAAGCTCATTGAGGTCGATTGTCACTTTGTATTGATTGAAAATTTTCAAATTCTATCTTCCTAATTCGAAGTCGAATTGCAACATTTCTTATATATTTGAGTGAGTTCGCATCTAACTTTGTCAGATATTGTCGATTAACATCCATTGAAGCTCATTGAGGTTGATTGTCAGTTTGTATTGATTGAAAATTTTCGAAGTCTATCTTCCTAATTTGAAGTCGAATTTCAACATTTCTCATATATTTGAGTGAGTTTGCATCTAACTTTGTCAGATATCGTCGATTAACATCCATTGAAGCCCATTGAGGTCGATTGTCACTTTGTGTTGATTGAAAATTTTAAAAGTCTATCTTCCTCATTTGAGGTCGAATTTCAACATTTTTTTTATATTTGAGTGAGTTCGCATCTAACTTTGTCAGATATAGTCGATTAACATCCATTGAAGCCCATTGAGGTCAACTGTCACTTTGTGATAATTGAAAATTTTAAAAGTCTATCTTCCTCATTTGAGGTCGAATTTCAACATTTCTTTTATATTTGAGTGAGTTCGCATCTAACTTTGTCAGATATCATCGAATAACATCCATTAAAGCCCATTGAGATCAAGTGTCCTTTAGTGTTAATTGGAAATTTTCAAAGTTTATCTTCCTCATTTGAAGTCGAATTACAACATTTCTTATATATTTGAGTGAGTTCGCGTCTAACTTTGTCAGATATTGTCGATTAACATCCATTGAAGCTCATTGAGGTCGATTGTCACTTTGTATTGATTGAAAATTTTCAAAGTCTATCTTCCTAATTCGAAGTCGAATTGCAACATTTCTTATATATTTGAGTGAGTTCGCATCTAACTTTGTCAGATATTGTCGATTAACATCCATTGAAGCTCATTGAGGTCGATTGTCACTTTGTATTGATTGAAAATTTTCGAAGTCTATGTTCCTAATTTGAAGTCGAATTTCAACATTTCTTATATATTTGAGTGAGTTTGCATCTAACTTTGTCAGATATAGTCGAATAACATCCATTGAAGCCCATTAAGGTCAACTGTCACTTTGAGTTAATTGAAAATTTTAAAAGTCTATCTTCCTCATTTGAGGTCGAATTTCAACATTTTTTTTATATTTGAGTGAGTTCGCATCTAACTTTGTCAGATATCATCGAATAACATCCATTAAAGCCCATTGAGATCAACTGTCCTTTAGTGTTAATTGAAAATTTTCAAAGTCTATATTCCTCATTTGAAGTCGAATTTCAACATTTCTTATATATTTGAGTGAGTTCGCATCTAACTTTGTCAGATATCGTCGAAAATCATCCATTGAAGTTTATTGAGGTCGATTGTCACTTTGTATTAATTGAAAATTTTCAAAGTCTATCTTCCTCATTTGAAGTCGAATTACAACATTCCTTATAAATTTGAGTGAGTTCGCGTCTAACTTTGTCAGATATCGTCGATTAACATCCATTGAAACTCATTGAGGTCGATTGTCATTTTGTGTTGATTGAAAATTTGAAAGTCGATCTTCCTAATTTGAGGTCGAATTTCAACATTTCTTATATATTTGAGTGAGTTTGCATCTAACTTTGTCAGATATCGTCGATTAACATCCATTAAAGCCCATTGAGGTCGATTGTCACTTTGTGTTGATTGAAAATTTTCGAAGTCTATGTTCCTAATTTGAAGTCGAATTACAACATTCCTTATAAATTTGAGTGAGTTCGCGTCTAACTTTGTCAGATATCGTCGATTAACATCCATTGAAACTCATTGAGGTCGATTGTCATTTTGTGTTGATTGAAAATTTGAAAGTCGATCTTCCTAATTTGAGGTCGAATTTCAACATTTCTTATATATTTGAGTGAGTTCGCATCTAACTTTGTCAGATATTGTCGATTAACATCCATTGAAGCCCATTGAGGTCGATTGTCACTTTGTGTTGATTGAAAATTTTCGAAGTCTATGTTCCTAATTTGGAGTCGAATTTCAACATTTCTTATATATTTGAGTGAGTTTGCATCTAACTTTGTCAGATATAGTCGAATAACATCCATTGAAGCCCATTAAGGTCAACTGTCACTTTGAGTTAATTGAAAATTTTAAAAGTCTATCTTCCTCATTTGAGGTCGAATTTCAACAATTTTTTTATATTTGAGTGAGTTCGCATCTAACTTTGTCAGATATCATCGAATAACATCCATTAAAGCCCATTGAGATCAACTGTCCTTTAGTGTTAATTGAAAATTTTCAAAGTCTATATTCCTCATTTGAAGTCGAATTTCAAGATTTCTCATATATTTGAGTGAGTTCGCATCTAACTTTGTCAGATATCGTTGAAAATCATCCATTGAAGCTTATTGAGGTCGATTGTCACTTTGTATTAATTGAAAATTTTCAAAGTCTATCTTCCTCATTTGAAGTCGAATTACAACATTCCTTATAAATTTGAGTGAGTTCGCGTCTAACTTTGTCAGATATCGTCGATTAACATCCATTGAAACTCATTGAGGTCGATTGTCATTTTGTGTTGATTAAAAATTTTCAATGTCTATGTTCCTAATTTGAAGTCGAATTTCAACATTTCTTATATATTTGAGTGAGTTCCTAATTTGAAGTCGAATTTCAACATCTCCTATATTATTGATAGAGTTCGAATCTTACTTTGTCAGATATCATCGAATAACATCCATTGAAGCCCATTGAGGTCAACTGTCACTTTGTGTTAATTGAAAATTTCCAAAGTCTATCTTCCTCATTTGGAGTCGAATTTCAACATTTCTTATATATTTGAGTGAGTTTGCATCTAACTTTGTCAGATATCGTCGATTAACATCCATTGAAGCCCATTGAGGTCGATTGTCATTTTGTGTTGATTGAAAATTTGAAAGTCGATCTTCCTAATTTGAGGTCGAATTTCAACATTTCTTATATATTTGAGTGAGTTTGCATCTAACTTTGTCAGATATCGTCGATTAACATCCATTGAAGCCCATTAAGGTCGATTGTCACTTTGTGTTGATTGAAAATTTTCAAAGTCTATGTTCCTAATTTGAAGTCGAATTTCAACATTTCTTATATATTTGAGTGAGTTCGCATCTAACTTTGTCAGATATCGTCGAAAAACATCCATTGAAGCTTATTGAGGTCAACTGTCACTTTGTGTTAATTGAAAATTTCCAAAGTCTATCTTCCTCATTTGAAGTCGAATTTCAACATTTCTTATATATTTGTGTGAGTTCGCATCTAACTTTGTCAGATAGATATCATCGAATAACATCCATTAAAGCCTATTGAGATCGTCTGTCACTTTGTGTTAATTGAAAATTTTCAAAGTCTATCTTCCTCATCTGAAGTCGAATTACAACATTTCTTATATATTTGAGTGAGTTCGCGTCTAACTTTGTCAGATATCGTCGATTAACATCCATTGAAGCCCATTGAGGTCGATTGTCACTTTGTATTGATTGAAAATTTTCAAAGTCTATCTTCCTAATTCGAAGTCGAATTGCAACATTTCTTATATATTTGAGTGAGTTCGCATCTAACTTTGTCAGATATTGTCGATTAACATCCATTGAAGCTCATTGAGGTCGATTGTCACTTTGTATTGATTGAAAATTTTCGAAGTCTATGTTCCTAATTTGAAGTCGAATTTCAACATTTCTTATATATTTGAGTGAGTTTGCATCTAACTTTGTCAGATATAGTCGATTAACATCCATTGAAGCCCATTAAGGTCAACTGTCACTTTGAGTTAATTGAAAATTTTAAAAGTCTATCTTCCTCATTTGAGGTCGAATTTCAACATTTTTTTTATATTTGAGTGAGTTCGCATCTAACTTTGTCAGATATCATCGAATAACATCCATTAAAGCCCATTGAGATCAACTGTCCTTTAGTGTTAATTGAAAATTTTCAAAGTCTATATTCCTCATTTGAAGTCGAATTTCAACATTTCTTATATATTTGAGTGAGTTCGCATCTAACTTTGTCAGATATTGTCGAAAATCATCCATTGAAGCTTATTGAGGTCGATTGTCACTTTGTATTAATTGAAAATTTTCAAAGTCTATCTTCCTCATTTGAAGTCGAATTACAACATTCCTTATAAATTTGAGTGAGTTCGCGTCTAACTTTGTCAGATATCGTCGATTAACATCCATTGAAACTCATTGAGGTCGATTGTCATTTTGTGTTGATTGAAAATTTGAAAGTCGATCTTCCTAATTTGAGGTCGAATTTCAACATTTCTTATATATTTGAGTGAGTTTGCATCTAACTTTGTCAGATATCGTCGATTAACATCCATTGAAGCCCATTGAGGTCGATTGTCACTTTGTGTTGATTGAAAATTTTCGAAGTCTATGTTCCTAATTTGGAGTCGAATTTCAACATTTCTTATATATTTGAGTGAGTTTGCATCTAACTTTATCAGATATAGTCGAATAACATCCATTGAAGCCCATTAAGGTCAACTGTCACTTTGAGTTAATTGAAAATTTTAAAAGTCTATCTTCCTCATTTGAGGTCGAATTTCAACAATTTTTTTATATTTGAGTGAGTTCGCATCTAACTTTGTCAGATATCATCGAATAACATCCATTAAAGCCCATTGAGATCAACTGTCCTTTAGTGTTAATTGAAAATTTTCAAAGTCTATATTCCTCATTTGAAGTCGAATTTCAAGATTTCTCATATATTTGAGTGAGTTCGCATCTAACTTTGTCAGATATCGTTGAAAATCATCCATTGAAGCTTATTGAGGTCGATTGTCACTTTGTATTAATTGAAAATTTTCAAAGTCTATCTTCCTCATTTGAAGTCGAATTACAACATTCCTTATAAATTTGAGTGAGTTCGCGTCTAACTTTGTCAGATATCGTCGATTAACATCCATTGAAACTCATTGAGGTCGATTGTCATTTTGTGTTGATTAAAAATTTTCAATGTCTATGTTCCTAATTTGAAGTCGAATTTCAACATTTCTTATATATTTGAGTGAGTTCCTAATTTGAAGTCGAATTTCAACATCTCCTATATTATTGATAGAGTTCGAATCTTACTTTGTCAGATATCATCGAATAACATCCATTGAAGCCCATTGAGGTCAACTGTCACTTTGTGTTAATTGAAAATTTCCAAAGTCTATCTTCCTCATTTGGAGTCGAATTTCAACATTTCTTATATATTTGAGTGAGTTTGCATCTAACTTTGTCAGATATCGTCGATTAACATCCATTGAAGCCCATTGAGGTCGATTGTCATTTTGTGTTGATTGAAAATTTGAAAGTCGATCTTCCTAATTTGAGGTCGAATTTCAACATTTCTTATATATTTGAGTGAGTTTGCATCTAACTTTGTCAGATATCGTCGATTAACATCCATTGAAGCCCATTGAGGTCGATTGTCACTTTGTGTTGATTGAAAATTTTCAAAGTCTATGTTCCTAATTTGAAGTCGAATTTCAACATTTCTTATATATTTGAGTGAGTTCGCATCTAACTTTGTCAGATATCGTCGAAAAACATCCATTGAAGCTTATTGAGGTCAACTGTCACTTTGTGTTAATTGAAAATTTCCAAAGTCTATCTTCCTCATTTGAAGTCGAATTTCAACATTTCTTATATATTTGTGTGAGTTCGCATCTAACTTTGTCAGATAGATATCATCGAATAACATCCATTAAAGCCTATTGAGATCGTCTGTCACTTTGTGTTAATTGAAAATTTTCAAAGTCTATCTTCCTCATCTGAAGTCGAATTACAACATTTCTTATATATTTGAGTGAGTTCGCGTCTAACTTTGTCAGATATCGTCGATTAACATCCATTGAAGCCCATTGAGGTCGATTGTCACTTTGTGTTGATTGAAAATTTTCAAAGTCTATGTTCCTAATTTGAAGTCGAATTTCAACATTTCTTATATATTCGAGTGAGTTTGCATCTAACTTTGTCAGATATAGTCGATTAACATCCATTGAAGCCCATTGAGGTCAGCTGTCACTTTGTGTTAATGGAAATTTTAAAAGTCTGTCTTCCTCATTTGAGGTCGAATTTCAACATTTCTTTTATATTTGAGTGAGTTCGCATCTAACTTTGTCAGATATCATCGAATAACATCCATTAAAGCCCATTGAGATCAACTCTCCTTTTGTGTTAATTGAAAATTTCCAAAGTCTATCTTCCTAATTTGAGTTCGCATTTCAACATTTCTTATATATTTGAGTGAATTCGCGTATAACTTTGTCAGATATCGTCGATTAACATCCATTGAAGCCCATTGAGGTAAAATGTCACTTTGTGTTAATTGAAAATTTTCAAAGTCTATCTTCCTCATTTGAAGTCGAATTACAACATTTCTTATATATTTGAGTGAGTTCGCGTCTAACTTTGTCAGATATTTTCGATTAACATCCATTGAAGCTCATTGAGGTCGATTGTCACTTTGTATTGATTGAAAATTTTCAAAGTCTATCTTCCTCATTTGAGGTCGAATTTCAACATTTCTTATATTATTGAGTGAGTTCGCATCTAACTTTGTCAGATATCATCGAATAACATCCATTGAAGCCCATTGAGGTCAACTGTCACTTTGTGTTAATTGAAAATTTCCAAAGTCTATCTTCCTCATTTGAAGTCGAATTACAAGATTTCTTATATATTTGAGTGAGTTCGCGTCTAACTTTGTCAGATATCGTCGATTAACATTCATTGAAGCCCATTGAGGTCGATTGTCACTTTGTGTTGATTGAAAATTTTAAAAGTCTATCTTCCTCATTTGAGGTCGAATTTCAACATTTCTTTTATATTTGAGTGAGTTCGCATCTAACTTTGTCAGATATAGTCGATCAACATCCATTGAAGCCCATTGAGGTCAACTGTCACTTTGTGTTGATTGAAAATTTTAAAAGTCTATCTTCCTCATTTGAGGTCGAATTTCAACATTTCTTTTATATTTGAGTGAGTTCGCATCTAACTTTGTCAGATATAGTCGATCAACATCCATTGAAGCCCATTGAGGTCAACTGTCACTTTGTGTTAATTGAAAATTTTCAAAGTCTATGTTCCTAATTTGAAGTCGAATTTCAACATTTCTTATATATTTGAGTGAGTTTGCATCTAACTTTGTCAGATATAGTCGATCAACATCCATTGAAGCCCATTGAGGTCAACTGTCACTTTGTGTTGATTGAAAATTTTAAAAGTCTATCTTCCTCATTTGAGGTCGAATTTCAACATTTCTTTTATATTTGAGTGAGTTCGCATCTAACTTTGTCAGATATAATCGAATAACATCCATTAAAGCCCATTGAGATCAACTGTTCTTTTGTGTTAATTGAAAATTTCCAAAGTCTATCTTCCTAATTTGAGTTCGAATTTCAACATTTCTTATATATTTGAGTGAGTTTGCATCTAACTTTGTCAGATATCATCGAATAACATCCATTGATGCCCATTGAGGTCAACTGTCACTTTGTGTTAATTGAAAATTTTCAAAGTTCATCTTCCTCATTTGAAGTCGAATTTAAACATATCTCATATATTTGAGTGAGTTCGCATCTAACTTTGTCAGATATCGTCGAAAAACATCCATCGAAGCTTATTTAGGTCGATTGTCACTTTGTATTGATTGAAAATTTTCAAAGTCTATCTTCCTAATTTGAAGTCGAATTGCAACATTTCTTATATATTTGAGTGAGTTCGCATCAAACTTTGTCAGATATCGTCGATTAACACCCATTGAAGCCCATTGAGGTCAACTGTCACTTTGTGTTAATTGAAAATTTTCAAAGTCTATCTTCCTCATTTGAAGTCGAATTACAACATTTCTTATATATTTGAGTGAGTTCGCGTCTAACTTTGTCAGATATTGTCGATTAACATCCATTGAAGCTCATTCAGGTCGATTGTCACTTTGTATTGATTGAAAATTTTCAAAGTCTATCTTCCTAATTTGAAGTCGTATTTCAACATTTCTTATATTATTGAGTGAGTTCGCATCTAACTTTGTCAGATATCATCGAATAACATCCATTGAAGCCCATTGAGGTCAACTGTCACTTTGTGTTAATTGAAAATTTCCAAAGTCTATCTTCCTCATTTGAAGTCGAATTACAACATTTCTTATATATTTGAGTGGGTTCGCGTCTAACTTTGTCAGATATTGTCGATTAACATCCATTGAAGCTCATTCAGGTCAACTGTCACATTGTGTTAATTGAAAATTTCCAAAGTCTATCTTCCTCATTTGAAGTCAAATTTCAACATTTCTTATATATTTGAGTGAGTTCGCATCTAACTTTGTCAGATAGATATCATCGAATTACATCCATTAAAGCCCATTGAGATGAACTGTCACTTTGTGTTAATTGAAAATTTTCAAAGTCTATTTTTCTCATTTGAAGTCGAATTACAACATTTCTTATATATTTGAGTGAGTTCGCGTCTAACTTTGTCAGATATTGTCGATAAAAATCCATTGAAGCTCATTGAGGTTGATTGTGACTTTGTATTGATTGAAAATTTTCAAAGTCTATCTTCCTCATTTGAGGTCGAATTTCAACATTTCTTATATTATTGAGTGAGTTCGCATCTAACTTTGTCAGATATCATCGAATAACATCCATTGAAGCCCATTGAGGTCAACTGTCACTTTGTGTTAATTGAAAATTTCCAAAGTCTATCTTCCTCATTTAAAGTCGAATTTCAACATTTCTTATATATTTGAGTGAGTTCGCGTCTAACTTTGTCAGATATTGTCGATTAACATCCATTGAAGCTCATTCAGGTCGATTGTCACTTTGTATTGATTGAAAATTTTCAAAGTCTATCTTCCTAATTTGAAGTCGAATTTCAACATTTCTTATATTATTGAGTGAGTTCGCATCTAACTTTGTCAGATATCATCGAATAACATCCATTGAAGCCCATTGAGGTCAACTGTCACTTTGTGTTAATTGAAAATTTCCAAAGTCTATCTTCCTCATTTGAAGTCGAATTACAACATTTCTTATATATTTGAGTGTGTTAGCGTCTAACTTTGTCAGATATCGTCGATTAACATCCATTGAAGCTCATTCAGGTCGATTGTCACTTTGTGTTGATTGAAAATTTGGAAGTCGATCTTCCTAATTTGAGGTCGAATTTCAACATTTCTCATATATTTGAGTGAGTTTGCATCTAACTTTGTCAGATATCATCGATTAACCTCCATTGGAGCCCATTGAAGTCGATTGTCACGTTGTGTTGATTGAAAATTTTCAAAGTCTATGTTCCTAATTTGAAGTCGAATTTCAACATATCTCATATATTTGAGTGAGTTCGCATCTAACTTAGTCAGATATCGTCGAAAAACATCCATCGAAGCTTATTTAGGTCGATTGTCACTTTGTATTGATTGAAAATTTTCAAAGTCTATCTTCCTAATTTGAAGTCGAATTGCAACATTTCTTATATATTTGAGTGAGTTCGCATCAAACTTTGTCAGATATCGTCGATTAACACCCATTGAAGCCCATTGAGGTCAACTGTCACTTTGTGTTAATTGAAAATTTTCAAAGTCTATCTTCCTCATTTGAAGTCGAATTACAACATTTCTTATATATTTGAGTGAGTTCGCGTCTAACTTTGTCAGATATTGTCGATTAACATCCATTGAAGCTCATTCAGGTCGATTGTCACTTTGTATTGATTGAAAATTTTCAAAGTCTATCTTCCTAATTTGAAGTCGTATTTCAACATTTCTTATATTATTGAGTGAGTTCGCATCTAACTTTGTCAGATATCATCGAATAACATCCATTGAAGCCCATTGAGGTCAACTGTCACTTTGTGTTAATTGAAAATTTCCAAAGTCTATCTTCCTCATTTGAAGTCGAATTACAACATTTCTTATATATTTGAGTGGGTTCGCGTCTAACTTTGTCAGATATTGTCGATTAACATCCATTGAAGCTCATTCAGGTCAACTGTCACATTGTGTTAATTGAAAATTTCCAAAGTCTATCTTCCTCATTTGAAGTCAAATTTCAACATTTCTTATATATTTGAGTGAGTTCGCATCTAACTTTGTCAGATAGATATCATCGAATTACATCCATTAAAGCCCATTGAGATGAACTGTCACTTTGTGTTAATTGAAAATTTTCAAAGTCTATTTTTCTCATTTGAAGTCGAATTACAACATTTCTTATATATTTGAGTGAGTTCGCGTCTAACTTTGTCAGATATTGTCGATAAAAATCCATTGAAGCTCATTGAGGTTGATTGTGACTTTGTATTGATTGAAAATTTTCAAAGTCTATCTTCCTCATTTGAGGTTGAATTTCAACATTTCTTATATTATTGAGTGAGTTCGCATCTAACTTTGTCAGATATCATCGAATAACATCCATTGAAGCCCATTGAGGTCAACTGTCACTTTGTGTTAATTGAAAATTTCCAAAGTCTATCTTCCTCATTTAAAGTCGAATTTCAACATTTCTTATATATTTGAGTGAGTTCGCGTCTAACTTTGTCAGATATTGTCGATTAACATCCATTGAAGCTCATTCAGGTCGATTGTCACTTTGTATTGATTGAAAATTTTCAAAGTCTATCTTCCTAATTTGAAGTCGAATTTCAACATTTCTTATATTATTGAGTGAGTTCGCATCTAACTTTGTCAGATATCATCGAATAACATCCATTGAAGCCCATTGAGGTCAACTGTCACTTTGTGTTAATTGAAAATTTCCAAAGTCTATCTTCCTCATTTGAAGTCGAATTACAACATTTCTTATATATTTGAGTGTGTTAGCGTCTAACTTTGTCAGATATCGTCGATTAACATCCATTGAAGCTCATTCAGGTCGATTGTCACTTTGTGTTGATTGAAAATTTGGAAGTCGATCTTCCTAATTTGAGGTCGAATTTCAACATTTCTCATATATTTGAGTGAGTTTGCATCTAACTTTGTCAGATATCATCGATTAACCTCCATTGGAGCCCATTGAAGTCGATTGTCACGTTGTGTTGATTGAAAATTTTCAAAGTCTATGTTCCTAATTTGAAGTCGAATTTCAACATTTCTTATATATTTGAGTGAGTTTGCATCTAACATTGTCAGATATAGTCGATTAACATCCATTGAAGCCCATTGAGGTCAACTGTCACTTTGTGTTAATTGAAAATTTCAAAAGTCTATCTTCCTCATTTGAAGTCGAATTTCAACATTTCTTATATATTTGAGTGAGTTCGCATCTAACTTTGTCAGATATAGTCGATCAACATCTATTGAAGCCCATTGAGGTCAACTGTCACGTTGTGTTGATTGAAAATTTTAAAAGTCTATCTTCCTCATTTGAGGTCGAATTTCAACATTTCTTTTATATTTGAGTGAGTTCGCATCTAACTTTGTCAGATATAATCGAATAACATCCATTAAAGCCCATTCAGATCAATTGTTCTTTTGTGTTAATTGAAAATTTCCAAAATCTATCTTCCTCATTTAAAGTCGAATAACAACATTTCTTATATATTTCAGTGAGTTCGCGTCTAACTTTGTCAGATATCATCGAATAACATCCATTGATGCCCATTGAGGTCAACTGTCACTTTGTGTTGATTGAAAATTTTCAAAGTCTATCTTCCTCATTTGAAGTCAAATTTCAACATTTCTTATATATTTGAGTGAGTTCGCATCTAACTTTGTCAGATAGATATCATCGAATTACATCCATTAAAGCCCATTGAGATGAACTGTCACTTTGTGTTAATTGAAAATTTTCAAAGTCTATTCTCCTCATTTGAGGTCGAATTTCAACATTTCTTTTATATTTGAGTGAGTTCGCATCTAACTTTGTCAGATATAATCGAATAACATCCATTGATGCCCATTGAGGTCAACTGTCACTTTGTGTTAATTGAAAATTTTCAAATTCTATCTTCCTAATTCGAAGTCGAATTGCAACATTTCTTATATATTTAAGTGAGTTCGCATCTAACTTTGTCAGATATTGTCGATTAACATCCATTGAAGCTCATTGAGGTCGATTGTCAGTTTGTATTGATTGAAAATTTTAAAAGTCTATCTTCCTCATTTGAGGTCGAATTTCAACATTTTTTTTATATTTGAGTGAGTTCGCATCTAACTTTGTCAGATATAGTCGATTAACATCCATTGAAGCCCATTGAGGTCAACTGTCACTTTGTGATAATTGAAAATTTTATAAGTCTATCTTCCTCATTTGAGGTCGAATTTCAACATTTCTTTTATATTTGAGTGAGTTCGCATCTAACTTTGTCAGATATCATCGAATAACATCCATTAAAGCCGATTGAGATCAAGTGTCCTTTAGTGTTAATTGGAAATTTTCAAAGTTTATCTTCCTCATTTGAAGTCGAATTACAACATTTCTTATATATTTGAGTGAGTTCGCGTCTAACTTTGTCAGATATTGTCGATTAACATCCATTGAAGCTCATTGAGGTCGATTGTCACTTTGTATTGATTGAAAATTTTCAAAGTCTATCTTCCTAATTCGAAGTCGAATTGCAACATTTCTTATATATTTGAGTGAGTTCGCATCTAACTTTGTCAGATATTGTCGATTAACATCCATTGAAGCTCATTGAGGTCGATTGTCAGTTTGTATTGATTGAAAATTTTCGAAGTCTATCTTCCTAATTTGAAGTCGAATTTCAACATTTCTCATATATCTGAGTGAGTTTGCATCTAACTTTGTCAGATATCGTCGATTAACATCCATTGAAGCCCATTGAGGTCGATTGTCACTTTGTGTTGATTGAAAATTTTCGAAGTCTATGTTCCTAATTTGAAGTCGAATTTCAACATTTCTTATATATTTGAGTGAGTTTGCATCTAACTTTGTCAGATATAGTCGATTAACATCCATTGAAGCCCATTAAGGTCAACTGTCACTTTGAGTTAATTGAAAATTTTAAAAGTCTATCTTCCTCATGTGAGGTCGAATTTCAACATTTTTTTTATATTTGAGTGAGTTCGCATCTAACTTTGTCAGATATCATCGAATAACATCCATTAAAGCCCATTGAGATCAACTGTCCTTTAGTGTTAATTGAAAATTTTCAAAGTTTATCTTCCTCATTTGAAGTCGAATTACAACATTTCTTATATATTTGAGTGAGTTCGCGTCTAACTTTGTCAGATATTGTCGATTAACATCCATTGAAGCTCATTGAGGTCGATTGTCACTTTGTATTGATTGAAAATTTTCAAATTCTATCTTCCTAATTCGAAGTCGAATTGCAACATTTCTTATATATTTGAGTGAGTTCGCATCTAACTTTGTCAGATATTGTCGATTAACATCCATTGAAGCTCATTGAGGTTGATTGTCAGTTTGTATTGATTGAAAATTTTCGAAGTCTATCTTCCTAATTTGAAGTCGAATTTCAACATTTCTCATATATTTGAGTGAGTTTGCATCTAACTTTGTCAGATATCGTCGATTAACATCCATTGAAGCCCATTGAGGTCGATTGTCACTTTGTGTTGATTGAAAATTTTAAAAGTCTATCTTCCTCATTTGAGGTCGAATTTCAACATTTTTTTTATATTTGAGTGAGTTCGCATCTAACTTTGTCAGATATAGTCGATTAACATCCATTGAAGCCCATTGAGGTCAACTGTCACTTTGTGATAATTGAAAATTTTAAAAGTCTATCTTCCTCATTTGAGGTCGAATTTCAACATTTCTTTTATATTTGAGTGAGTTCGCATCTAACTTTGTCAGATATCATCGAATAACATCCATTAAAGCCCATTGAGATCAAGTGTCCTTTAGTGTTAATTGGAAATTTTCAAAGTTTATCTTCCTCATTTGAAGTCGAATTACAACATTTCTTATATATTTGAGTGAGTTCGCGTCTAACTTTGTCAGATATTGTCGATTAACATCCATTGAAGCTCATTGAGGTCGATTGTCACTTTGTATTGATTGAAAATTTCCAAAGTCTATCTTCCTAATTCGAAGTCGAATTGCAACATTTCTTATATATTTGAGTGAGTTCGCATCTAACTTTGTCAGATATTGTCGATTAACATCCATTGAAGCTCATTGAGGTCGATTGTCACTTTGTATTGATTGAAAATTTTCGAAGTCTATCTTCCAAATTTGAAGTCGAATTTCAACATTTCTCATATATCTGAGTGAGTTCGCATCTAACTTTGTCAGATATCGTCGATTAACATCCATTGAAGCCCATTGAGGTCGATTGTCACTTTGTGTTGATTGAAAATTTTCGAAGTCTATGTTCCTAATTTGAAGTCGAATTTCAACATTTCTTATATATTTGAGTGAGTTTGCATCTAACTTTGTCAGATATAGTCGATTAACATCCATTGAAGCCCATTAAGGTCAACTGTCACTTTGAGTTAATTGAAAATTTTAAAAGTCTATCTTCCTCATTTGAGGTCGAATTTCAACATTTTTTTTATATTTGAGTGAGTTCGCATCTAACTTTGTCAGATATCATCGAATAACATCCATTAAAGCCCATTGAGATCAACTGTCCTTTAGTGTTAATTGAAAATTTTCAAAGTCTATATTCCTCATTTGAAGTCGAATTTCAACATTTCTTATATATTTGAGTGAGTTCGCATCTAACTTTGTCAGATATTGTCGAAAATCATCCATTGAAGCTTATTGAGGTCGATTGTCACTTTGTATTAATTGAAAATTTTCAAATTCTATCTTCCTCATTTGAAGTCGAATTACAACATTCCTTATAAATTTGAGTGAGTTCGCGTCTAACTTTGTCAGATATCGTCGATTAACATCCATTGAAACTCATTGAGGTCGATTGTCATTTTGTGTTGATTGAAAATTTGAAAGTCGATCTTCCTAATTTGAGGTCGAATTTCAACATTTCTTATATATTTGAGTGAGTTTGCATCTAACTTTGTCAGATATCGTCGATTAACATCCATTGAAGCCCATTGAGGTCGATTGTCACTTTGTGTTGATTGAAAATTTTCGAAGTCTATGTTCCTAATTTGGAGTCGAATTTCAACATTTCTTATATATTTGAGTGAGTTTGCATCTAACTTTGTCAGATATAGTCGAATAACATCCATTGAAGCCCATTAAGGTCAACTGTCACTTTGAGTTAATTGAAAATTTTAAAAGTCTATCTTCCTCATTTGAGGTCGAATTTCAACAATTTTTTTATATTTGAGTGAGTTCGCATCTAACTTTGTCAGATATCATCGAATAACATCCATTAAAGCCCATTGAGATCAACTGTCCTTTAGTGTTAATTGAAAATTTTCAAAGTCTATATTCCTCATTTGAAGTCGAATTTCAAGATTTCTCATATATTTGAGTGAGTTCGCATCTAACTTTGTCAGATATCGTTGAAAATCATCCATTGAAGCTTATTGAGGTCGATTGTCACTTTGTATTAATTGAAAATTTTCAAAGTCTATCTTCCTCATTTGAAGTCGAATTACAACATTCCTTATAAATTTGAGTGAGTTCGCGTCTAACTTTGTCACATATCGTCGATTAACATCCATTGAAACTCATTGAGGTCGATTGTCATTTTGTGTTGATTGAAAATTTTCAATGTCTATGTTCCTAATTTGAAGTCGAATTTCAACATTTCTTATATATTTGAGTGAGTTCCTAATTTGAAGTCGAATTTCAACATCTCCTATATTATTGATAGAGTTCGAATCTTACTTTGTCAGATATCATCGAATAACATCCATTGAAGCCCATTGAGGTCAACTGTCACTTTGTGTTAATTGAAAATTTCCAAAGTCTATCTTCCTCATTTGGAGTCGAATTTCAACATTTCTTATATATTTGAGTGAGTTTGCATCTAACTTTGTCAGATATCGTCGATTAACATCCATTGAAGCCCATTGAGGTCGATTGTCATTTTGTGTTGATTGAAAATTTGAAAGTCGATCTTCCTAATTTGAGGTCGAATTTCAACATTTCTTATATATTTGAGTGAGTTTGCATCTAACTTTGTCAGATATCGTCGATTAACATCCATTGAAGCCCATTGAGGTCGATTGTCACTTTGTGTTGATTGAAAATTTTCAAAGTCTATGTTCCTAATTTGAAGTCGAATTTCAACATTTCTTATATATTTGAGTGAGTTCGCATCTAACTTTGTCAGATATCGTCGAAAAACATCCATTGAAGCTTATTGAGGTCAACTGTCACTTTGTGTTAATTGAAAATTTCCAAAGTCTATCTTCCTCATTTGGAGTCGAATTTCAACATTTCTTATATATTTGAGTGAGTTCGCATCTAACTTTGTCAGATATTGTCGATTAACATCCATTGAAGCTCATTGAGGTCGATTGTCACTTTGTATTGATTGAAAATTTTCAAAGTCGATCTTCCTAATTTGAGGTCGAATTTCAACATTTCTTATATATTTGAGTGAGTTTGCATCTAACTTTGTCAGATATCGTCGATTAACATCCATTGAAGCCCATTGAGGTCGATTGTCACTTTGTGTTGATTGAAAATTTTCGAAGTCTATGTTCCTAATTTGGAGTCGAATTTCAACATTTCTTATATATTTGAGTGAGTTTGCATCTAACTTTGTCAGATATAGTCGAATAACATCCATTGAAGCCCATTAAGGTCAACTGTCACTTTGAGTTAATTGAAAATTTTAAAAGTCTATCTTCCTCATTTGAGGTCGAATTTCAACATTTTTTTTATATTTGAGTGAGTTCGCATCTAACTTTGTCAGATATCATCGAATAACATCCATTAAAGCCCATTGAGATCAACTGTCCTTTAGTGTTAATTGAAAATTTTCAAAGTCTATATTCCTCATTTGAAGTCGAATTTCAACATTTCTTATATATTTGAGTGAGTTCGCATCTAACTTTGTCAGATATCGTCGAAAATCATCCATTGAAGTTTATTGAGGTCGATTGTCACTTTGTATTAATTGAAAATTTTCAAAGTCTATCTTCCTCATTTGAAGTCGAATTACAACATTCCTTATAAATTTGAGTGAGTTCGCGTCTAACTTTGTCAGATATCGTCGATTAACATCCATTGAAACTCATTGAGGTCGATTGTCATTTTGTGTTGATTAAAAATTTTCAATGTCTATGTTCCTAATTTGAAGTCGAATTTCAACATTTCTTATATATTTGAGTGAGTTCCTAATTTGAAGTCGAATTTCAACATCTCCTATATTATTGATAGAGTTCGAATCTTACTTTGTCAGATATCATCGAATAACATCCATTGAAGCCCATTGAGGTCAACTGTCACTTTGTGTTAATTGAAAATTTCCAAAGTCTATCTTCCTCATTTGGAGTCGAATTTCAACATTTCCTATATATTTTAGTGAGTTTGCATCTAACTTTGTCAGATATCGTCGATTAACATCCATTGAAGCCCATTGAGGTCGATTGTCACTTTGTGTTGATTGAAAATTTTCAAAGTCTATGTTCCTAATTTGAAGTCGAATTTCAACATTTCTTATATATTTGAGTGAGTTTGCATCTAACTTTGTCAGATATAGTCGATTAACATCCATTGAAGCCCATTAAGGTCAACTGTCACTTTGAGTTAATTGAAAATTTTAAAAGTCTATCTTCCTCATTTGAGGTCGAATTTCAACATTTTTTTTATATTTGAGTGAGTTCGCATCTAACTTTGTCAGATATCATCAAATAACATCCATTAAAGCCCATTGAGATCAAGTGTCCTTTAGTATTAATTGAAAATTTTCAAAGTCTATCTTCCTCATTTGAAGTCGAATTACAACATTTCTTATATATTTGAGTGAGTTCGCGTCTAACTTTGTCAGATATTGTCGATTAACATCCATTGAAGCTCATTGAGGTCGATTGTCACTTTGTATTGATTGAAAATTTTCAAAGTCTATCTTCCTAATTTGAAGTCGAATTGCAACATTTCTTATATATTTGAGTGAGTTCGCATCTAACTTTGTCAGATATTGTCGATTAACATCCATAGAAGCTCATTGAGGTCGATTGTCACTTTGTATTGATTGAAAATTTTCGAAGTCTATCTTCCTAATTTGAAGTCGAATTTCAACATTTCTCATATATTTGAGTGAGTTTGCATCTAACGTCGTCAGATATCGTCGATTAACATCCATTGAAGCCCATTGAGGTCGATTGTCACTTTGTGTTGAATGAAAATTTTCGAAGTCTTTGATCCTAATTTGAAGTCGAATTTCAACAATTCTTATATATTTGAGTGAGTTTGCATCCAACTTTGTCAGATATAGTCGATTAACATCCATTGAAGCCCATTAAGGTCAACTGTCACTTTGAGTTAATTGAAAATTTTAAAAGTCTATCTTCCTCATTTAAGGTCGAATTTCAACATTTTTTTTATATTTGAGTGAGTTCGCATCTAACTTTGTCAGATATCATCGAATAACATCCATTAAAGCCCATTGAGATCAACTGTCCTTTAGTGTTAATTGAAAATTTTCAAAGTCTATATTCCTCATTTGAAGTCGAATTTCAACATTTCTTATATATTTGAGTGAGTTCGCATCTAACTTTGTCAGATATCGTCGAAAAATATCCATTGAAGCTTATTGAGGTCGATTGTCACTTTGTATTAATTGAAAATTTGAAAGTCGATCTTCCTAATTTGAGGTCGAATTTCAACATTTCTTATATATTTGAGTGAGTTTGCATCTAACTTTGTCAGATATCGTCGATTAACATCCATTGAAGCCCATTGAGGTCGATTGTCACTTTGTGTTGATTGAAAATTTTCAAAGTCTATGTTCCTAATTTGAAGTCGAATTTCAACATTTCTTATATATTTGAGTGAGTTCGTGTCTAACTTTGTCAGATATTGTCGAAAATCATCCATTGAAGCTTATTGAGGTCGATTGTCACTTTGTATTAATTGAAAATTTTCAAAGTCTATCTTCCTCATTTGAAGTCGAATTACAACATTCCTTATAAATTTGAGTGAGTTCGCGTCTAACTTTGTCAGATATCGTCGATTAACATCCATTGAAACTCATTGAGGTCGATTGTCATTTTGTGTTGATTGAAAATTTGAAAGTCGATCTTCCTAATTTGAGGTCGAATTTCAACATTTCTTATATATTTGAGTGAGTTTGCATCTAACTTTGTCAGATATCGTCGATTAACATCCATTGAAGCCCATTGAGGTCGATTGTCACTTTGTGTTGATTGAAAATTTTCGAAGTCTATGTTCCTAATTTGGAGTCGAATTTCAACATTTCTTATATATTTGAGTGAGTTTGCATCTAACTTTGTCAGATATAGTCGAATAACATCCATTGAAGCCCATTAAGGTCAACTGTCACTTTGAGTTAATTGAAAATTTTAAAAGTCTATCTTCCTCATTTGAGGTCGAATTTCAACAATTTTTTTATATTTGAGTGAGTTCGCATCTAACTTTGTCAGATATCATCGAATAACATCCATTAAAGCCCATTGAGATCAACTGTCCTTTAGTGTTAATTGAAAATTTTCAAAGTCTATATTCCTCATTTGAAGTCGAATTTCAAGATTTCTCATATATTTGAGTGAGTTCGCATCTAACTTTGTCAGATATCGTTGAAAATCATCCATTGAAGCTTATTGAGGTCGATTGTCACTTTGTATTAATTGAAAATTTTCAAAGTCTATCTTCCTCATTTGAAGTCGAATTACAACATTCCTTATAAATTTGAGTGAGTTCGCGTCTAACTTTGTCAGATATCGTCGATTAACATCCATTGAAACTCATTGAGGTCGATTGTCATTTTGTGTTGATTAAAAATTTTCAATGTCTATGTTCCTAATTTGAAGTCGAATTTCAACATTTCTTATATATTTGAGTGAGTTCCTAATTTGAAGTCGAATTTCAACATCTCCTATATTATTGATAGAGTTCGAATCTTACTTTGTCAGATATCATCGAATAACATCCATTGAAGCCCATTGAGGTCAACTGTCACTTTGTGTTAATTGAAAATTTCCAAAGTCTATCTTCCTCATTTGGAGTCGAATTTCAACATTTCTTATATATTTGAGTGAGTTTGCATCTAACTTTGTCAGATATCGTCGATTAACATCCATTGAAGCCCATTGAGGTCGATTGTCATTTTGTGTTGATTGAAAATTTGAAAGTCGATCTTCCTAATTTGAGGTCGAATTTCAACATTTCTTATATATTTGAGTGAGTTTGCATCTAACTTTGTCAGATATCGTCGATTAACATCCATTGAAGCCCATTGAGGTCGATTGTCACTTTGTGTTGATTGAAAATTTTCAAAGTCTATGTTCCTAATTTGAAGTCGAATTTCAACATTTCTTATATATTTGAGTGAGTTCGCATCTAACTTTGTCAGATATCGTCGAAAAACATCCATTGAAGCTTATTGAGGTCAACTGTCACTTTGTGTTAATTGAAAATTTCCAAAGTCTATCTTCCTCATTTGAAGTCGAATTCCAACATTTCTTATATATTTGAGTGAGTTTGCATCTAACGTCGTCAGATATCGTCGATTAACATCCATTGAAGCCCATTGAGGTCGATTGTCACTTTGTGTTGAATGAAAATTTTCGAAGTCTTTGATCCTAATTTGAAGTCGAATTTCAACAATTCTTATATATTTGAGTGAGTTTGCATCCAACTTTGTCAGATATAGTCGATTAACATCCATTGAAGCCCATTAAGGTCAACTGTCACTTTGAGTTAATTGAAAATTTTAAAAGTCTATCTTCCTCATTTAAGGTCGAATTTCAACATTTTTTTTATATTTGAGTGAGTTCGCATCTAACTTTGTCAGATATCATCGAATAACATCCATTAAAGCCCATTGAGATCAACTGTCCTTTAGTGTTAATTGAAAATTTTCAAAGTCTATATTCCTCATTTGAAGTCGAATTTCAACATTTCTTATATATTTGAGTGAGTTCGCATCTAACTTTGTCAGATATCGTCGAAAAATATCCATTGAAGCTTATTGAGGTCGATTGTCACTTTGTATTAATTGAAAATTTTCAAAGTCTATCTTCCTCATTTGAAGTCGAATTACAACATTCCTTATAAATTTGAGTGAGTTCGCGTCTAACTTTGTCAGATATCGTCGATTAACATCCATTGAAACTCATTGAGGTCGATTGTCATTTTGTGTCGATTGAAAATTTGAAAGTCGATCTTCCTAATTTGAGGTCGAATTTCAACATTTCTTATATATTTGAGTGAGTTTGCATCTAACATTGTCAGATATCGTCGATTAACATCCATTGAAGCCCATTGAGGTCGATTGTCACTTTGTGTTGATTAAAAATTTTCAAAGTCTATCTTCCTAATTTGAAGTCGAATTTCAACATTTCTTATATATTTGAGTGAGTTCGCATCTAACTTTGTCAGATATTGTCGATTAACATCCATTGAAGCCCATTAAGGTCAACTGTCACTTTGAGTTAATTGAAAATTTTAAAAGTCTATCTTCCTCATTTGAGGTCGAATTTCAACATTTCTTTTATATTTGAGTGAGTTCGCATCTAACTTTGTCAGATATCGTCGAAAAACATCCATTGAAGCTTATTGAGGTCAACTGTCACTTTGTGTTAATTGAAAATTTCCAAAGTCTATCTTCCTCATTTGAAGTCGAATTTCAACATTTCTTTTATATTTGAGTGAGTTCGCATCTAACTTTGTCAGATATCGTCGAAAAACATCCATTGAAGCTTATTGAGGTCAACTGTCACTTTGTGTTAATTGAAAATTTCCAAAGTCTATCTTCCTCATTTGAAGTCGAATTTCAACATTTCTTATATATTTGAGTGAGTTCGCGTCTAACTTTGTCAGATATTGTCGATTAACATCCATTGAAGCTCATTGAGGTCGATTGTCACTTTGTATTGATTGAAAATTTTCAAAGTCTATCTTCCTCATTTGAAGTCGAATTTCAACATTTCTTATATATTTGAGTGAGTTCCTAATTTGAAGTCGAATTTCAACATCTCCTATATTATTGATAGAGTTCGAATCTTACTTTGTCAGATATCATCGAATAACATCCATTGAAGCCCATTGAGGTCAACTGTCACTTTGTGTTAATTGAAAATTTCCAAAGTCTATCTTCCTCATTTGGAGTCGAATTTCAACATTTCTTATATATTTGAGTGAGTTTGCATCTAACTTTGTCAGATATCGTCGATTAACATCCATTGAAGCCCATTGAGGTCGATTGTCATTTTGTGTTGATTGAAAATTTGAAAGTCGATCTTCCTAATTTGAGGTCGAATTTCAACATTTCTTATATATTTGAGTGAGTTTGCATCTAACTTTGTCAGATATCGTCGATTAACATCCATTGAAGCCCATTGAGGTCGATTGTCACTTTGTGTTGATTGAAAATTTTCAAAGTCTATGTTCCTAATTTGAAGTCGAATTTCAACATTTCTTATATATTTGAGTGAGTTCGCATCTAACTTTGTCAGATATCGTCGAAAAACATCCATTGAAGCTTATTGAGGTCAACTGTCACTTTGTGTTAATTGAAAATTTCCAAAGTCTATCTTCCTCATTTGAAGTCGAATTCCAACATTTCTTATATATTTGAGTGAGTTTGCATCTAACGTCGTCAGATATCGTCGATTAACATCCATTGAAGCCCATTGAGGTCGATTGTCACTTTGTGTTGAATGAAAATTTTCGAAGTCTTTGATCCTAATTTGAAGTCGAATTTCAACAATTCTTATATATTTGAGTGAGTTTGCATCCAACTTTGTCAGATATAGTCGATTAACATCCATTGAAGCCCATTAAGGTCAACTGTCACTTTGAGTTAATTGAAAATTTTAAAAGTCTATCTTCCTCATTTAAGGTCGAATTTCAACATTTTTTTTATATTTGAGTGAGTTCGCATCTAACTTTGTCAGATATCATCGAATAACATCCATTAAAGCCCATTGAGATCAACTGTCCTTTAGTGTTAATTGAAAATTTTCAAAGTCTATATTCCTCATTTGAAGTCGAATTTCAACATTTCTTATATATTTGAGTGAGTTCGCATCTAACTTTGTCAGATATCGTCGAAAAATATCCATTGAAGCTTATTGAGGTCGATTGTCACTTTGTATTAATTGAAAATTTTCAAAGTCTATCTTCCTCATTTGAAGTCGAATTACAACATTCCTTATAAATTTGAGTGAGTTCGCGTCTAACTTTGTCAGATATCGTCGATTAACATCCATTGAAACTCATTGAGGTCGATTGTCATTTTGTGTCGATTGAAAATTTGAAAGTCGATCTTCCTAATTTGAGGTCGAATTTCAACATTTCTTATATATTTGAGTGAGTTTGCATCTAACATTGTCAGATATCGTCGATTAACATCCATTGAAGCCCATTGAGGTCGATTGTCACTTTGTGTTGATTAAAAATTTTCAAAGTCTATCTTCCTAATTTGAAGTCGAATTTCAACATTTCTTATATATTTGAGTGAGTTCGCATCTAACTTTGTCAGATATTGTCGATTAACATCCATTGAAGCCCATTAAGGTCAACTGTCACTTTGAGTTAATTGAAAATTTTAAAAGTCTATCTTCCTCATTTGAGGTCGAATTTCAACATTTCTTTTATATTTGAGTGAGTTCGCATCTAACTTTGTCAGATATCGTCGAAAAACATCCATTGAAGCTTATTGAGGTCAACTGTCACTTTGTGTTAATTGAAAATTTCCAAAGTCTATCTTCCTCATTTGAAGTCGAATTTCAACATTTCTTTTATATTTGAGTGAGTTCGCATCTAACTTTGTCAGATATCGTCGAAAAACATCCATTGAAGCTTATTGAGGTCAACTGTCACTTTGTGTTAATTGAAAATTTCCAAAGTCTATCTTCCTCATTTGAAGTCGAATTTCAACATTTCTTATATATTTGAGTGAGTTCGCGTCTAACTTTGTCAGATATTGTCGATTAACATCCATTGAAGCTCATTGAGGTCGATTGTCACTTTGTATTGATTGAAAATTTTCAAAGTCTATCTTCCTCATTTGAAGTCGAATTTCAACATTTCTTATATATTTGAGTGAGTTCGCATCAAACTTTGTCAGCTATCGTCGATTAACATCCATTGAAGCTCATTGAGGTCGATTGTCACTTTGTGTTGATTGAAAATTTTCAAAGTCTATGTTCCTAATTTGAAGTCGAATTTCAACATTTCTCATATATTTGAGTGAGTTTGCATCTAACTTTGTCAGATATCGTCGTTTAACATCCATTGAAGCCCATTGAGGTCGATTGTCACTTTGTGTTGATTGAAAATTTTAAAAGTCTATCTTCCTCATTTGAGGTCGAATTTCAACATTTTTTTTTATATTTGAGTGAGTTCGCATCTAACTTTGTCAGATATCATTGAATAACATCCATTAAAGCCCATTGAGATCAACTGTCCTTTAGTGTTTATTGAAAATTTTCAAAGTCTATCTTCCTCATTTGAAGTCGAATTTCAGCATTTCTTATATATTTGAGTGAGTTCGCATCAAACTTTGTCAGATATCGTCGATTAACATCCATTGAAGCTCATTGAGGTCGATTGTCACTTTGTGTTGATTGAAAATTTTCAAAGTCTATGTTCCTAATTTGAAGTCGAATTTCAACATTTCTCATATATTTGAGTGAGTTTGCATCTAACTTTGTCAGATATCGTCGATTAACATCCATTGAAGCCCATTGAGGTCAACTGTCACTTTGTGTTAATTGAAAATTTTAAAAGTCTATCTTCTTCATTTGAAGTCGAATTAAAACATTTCTTATATATTTGAGTGAGTTCGCGTCTAACGTTGTCAGATATCGTCGATTAACATCCATTGAAACTCATTGAGGTCGATTGTCATTTTGTGTTGATTGAAAATTTGAAAGTCGATCTTCCTAATTAGAGGTCGAATTTCAACATTTCTTATATATTTGAGTGAGTTTGCATCTAACTTTGTCAGATATCGTCGATTAACATCCATTGAAGCCCATTGAGGTCGATTGTCACTTTGTGTTAATTGAAAATTTCCAAAGTCTATCTTCCTCATTTGA
Source organism: Diorhabda elongata (assembly GCA_026230145.1). NCBI lineage: Eukaryota > Metazoa > Arthropoda > Insecta > Coleoptera > Chrysomelidae > Diorhabda > Diorhabda elongata. The sequence goes on from CM047936.1 coordinate 11,432,159, forward strand.
AGTCGAATTACAACATTTCTTATATATTTGAGTGAGTTCGCGTCTAACTTTGTCAGATATCGTCGATTAACATCCATTGAAACTCATTGAGGTCGATTGTCACTTTGTGTTGATTGAAAATTTTCAAAGTCTATGTTCCTAATTTGAAGTCGAATTTCAACATTTCTTATATATTTGAGTGAGTTCGCATCTAACTTTGTCAGATATCGTCGAAAAACATCCATTGAAGCTTATTGAGGTCAACTGTCACTTTGTGTTAATTGAAAATTTCCAAAGTCTATCTTCCTCATTTGAAGTCGAATTCCAACATTTCTTATATATTCGGGTGAGTTCGCGTCTAACTTTGTCAGATATTGTCGATTAACATCCATTGAAGCTCATTTAGGTCGATTGTCACTTTGTATTGATTGAAAATTTCCAAAGTCTATCTTCCTCATTTGAAGTCGAATTTCAACATTTCTTATTTATTTGAGTGAGTTCGCGTCTAACTTTGTCAGATATTGTCGATTAACATCCATTGAAGCTCATTGAGGTCGATTGTCACTTTGTGTTGATTGAAAATTTGAAAGTCGATCTTCCTAATTTGAGGTCGAATTTCAACATTTCTTATATATTTGAGTGAGTTTGCATCTAACTTTGTCAGATATCGTCGATTAACATCCATTGAAGCCCATTGAGGTCGATTGTCACTTTGTGTTAATTGAAAATTTCCAAAGTCTATCCCCTTCATTTGAAGTCGAATTACAACATTTCTTATATATTTGAGTGAGTTCACGTCTAACTTTGTCAGATATCGTCGATTAACATCCATTGAAACTCATTGAGGTCGATTGTCATTTTGTGTTGATTGAAAATTTGAAAGTCGATCTTCCTAATTTGAGGTCGAATTTCAACATTTCTTATATATTTGAGTGAGTTCGCGTCTAACTTTGTCAGATATCGTCGATTAACATCCATTGAAACTCATTGAGGTCGATTGTCATTTTGTGTTGATTGAAAATTTGAAAGTCGATCTTCCTCATTTGAAGTCGAATTTCAACATTTCTTATATATTTGAGTGAGTTCGCGTCTAACTTTGTCAGATATTGTCGATTAACATCCATTGAAGCTCATTGAGGTCGATTGTCACTTTGTATTGATTGAAAATTTTCAAAGTCTATCCTCCTAATTTGAAGACGAATTTCAACATTTCTTATATATTTGAGTGAGTTCGCATCTTACTTTGTCAGATATTGTCGATTAACATCCATTGAAGCTCATTGAGGTCGATTGTCACTTTGTATTGATTGAAATTTTTCAAAGTTTATCTTCCTAATTTGAAGTCGAATTGCAACATTTCTTATATATTTGAGTGAGTTCGCATCTAACTTTGTCAGATATTGTCGATTAACATCCATTGAAGCTCATTGAGGTCGATTGTCACTTTGTATTGATTGAAAATTTTCAAAGTCTATCCTCCTAATTTGAAGACGAATTTCAACATTTCTTATATATTTGAGTGAGTTCGCATCTTACTTTGTCAGATATTGTCGATTAACATCCATTGAAGCTCATTGAGGTCGATTGTCACTTTGTATTGATTGAAAATTTTCAAAGTCTATCTTCCTAATTTGAAGTCGAATTGCAACATTTCTTATATATTTGAGTGAGTTTGCATCTAACTTTGTCAGATATTGTCGATTAACATCCATTGAAGCTCATTGAGGTCGATTGTCACTTTGTATTGATTGAAAATTTTCAAAGTCTATCTTCCTAATTTGAAGTCGAATTTCAACATTTCTTATATATTTGAGTGATTTTGCATCTAACTTTGTCAGATATCGTCGATTAATATCCATTGAAGCCCATTGAGGTCGATTGTCACTTTGTATTGATTGAAAATTTTCAAAGTCTATCTTCCTAATTTGAAGTCGAATTTCAACATTTCTTCTATATTTGAGTGAGTTTGCATCTAACTTTGTCAGATATCGTCGATTAACATCCATTGAAGCCCATTGAGGTCGATTGTCACTTTGTGTTGATTGAAAATTTTCGAAGTCTATGTTCCTAATTTGGAGTCGAATTTCAACATTTCTTATATATTTGAGTGAGTTTGCATCTAACTTTGTCAGATATAGTCGAATAACATCCATTGAAGCCCATTAAGGTCAACTGTCACTTTGAGTTAATTGAAAATTTTAAAAGTCTATCTTCCTCATTTGAGGTCGAATTTCAACAATTTTTTTATATTTGAGTGAGTTCGCATCTAACTTTGTCAGATATCATCGAATAACATCCATTAAAGCCCATTGAGATCAACTGTCCTTTAGTGTTAATTGAAAATTTTCAAAGTCTATATTCCTCATTTGAAGTCGAATTTCAACATTTCTTATATATTTGAGTGAGTTTGCATCTAACTTTGTCAGATATAGTCGAATAACATCCATTGAAGCCCATTAAGGTCAACTGTCACTTTGAGTTAATTGAAAATTTTAAAAGTCTATCTTCCTAATTTGAAGTCGAATTGCAACATTTCTTATATATTTGAGTGAGTTCGCATCTAACTTTGTCAGATATTGTCGATTAACATCCATTGAAGCTCATTGAGGTCGATTGTCACTTTGTATTGATTGAAAATTTTCAAAGTCTATCCTCCTAATTTGAAGACGAATTTCAACATTTCTTATATATTTGAGTGAGTTCGCATCTTACTTTGTCAGATATTGTCGATTAACATCCATTGAAGCTCATTGAGGTCGATTGTCACTTTGTATTGATTGAAAATTTTCAAAGTCTATCTTCCTAATTTGAAGTCGAATTGCAACATTTCTTATATATTTGAGTGAGTTTGCATCTAACTTTGTCAGATATTGTCGATTAACATCCATTGAAGCTCATTGAGGTCGATTGTCACTTTGTATTGATTGAAAATTTTCAAAGTCTATCTTCCTAATTTGAAGTCGAATTTCAACATTTCTTATATATTTGAGTGATTTTGCATCTAACTTTGTCAGATATCGTCGATTAATATCCATTGAAGCCCATTGAGGTCGATTGTCACTTTGTATTGATTGAAAATTTTCAAAGTCTATCTTCCTAATTTGAAGTCGAATTTCAACATTTCTTCTATATTTGAGTGAGTTTGCATCTAACTTTGTCAGATATCGTCGATTAACATCCATTGAAGCCCATTGAGGTCGATTGTCACTTTGTGTTGATTGAAAATTTTCGAAGTCTATGTTCCTAATTTGGAGTCGAATTTCAACATTTCTTATATATTTGAGTGAGTTTGCATCTAACTTTGTCAGATATAGTCGAATAACATCCATTGAAGCCCATTAAGGTCAACTGTCACTTTGAGTTAATTGAAAATTTTAAAAGTCTATCTTCCTCATTTGAGGTCGAATTTCAACAATTTTTTTATATTTGAGTGAGTTCGCATCTAACTTTGTCAGATATCATCGAATAACATCCATTAAAGCCCATTGAGATCAACTGTCCTTTAGTGTTAATTGAAAATTTTCAAAGTCTATATTCCTCATTTGAAGTCGAATTTCAACATTTCTTATATATTTGAGTGAGTTTGCATCTAACTTTGTCAGATATAGTCGAATAACATCCATTGAAGCCCATTAAGGTCAACTGTCACTTTGAGTTAATTGAAAATTTTAAAAGTCTATCTTCCTCATTTGAGGTCGAATTTCAACATTTTTTTTATATTTGAGTGAGTTCGCATCTAACTTTGTCAGATATCATCAAATAACATCCATTAAAGCCCATTGAGATCAAGTGTCCTTTAGTATTAATTGAAAATTTTCAAAGTCTATCTTCCTCATTTGAAGTCGAATTACAACATTTCTTATATATTTGAGTGAGTTCGCGTCTAACTTTGTCAGATATTGTCGATTAACATCCATTGAAGCTCATTGAGGTCGATTGTCACTTTGTATTGATTGAAAATTTTCAAAGTCTATCTTCCTAATTTGAAGTCGAATTGCAACATTTCTTATATATTTGAGTGAGTTCGCATCTAACTTTGTCAGATATTGTCGATTAACATCCATAGAAGCTCATTGAGGTCGATTGTCACTTTGTATTGATTGAAAATTTTCGAAGTCTATCTTCCTAATTTGAAGTCGAATTTCAACATTTCTCATATATTTGAGTGAGTTTGCATCTAACGTCGTCAGATATCGTCGATTAACATCCATTGAAGCCCATTGAGGTCGATTGTCACTTTGTGTTGAATGAAAATTTTCGAAGTCTTTGATCCTAATTTGAAGTCGAATTTCAACAATTCTTATATATTTGAGTGAGTTTGCATCCAACTTTGTCAGATATAGTCGATTAACATCCATTGAAGCCCATTAAGGTCAACTGTCACTTTGAGTTAATTGAAAATTTTAAAAGTCTATCTTCCTCATTTAAGGTCGAATTTCAACATTTTTTTTATATTTGAGTGAGTTCGCATCTAACTTTGTCAGATATCATCGAATAACATCCATTAAAGCCCATTGAGATCAACTGTCCTTTAGTGTTAATTGAAAATTTTCAAAGTCTATATTCCTCATTTGAAGTCGAATTTCAACATTTCTTATATATTTGAGTGAGTTCGCATCTAACTTTGTCAGATATCGTCGAAAAATATCCATTGAAGCTTATTGAGGTCGATTGTCACTTTGTATTAATTGAAAATTTGAAAGTCGATCTTCCTAATTTGAGGTCGAATTTCAACATTTCTTATATATTTGAGTGAGTTTGCATCTAACTTTGTCAGATATCGTCGATTAACATCCATTGAAGCCCATTGAGGTCGATTGTCACTTTGTGTTGATTGAAAATTTTCAAAGTCTATGTTCCTAATTTGAAGTCGAATTTCAACATTTCTTATATATTTGAGTGAGTTCGTGTCTAACTTTGTCAGATATTGTCGAAAATCATCCATTGAAGCTTATTGAGGTCGATTGTCACTTTGTATTAATTGAAAATTTTCAAAGTCTATCTTCCTCATTTGAAGTCGAATTACAACATTCCTTATAAATTTGAGTGAGTTCGCGTCTAACTTTGTCAGATATCGTCGATTAACATCCATTGAAACTCATTGAGGTCGATTGTCATTTTGTGTTGATTGAAAATTTGAAAGTCGATCTTCCTAATTTGAGGTCGAATTTCAACATTTCTTATATATTTGAGTGAGTTTGCATCTAACTTTGTCAGATATCGTCGATTAACATCCATTGAAGCCCATTGAGGTCGATTGTCACTTTGTGTTGATTGAAAATTTTCGAAGTCTATGTTCCTAATTTGGAGTCGAATTTCAACATTTCTTATATATTTGAGTGAGTTTGCATCTAACTTTGTCAGATATAGTCGAATAACATCCATTGAAGCCCATTAAGGTCAACTGTCACTTTGAGTTAATTGAAAATTTTAAAAGTCTATCTTCCTCATTTGAGGTCGAATTTCAACAATTTTTTTATATTTGAGTGAGTTCGCATCTAACTTTGTCAGATATCATCGAATAACATCCATTAAAGCCCATTGAGATCAACTGTCCTTTAGTGTTAATTGAAAATTTTCAAAGTCTATATTCCTCATTTGAAGTCGAATTTCAAGATTTCTCATATATTTGAGTGAGTTCGCATCTAACTTTGTCAGATATCGTTGAAAATCATCCATTGAAGCTTATTGAGGTCGATTGTCACTTTGTATTAATTGAAAATTTTCAAAGTCTATCTTCCTCATTTGAAGTCGAATTACAACATTCCTTATAAATTTGAGTGAGTTCGCGTCTAACTTTGTCAGATATCGTCGATTAACATCCATTGAAACTCATTGAGGTCGATTGTCATTTTGTGTTGATTAAAAATTTTCAATGTCTATGTTCCTAATTTGAAGTCGAATTTCAACATTTCTTATATATTTGAGTGAGTTCCTAATTTGAAGTCGAATTTCAACATCTCCTATATTATTGATAGAGTTCGAATCTTACTTTGTCAGATATCATCGAATAACATCCATTGAAGCCCATTGAGGTCAACTGTCACTTTGTGTTAATTGAAAATTTCCAAAGTCTATCTTCCTCATTTGGAGTCGAATTTCAACATTTCTTATATATTTGAGTGAGTTTGCATCTAACTTTGTCAGATATCGTCGATTAACATCCATTGAAGCCCATTGAGGTCGATTGTCATTTTGTGTTGATTGAAAATTTGAAAGTCGATCTTCCTAATTTGAGGTCGAATTTCAACATTTCTTATATATTTGAGTGAGTTTGCATCTAACTTTGTCAGATATCGTCGATTAACATCCATTGAAGCCCATTGAGGTCGATTGTCACTTTGTGTTGATTGAAAATTTTCAAAGTCTATGTTCCTAATTTGAAGTCGAATTTCAACATTTCTTATATATTTGAGTGAGTTCGCATCTAACTTTGTCAGATATCGTCGAAAAACATCCATTGAAGCTTATTGAGGTCAACTGTCACTTTGTGTTAATTGAAAATTTCCAAAGTCTATCTTCCTCATTTGAAGTCGAATTCCAACATTTCTTATATATTTGAGTGAGTTTGCATCTAACGTCGTCAGATATCGTCGATTAACATCCATTGAAGCCCATTGAGGTCGATTGTCACTTTGTGTTGAATGAAAATTTTCGAAGTCTTTGATCCTAATTTGAAGTCGAATTTCAACAATTCTTATATATTTGAGTGAGTTTGCATCCAACTTTGTCAGATATAGTCGATTAACATCCATTGAAGCCCATTAAGGTCAACTGTCACTTTGAGTTAATTGAAAATTTTAAAAGTCTATCTTCCTCATTTAAGGTCGAATTTCAACATTTTTTTTATATTTGAGTGAGTTCGCATCTAACTTTGTCAGATATCATCGAATAACATCCATTAAAGCCCATTGAGATCAACTGTCCTTTAGTGTTAATTGAAAATTTTCAAAGTCTATATTCCTCATTTGAAGTCGAATTTCAACATTTCTTATATATTTGAGTGAGTTCGCATCTAACTTTGTCAGATATCGTCGAAAAATATCCATTGAAGCTTATTGAGGTCGATTGTCACTTTGTATTAATTGAAAATTTTCAAAGTCTATCTTCCTCATTTGAAGTCGAATTACAACATTCCTTATAAATTTGAGTGAGTTCGCGTCTAACTTTGTCAGATATCGTCGATTAACATCCATTGAAACTCATTGAGGTCGATTGTCATTTTGTGTCGATTGAAAATTTGAAAGTCGATCTTCCTAATTTGAGGTCGAATTTCAACATTTCTTATATATTTGAGTGAGTTTGCATCTAACATTGTCAGATATCGTCGATTAACATCCATTGAAGCCCATTGAGGTCGATTGTCACTTTGTGTTGATTAAAAATTTTCAAAGTCTATCTTCCTAATTTGAAGTCGAATTTCAACATTTCTTATATATTTGAGTGAGTTCGCATCTAACTTTGTCAGATATTGTCGATTAACATCCATTGAAGCCCATTAAGGTCAACTGTCACTTTGAGTTAATTGAAAATTTTAAAAGTCTATCTTCCTCATTTGAGGTCGAATTTCAACATTTCTTTTATATTTGAGTGAGTTCGCATCTAACTTTGTCAGATATCGTCGAAAAACATCCATTGAAGCTTATTGAGGTCAACTGTCACTTTGTGTTAATTGAAAATTTCCAAAGTCTATCTTCCTCATTTGAAGTCGAATTTCAACATTTCTTTTATATTTGAGTGAGTTCGCATCTAACTTTGTCAGATATCGTCGAAAAACATCCATTGAAGCTTATTGAGGTCAACTGTCACTTTGTGTTAATTGAAAATTTCCAAAGTCTATCTTCCTCATTTGAAGTCGAATTTCAACATTTCTTATATATTTGAGTGAGTTCGCGTCTAACTTTGTCAGATATTGTCGATTAACATCCATTGAAGCTCATTGAGGTCGATTGTCACTTTGTATTGATTGAAAATTTTCAAAGTCTATCTTCCTCATTTGAAGTCGAATTTCAACATTTCTTATATATTTGAGTGAGTTCGCATCAAACTTTGTCAGCTATCGTCGATTAACATCCATTGAAGCTCATTGAGGTCGATTGTCACTTTGTGTTGATTGAAAATTTTCAAAGTCTATGTTCCTAATTTGAAGTCGAATTTCAACATTTCTCATATATTTGAGTGAGTTTGCATCTAACTTTGTCAGATATCGTCGTTTAACATCCATTGAAGCCCATTGAGGTCGATTGTCACTTTGTGTTGATTGAAAATTTTAAAAGTCTATCTTCCTCATTTGAGGTCGAATTTCAACATTTTTTTTTATATTTGAGTGAGTTCGCATCTAACTTTGTCAGATATCATTGAATAACATCCATTAAAGCCCATTGAGATCAACTGTCCTTTAGTGTTTATTGAAAATTTTCAAAGTCTATCTTCCTCATTTGAAGTCGAATTTCAGCATTTCTTATATATTTGAGTGAGTTCGCATCAAACTTTGTCAGATATCGTCGATTAACATCCATTGAAGCTCATTGAGGTCGATTGTCACTTTGTGTTGATTGAAAATTTTCAAAGTCTATGTTCCTAATTTGAAGTCGAATTTCAACATTTCTCATATATTTGAGTGAGTTTGCATCTAACTTTGTCAGATATCGTCGATTAACATCCATTGAAGCCCATTGAGGTCAACTGTCACTTTGTGTTAATTGAAAATTTTAAAAGTCTATCTTCTTCATTTGAAGTCGAATTACAACATTTCTTATATATTTGAGTGAGTTCGCGTCTAACGTTGTCAGATATCGTCGATTAACATCCATTGAAACTCATTGAGGTCGATTGTCATTTTGTGTTGATTGAAAATTTGAAAGTCGATCTTCCTAATTAGAGGTCGAATTTCAACATTTCTTATATATTTGAGTGAGTTTGCATCTAACTTTGTCAGATATCGTCGATTAACATCCATTGAAGCCCATTGAGGTCGATTGTCACTTTGTGTTAATTGAAAATTTCCAAAGTCTATCTTCCTCATTTGAAGTCGAATTACAACATTTCTTATATATTTGAGTGAGTTCGCGTCTAACTTTGTCAGATATCGTCGATTAACATCCATTGAAACTCATTGAGGTCGATTGTCACTTTGTGTTGATTGAAAATTTTCAAAGTCTATGTTCCTAATTTGAAGTCGAATTTCAACATTTCTTATATATTTGAGTGAGTTCGCATCTAACTTTGTCAGATATCGTCGAAAAACATCCATTGAAGCTTATTGAGGTCAACTGTCACTTTGTGTTAATTGAAAATTTCCAAAGTCTATCTTCCTCATTTGAAGTCGAATTCCAACATTTCTTATATATTCGGGTGAGTTCGCGTCTAACTTTGTCAGATATTGTCGATTAACATCCATTGAAGCTCATTTAGGTCGATTGTCACTTTGTATTGATTGAAAATTTCCAAAGTCTATCTTCCTCATTTGAAGTCGAATTTCAACATTTCTTATATATTTGAGTGAGTTCGCGTCTAACTTTGTCAGATATTGTCGATTAACATCCATTGAAGCTCATTGAGGTCGATTGTCACTTTGTGTTGATTGAAAATTTGAAAGTCGATCTTCCTAATTTGAGGTCGAATTTCAACATTTCTTATATATTTGAGTGAGTTTGCATCTAACTTTGTCAGATATCGTCGATTAACATCCATTGAAGCCCATTGAGGTCGATTGTCACTTTGTGTTAATTGAAAATTTCCAAAGTCTATCCCCTTCATTTGAAGTCGAATTACAACATTTCTTATATATTTGAGTGAGTTCACGTCTAACTTTGTCAGATATCGTCGATTAACATCCATTGAAACTCATTGAGGTCGATTGTCATTTTGTGTTGATTGAAAATTTGAAAGTCGATCTTCCTAATTTGAGGTCGAATTTCAACATTTCTTATATATTTGAGTGAGTTCGCGTCTAACTTTGTCAGATATCGTCGATTAACATCCATTGAAACTCATTGAGGTCGATTGTCATTTTGTGTTGATTGAAAATTTGAAAGTCGATCTTCCTCATTTGAAGTCGAATTTCAACATTTCTTATATATTTGAGTGAGTTCGCGTCTAACTTTGTCAGATATTGTCGATTAACATCCATTGAAGCTCATTGAGGTCGATTGTCACTTTGTATTGATTGAAAATTTTCAAAGTCTATCCTCCTAATTTGAAGACGAATTTCAACATTTCTTATATATTTGAGTGAGTTCGCATCTTACTTTGTCAGATATTGTCGATTAACATCCATTGAAGCTCATTGAGGTCGATTGTCACTTTGTATTGATTGAAATTTTTCAAAGTTTATCTTCCTAATTTGAAGTCGAATTGCAACATTTCTTATATATTTGAGTGAGTTCGCATCTAACTTTGTCAGATATTGTCGATTAACATCCATTGAAGCTCATTGAGGTCGATTGTCACTTTGTATTGATTGAAAATTTTCAAAGTCTATCCTCCTAATTTGAAGACGAATTTCAACATTTCTTATATATTTGAGTGAGTTCGCATCTTACTTTGTCAGATATTGTCGATTAACATCCATTGAAGCTCATTGAGGTCGATTGTCACTTTGTATTGATTGAAAATTTTCAAAGTCTATCTTCCTAATTTGAAGTCGAATTGCAACATTTCTTATATATTTGAGTGAGTTTGCATCTAACTTTGTCAGATATTGTCGATTAACATCCATTGAAGCTCATTGAGGTCGATTGTCACTTTGTATTGATTGAAAATTTTCAAAGTCTATCTTCCTAATTTGAAGTCGAATTTCAACATTTCTTATATATTTGAGTGATTTTGCATCTAACTTTGTCAGATATCGTCGATTAATATCCATTGAAGCCCATTGAGGTCGATTGTCACTTTGTATTGATTGAAAATTTTCAAAGTCTATCTTCCTAATTTGAAGTCGAATTTCAACATTTCTTCTATATTTGAGTGAGTTTGCATCTAACTTTGTCAGATATCGTCGATTAACATCCATTGAAGCCCATTGAGGTCGATTGTCACTTTGTGTTGATTGAAAATTTTCAAAGTCTATGTTCCTAATTTGAAGTCGAATATCAACATTTCTTATATTTTTGAGTGAGTTTGCATCTAACTTTGTCCGATATAGTCGATTAACATCCATTGAAGCCCATTAAGGTCAACTGTCACTTTGAGTTAATTGAAAATTTTAAAAGTCTATCTTCCTCATTTGAGGTCGAATTTCAACATTTTTTTTTATTTGAGTGAGTTCGCATCTAACTTTGTCAGATATCATCGAATAACATCCATTGAAGCCCATTGAGGTCAACTGTCACTTTGTGTTAATTGAAAATTTCCAAAGTCTATCTTCCTCATTTGAAGTCGAATTCCAACATTTCTTATATATTTGAGTGAGTTCGCGTCTAACTTTGTTAGATATTGTCGATTAACATCCATTGAAGCTCATTGAGGTCGATTGTCACTTTGTATTGATTGAAAATTTCCAAAGTCTATGTTCCTAATTTGAAGTCGAATTTCAACATTTCTTATATATTTGAGTGAGTTTGCATCTAACTTTGTCAGATATCGTCGATTAACATCCATTGAAGCCCATTGAGGTCAACTGTCACTTTGTGTTAATTGAAAATTTTAAAAGTCTATCTTCTTCATTTGAAGTCGAATTACAACATTTCTTATATATTTGAGTGAGTTCGCGTCTAACTTTGTCAGATATCGTCGATTAACATCCATTGAAACTCATTGAGGTCGATTGTCATTTTGTGTTGATTGAAAATTTGAAAGTCTATCTTCCTAATTTGAGGTCGAATTTCAACATTTCTTATATATTTGAGTGAGTTTGCATCTAACTTTGTCAGATATCGTCGATTAACATCCATTGAAGCCCATTGAGGTCGATTGTCACTTTGTGTTAATTGAAAATTTCCAAAGTCTATCCCCCTCATTTGAAGTCGAATTACAACATTTCTTATATATTTGAGTGAGTTCGCGTCTAACTTTGTCAGATATCGTCGATTAACATCCATTGAAACTCATTGAGGTCGATTGTCATTTTGTGTTGATTGAAAATTTGAAAGTCGATCTTCCTAATTTGAGGTCGAATTTCAACATTTCTTATATATTTGAGTGAGTTTGCATCTAACTTTGTCAGATATCGTCGATTAACATCCATTGAAGCCCATTGAGGTCGATTGTCACTTTGTGTTGATTGAAAATTTTCAAAGTCTATGTTCCTAATTTGAAGTCGAATTTCAACATTTCTTATATATTTGAGTGAGTTCGCATCTAACTTTGTCAGATATCGTCGAAAAACATCCATTGAAGCTTATTGAGGTCAACTGTCACTTTGTGTTAATTGAAAATTTCCAAAGTCTATCTTCCTCATTTGAAGTCGAATTCCAACATTTCTTATATATTTGAGTGAGTTCGTGTCTAACTTTGTCAGATATTGTCGATTAACATCCATTGAAGCTCATTTAGGTCGATTGTCACTTTGTATTGATTGAAAATTTCCAAAGTCTATCTTCCTCATTTGAAGTCGAATTTCAACATTTCTTATATATTTGAGTGAGTTCGCGTCTAACTTTGTCAGATATTGTCCATTAACATCCATTGAAGCTCATTGAGGTCGATTGTCACTTTGTATTGATTGAAAATTTTCAAAGTCTATCCTCCTAATTTGAAGACGAATTTCAACATTTCTTATATATTTGAGTGAGTTCGCATCTAACTTTGTCAGATATTGTCGATTAACATCCATTGAAGCTCATTGAGGTCGATTGTCACTTTGTATTGATTGAAAATTTTCAAAGTCTATCTTCCTAATTTGAAGTCGAATTGCAACATTTCTTATATATTTGAGTGAGTTCGCATCTAACTTTGTCAGATATTGTCGATTAACATCCATTGAAGCCCATTGAGGTCGATTGTCACTTTGTATTGATTGAAAATTTTCAAAGTCTATCTTCCTAATTTGAAGTCGAATTTCAACATTTCTTCTATATTTGAGTGAGTTTGCATCTAACTTTGTCAGATATCGTCGATTAACATCCATTGAAGCCCATTGAGATCGATTGTCACTTTGTGTTGATTGAATATTTTCAAAGTCTATCTTCCTAATTTGAAGTCGAATATCAACATTTCTTATATATTTGAGTGAGTTTGCATCTAACTTTGTCAGATATCGTCGATTAACATCCATTGAAGCCCATTGAGGTCGATTGTCACTTTGTGTTAATTGAAAATTTCCAAAGTCTATCCCCCTCATTTGAAGTCGAATTACAACATTTCTTATATATTTGAGTGAGTTCGCGTCTAACTTTGTCAGATATCGTCGATTAACATCCATTGAAACTCATTGAGGTCGATTGTCATTTTGTGTTGATTGAAAATTTGAAAGTCGATCTTCCTAATTTGAGGTCGAATTTCAACATTTCTTATATATTTGAGTGAGTTTGCATCTAACTTTGTCAGATATCGTCGATTAACATCCATTGAAGCCCATTGAGATCGATTGTCACTTTGTGTTGATTGAATATTTTCAAAGTCTATCTTCCTAATTTGAAGTCGAATATCAACATTTCTTATATATTTGAGTGAGTTTGCATCTAACTTTGTCAGATATCGTCGATTAACATCCATTGAAGCCCATTGAGGTCGATTGTCACTTTGTGTTAATTGAAAATTTCCAAAGTCTATCCCCCTCATTTGAAGTCGAATTACAACATTTCTTATATATTTGAGTGAGTTCGCGTCTAACTTTGTCAGATATCGTCGATTAACATCCATTGAAACTCATTGAGGTCGATTGTCATTTTGTGTTGATTGAAAATTTGAAAGTCGATCTTCCTAATTTGAGGTCGAATTTCAACATTTCTTATATATTTGAGTGAGTTTGCATCTAACTTTGTCAGATATCGTCGATTAACATCCATTGAAGCCCATTGAGGTCGATTGTCACTTTGTGTTGATTGAAAATTTTCAAAGTCTATGTTCCTAATTTGAAGTCGAATTTCAACATTTCTTATATATTTGAGTGAGTTCGCATCTAACTTTGTCAGATATCGTCGAAAAACATCCATTGAAGCTTATTGAGGTCAACTGTCACTTTGTGTTAATTGAAAATTTCCAAAGTCTATCTTCCTCATTTGAAGTCGAATTCCAACATTTCTTATATATTTGAGTGAGTTCGTGTCTAACTTTGTCAGATATTGTCGATTAACATCCATTGAAGCTCATTTAGGTCGATTGTCACTTTGTATTGATTGAAAATTTCCAAAGTCTATCTTCCTCATTTGAAGTCGAATTTCAACATTTCTTATATATTTGAGTGAGTTCGCGTCTAACTTTGTCAGATATTGTCCATTAACATCCATTGAAGCTCATTGAGGTCGATTGTCACTTTGTATTGATTGAAAATTTTCAAAGTCTATCCTCCTAATTTGAAGACGAATTTCAACATTTCTTATATATTTGAGTGAGTTCGCATCTAACTTTGTCAGATATTGTCGATTAACATCCATTGAAGCTCATTGAGGTCGATTGTCACTTTGTATTGATTGAAAATTTTCAAAGTCTATCTTCCTAATTTGAAGTCGAATTGCAACATTTCTTATATATTTGAGTGAGTTCGCATCTAACTTTGTCAGATATTGTCGATTAACATCCATTGAAGCCCATTGAGGTCGATTGTCACTTTGTATTGATTGAAAATTTTCAAAGTCTATCTTCCTAATTTGAAGTCGAATTTCAACATTTCTTCTATATTTGAGTGAGTTTGCATCTAACTTTGTCAGATATCGTCGATTAACATCCATTGAAGCCCATTGAGATCGATTGTCACTTTGTGTTGATTGAATATTTTCAAAGTCTATCTTCCTAATTTGAAGTCGAATATCAACATTTCTTATATTTTTGAGTGAGTTTGCATCTAACTTTGTCAGATATAGTCGATTAACATCCATTGAAGCCCATTAAGGTCAACTGTCACTTTGAGTTAATTGAAAATTTTAAAAGTCTATCTTCCTCATTTGGAGTCGAATTTCAACATTTCTTATATATTTGAGTGAGTTTGCATCTAACTTTGTCAGATATCGTCGATTAACATCCATTGAAGCCCATTGAGGTCGATTGTCATTTTGTGTTGATTGAAAATTTGAAAGTCGATCTTCCTAATTTGAGGTCGAATTTCAACATTTCTTATATATTTGAGTGAGTTTGCATCTAACTTTGTCAGATATCGTCGATTAACATCCATTGAAGCCCATTGAGGTCGATTGTCACTTTGTGTTGATTGAAAATTTTCAAAGTCTATGTTCCTAATTTGAAGTCGAATTTCAACATTTCTTATATATTTGAGTGAGTTCGCATCTAACTTTGTCAGATATCGTGGAAAAACATCCATTGAAGCTTATTGAGGTCAACTGTCACTTTGTGTTAATTGAAAATTTCCAAAGTCTATCTTCCTCATTTGAAGTCGAATTCCAACATTTCTTATATATTTGAGTGAGTTTGCATCTAACGTCGTCAGATATCGTCGATTAACATCCATTGAAGCCCATTGAGGTCGATTGTCACTTTGTGTTGAATGAAAATTTTCGAAGTCTTTGATCCTAATTTGAAGTCGAATTTCAACAATTCTTATATATTTGAGTGAGTTTGCATCCAACTTTGTCAGATATAGTCGATTAACATCCATTGAAGCCCATTAAGGTCAACTGTCACTTTGAGTTAATTGAAAATTTTAAAAGTCTATCTTCCTCATTTAAGGTCGAATTTCAACATTTTTTTTATATTTGAGTGAGTTCGCATCTAACTTTGTCAGATATCATCGAATAACATCCATTAAAGCCCATTGAGATCAACTGTCCTTTAGTGTTAATTGAAAATTTTCAAAGTCTATATTCCTCATTTGAAGTCGAATTTCAACATTTCTTATATATTTGAGTGAGTTCGCATCTAACTTTGTCAGATATCGTCGAAAAATATCCATTGAAGCTTATTGAGGTCGATTGTCACTTTGTATTAATTGAAAATTTTCAAAGTCTATCTTCCTCATTTGAAGTCGAATTACAACATTCCTTATAAATTTGAGTGAGTTCGCGTCTAACTTTGTCAGATATCGTCGATTAACATCCATTGAAACTCATTGAGGTCGATTGTCATTTTGTGTCGATTGAAAATTTGAAAGTCGATCTTCCTAATTTGAGGTCGAATTTCAACATTTCTTATATATTTGAGTGAGTTTGCATCTAACATTGTCAGATATCGTCGATTAACATCCATTGAAGCCCATTGAGGTCGATTGTCACTTTGTGTTGATTAAAAATTTTCAAAGTCTATCTTCCTAATTTGAAGTCGAATTTCAACATTTCTTATATATTTGAGTGAGTTCGCATCTAACTTTGTCAGATATTGTCGATTAACATCCATTGAAGCCCATTAAGGTCAACTGTCACTTTGAGTTAATTGAAAATTTTAAAAGTCTATCTTCCTCATTTGAGGTCGAATTTCAACATTTCTTTTATATTTGAGTGAGTTCGCATCTAACTTTGTCAGATATCGTCGAAAAACATCCATTGAAGCTTATTGAGGTCAACTGTCACTTTGTGTTAATTGAAAATTTCCAAAGTCTATCTTCCTCATTTGAAGTCGAATTTCAACATTTCTTTTATATTTGAGTGAGTTCGCATCTAACTTTGTCAGATATCGTCGAAAAACATCCATTGAAGCTTATTGAGGTCAACTGTCACTTTGTGTTAATTGAAAATTTCCAAAGTCTATCTTCCTCATTTGAAGTCGAATTTCAACATTTCTTATATATTTGAGTGAGTTCGCGTCTAACTTTGTCAGATATTGTCGATTAACATCCATTGAAGCTCATTGAGGTCGATTGTCACTTTGTATTGATTGAAAATTTTCAAAGTCTATCTTCCTCATTTGAAGTCGAATTTCAACATTTCTTATATATTTGAGTGAGTTCGCATCAAACTTTGTCAGCTATCGTCGATTAACATCCATTGAAGCTCATTGAGGTCGATTGTCACTTTGTGTTGATTGAAAATTTTCAAAGTCTATGTTCCTAATTTGAAGTCGAATTTCAACATTTCTCATATATTTGAGTGAGTTTGCATCTAACTTTGTCAGATATCGTCGTTTAACATCCATTGAAGCCCATTGAGGTCGATTGTCACTTTGTGTTGATTGAAAATTTTAAAAGTCTATCTTCCTCATTTGAGGTCGAATTTCAACATTTTTTTTTATATTTGAGTGAGTTCGCATCTAACTTTGTCAGATATCATTGAATAACATCCATTAAAGCCCATTGAGATCAACTGTCCTTTAGTGTTTATTGAAAATTTTCAAAGTCTATCTTCCTCATTTGAAGTCGAATTTCAGCATTTCTTATATATTTGAGTGAGTTCGCATCAAACTTTGTCAGATATCGTCGATTAACATCCATTGAAGCTCATTGAGGTCGATTGTCACTTTGTGTTGATTGAAAATTTTCAAAGTCTATGTTCCTAATTTGAAGTCGAATTTCAACATTTCTCATATATTTGAGTGAGTTTGCATCTAACTTTGTCAGATATCGTCGATTAACATCCATTGAAGCCCATTGAGGTCAACTGTCACTTTGTGTTAATTGAAAATTTTAAAAGTCTATCTTCTTCATTTGAAGTCGAATTACAACATTTCTTATATATTTGAGTGAGTTCGCGTCTAACGTTGTCAGATATCGTCGATTAACATCCATTGAAACTCATTGAGGTCGATTGTCATTTTGTGTTGATTGAAAATTTGAAAGTCGATCTTCCTAATTAGAGGTCGAATTTCAACATTTCTTATATATTTGAGTGAGTTTGCATCTAACTTTGTCAGATATCGTCGATTAACATCCATTGAAGCCCATTGAGGTCGATTGTCACTTTGTGTTAATTGAAAATTTCCAAAGTCTATCTTCCTCATTTGAAGTCGAATTACAACATTTCTTATATATTTGAGTGAGTTCGCGTCTAACTTTGTCAGATATCGTCGATTAACATCCATTGAAACTCATTGAGGTCGATTGTCACTTTGTGTTGATTGAAAATTTTCAAAGTCTATGTTCCTAATTTGAAGTCGAATTTCAACATTTCTTATATATTTGAGTGAGTTCGCATCTAACTTTGTCAGATATCGTCGAAAAACATCCATTGAAGCTTATTGAGGTCAACTGTCACTTTGTGTTAATTGAAAATTTCCAAAGTCTATCTTCCTCATTTGAAGTCGAATTCCAACATTTCTTATATATTCGGGTGAGTTCGCGTCTAACTTTGTCAGATATTGTCGATTAACATCCATTGAAGCTCATTTAGGTCGATTGTCACTTTGTATTGATTGAAAATTTCCAAAGTCTATCTTCCTCATTTGAAGTCGAATTTCAACATTTCTTATATATTTGAGTGAGTTCGCGTCTAACTTTGTCAGATATTGTCGATTAACATCCATTGAAGCTCATTGAGGTCGATTGTCACTTTGTGTTGATTGAAAATTTGAAAGTCGATCTTCCTAATTTGAGGTCGAATTTCAACATTTCTTATATATTTGAGTGAGTTTGCATCTAACTTTGTCAGATATCGTCGATTAACATCCATTGAAGCCCATTGAGGTCGATTGTCACTT
The DNA here is from genome assembly GCA_026230145.1 of Diorhabda elongata. Classification (NCBI taxonomy): domain Eukaryota; kingdom Metazoa; phylum Arthropoda; class Insecta; order Coleoptera; family Chrysomelidae; genus Diorhabda; species Diorhabda elongata. The sequence goes on from CM047936.1 coordinate 11,450,816, forward strand.
TGTGTTAATTGAAAATTTCCAAAGTCTATCCCCTTCATTTGAAGTCGAATTACAACATTTCTTATATATTTGAGTGAGTTCACGTCTAACTTTGTCAGATATCGTCGATTAACATCCATTGAAACTCATTGAGGTCGATTGTCATTTTGTGTTGATTGAAAATTTGAAAGTCGATCTTCCTAATTTGAGGTCGAATTTCAACATTTCTTATATATTTGAGTGAGTTCGCGTCTAACTTTGTCAGATATCGTCGATTAACATCCATTGAAACTCATTGAGGTCGATTGTCATTTTGTGTTGATTGAAAATTTGAAAGTCGATCTTCCTCATTTGAAGTCGAATTTCAACATTTCTTATATATTTGAGTGAGTTCGCGTCTAACTTTGTCAGATATTGTCGATTAACATCCATTGAAGCTCATTGAGGTCGATTGTCACTTTGTATTGATTGAAAATTTTCAAAGTCTATCCTCCTAATTTGAAGACGAATTTCAACATTTCTTATATATTTGAGTGAGTTCGCATCTTACTTTGTCAGATATTGTCGATTAACATCCATTGAAGCTCATTGAGGTCGATTGTCACTTTGTATTGATTGAAATTTTTCAAAGTTTATCTTCCTAATTTGAAGTCGAATTGCAACATTTCTTATATATTTGAGTGAGTTCGCATCTAACTTTGTCAGATATTGTCGATTAACATCCATTGAAGCTCATTGAGGTCGATTGTCACTTTGTATTGATTGAAAATTTTCAAAGTCTATCCTCCTAATTTGAAGACGAATTTCAACATTTCTTATATATTTGAGTGAGTTCGCATCTTACTTTGTCAGATATTGTCGATTAACATCCATTGAAGCTCATTGAGGTCGATTGTCACTTTGTATTGATTGAAAATTTTCAAAGTCTATCTTCCTAATTTGAAGTCGAATTGCAACATTTCTTATATATTTGAGTGAGTTTGCATCTAACTTTGTCAGATATTGTCGATTAACATCCATTGAAGCTCATTGAGGTCGATTGTCACTTTGTATTGATTGAAAATTTTCAAAGTCTATCTTCCTAATTTGAAGTCGAATTTCAACATTTCTTATATATTTGAGTGATTTTGCATCTAACTTTGTCAGATATCGTCGATTAATATCCATTGAAGCCCATTGAGGTCGATTGTCACTTTGTATTGATTGAAAATTTTCAAAGTCTATCTTCCTAATTTGAAGTCGAATTTCAACATTTCTTCTATATTTGAGTGAGTTTGCATCTAACTTTGTCAGATATCGTCGATTAACATCCATTGAAGCCCATTGAGGTCGATTGTCACTTTGTGTTGATTGAAAATTTTCAAAGTCTATGTTCCTAATTTGAAGTCGAATATCAACATTTCTTATATTTTTGAGTGAGTTTGCATCTAACTTTGTCCGATATAGTCGATTAACATCCATTGAAGCCCATTAAGGTCAACTGTCACTTTGAGTTAATTGAAAATTTTAAAAGTCTATCTTCCTCATTTGAGGTCGAATTTCAACATTTTTTTTTATTTGAGTGAGTTCGCATCTAACTTTGTCAGATATCATCGAATAACATCCATTGAAGCCCATTGAGGTCAACTGTCACTTTGTGTTAATTGAAAATTTCCAAAGTCTATCTTCCTCATTTGAAGTCGAATTCCAACATTTCTTATATATTTGAGTGAGTTCGCGTCTAACTTTGTTAGATATTGTCGATTAACATCCATTGAAGCTCATTGAGGTCGATTGTCACTTTGTATTGATTGAAAATTTCCAAAGTCTATGTTCCTAATTTGAAGTCGAATTTCAACATTTCTTATATATTTGAGTGAGTTTGCATCTAACTTTGTCAGATATCGTCGATTAACATCCATTGAAGCCCATTGAGGTCAACTGTCACTTTGTGTTAATTGAAAATTTTAAAAGTCTATCTTCTTCATTTGAAGTCGAATTACAACATTTCTTATATATTTGAGTGAGTTCGCGTCTAACTTTGTCAGATATCGTCGATTAACATCCATTGAAACTCATTGAGGTCGATTGTCATTTTGTGTTGATTGAAAATTTGAAAGTCGATCTTCCTAATTTGAGGTCGAATTTCAACATTTCTTATATATTTGAGTGAGTTTGCATCTAACTTTGTCAGATATCGTCGATTAACATCCATTGAAGCCCATTGAGGTCGATTGTCACTTTGTGTTAATTGAAAATTTCCAAAGTCTATCCCCCTCATTTGAAGTCGAATTACAACATTTCTTATATATTTGAGTGAGTTCGCGTCTAACTTTGTCAGATATCGTCGATTAACATCCATTGAAACTCATTGAGGTCGATTGTCATTTTGTGTTGATTGAAAATTTGAAAGTCGATCTTCCTAATTTGAGGTCGAATTTCAACATTCCTTATATATTTGAGTGAGTTTGCATCTAACTTTGTCAGATATCGTCGATTAACATCCATTGAAGCCCATTGAGGTCGATTGTCACTTTGTGTTGATTGAAAATTTTCAAAGTCTATGTTCCTAATTTGAAGTCGAATTTCAACATTTCTTATATATTTGAGTGAGTTCGCATCTAACTTTGTCAGATATCGTCGAAAAACATCCATTGAAGCTTATTGAGGTCAACTGTCACTTTGTGTTAATTGAAAATTTCCAAAGTCTATCTTCCTCATTTGAAGTCGAATTCCAACATTTCTTATATATTTGAGTGAGTTCGTGTCTAACTTTGTCAGATATTGTCGATTAACATCCATTGAAGCTCATTTAGGTCGATTGTCACTTTGTATTGATTGAAAATTTCCAAAGTCTATCTTCCTCATTTGAAGTCGAATTTCAACATTTCTTATATATTTGAGTGAGTTCGCGTCTAACTTTGTCAGATATTGTCCATTAACATCCATTGAAGCTCATTGAGGTCGATTGTCACTTTGTATTGATTGAAAATTTTCAAAGTCTATCCTCCTAATTTGAAGACGAATTTCAACATTTCTTATATATTTGAGTGAGTTCGCATCTAACTTTGTCAGATATTGTCGATTAACATCCATTGAAGCTCATTGAGGTCGATTGTCACTTTGTATTGATTGAAAATTTTCAAAGTCTATCTTCCTAATTTGAAGTCGAATTGCAACATTTCTTATATATTTGAGTGAGTTCGCATCTAACTTTGTCAGATATTGTCGATTAACATCCATTGAAGCCCATTGAGGTCGATTGTCACTTTGTATTGATTGAAAATTTTCAAAGTCTATCTTCCTAATTTGAAGTCGAATTTCAACATTTCTTCTATATTTGAGTGAGTTTGCATCTAACTTTGTCAGATATCGTCGATTAACATCCATTGAAGCCCATTGAGATCGATTGTCACTTTGTGTTGATTGAATATTTTCAAAGTCTATCTTCCTAATTTGAAGTCGAATATCAACATTTCTTATATATTTGAGTGAGTTTGCATCTAACTTTGTCAGATATCGTCGATTAACATCCATTGAAGCCCATTGAGGTCGATTGTCACTTTGTGTTAATTGAAAATTTCCAAAGTCTATCCCCCTCATTTGAAGTCGAATTACAACATTTCTTATATATTTGAGTGAGTTCGCGTCTAACTTTGTCAGATATCGTCGATTAACATCCATTGAAACTCATTGAGGTCGATTGTCATTTTGTGTTGATTGAAAATTTGAAAGTCGATCTTCCTAATTTGAGGTCGAATTTCAACATTTCTTATATATTTGAGTGAGTTTGCATCTAACTTTGTCAGATATCGTCGATTAACATCCATTGAAGCCCATTGAGATCGATTGTCACTTTGTGTTGATTGAATATTTTCAAAGTCTATCTTCCTAATTTGAAGTCGAATATCAACATTTCTTATATATTTGAGTGAGTTTGCATCTAACTTTATCAGATATCGTCGATTAACATCCATTGAAGCCCATTGAGGTCGATTGTCACTTTGTGTTAATTGAAAATTTCCAAAGTCTATCCCCCTCATTTGAAGTCGAATTACAACATTTCTTATATATTTGAGTGAGTTCGCGTCTAACTTTGTCAGATATCGTCGATTAACATCCATTGAAACTCATTGAGGTCGATTGTCATTTTGTGTTGATTGAAAATTTGAAAGTCGATCTTCCTAATTTGAGGTCGAATTTCAACATTTCTTATATATTTGAGTGAGTTTGCATCTAACTTTGTCAGATATCGTCGATTAACATCCATTGAAGCCCATTGAGGTCGATTGTCACTTTGTGTTGATTGAAAATTTTCAAAGTCTATGTTCCTAATTTGAAGTCGAATTTCAACATTTCTTATATATTTGAGTGAGTTCGCATCTAACTTTGTCAGATATCGTCGAAAAACATCCATTGAAGCTTATTGAGGTCAACTGTCACTTTGTGTTAATTGAAAATTTCCAAAGTCTATCTTCCTCATTTGAAGTCGAATTCCAACATTTCTTATATATTTGAGTGAGTTCGTGTCTAACTTTGTCAGATATTGTCGATTAACATCCATTGAAGCTCATTTAGGTCGATTGTCACTTTGTATTGATTGAAAATTTCCAAAGTCTATCTTCCTCATTTGAAGTCGAATTTCAACATTTCTTATATATTTGAGTGAGTTCGCGTCTAACTTTGTCAGATATTGTCCATTAACATCCATTGAAGCTCATTGAGGTCGATTGTCACTTTGTATTGATTGAAAATTTTCAAAGTCTATCCTCCTAATTTGAAGACGAATTTCAACATTTCTTATATATTTGAGTGAGTTCGCATCTAACTTTGTCAGATATTGTCGATTAACATCCATTGAAGCTCATTGAGGTCGATTGTCACTTTGTATTGATTGAAAATTTTCAAAGTCTATCTTCCTAATTTGAAGTCGAATTGCAACATTTCTTATATATTTGAGTGAGTTCGCATCTAACTTTGTCAGATATTGTCGATTAACATCCATTGAAGCCCATTGAGGTCGATTGTCACTTTGTATTGATTGAAAATTTTCAAAGTCTATCTTCCTAATTTGAAGTCGAATTTCAACATTTCTTCTATATTTGAGTGAGTTTGCATCTAACTTTGTCAGATATCGTCGATTAACATCCATTGAAGCCCATTGAGATCGATTGTCACTTTGTGTTGATTGAATATTTTCAAAGTCTATCTTCCTAATTTGAAGTCGAATATCAACATTTCTTATATTTTTGAGTGAGTTTGCATCTAACTTTGTCAGATATAGTCGATTAACATCCATTGAAGCCCATTAAGGTCAACTGTCACTTTGAGTTAATTGAAAATTTTAAAAGTCTATCTTCCTCATTTGAGGTCGAATTTCAACATTTTTTTTTATTTGAGTGAGTTCGCATCTAACTTTGTCAGATATCATCGAATAACATCCATTGAAGCCCATTGAGGTCAACTGTCACTTTGTGTTAATTGAAAATTTCCAAAGTCTATCTTCCTCATTTGAAGTCGAATTCCAACATTTCTTATATATTTGAGTGAGTTCGCGTCTAACTTTGTTAGATATTGTCGATTAACATCCATTGAAGCTCATTGAGGTCGATTGTCACTTTGTATTGATTGAAAATTTCCAAAGTCTATGTTCCTAATTTGAAGTCGAATTTCAACATTTCTCATATATTTGAGTGAGTTCGCATCTAACTTTGTCAGATATTGTCGATTAACATCCATTGAAGCTCATTGAGGTCGATTGTCACTTTGTATTGATTGAAAATTTTCAAAGTCTATCTTCCTAATTTGAAGTCGAATTTCAACATTTCTTATATATTTGAGTGAGTTTGCATCTAACTTTGTCAGATATCGTCGATTAATATCCATTGAAGCCCATTGAGGTCGATTGTCACTTTGTATTGATTGAAAATTTTCAAAGTCTATCTTCCTAATTTGAAGTCGAATTTCAACATTTCTTATATATTTGAGTGAGTTTGCATCTAACTTTGTCAGATATCGTCGATCAACATCCATTGAAGCCCATTGAGGTCGATTGTCACTTTGTGTTGATTGAAAATTTTCAAAGTCTATGTTCCTAATTTGAAGTCGAATATCAACATTTCTTATATATTTGAGTGAGTTTGCATCTAACTTTGTCAGATATAGTCGATTAACATCCATTGAAGCCCATCAAGGTCAACTGTCACTTTGAGTTAATTGAAAATTTTAAAAGTCTATCTTCCTCATTTGAGGTCGAATTTCAACATTTTTTTTATATTTGAGTGAGTTCGCATCTAACTTTGTCAGATATCATCGAATAACGTCCATTGAAGCCCATTGAGGTCAACTGTCACTTTGTGTTAATTGAAAATTTCCAAAGTCTATGTTCCTAATTTAAAGTCGAATTTCAACATTTCTCATATATTCGAGTGAGTTTGCATCTAACTTTGTCAGATATCGTCGATTAACATCCATTGAAGCCCATTGAGGTCAACTGTCACTTTGTGTTAATTGAAAATTTTAAACGTCTATCTTCCTCATTTGAAGTCGAATTACAACATTTCTTATATATTTGAGTGAGTTCGCGTCTAACTTTGTTAGATATTGTCGATTAACATCCATTGAAGCTCATTGAGGTCGATTGTCACTTTGTATTGATTGAAAATTTCCAAAGTCTATGTTCCTAATTTGAAGTCGAATTTCAACATTTCTCATATATTTGAGTGAGTTCGCATCTAACTTTGTCAGATATTGTCGATTAACATCCATTGAAGCTCATTGAGGTCGATTGTCACTTTGTATTGATTGAAAATTTTCAAAGTCTATCTTCCTAATTTGAAGTCGAATTTCAACATTTCTTATATATTTGAGTGAGTTTGCATCTAACTTTGTCAGATATCGTCGATTAATATCCATTGAAGCCCATTGAGGTCGATTGTCACTTTGTATTGATTGAAAATTTTCAAAGTCTATCTTCCTAATTTGAAGTCGAATTTCAACATTTCTTATATATTTGAGTGAGTTTGCATCTAACTTTGTCAGATATCGTCGATCAACATCCATTGAAGCCCATTGAGGTCGATTGTCACTTTGTGTTGATTGAAAATTTTCAAAGTCTATGTTCCTAATTTGAAGTCGAATATCAACATTTCTTATATATTTGAGTGAGTTTGCATCTAACTTTGTCAGATATAGTCGATTAACATCCATTGAAGCCCATCAAGGTCAACTGTCACTTTGAGTTAATTGAAAATTTTAAAAGTCTATCTTCCTCATTTGAGGTCGAATTTCAACATTTTTTTTATATTTGAGTGAGTTCGCATCTAACTTTGTCAGATATCATCGAATAACATCCATTGAAGCCCATTGAGGTCAACTGTCACTTTGTGTTAATTGAAAATTTCCAAAGTCTATGTTCCTAATTTAAAGTCGAATTTCAACATTTCTCATATATTCGAGTGAGTTTGCATCTAACTTTGTCAGATATCGTCGATTAACATCCATTGAAGCCCATTGAGGTCAACTGTCACTTTGTGTTAATTGAAAATTTTAAAAGTCTACCTTCCTCATTTGAAGTCGAATTACAACATTTCTTATATATTTGAGTGAGTTCGCGTCTAACTTTGTCAGATTTTGCCGATAACATCCATTTAAGCTCATTGAGGTCGATTGTCACTTTGTATTGATTGAAAATTTTCAAAGTCTATCTTCCTAATTTGAAGTCGATTTTCAACATTTCTTATATTATTGAGTGAGTTCGCTCCTAACTTTGTCAGATATCATCGAATAACATCCATTGAAGCCCATTGAGGTCAACAGTCACTTCGTGTTAATTGAAAATTTTCAGATTCTATCTTCCTAATTTGAGTTCGAATTTCAACAATTCTTATATATTTGAGTGAGTTCGCATCTAACTTTGTCAGATATCGTCGACTAACATCCATTGAAGCCCATTGAGGTCACCTGTCACTTTGTGTTAATTGAAAATTTTCAAAGTCTATCTTCCTCATTTGAAGTCGAATTACAACATTTCTTATATATTTGAAGGAGTTCGCTTCTAACTTTGTCAGATATTGTCGATTAACATCCATTGAAGCTCATTGAGGTCGATTGTCACTTTGTATTGATTGAAAATTTCCAAAGTCTATCTTCCTAATTTGAAGTCGAATTTCAACATTTCTTATATTATTGAGTCAGTTCGTATCTAACTTTGTCAGATATCGTCGATTAACATCCGTTGGAACTCATCGAGGTCGATTGTCATTTTGTGTTGATTGAAAATTTTCAAAGTCGATCTTCCTAATTTGAGGTCGAATTTCAACATTTCTTATATATTTGAGTGAGTTTGCATCTAACTTTGTCATATATCGTCGATTAACATCCATTGAAGCCCATTGAGGTCGATTGTCACTTTGTGTTAATTGAAAATTTTAAAAGTCTATCTTCCTCATTTGAGGTCGAATTTCAACATTTCTTTTATATTTGAGTGAGTTCGCATCTAACTTTGTCAGATATCATCGAATAACATCCATTGAAGCCCATTGAGGTCAACTGTCACTTTGTGTTAATTGAAAATTTCCAAAGTCTATCTTCGTCATTTGAAGTCGAATTACAACATTTCTTATATATTTGAGTGAGTTCGCGTCTAATTTTGTCAGATATCGTCGATTAACATCCATTGAAACTCATTGAGGTCGATTGTCATTTTGTGTTGATTGAAAATTTGAAAGTCGATCTTTCTAATTTGAGGTCGAATTTCAACATTTCTTATATATTTGAGTGAGTTTGCATCTAACTTTTTCAGATATCGTCGATTAACATCCATTGAAGCCCATTGAGGTCGATTGTCACTTTGTGTTGATTGAAAATTTTCAAAGTCTATGTTCCTAATTTGAAGTCGAATTTCAACATTTCTCATATATTTGAGTGAGTTTGCATCTAACTTTGTCAGATATCGTCGATTAACATCCATTGAAGCCCATTGAGGTCAACTGTCACTTTGTGTTAATTGAAAATTTTAAAGGTCTATCTTCTTCATTTGAAGTCGAATTACAACATTTCTTATATATTTGAGTGAGTTCGCGTCTAACTTTGTCAGATATCGTCGATTAACATCCATTGAAGCCCATTGAGGTCGATTGTCACTTTGTGTTAATTGAAAATTTCCAAAGTCTATCTTCCTCATTTGAAGTCGAATTACATTTCTTATATATTTGAGTGAGTTCGCGTCTAACTTTGTCAGATATCGTCGATTAACATCCATTGAAACTCATTGAGGTCGATTGACAATTTGTGTTGATTGAAAATTTGAAAGTCGATCTTCCTAATTTGAGGTCGAATTTCAACATTTCTTATATATTTGAGTGAGTTTGCATCTAACTTTGTCAGATATCGTCGATTAACATCCATTGAAGCCCATTGAGGTCGATTGTCACTTTGTGTTGATTGAAAATTTTCAAAGTCTATGTTCCTAATTTGAAGTCGAATTTCAACATTTCTTATATATTTGAGTGAGTTCGCATCTAACTTTGTCAGATATCGTCGAAAAACATCCATTGAAGCTCATTGAGGTCGATTGTCACTTAATGTTGATTGAAAATTTTCAAAGTCTATGTTCCTAATTTGAAGTCGAATTTCAACATTTCTCTTATATTCGAGTGAGTTTGCATCTAACTTTGTCAGATATCGTCGATTAACATCCATTGAAGCCCATTGAGGTCAACTGTCACTTTGTGTTAATTGAAAATTTTTAAAGTCTATCTTCCTCATTTGAAGTCGAATTACAACATTTCTTATATATTTGAGTGAGTTCGCGTCTAACTTTGTCAGATATTGTCGATTAACATCCATTTAAGCTCATTGAGGTCGATTGTCACTTTGTGTTAATTGAAAATTTCCAAAGTCTATCTTCCTCATTTGAAGTCGAATTACAACATTTCTTATATATTTGAAGGAGTTCGCTTCTAACTTTGTCAGATATTGTCGATTAACATCCATTGAAGCTCATTGAGGTCGATTGTCACTTTGTATTGATTGAAAATTTTCAAAGTCTATCTTCCTAATTTGAAGTCGAATTTCAACATTTCTTATATTATTGAGTCAGTTCGTATCTAACTTTGTCAGATATCGTCGATTAACATCCATTGGAACTCATCGAGGTCGATTGTCATTTTGTGTTGATTGAAAATATTCAAAGTCGATCTTCCTAATTTGAGGTCGAATTTCAACATTTCTTATATATATGAGTGAGTTTGCATCTAACTTTGTCATATATCGTCGATTAACATCCATTGAAGCCCATTGAGGTCGATTGTCACTTTGTGTTAATTGAAAATTTTAAAAGTCTATCTTCCTCATTTGAGGTCGAATTTCAACATTTCTTTTATATTTGAGTGAGTTCGCATCTAACTTTGTCAGATATCATCAAATAACATCCATTGAAGCCCATTGAGGTCAACTGTCACTTTGTGTTAATTGAAAATTTCCAAAGTCTATCTTCGTCATTTGAAGTCGAATTACAACATTTCTTATATATTTGAGTAAGTTTGCAACTAACTTTGTCAGCAATCGTCCATTTACTTCCACTGAAGCCTATTGAGGTCGATTGTCACTTTGTATTGATTGAAAATTTTCAAAGTCTATCTTCAGAATTTGAAGTCGAATCTCATCAATTCTTATATATTTGAGTGAGTTCGCAACTAACTTTCTCAGATATCGTCGATTTACATCTATTGAAGCCCATTGAGGTCGATTGTCACTTTGTGTTGTTTGAAAATTTTCAAAGTCTATTTTCCGAATTTGAAGTCGAATCTCATTAATTCTTATATATTTGAGTGAAGTTGCAACTAACTTTGTCAGCAATCGTCCATTTACTTCCATTGAAGCCCATTGAGGTCGATTGTCACTTTGTATTGATTGAAAATTTTCAAAGTCTATCTTCCGAATTTGAAGTCGAATCTCATTAATTCTTATATATTCGAGTAATTTTTCAACTAACTTTGTCAGCAATCTTCGATTAACTTCCATTGAAGCCCATTGAGGTCGATTGGCACCTTGTGTTGATTGAAAATTTTCAAAGTCTATCTTCCGAACTAGAAGTCGAATCTCATCAATTATCATATATTTGAGTAAGTTTGCAACTAACTTTGTCAGCAATCGTCCATTTACTTCCATTGAACCCCTTTGGGGTCGATTGTCACTTTGTATTGATTGAAAATTTTCAAAGTCTATCTTCCGAATTTGAAGTCGAATCTCATCAATTCTTATATATTTGAGTAAATTTGCAACTAAATTTTTCAGCAATCTTCGATTCACTTCCATTGAAGCCCATTGAAGTCGATTGTCCCTTTGTGTTGTTTAAAAATTTTCAAAGTCTATCTTCAGAATTTGAAGTGGAATCTCATCAATTCTTATATATTTGAGTGAAGTTGCAACTAACTTTGTCAGCAATCGTCGATTTACATCAATTGAAGCCCATTGAGGTCGATTGTCACTTTGTGTTGTTTGAAAATTTTCAAAGTCTATCTTCAGAATTTGAAGTGGAATCTCATCAATTCTTATATATTTGAGTGAAGTTGCAACTAACTTTGTCAGCAATCGCCGATTTACATCAATTGAAGCCCATTGAGGTCGATTGTCACTTTGTGTTGTTTGAAATTTTTAAAAGTCTATCTTCCGAATTTGGAGTCGAATCTCATCAATTCTTATATATTTGAGTAAATTTGCAACTAAATTTTTCAGCAATCTTCGATTCACTTCCATTGAAGCCCATTGAAGTCGATTGTCCCTTTGTGTTGTTTAAAAATTTTCAAAGTCTATCTTCCGAATTTGAAGTCGAATCTCATCAATTCTTATATATTTGAGTAAATTTGCAACTAACTTTTTCAGCAATCTTCGATTCACTTCCATTGAAGCCCATTGAGGTCGATTGTCACTTTGTGTTGTTTAAAAATTTTCAAAGTCTATCTTCCGAATTTGGAGTCGAATCTCATCAATTCTTATATATTTGAGTAAGTTTGCAACTAAATTTGTCAGATATAGTCGATTTTCATTTATTGAAGCCTATTGAGGTCGATTGTCACTTTGTGTTGTTTGAAAATTTTCAAAGTCTATCTTCCGAGTTTGAAGTCGAATCTCATCAATTCTTATATATTTGAGTAAGTTTGTAACTAACTTTGTCAGATATTGTCGATTTACATTTATTGAAGCCCATTGAGGTCGATTGTCTCTTTGTGTTGTTTAGAAATTTTCAAAGTCTATCTTCCGAGTTTGAAGTCGAATCTCATCAATTCTTATATATTTGAGTAAGTTTGTAACTAACTTTGTCAGATATTGTCGATTTACATTTATTGAAGCCCATTGAGGTCGATTGTCTCTTTGTGTTGTTTAGAAATTTTCAAAGTCTATCTTCCGAATTTGAAGTCGAATCTCATTAATTCTTATATATTCGAGTAATTTTCCAACTTACTTTCTCAGCAATCTTCGATTCACTTCCATTGAAGCCCATTGAGGTCGATTGTCACTTTGTGTTGTTTGAAAATTTTCAAAGTCTATCTTCCGAACTAGAAGTCGAATCTCATCAATTATTATATATTTGAGTAAGTTTGCAACTAACTTTGTCAGCAATCGTCCATTTACTTCTATTGAACCCCTTTGGGGTCGATTGTCACTTTGTATTGATTGAAAATTTTCAAAGTCTATCTTCCGAATTAGAAGTCGAATCACATCAATTCTTATATATTTGAGTAAGTTTGCAACTAACTTTGTCAGCAATCGTCGCTTTACATGCATTGAAGCCCATTGAGGTCGATTGTCACTTTGTGTTGTTTGAAAATTTTCAAAGTCTATCTTCCGAGTTTGAAGTCGAATTTCATGAATTCTTATATATTTGAGTGAGTTTGCAACTAACTTTGTCAGCAATCCTCGATTTACATCCATTGAAGCCCATTGAGGTCGATTGTCACTTTGTGTTGTTTGAAATTTTCAAAGTCTATTTTCCGAATTAGAAGTCGAATCTCATCAATTCTTATATATTTGAGTAAGTTTGCAACTAACTTTGTCAGCAATCGTCCATTTACTTCCACTGAAGCCTATTGAGGTCGATTGTCACTTTGTATTGATTGAAAATTTTCAAAGTCTATCTTCAGAATTTGAAGTCGAATCTCATCAATTCTTTTATATTTGAGTAAGTTCGCAACTAACTTTGTCAGATATCGTCGATTTACATCTATTGAAGCCCATTGAGGTCGATTGTCACTTTGTGTTGTTTGAAAATTTTCAAAGTCCATTTTCAGAATTTGAAGTGGAATCTCATCAATTGTTATATATTTGAGTGAAGTTGCAACTAACTTTGTCAGCAATCGTCGATTCACATCAATTGAAGCCCATTGAGGTCGATTGTCACTTTGTGTTGTTTGAAAATTTTCAAAGTCTATCTTCCGAATTAGAAGTCGAATCACATCAATTCTTATATATTTAAGTAAGTTTGCAACTAACTTTGTCAGCAATCGTCGCTTTACATGCATTGAAGCCCATTGAGGTCGATTGTCACTTTGTGTTGATGGAAAATTTTCAAAGTCTATCTTCAGAATTTGAAGTGGAATCTCATCAATTCTTATATATTTGAGTGAAGTTGCAACTAACTTTGTCAGCAATCGTCGATTTACATCAATTGAAGCCTATTGAGGTCGATTGTCACTTTGTAATGTTTGAAATTTTTAAAAGTCTATCTTCCGAGTTTGAAGTCGAATCTCATGAATTCTTATATATTTGAGTGAGTTTGCAACTAACTTTGTCAGCAATCCTCGATTTACATCCATTGAAGCCCATTGAGGTCGATTGTCACTTTGTGTTGTTTGAAATTTTCAAAGTCTATTTTCCGAATTAGAAGTCGAATCTCATCAATTCTTATATATATGAGTAAGTTTGCAACTAACTTTGTCAGCAATCGTCCATTTACTTCCACTGAAGCCTATTGAGGTCGATTGTCACTTTGTATTGATTGAAAATTTTCAAAGTCTATCTTCAGAATTTGAAGTCGAATCTCATCAATTCTTATATATTTGAGTGAGTTCGCAACTAACTTTGTCAGCAATCGTCGATTCACATCAATTGAAGCCCATTGAGGTCGATTGTCACTTTGTGTTGTTTGAAAATTTTCGAAGTCTATCTTCCGAGTTTGAAGTCGAATCTCATCAATTCTTATATATTTGAAAGAGTTTGCAACTAACCTTGTCAGCAATCCTCGATTTACATCCATTGAAGCCCATTGAGGTCGATTGTCATTTTGTGTTGTTTGGAAATTTTTAAAGTCTATTTTCCGAATTTGAAGTCGAATCTCATTAATTCTTATATATTTGAGTGAAGTTGCAACAAACTTTGTCAGCAATCGTCCATTTACTTCCATTGAAGCCCATTGAGGTCGATTGTCACTTTGTATTGATTGAAAATTTTCAAAGTCTATCTTCCGAATTTGAAGTCGAATCTCATTAATTCTTATATATTCGAGTAATTTTTCAACTAACTCTGTCAGCAATCTTCGATTCACTTCCATTGAAGCCCATTGAGGTCGATTGGCACCTTGTGTTGATTGAAAATTTTCAAAGTCTATCTTCCGAATTTGAAGTCGAATCTCATCAATTCTTATATATTTGAGTAACTTTGCAACTAACTTTTTCAGCAATCGTCCATTTACTTCCATCGAAGCACATTGAGATCGATTGTCACTTTGTATTGATTAAAAATTTTCAAAGTCTTTCATCCGAATTTGAAGTCGAATCTCATTAATTCTTATATATTTGAATAAGTTTGCAACTAACTTTGTCAGATATCGTCGATTCACATTTATTGAAGCCCATTGAGGTCGATTGTCTCTATGTGTAGTTTAAAAATTTTCAAAGTCTATCTTCCGAATTTGAAGTCGAATCTCATCAATTCTTATATATTTGAGTAAATTTGCAACTAACTTTTGCAGCAATCTTCAATTCACTTCCATTGAAGCCCATTGAGGTCGATTGTCACTTTGTGTTGTTTAAAAATTTTCAAAGTCTATGTTCCGAATTAGAAGTCGAATCTCATCAATTCTTATATATTTGAATATGTTTGCAACTAACTTTGTCAGATATCGTCGATTCACATTTATTGAAGCCCATTGAGGTCGATTGTCTCTATGTGTTGTTTTAAAATTTTCAAAGTCTATCTTCCGAATTTGAAGTCGAATCTCATCAATTCTTATATATTTGAGTAAATTTGCAACTAACTTTTTCAGCAATCTTCAATTCACTTCCATTGAAGCCCATTGAGGTCGATTGTCACTTTGTGTTGTTTAAAAATTTTCAAAGTCTATCTTCCGAATTAGGAGTCGAATCTCATCAATTCTTATATATTTGAGTGAAGTTGCAACTTACTTTGTCAGCAATCTTCGATTCACTTCCATTGAAGCCCATTGAGGTCGATTGTCACTTTGTATTGATTGAAAATTTTCAAAGTCTATCTTCCGAATTTGAAGCCGAATCTCATCAATTCTTATATATTTGAGTAAATTTGCAACTTTTGTCAGCAATCTTCGATTCACTTCCATTGAAGCCCATTGAGGTCGATTGTCACTTTGTGTTGTTTGAAAATTTCCAAAGTCTCTCTTCCAAATTTGAAGTCGAATCTCATCAATTCTTATATATTTGAGTAAATTTGCAACTAACTTTTTCAGCAATCTTCGATTCACTTCCATTGAAGCCCATTGAAGTCGATTGTCCCATTGAAGCCCATTGAGGTCGATTGTCACTTTGTGTTGTTTAAAAATTTTCAAAGTCTATCTTCCGAATTAGAAGTCGAATCTCATCAATTCTTATATATTTGAGTGAAGTTGCAGCTTTCTTTGTCAGCAATCTTCGATTCACTTCCATTGAAGCCCATTGAGGTCGATTGTCACTTTGTATTGATTGAAAATTTTCAAAGTCTATGTTCCTAATTTGAAGTCGAATCTCATCAATTCTTATATATTTGAGTAAATTTGCAACTTTTGTCAGCAATCTTCGATTCACTTCCATTGAAGCCCATTGAGGTCGATTGTCACTTTATGTTGTTTAAAAATTTTCAAAGTCTATCTTCCGAATTAGGAGTCGAATCTCATCAATTCTTATATATTTGAGTGAAGTTGCAACTTACTTTGTCAGCAATCTTCGATTCACTTCCATTGAAGCCCATTGAGGTCGATTGTCACTTTGTATTGATTGAAAATTTTCAAAGTCTATCTTCCGAATTTGAAGCCGAATCTCATCAATTCTTATATATTTGAGTAAATTTGCAACTTTTGTCAGCAATCTTCGATTCACTTCCATTGAAGCCCATTGAGGTCGATTGTCACTTTGTGTTGTTTGAAAATTTCCAAAGTCTCTCTTCCAAATTTGAAGTCGAATCTCATCAATTCTTATATATTTGAGTAAATTTGCAACTAACTTTTTCAGCAATCTTCGATTCACTTCCATTGAAGCCCATTGAAGTCGATTGTCCCATTGAAGCCCATTGAGGTCGATTGTCACTTTGTGTTGTTTAAAAATTTTCAAAGTCTATCTTCCGAATTAGAAGTCGAATCTCATCAATTCTTATATATTTGAGTGAAGTTGCAGCTTTCTTTGTCAGCAATCTTCGATTCACTTCCATTGAAGCCCATTGAGGTCGATTGTCACTTTGTATTGATTGAAAATTTTCAAAGTCTATGTTCCTAATTTGAAGTCGAATCTCATCAATTCTTATATATTTGAGTAAATTTGCAACTTTTGTCAGCAATCTTCGATTCACTTCCATTGAAGCCCATTGAGGTCGATTGTCACTTTATGTTGTTTAAAAATTTTCAAAGTCTATCTTCCGAATTAGGAGTCGAATCTCATCAATTCTTATATATTTGAGTGAAGTTGCAACTTACTTTGTCAGCAATCTTCGATTCACTTCCATTGAAGCCCATTGAGGTCGATTGTCACTTTGTATTGATTGAAAATTTTCAAAGTCTATCTTCCGAATTTGAAGCCGAATCTCATCAATTCTTATATATTTGAGTAAATTTGCAACTTTTGTCAGCAATCTTCGATTCACTTCCATTGAAGCCCATTGAGGTCGATTGTCACTTTGTGTTGTTTGAAAATTTCCAAAGTCTCTCTTCCAAATTTGAAGTCGAATCTCATCAATTCTTATATATTTGAGTAAATTTGCAACTAACTTTTTCAGCAATCTTCGATTCACTTCCATTGAAGCCCATTGAAGTCGATTGTCCCATTGAAGCCCATTGAGGTCGATTGTCACTTTGTGTTGTTTAAAAATTTTCAAAGTCTATCTTCCGAATTAGAAGTCGAATCTCATCAATTCTTATATATTTGAGTAAATTTGCAACTTTTGTCAGCAATCTTCGATTCACTTCCATTGAAGCCCATTGAGGTCGATTGTCACTTTGTATTGATTGAAAATTTTCAAAGTCTATCTTCCGAATTTGAAGCCGAATCTCATCAATTCTTATATATTTGAGTAAATTTGCAACTTTTGTCAGCAATCTTCGATTCACTTCCATTGAAGCCCATTGAGGTCGATTGTCACTTTGTGTTGTTCGAAAATTTTCAAAGTCTATTTTCCGAATTTGAAGTCGAATCTCATTAATTCTTATATATTTAAGTGATTTTTCAACTAACTTTGTCAGCAATCTTCGATTCACTTCCATTGAAGCCCATTGAGCTCGATTGTCACTTAGTGTTGTTTAAAAATTTCCAAAGTTACTCTTCCAAATTTGAAGTCGAATCTCATCAATTCTTATATATTTGAGTAAATTTGCAACTAACTTTTTCAGCAATCTTCGATTCACTTCCATTGAAGCCCATTGAAGTCGATTGTCCCTTTGTGTTGTTTAAAAATTTTCAAAGTCTATTTTCCGAATTTGAAGTCGAATCTCATTAATTCTTATATATTTAAGTAATTTTCCAACTAACTTTGTCAGCAATCTTCGATTCACTTCCATTGAAGCCCATTGAGCTCGATTGTCACTTAGTGTTGTTTAAAAATTTCCAAAGTCTCTCTTCCAAATTTAAAGTCGAATCTCATCAATTCTTATATATTTGAGTAAATTTGCAACTAACTTTTTCAGCAATCTTCGATTCACTTCCATTGAAGCCCATTGAAGTCGATTGTCCCATTGAAGCCCATTGAGGTCGATTGTCACTTTGTGTTGTTTAAAAATTTTCAAAGTCTATCTTCCGAATTAGAAGTCGAATCTCATCAATTCTTATATATTTGAGTAAATTTGCAACTTTTGTCAGCAATCTTCGATTCACTTCCATTGAAGCCCATTGAGGTCGATTGTCACTTTGTATTGATTGAAAATTTTCAAAGTCTATCTTCCGAATTTGAAGCCGAATCTCATCAATTCTTATATATTTGAGTAAATTTGCAACTTTTGTCAGCAATCTTCGATTCACTTCCATTGAAGCCCATTGAGGTCGATTGTCACTTTGTGTTAATTGAAAATTTCCAAAGTCTATCTTCCTCATTTGAAGTCGAATTACAACATTTCTTATATTATTGAGTGAGTTCGCATCTAACTTTGTCAGATATCGTCGATTAACATCCATTGAAGCCCATTGAGGTCGATTGTCACTTTGTGTTGATTGAAAATTTTCAAAGTCTATCTTCCTCATTTGAAGTCGAATTACAACATTTCTTATATATTTGAGTGAGTTCGCGTCTAACTTTGTCAGATATTGTCGATTAACATCCATTAAAGCCCATTGAGGTCAACTGTCACTTTGTACTGATTGAAAATTTTCAAAGTCTATCTTCCTCATTTGAAGTCGAATTACAACATTTCTCATATATTTGAGTGAGTTCGCGTCTAACTTTGTCAGATATTGTCGATTAACATCCATTGGAGCTCATTCAGGTCGATTGTCACTTTGTATTGATTGAAAATTTTCAAAGTCTATCTTCCTAATTTGAAGTCGAATTACAACATTTCTTATATATTTGAGTGAGTTCGCATCTAACTTCATCAGATTTCATCGAATAACATCCATTGAAGCCCATTGAGGTCAACTGTCACTTTGTGTTAATTGAAAATTTTCAAAGTCTATCTTCCTCATCTGAAGTCGAATTACAACATTTCTTATATATTTGAGTGAGTTCGCGTCTAACTTTGTCAGATATCGTCGATTAACATCCATTGAAGCCCATTGAGGTCGATTGTCACTTTGTGTTGATTGAAAATTTTCAAAGTCTATGTTCCTAATTTGAAGTCGAATTTCAACATTTCTTATATATTCGAGTGAGTTTGCATCTAACTTTGTCAGATATAGTCGATTAACATCCACTGAAGCCCATTGAGGTCAACTGTCACTTTGTGTTAATTGAAAATTTTAAAAGTCTATCTTCCTCATTTGAGGTCGAATTTCAACATTTCTTATATATTTGAGTGAGTTCGCATCTAACTCTGTCAGATATCGTCGATTAACATCCATTGAAGCCCATTGAGGTCAACTGGCACTTTGTGTTAATTGAAAATTTTCAAAGTCTATCTTCCTCATTTGAAGTCGAATTACAACATTTCTTATATATTTGAGTGAATTCGCGTATAACTTTGTCAGATATCGTCGATTAACATCCATTGAAGCCCATTGAGGTCAAATGTCACTTTGTGTTAATTGAAAATTTTCAAAGTCTATCTTCCTCATTTGAAGTCGAATTACAACATTTCTTATATATTTGAGTGAGTTCGCGTCTAACTTTGTCAGATATTGTCGATTAATATCCATTGAAGCTCATTGAGGTCGATTGTCACTTTGTATTGATTGAAAATTTTCAAAGTCTATCTTCCTAATTTGAAGTCGAATTTCAACATTTCTTATATATTTGAGTGAGTTCGCATCTAACTTTGTCAGATATTGTCGATTAACATCCATTGAAGCTCATTGAGGTCGATTGTCACTTTGTATTGATTAAAAATTTTCAAAGTCTATCCTCCTAATTTGAAGAGGAATTTCAACATTTCTTATATATTCGAGTGAGTTTGCATATAACTTTGTCAGATATCGTCGATTAACATCCATTGAAGCCCATTGAGGTCAAATGTCACTTTGTGTTAATTGAAAATTTTCAAAGTCTATCTTCCTCATTTGAAGTCGAATTACAACATTTCTTATATATTTGAGTGAGTTCGCGTCTAACTTTGTCAGATATCGTCGATTAACATCCATTGAAGCCCATTGAGGTCGATTGTCACTTTGTGTTGATTGAAAATTTTCAAAGTCTATGTTCCTAATTTGAAGTCGAATTTTAACATTTCTTATATATTCGAGTGAGTTTGCATATAACTTTGTCAGATATAGTCGATTAACATCCATTGAAGCCCATTGAGGTCAACTGTCACTTTGTGTTAATGGAAATTTTAAAAGTCTGTCTTCCTCATTTGAGGTCGAATTTCAACATTTCTTTTATATTTGAGTGAGTTCGCATCTAACTTTGTCAGATATCATCGAATAACATCCATTAAAGCCCATTGAGATCAACTCTCCTTTTGTGTTAATTGAAAATTTCCAAAGTCTATCTTCCTAATTTGAGTTCGAATTTCAACATTTCTTATATATTTGAGTGAATTCGCGTATAACTTTGTCAGATATCGTCGATTAACATCCATTGAAGCCCATTGAGGTCAAATGTCACTTTGTGTTAATTGAAAATTTTCAAAGTCTATCTTCCTCATTTGAAGTCGAATTACAACATTTCTTATATATTTGAGTGAGTTCGCGTCTAACTTTGTCAGATATTGTCGATTAACATCCATTGAAGCTCATTGAGGTCGATTGTCACTTTGTATTGATTGAAAATTTTCAAAGTCTATCTTCCTCATTTGAGGTCGAATTTCAACATTTCTTATATTATTGAGTGAGTTCGCATCTAACTTTGTCAGATATTGTCGATTAACATTCATTGAAGCTCATTCAGGTCGATTGTCACTTTGTATTGATTGAAAATTTTCAAAGTCTATCTTCCTAATTTGAAGTCGAATTTCAACATTTCTTATATTATTGAGTGAGTTCGCATCTAACTTTGTCAGATTCCATCGAATAACATCCATTGAAGCCCATTGAGGTCAACTGTCACTTTGTTTTAATTGAAAATTTTCAAAGTCTATCTTCCTCATTTGAAGTCGAATTACAACATTTCTTATATATTTGAGTGAGTTCGCGTCTAACTTTGTCAGATATTGTCGATTAACATCCATTGAAGCTCATTCAGGTCGATTGTCACTTTGTATTGATTGAAAATTTTCAAAGTCTATCTTCCTAATTTGAAGTCGAATTTCAACATTTCTTATATTATTGAGTGAGTTCGCATCTAACTTTGTCAGATTCCATCGAATAACATCCATTGAAGCCCATTGAGGTCAACTGTCACTTTGTTTTAATTGAAAATTTCCAAAGTCTATCTTCCTCATTTGAAGTCGAATTTCAACATTTCTTATATATTTGAGTGAGTTCGCATCTAACTTTGTCAGATAGATATCATCGAATAACATCCATTAAAGCCCATTGAGATCGTCTGTCACTTTGTGTTAATTGAAAATTTTCAAAGTCTATCTTCCTCATCTGAAGTCGAATTACAACATTCCTTATATATTTGAGTGAGTTCGCGTCTAACTTTGTCAGATATCGTCGATTAACATCCATTGAAGCCCATTGAGGTCGATTGTCACTTTGTGTTGTTTGAAAATTTTCAAAGTCTATGTTCCTAATTTGAAGTCGAATTTTAACATTTCTTATATATTCGAGTGAGTTTGCATATAACTTTGTCAGATATAGTCGATTAACATCCATTGAAGCCCATTGAGGTCAACTGTCACTTTGTGTTAATGGAAATTTTAAAAGTCTGTCTTCCTCATTTGAGGTCGAATTTCAACATTTCTTTTATATTTGAGTGAGTTCGCATCTAACTTTGTCAGATATCGTCGAAAAACATCCATCGAAGCTTATTTAGGTCGATTGTCACTTTGTATTGATTGAAAATTTTCAAAGTCTATCTTCCTAATTTGAAGTCGAATTGCAACATTTCTTATATATTTGAGTGAGTTCGCATCAAACTTTGTCAGATATCGTCGATTAACACCCATTGAAGCCCATTGAGGTCAACTGTCACTTTGTTTTAATTGAAAATTTCCAAAGTCTATCTTCCTCATTTGAAGTCGAATTTCAACATTTCTTATATATTTGAGTGAGTTCGCATCTAACTTTGTCAGATAGATATCATCGAATAACATCCATTAAAGCCCATTGAGATCGTCTGTCACTTTGTGTTAATTGAAAATTTTCAAAGTCTATCTTCCTCATCTGAAGTCGAATTACAACATTTCTTATATATTTGAGTGAGTTCGCGTCTAACTTTGTCAGATATCGTCGATTAACATCCATTGAAGCCCATTGAGGTCGATTGTCACTTTGTGTTGTTTGAAAATTTTCAAAGTCTATGTTCCTAATTTGAAGTCGAATTTTAACATTTCTTATATATTCGAGTGAGTTTGCATATAACTTTGTCAGATATAGTCGATTAACATCCATTGAAGCCCATTGAGGTCAACTGTCACTTTGTGTTAATGGAAATTTTAAAAGTCTGTCTTCCTCATTTGAGGTCGAATTTCAACATTTCTTTTATATTTGAGTGAGTTCGCATCTAACTTTGTCAGATATCGTCGAAAAACATCCATCGAAGCTTATTTAGGTCGATTGTCACTTTGTATTGATTGAAAATTTTCAAAGTCTATCTTCCTCATTTGAAGTCGAATTACAACATTTCTTATATATTTGAGTGAGTTCGCGTCTAACTTTGTCAGATATTGTCGATTAACATCCATTGAAGCTCATCCAGGTCGATTGTCACTTTGTATTGATTGAAAATTTTCAAAGTCTATCTTCCTAATTTGAAGTCGAATTTCAACATTTCTTATATTATTGAGTGAGTTCGCATCAAACTTTGTCAGATATCGTCGATTAACACCCATTGAAGCCCATTGAGGTCAACTGTCACTTTGTTTTAATTGAAAATTTCCAAAGTCTATCTTCCTCATTTGAAGTCGAATTTCAACATTTCTTATATATTTGAGTGAGTTCGCATCTAACTTTGTCAGATAGATATCATCGAATAACATCCATTAAAGCCCATTGAGATCGTCTGTCACTTTGTGTTAATTGAAAATTTTCAAAGTCTATCTTCCTCATCTGAAGTCGAATTACAACATTTCTTATATATTTGAGTGAGTTCGCGTCTAACTTAGTCAGATATCGTCGATTAACATCCATTGAAGCCCATTGAGGTCGATTGTCACTTTGTGTTGTTTGAAAATTTTCAAAGTCTATGTTCCTAATTTGAAGTCGAATTTTAACATTTCTTATATATTCGAGTGAGTTTGCATATAACTTTGTCAGATATAGTCGATTAACATCCATTGAAGCCCATTGAGGTCAACTGTCACTTTGTGTTAATGGAAATTTTAAAAGTCTGTCTTCCTCATTTGAGGTCGAATTTCAACATTTCTTTTATATTTGAGTGAGTTCGCATCTAACTTTGTCAGATATCGTCGAAAAACATCCATCGAAGCTTATTTAGGTCGATTGTCACTTTGTATTGATTGAAAATTTTCAAAGTCTATCTTCCTCATTTGAAGTCGAATTACAACATTTCTTATATATTTGAGTGAGTTCGCGTCTAACTTTGTCAGATATTGTCGATTAACATCCATTGAAGCTCATCCAGGTCGATTGTCACTTTGTATTGATTGAAAATTTTCAAAGTCTATCTTCCTAATTTGAAGTCGAATTTCAACATTTCTTATATTATTGAGTGAGTTCGCATCTAACTTTGTCAGATTCCATCGAATAACATCCATTGAAGCCCATTGAGGTCAACTGTCACTTTGTTTTAATTGAAAATTTCCAAAGTCTATCTTCCTCATTTGAAGTCGAATTTCAACATTTCTTATATATTTGAGTGAGTTCGCGTCTAACTTTGTCAGATATTGTCGATTAACATCCATTGAAGCCCATTGAGGTCAACTGTCACTTTGTACTGATTGAAAATTTTCAAAGTCTATCTTCCTCATTTGAAGTCGAATTACAACATTTCTTATATATTTGAGTGAGTTCGCGTCTAACTTTGTCAGATATTGTCGATTAACATCCATTGAAGCTCATTCAGGTCGATTGTCACTTTGTATTGATTGAAAATTTTCAAAGTCTATCTTCCTAATTTGAAGTCGAATTTCAACATTTCTTATATTATTGAGTGAGTTCGCATCTAACTTTGTCAGATTCCATCGAATAACATCCATTGAAGCCCATTGAGGTCAACTGTCACTTTGTTTTAATTGAAAATTTCCAAAGTCTATCTTCCTCATTTGAAGTCGAATTTCAACATTTCTTATATATTTGAGTGAGTTCGCGTCTAACTTTGTCAGATATTGTCGATTAACATCCATTAAAGCCCATTGAGGTCAACTGTCACTTTGTACTGATTGAAAATTTTCAAAGTCTATCTTCCTCATTTGAAGTCGAATTACAACATTTCTTATATATTTGAGTGAGTTCGCGTCTAACTTTGTCAGATATTGTCGATTAACATCCATTGAAGCTCATTCAGGTCGATTGTCACTTTGTATTGATTGAAAATTTTCAAAGTCTATCTTCCTAATTTGAAGTCGAATTACAACATTTCTTATATATTTGAGTGAGTTCGCATCTAACTTCATCAGATTTCATCGAATAACATCCATTGAAGCCCATTGAGGTCAACTGTCACTTTGTGTTAATTGAAAATTTTCAAAGTCTATCTTCCTCATCTGAAGTCGAATTACAACATTTCTTATATATTTGAGTGAGTTCGCGTCTAACTTTGTCAGATATCGTCGATTAACATCCATTGAAGCCCATTGAGGTCGATTGTCACTTTGTGTTGATTGAAAATTTTCAAAGTCTATGTTCCTAATTTGAAGTCGAATTACAACATTTCTCATATATTTGAGTGAGTTCGCGTCTAACTTTGTCAGATATTGTCGATTAACATCCATTGAAGCTCATTCAGGTCGATTGTCACTTTGTATTGATTGAAAATTTTCAAAGTCTATCTTCCTAATTTGAAGTCGAATTTCAACATTTCTTATATTATTGAGTGAGTTCGCATCTAACTTTGTCAGATTCCATCGAATAACATCCATTGAAGCCCATTGAGATCAACTGTCCTTTTGTGTTAATTGAAAATTTCCAAAGTCTATCTTCCTAATTTGAGTTCGAATTTCAACATTTCTTATATATTTGAGTGAGTTCGCATCTAACTCTGTCAGATATCGTCGATTAACATCCATTGAAGCCCATTGAGGTCAACTGTCACTTTGTGTTAATTGAAAATTTTCAAAGTCTATCTTCCTCATTTGAAGTCGAATTACAACATTTCTTATATATTTGAGTGAATTCGCGTATAACTTTGTCAGATATCGTCGATTAACATCCATTGAAGCCCATTGAGGTCAAATGTCACTTTGTGTTAATTGAAAATTTTCAAAGTCTATCTTCCTCATTTGAAGTCGAATTACAACATTTCTTATATATTTGAGTGAGTTCGCGTCTAACTTTGTCAGATATTGTCGATTAATATCCATTGAAGCTCATTGAGGTCGATTGTCACTTTGTATTGATTGTAAATTTTCAAAGTCTATCTTCCTAATTTGAAGTCGAATTCCAACATTTCTTATATTATTGAGTGAGTTCGCATCTAACTTTGTCAGATTCCATCGAATAACATCCATTGAAGCCCATTGAGGTCAACTGTCACTTTGTTTTAATTGAAAATTTCCAAAGTCTATCTTCCTCATTTGAAGTCGAATTTCAACATTTCTTATATATTTGAGTGAGTTCGCATCTAACTTTGTCAGATAGATATCATCGAATAACATCCATTAAAGCCCATTGAGATCGTCTGTCACTTTGTGTTAATTGAAAATTTTCAAAGTCTATCTTCCTCATCTGAAGTCGAATTACAACATTTCTTATATATTTGAGTGAGTTCGCGTCTAACTTTGTCAGATATCGTCGATTAACATCCATTGAAGCCCATTGAGGTCGATTGTCACTTTGTGTTGATGGAAAATTTTCAAAGTCTATGTTCCTAATTTGAAGTCGAATTTTAACATTTCTTATATATTCGAGTGAGTTTGCATATAACTTTGTCAGATATAGTCGATTAACATCCATTGAAGCCCATTGAGGTCAACTGTCACTTTGTGTTAATGGAAATTTTAAAAGTCTGTCTTCCTCATTTGAGGTCGAATTTCAACATTTCTTTTATATTTGAGTGAGTTCGCATCTAACTTTGTCAGATATCATCGAATAACATCCATTAAAGCCCATTGAGATCAACTCTCCTTTTGTGTTAATTGAAAATTTCCAAAGTCTATCTTCCTAATTTGAGTTCGAATTTCAACATTTCTTATATATTTGAGTGAATTCGCGTATAACTTTGTCAGATATCGTCGATTAACATTCATTGAAGCCCATTGAGGTCAAATGTCACTTTGTGTTAATTGAAAATTTTCAAAGTCTATCTTCCTCATTTGAAGTCGAATTACAACATTTCTTATATATTTGAGTGAGTTCGCGTCTAACTTTGTCAGATATCGTCGATTAACATCCATTGAAGCCCATTGAGGTCGATTGTCACTTTGTGTTGATTGAAAATTTTCAAAGTCTATGTTCCTAATTTGAAGTCGAATTCTAACATTTCTTATATATTCGAGTGAGTTTGCATATAACTTTGTCAGATATAGTCGATTAACATCCATTGAAGCCCATTGAGGTCAACTATCACTTTGTGTTAATGGAAATTTTAAAAGTCTGTCTTCCTCATTTGAGGTCGAATTTCAACATTTCTTTTATATTTGAGTGAGTTCGCATCTAACTTTGTCAGATATCATCGAATAACATCCATTAAAGCCCATTGAGATCAACTCTCCTTTTGTGTTAATTGAAAATTTCCAAAGTCTATCTTCCTAATTTGAGTTCGAATTTCAACATTTCTTATATATTTGAGTGAATTCGCGTATAACTTTGTCAGATATCGTCGATTAACATCCATTGAAGCCCATTGAGGTCAAATGTCACTTTGTGTTAATTGAAAATTTTCAAAGTCTATCTTCCTCATTTGAAGTCGAATTACAACATTTCTTATATATTTGAGTGAGTTCGCGTCTAACTTTGTCAGATATTGTCGATTAACATCCATTGAAGCTCATTGAGGTCGATTGTCACTTTGTATTGATTGAAAATTTTCAAAGTCTATCTTCCTCATTTGAGGTCGAATTTCAACATTTCTTATATTATTGAGTGAGTTCGCATCTAACTTTGTCAGATATTGTCGATTAACATTCATTGAAGCTCATTCAGGTCGATTGTCACTTTGTATTGATTGAAAATTTTCAAAGTCTATCTTCCTAATTTGAAGTCGAATTTCAACATTTCTTATATTATTGAGTGAGTTCGCATCTAACTTTGTCAGATTCCATCGAATAACATCCATTGAAGCCCATTGAGGTCAACTGTCACTTTGTTTTAATTGAAAATTTTCAAAGTCTATCTTCCTCATTTGAAGTCGAATTACAACATTTCTTATATATTTGAGTGAGTTCGCGTCTAACTTTGTCAGATATTGTCGATTAACATCCATTGAAGCTCATTCAGGTCGATTGTCACTTTGTATTGTTTGAAAATTTTCAAAGTCTATCTTCCTAATTTGAAGTCGAATTTCAACATTTCTTATATTATTGAGTGAGTTCGCATCTAACTTTGTCAGATTCCATCGAATAACATCCATTGAAGCCCATTGAGGTCAACTGTCACTTTGTTTTAATTGAAAATTTCCAAAGTCTATCTTCCTCATTTGAAGTCGAATTTCAACATTTCTTATATATTTGAGTGAGTTCGCGTCTAACTTTGTCAGATATTGTCGATTAACATCCATTAAAGCCCATTGAGGTCAACTGTCACTTTGTACTGATTGAAAATTTTCAAAGTCTATCTTCCTCATTTGAAGTCGAATTACAACATTTCTTATATATTTGAGTGAGTTCGCGTCTAACTTTGTCAGATATTGTCGATTAACATCCATTGAAGCTCATTCAGGTCGATTGTCACTTTGTATTGATTGAAAATTTTCAAAGTCTATCTTCCTAATTTGAAGTCGAATTACAACATTTCTTATATATTTGAGTGAGTTCGCGTCTAACTTTGTCAGATATCGTCGATTAACATCCATTGAAGCCCATTGAGGTCAACTGTCACTTTGTGTTAATTGAAAATTTTCAAAGTCTATCTTCCTCATCTGGAGTCGAATTACAACATTTCTTATATATTTGAGTGAGTTCGCGTCTAACTTTGTCAGATATCGTCGATTAACATCCATTGAAGCCCATTGAGGTCGATTGTCACTTTGTGTTGATTGAAAATTTTCAAAGTCTATCTTCCTCATTTGAAGTCGAATTACAACATTTCTTATATATTTGAGTGAATTCGCGTATAACTTTGTCAGATATCGTCGATTAACATCCATTGAAGCCCATTGAGGTCAAATGTCACTTTGTGTTAATTGAAAATTTTCAAAGTCTATGTTCCTAATTTGAAGTCGAATTTCAACATTTTTTATATATTCGAGTGAGTTTGCATCTAACTTTGTCAGATATAGTCGATTAACATCCATTGAAGCTCATTGAGGTCGATTGTCACTTTGTATTGATTGAAAATTTTCAAAGTCTATCTTCCTAATTTGAAGTCGAATTTCAACATTTCTTATATTATTGAGTGAGGTTCGCATCTAACTTTGTCAGATTCCATCGAATAACATCCATTGAAGCCCATTGAGGTCAACTGTCACGTTGTGTTAATTGAAAATTTTAAAAGTCTATCTTCCTCATTTGAGGTCGAATTTCAACATTTCTTTTATATTTGAGTGAGTTCGCATCTAACTTTTTCAGATATCATCGAATAACATCCATTAAAGCCCATTGAGATCAACTGTCCTTTTGTGTTAATTGAAAATTTCCAAAGTCTATCTTCCTAATTTGAGTTCGAATTTCAACATTTCTTATATATTTGAGTGAGTTCGCATCTAACTCTGTCAGATATCGTCGATTAACATCCATTGAAGCCCATTGAGGTCAACTGTCACTTTGTGTTAATTGAAAATTTTCAAAGTCTATCTTCCTCATTTGAAGTCGAATTACAACATTTCTTATATATTTGAGTGAATTCGCGTATAACTTTGTCAGATATCGTCGATTAACATCCATTGAAGCCCATTGAGGTCAAATGTCACTTTGTGTTAATTGAAAATTTTCAAAGTCTATCTTCCTCATTTGAAGTCGAATTACAACATTTCTTATATATTTGAGTGAGTTCGCGTCTAACTTTGTCAGATATTGTCGATTAATATCCATTGAAGCTCATTGAGGTCGATTGTCACTTTGTATTGATTGAAAATTTTCAAAGTCTATCTTCCTAATTTGAAGTCGAATTTCAACATTTCTTATATTATTGAGTGAGGTTCGCATCTAACTTTGTCAGATTCCATCGAATAACATCCATTGAAGCCCATTGAGGTCAACTGTCACTTTGTTTTAATTGAAAATTTCCAAAGTCTATCTTCCTCATTTGAAGTCGAATTTCAACATTTCTTATATATTTGAGTGAGTTCGCATCTAACTATGTCAGATAGATATCATCGAATAACATCCATTAAAGCCCATTGAGATCGTCTGTCACTTTGTGTTAATTGAAAATTTTCAAAGTCTATCTTCCTCATCTGAAGTCGAATTACAACATTTCTTATATATTTGAGTGAGTTCGCGTCTAACTTTGTCAGATATCGTCGATTAACATCCATTGAAGCCCATTGAGGTCGATTGTCACTTTGTGTTGATTGAAAATTTTCAAAGTCTATGTTCCTAATTTGAAGTCGAATTTCAACATCTCTTATATATTCGAGTGAGTTTGCATCTAACTTTGTCAGATATAGTCGATTAACATCCATTGAAGCCCATTGAGGTCAACTGTCACTTTGTGTTAATGGAAATTTTAAAAGTCTGTCTTCCTCATTTGAGGTCGAATTTCAACATTTCTTTTATATTTGAGTGAGTTCGCATCTAACTTTGTCAGATATCATCGAATAACATCCATTAAAGCCCATTGAGATCAACTCTCCTTTTGTGTTAATTGAAAATTTCCAAAGTCTATCTTCCTAATTTGAGTTCGAATTTCAACATTTCTTATATATTTGAGTGAATTCGCGTATAACTTTGTCAGATATCGTCGATTAACATCCATTGAAGCCCATTGAGGTAAAATGTCACTTTGTGTTAATTGAAAATTTTCAAAGTCTATCTTCCTCATTTGAAGTCGAATTACAACATTTCTTATATATTTGAGTGAGTTCGCGTCTAACTTTGTCAGATATTTTCGATTAACATCCATTGAAGCTCATTGAGGTCGATTGTCACTTTGTATTGATTGAAAATTTTCAAAGTCTATCTTCCTCATTTGAGGTCGAATTTCAACATTTCTTATATTATTGAGTGAGTTCGCATCTAACTTTGTCAGATATCATCGAATAACATCCATTGAAGCCCATTGAGGTCAACTGTCACTTTGTGTTAATTGAAAATTTCCAAAGTCTATCTTCCTCATTTGAAGTCGAATTACAACATTTCTTATATATTTGAGTGAGTTCGCGTCTAACTTTGTCAGATATCGTCGATTAACATTCATTGAAGCCCATTGAGGTCGATTGTCACTTTGTGTTGATTGAAAATTTTAAAAGTCTATCTTCCTCATTTGAGGTCGAATTTCAACATTTCTTTTATATTTGAGTGAGTTCGCATCTAACTTTGTCAGATATAGTCGATCAACATCCATTGAAGCCCATTGAGGTCAACTGTCACTTTGTGTTAATTGAAAATTTTCAAAGTCTATGTTCCTAATTTGAAGTTGAATTTCAACATTTCTTATATATTTGAGTGAGTTTGCATCTAACTTTGTCAGATATAGTCGATCAACATCCATTGAAGCCCATTGAGGTCAACTGTCACTTTGTGTTGATTGAAAATTTTAAAAGTCTATCTTCCTCATTTGAGGTCGAATTTCAACATTTCTTTTATATTTGAGTGAGTTCGCATCTAACTTTGTCAGATATAATCGAATAACATCCATTAAAGCCCATTGAGATCAACTGTCCTTTTGTGTTAATTGAAAATTTCCAAAGTCTATCTTCCTAATTTGAGTTCGAATTTCAACATTTCTTATATATTTGAGTGAGTTTGCATCTAACTTTGTCAGATATCATCGAATAACATCCATTGATGCCCATTGAGGTCAACTGTCACTTTGTGTTAATTGAAAATTTTCAAAGTTCATCTTCCTCATTTGAAGTCGAATTTCAACATATCTCATATATTTGAGTGAGTTCGCATCTAACTTTGTCAGATATCGTCGAAAAACATCCATCGAAGCTTATTTAGGTCGATTGTCACTTTGTATTGATTGAAAATTTTCAAAGTCTATCTTCCTAATTTGAAGTCGAATTGCAACATTTCTTATATATTTGAGTGAGTTCGCATCAAACTTTGTCAGATATCGTCGATTAACACCCATTGAAGCCCATTGAGGTCAACTGTCACTTTGTGTTAATTGAAAATTTTCAAAGTCTATCTTCCTCATTTGAAGTCGAATTACAACATTTCTTATATATTTGAGTGAGTTCGCGTCTAACTTTGTCAGATATTGTCGATTAACATCCATTGAAGCTCATTCAGGTCGATTGTCACTTTGTATTGATTGAAAATTTTCAAAGTCTATCTTCCTAATTTGAAGTCGTATTTCAACATTTCTTATATTATTGAGTGAGTTCGCATCTAACTTTGTCAGATATCATCGAATAACATCCATTGAAGCCCATTGAGGTCAACTGTCACTTTGTGTTAATTGAAAATTTCCAAAGTCTATCTTCCTCATTTGAAGTCGAATTACAACATTTCTTATATATTTGAGTGGGTTCGCGTCTAACTTTGTCAGATATTGTCGATTAACATCCATTGAAGCTCATTCAGGTCAACTGTCACATTGTGTTAATTGAAAATTTCCAAAGTCTATCTTCCTCATTTGAAGTCAAATTTCAACATTTCTTATATATTTGAGTGAGTTCGCATCTAACTTTGTCAGATAGATATCATCGAGTTACATCCATTAAAGCCCATTGAGATGAACTGTCACTTTGTGTTAATTGGAAATTTTCAAAGTCTATTTTTCTCATTTGAAGTCGAATTACAACATTTCTTATATATTTGAGTGAGTTCGCGTCTAACTTTGTCAGATATTGTCGATAAAAATCCATTGAAGCTCATTGAGGTTGATTGTGACTTTGTATTGATTGAAAATTTTCAAAGTCTATCTTCCTCATTTGAGGTCGAATTTCAACATTTCTTATATTATTGAGTGAGTTCGCATCTAACTTTGTCAGATATCATCGAATAACATCCATTGAAGCCCATTGAGGTCAACTGTCACTTTGTGTTAATTGAAAATTTCCAAAGTCTATCTTCCTCATTTAAAGTCGAATTTCAACATTTCTTATATATTTGAGTGAGTTCGCGTCTAACTTTGTCAGATATTGTCGATTAACATCCATTGAAGCTCATTCAGGTCGATTGTCACTTTGTATTGATTGAAAATTTTCAAAGTCTATCTTCCTAATTTGAAGTCGAATTTCAACATTTCTTATATTATTGAGTGAGTTCGCATCTAACTTTGTCAGATATCATCGAATAACATCCATTGAAGCCCATTGAGGTCAACTGTCACTTTGTGTTAATTGAAAATTTCCAAAGTCTATCTTCCTCATTTGAAGTCGAATTACAACATTTCTTATATATTTGAGTGTGTTAGCGTCTAACTTTGTCAGATATCGTCGATTAACATCCATTGAAGCTCATTCAGGTCGATTGTCACTTTGTGTTGATTGAAAATTTGGAAGTCGATCTTCCTAATTTGAGGTCGAATTTCAACATTTCTCATATATTTGAGTGAGTTTGCATCTAACTTTGTCAGATATCATCGATTAACCTCCATTGGAGCCCATTGAAGTCGATTGTCACGTTGTGTTGATTGAAAATTTTCAAAGTCTATGTTCCTAATTTGAAGTCGAATTTCAACATTTCTTATATATTTGAGTGAGTTTGCATCTAACATTGTCAGATATAGTCGATTAACATCCATTGAAGCCCATTGAGGTCAACTGTCACTTTGTGTTAATTGAAAATTTCAAAAGTCTATCTTCCTCATTTGAAGTCGAATTTCAACATTTCTTATATATTTGAGTGAGTTCGCATCTAACTTTGTCAGATATAGTCGATCAACATCTATTGAAGCCCATTGAGGTCAACTGTCACGTTGTGTTGATTGAAAATTTTAAAAGTCTATCTTCCTCATTTGAGGTCGAATTTCAACATTTCTTTTATATTTGAGTGAGTTCGCATCTAACTTTGTCAGATATAATCGAATAACATCCATTAAAGCCCATTCAGATCAATTGTTCTTTTGTGTTAATTGAAAATTTCCAAAATCTATCTTCCTCATTTAAAGTCGAATAACAACATTTCTTATATATTTCAGTGAGTTCGCGTCTAACTTTGTCAGATATCATCGAATAACATCCATTGATGCCCATTGAGGTCAACTGTCACTTTGTGTTGATTGAAAATTTTCAAAGTCTATCTTCCTCATTTGAAGTCAAATTTCAACATTTCTTATATATTTGAGTGAGTTCGCATCTAACTTTGTCAGATAGATATCATCGAATTACATCCATTAAAGCCCATTGAGATGAACTGTCACTTTGTGTTAATTGAAAATTTTCAAAGTCTATTCTCCTCATTTGAGGTCGAATTTCAACATTTCTTTTATATTTGAGTGAGTTCGCATCTAACTTTGTCAGATATAATCGAATAACATCCATTGATGCCCATTGAGGTCAACTGTCACTTTGTGTTAATTGAAAATTTTCAAATTCTATCTTCCTAATTCGAAGTCGAATTGCAACATTTCTTATATATTTAAGTGAGTTCGCATCTAACTTTGTCAGATATTGTCGATTAACATCCATTGAAGCTCATTGAGGTCGATTGTCAGTTTGTATTGATTGAAAATTTTAAAAGTCTATCTTCCTCATTTGAGGTCGAATTTCAACATTTTTTTTATATTTGAGTGAGTTCGCATCTAACTTTGTCAGATATAGTCGATTAACATCCATTGAAGCCCATTGAGGTCAACTGTCACTTTGTGATAATTGAAAATTTTAAAAGTCTATCTTCCTCATTTGAGGTCGAATTACAACATTTCTTTTATATTTGAGTGAGTTCGCATCTAACTTTGTCAGATATCATCGAATAACATCCATTAAAGCCCATTGAGATCAAGTGTCCTTTAGTGTTAATTGGAAATTTTCAAAGTTTATCTTCCTCATTTGAAGTCGAATTACAACATTTCTTATATATTTGAGTGAGTTCGCGTCTAACTTTGTCAGATATTGTCGATTAACATCCATTGAAGCTCATTGAGGTCGATTGTCACTTTGTATTGATTGAAAATTTTCAAAGTCTATCTTCCTAATTCGAAGTCGAATTGCAACATTTCTTATATATTTGAGTGAGTTCGCATCTAACTTTGTCAGATATTGTCGATTAACATCCATTGAAGCTCATTGAGGTCGATTGTCAGTTTGTATTGATTGAAAATTTTCGAAGTCTATCTTCCTAATTTGAAGTCGAATTTCAACATTTCTCATATATCTGAGTGAGTTTGCATCTAACTTTGTCAGATATCGTCGATTAACATCCATTGAAGCCCATTGAGGTCGATTGTCACTTTGTGTTAATTGAAAATTTTAAAAGTCTATCTTCCTCATTTGAGGTCGAATTTCAACATTTTTTTTATATTTGAGTGAGTTCGCATCTAACTTTGTCAGATATCATCGAATAACATCCATTAAAGCCCATTGAGATCAACTGTCCTTTAGTGTTAATTGAAAATTTTCAAAGTTTATCTTCCTCATTTGAAGTCGAATTACAACATTTCTTATATATTTGAGTGAGTTCGCATCTAACTTTGTCAGATATTGTCGATTAACATACATTGAAGCTCATTGAGGTTGATTGTCAGTTTGTATTGATTGAAAATTTTCGAAGTCTATCTTCCTAATTTGAAGTCGAATTTCAACATTTCTCATATATTTGAGTGAGTTTGCATCTAACTTTGTCAGATATCGTCGATTAACATCCATTGAAGCCCATTGAGGTCGATTGTCACTTTGTGTTGATTGAAAATTTTAAAAGTCTATCTTCCTCATTTGAGGTCGAATTTCAACATTTTTTTTATATTTGAGTGAGTTCGCATCTAACTTTGTCAGATATAGTCGATTAACATCCATTGAAGCCCATTGAGGTCAACTGTCACTTTGTGATAATTGAAAATTTTAAAAGTCTATATTCCTCATTTGAGGTCGAATTTCAACATTTCTTTTATATTTGAGTGAGTTCGCGTCTAACTTTGTCAGATATTGTCGATTAACATCCATTGAAGCTCATTGAGGTCGATTGTCACTTTGTATTGATTGAAAATTTTCAAAGTCTATCTTCCTAATTCGAAGTCGAATTGCAACATTTCTTATATATTTGAGTGAGTTCGCATCTAACTTCGTCAGATATTGTCGATTAGCATCCATTGAATCTCATTGAGGTCGATTGTCACTTTGTATTGATTGAAAATTTTCGAAGTCTATCTTCCAAATTTGAAGTCGAATTTCAACATTTCTCATATATCTGAGTGAGTTTGCATCTAACTTTGTCAGATATCGTCGATTAACATCCATTGAAGCCCATTGAGGTCGATTGTCACTTTGTGTTGATTGAAAATTTTCGAAGTCTATGTTCCTAATTTGAAGTCGAATTTCAACATTTCTTATATATTTGAGTGAGTTTGCATCTAACTTTGTCAGATATAGTCGATTAACATCCATTGAAGCCCATTAAGGTCAACTGTCACTTTGAGTTAATTGAAAATTTTAAAAGTCTATCTTCCTCATTTGAGGTCGAATTTCAACATTTTTTTTATATTTGAGTGAGTTCGCATCTAACTTTGTCAGATATCATCGAATAACATCCATTGAAGCCCATTGAGATCAACTGTCCTTTAGTGTTAATTGAAAATTTTCAAAGTCTATATTCCTCATTTGAAGTCGAATTTCAACATTTCTTATATATTTGAGTGAGTTCGCATCTAACTTTGTCAGATATTGTCGAAAATCATCCATTGAAGCTTATTGAGGTCGATTGTCACTTTGTATTAATTGAAAATTTTCAAAGTCTATCTTCCTCATTTGAAGTCGAATTACAACATTCCTTATAAATTTGAGTGAGTTCGCGTCTAACTTTGTCAGATATCGTCGATTAACATCCATTGAAACTCATTGAGGTCGATTGTCATTTTGTGTTGATTGAAAATTTGAAAGTCGATCTTCCTAATTTGAGGTCGAATTTCAACATTTCTTATATATTTGAGTGAGTTTGCATCTAACTTTGTCAGATATCGTCGATTAACATCCATTGAAGCCCATTGAGGTCGATTGTCACTTTGTGTTGATTGAAAATTTTCGAAGTCTATGTTCCTAATTTGGAGTCGAATTTCAACATTTCTTATATATTTGAGTGAGTTTGCATCTAACTTTGTCAGATATAGTCGAATAACATCCATTGAAGCCCATTAAGGTCAACTGTCACTTTGAGTTAATTGAAAATTTTAAAAGTCTATCTTCCTCATTTGAGGTCGAATTTCAACAATTTTTTTATATTTGAGTGAGTTCGCATCTAACTTTGTCAGATATCATCGAATAACATCCATTAAAGCCCATTGAGATCAACTGTCCTTTAGTGTTAATTGAAAATTTTCAAAGTCTATATTCCTCATTTGAAGTCGAATTTCAAGATTTCTCATATATTTGAGTGAGTTCGCATCTAACTTTGTCAGATATCGTTGAAAATCATCCATTGAAGCTTATTGAGGTCGATTGTCACTTTGTATTAATTGAAAATTTTCAAAGTCTATCTTCCTCATTTGAAGTCGAATTACAACATTCCTTATAAATTTGAGTGAGTTCGCGTCTAACTTTGTCAGATATCGTCGATTAACATCCATTGAAACTCATTGAGGTCGATTGTCATTTTGTGTTGATTAAAAATTTTCAATGTCTATGTTCCTAATTTGAAGTCGAATTTCTACATTTCTTATATATTTGAGTGAGTTCCTAATTTGAAGTCGAATTTCAACATCTCCTATATTATTGATAGAGTTCGAATCTTACTTTGTCAGATATCATCGAATAACATCCATTGAAGCCCATTGAGGTCAACTGTCACTTTGTGTTAATTGAAAATTTCCAAAGTCTATCTTCCTCATTTGGAGTCGAATTTCAACATTTCTTATATATTTGAGTGAGTTTGCATCTAACTTTGTCAGATATCGTCGATTAACATCCATTGAAGCCCATTGAGGTCGATTGTCATTTTGTGTTGATTGAAAATTTGAAAGTCGATCTTCCTAATTTGAGGTCGAATTTCAACATTTCTTATATATTTGAGTGAGTTTGCATCTAACTTTGTCAGATATCGTCGATTAACATCCATTGAAGCCCATTGAGGTCGATTGTCACTTTGTGTTGATTGAAAATTTTCAAAGTCTATCCTCCTAATTTGAAGACGAATTTCAACATTTCTTATATATTTGAGTGAGTTCGCATCTAACTTTGTCAGATATTGTCGATTAACATCCATTGAAGCTCATTGAGGTCGATTGTCACTTTGTATTGATTGAAAATTTTCAAAGTCGATCTTCCTAATTTGAGGTCGAATTTCAACATTTCTTATATATTTGAGTGAGTTTGCATCTAACTTTGTCAGATATCGTCGAAAAACATCCATTGAAGCTTATTGAGGTCAACTGTCACTTTGTGTTAATTGAAAATTTCCAAAGTCTATCTTCCTCATTTGAAGTCGAATTCCAACATTTCTTATATATTTGAGTGAGTTCGTGTCTAACTTTGTCAGATATTGTCGATTAACATCCATTGAAGCTCATTTAGGTCGATTGTCACTTTGTATTGATTGAAAATTTCCAAAGTCTATCTTCCTCATTTGAAGCCGAATTTCAACATTTCTTATATATTTGAGTGAGTTCGCGTCTAACTTTGTCAGATATTGTCCATTAACATCCATTGAAGCTCATTGAGGTCGATTGTCACTTTGTATTGATTGAAAATTTTCAAAGTCTATCCTCCTAATTTGAAGACGAATTTCAACATTTCTTATATATTTGAGTGAGTTCGCATCTAACTTTGTCAGATATTGTCGATTAACATCCATTGAAGCTCATTGAGGTCGATTGTCACTTTGTATTGATTGAAAATTTTCAAAGTCGATCTTCCTAATTTGAGGTCGAATTTCAACATTTCTTATATATTTGAGTGAGTTTGCATCTAACTTTGTCAGATATCGTCGATTAACATCCATTGAAGCCCATTGAGGTCGATTGTCACTTTGTGTTGATTGAAAATTTTCGAAGTCTATGTTCCTAATTTGGAGTCGAATTTCAACATTTCTTATATATTTGAGTGAGTTTGCATCTAACTTTGTCAGATATAGTCGAATAACATCCATTGAAGCCCATTAAGGTCAACTGTCACTTTGAGTTAATTGAAAATTTTAAAAGTCTATCTTCCTCATTTGAGGTCGAATTTCAACATTTTTTTTATATTTGAGTGAGTTCGCATCTAACTTTGTCAGATATCATCGAATAACATCCATTAAAGCCCATTGAGATCAACTGTCCTTTAGTGTTAATTGAAAATTTTCAAAGTCTATATTCCTCATTTGAAGTCGAATTTCAACATTTCTTATATATTTGAGTGAGTTCGCATCTAACTTTGTCAGATATCGTCGAAAATCATCCATTGAAGTTTATTGAGGTCGATTGTCACTTTGTATTAATTGAAAATTTTCAAAGTCTATCTTCCTCATTTGAAGTCGAATTACAACATTCCTTATAAATTTGAGTGAGTTCGCGTCTAACTTTGTCAGATATCGTCGATTAACATCCATTGAAACTCATTGAGGTCGATTGTCATTTTGTGTTGATTAAAAATTTTCAATGTCTATGTTCCTAATTTGAAGTCGAATTTCAACATTTCTTATATATTTGAGTGAGTTCCTAATTTGAAGTCGAATTTCAACATCTCCTATATTATTGATAGAGTTCGAATCTTACTTTGTCAGATATCATCGAATAACATCCATTGAAGCCCATTGAGGTCAACTGTCACTTTGTGTTAATTGAAAATTTCCAAAGTCTATCTTCCTCATTTGGAGTCGAATTTCAACATTTCCTATATATTTTAGTGAGTTTGCATCTAACTTTGTCAGATATCGTCGATTAACATCCATTGAAGCCCATTGAGGTCGATTGTCACTTTCTGTTGATTGAAAATTTTCAAAGTCTATGTTCCTAATTTGAAGTCGAATTTCAACATTTCTTATATATTTGAGTGAGTTTGCATCTAACTTTGTCAGATATAGTCGATTAACATCCATTGAAGCCCATTAAGGTCAACTGTCACTTTGAGTTAATTGAAAATTTTAAAAGTCTATCTTCCTCATTTGAGGTCGAATTTCAACATTTTTTTTATATTTGAGTGAGTTCGCATCTAACTTTGTCAGATATCATCAAATAACATCCATTAAAGCCCATTGAGATCAAGTGTCCTTTAGTATTAATTGAAAATTTTCAAAGTCTATCTTCCTCATTTGAAGTCGAATTACAACATTTCTTATATATTTGAGTGAGTTCGCGTCTAACTTTGTCAGATATTGTCGATTAACATCCATTGAAGCTCATTGAGGTCGATTGTCACGTTGTGTTGATTGAAAATTTTCAAAGTCTATCTTCCTCATTTGAAGTCGAATTACAACATTTCTTATATATTTGAGTGAGTTCGCGTCTAACTTTGTCAGATATAGTCGATCAACATCTATTGAAGCCCATTGAGGTCAACTGTCACGTTGTGTTGATTGAAAATTTTAAAAGTCTATCTTCCTCATTTGAGGTCGAATTTCAACATTTCTTTTATATTTGAGTGAGTTCGCATCTAACTTTGTCAGATATAATCGAATAACATCCATTAAAGCCCATTCAGATCAATTGTTCTTTTGTGTTAATTGAAAATTTCCAAAATCTATCTTCCTCATTTAAAGTCGAATAACAACATTTCTTATATATTTCAGTGAGTTCGCGTCTAACTTTGTCAGATATCATCGAATAACATCCATTGATGCCCATTGAGGTCAACTGTCACTTTGTGTTGATTGAAAATTTTCAAAGTCTATCTTCCTCATTTGAAGTCAAATTTCAACATTTCTTATATATTTGAGTGAGTTCGCATCTAACTTTGTCAGATAGATATCATCGAATTACATCCATTAAAGCCCATTGAGATGAACTGTCACTTTGTGTTAATTGAAAATTTTCAAAGTCTATTCTCCTCATTTGAGGTCGAATTTCAACATTTCTTTTATATTTGAGTGAGTTCGCATCTAACTTTGTCAGATATAATCGAATAACATCCATTGATGCCCATTGAGGTCAACTGTCACTTTGTGTTAAATGAAAATTTTCAAATTCTATCTTCCTAATTCGAAGTCGAATTGCAACATTTCTTATATATTTAAGTGAGTTCGCATCTAACTTTGTCAGATATTGTCGATTAACATCCATTGAAGCTCATTGAGGTCGATTGTCAGTTTGTATTGATTGAAAATTTTAAAAGTCTATCTTCCTCATTTGAGGTCGAATTTCAACATTTCTTTTATATTTGAGTGAGTTCGCATCTAACTTTGTCAGATATCATCGAATAACATCCATTAAAGCCCATTGAGATCAAGTGTCCTTTAGTGTTAATTGGAAATTTTCAAAGTTTATCTTCCTCATTTGAAGTCGAATTACAACATTTCTTATATATTTGAGTGAGTTCGCGTCTAACTTTGTCAGATATTGTCGATTAACATCCATTGAAGCTCATTGAGGTCGATTGTCACTTTGTATTGATTGAAAATTTTCAAAGTCTATCTTCCTAATTCGAAGTCGAATTGCAACATTTCTTATATATTTGAGTGAGTTCGCATCTAACTTTGTCAGATATTGTCGATTAACATCCATTGAAGCTCATTGAGGTCGATTGTCAGTTTGTATTGATTGAAAATTTTCGAAGTCTATCTTCCTAATTTGAAGTCGAATTTCAACATTTCTCATATATCTGAGTGAGTTTGCATCTAACTTTGTCAGATATCGTCGATTAACATCCATTGAAGCCCATTGAGGTCGATTGTCACTTTGTGTTAATTGAAAATTTTAAAAGTCTATCTTCCTCATTTGAGGTCGAATTTCAACATTTTTTTTATATTTGAGTGAGTTCGCATCTAACTTTGTCAGATATCATCGAATAACATCCATTAAAGCCCATTGAGATCAACTGTCCTTTAGTGTTAATTGAAAATTTTCAAAGTTTATCTTCCTCATTTGAAGTCGAATTACAACATTTCTTATATATTTGAGTGAGTTCGCATCTAACTTTGTCAGATATTGTCGATTAACATACATTGAAGCTCATTGAGGTTGATTGTCAGTTTGTATTGATTGAAAATTTTCGAAGTCTATCTTCCTAATTTGAAGTCGAATTTCAACATTTCTCATATATTTGAGTGAGTTTGCATCTAACTTTGTCAGATATCGTCGATTAACATCCATTGAAGCCCATTGAGGTCGATTGTCACTTTGTGTTGATTGAAAATTTTAAAAGTCTATCTTTCTCATTTGAGGTCGAATTTCAACATTTTTTTTATATTTGAGTGAGTTCGCATCTAACTTTGTCAGATATAGTCGATTAACATCCATTGAAGCCCATTGAGGTCAACTGTCACTTTGTGATAATTGAAAATTTTAAAAGTCTATCTTCCTCATTTGAGGTCGAATTTCAACATTTCTTTTATATTTGAGTGAGTTCGCATCTAACTTTGTCAGATATCATCGAATAACATCCATTAAAGCCCATTGAGATCAAGTGTCCTTTAGTGTTAATTGGAAATTTTCAAAGTTTATCTTCCTCATTTGAAGTCGAATTACAACATTTCTTATATATTTGAGTGAGTTCGCGTCTAACTTTGTCAGATATTGTCGATTAACATCCATTGAAGCTCATTGAGGTCGATTGTCACTTTGTATTGATTGAAAATTTTCAAAGTCTATCTTCCTAATTCGAAGTCGAATTGCAACATTTCTTATATATTTGAGTGAGTTCGCATCTAACTTTGTCAGATATTGTCGATTAACATCCATTGAATCTCATTGAGGTCGATTGTCACTTTGTATTGATTGAAAATTTTCGAAGTCTATCTTCCAAATTTGAAGTCGAATTTCAACATTTCTCATATATCTGAGTGAGTTTGCATCTAACTTTGTCAGATATCGTCGATTAACATCCATTGAAGCCCATTGAGGTCGATTGTCACTTTGTGTTGATTGAAAATTTTCGAAGTCTATGTTCCTAATTTGGAGTCGAATTTCAACATTTCTTATATATTTGAGTGAGTTTGCATCTAACTTTGTCAGATATAGTCGAATAACATCCATTGAAGCCCATTAAGGTCAACTGTCACTTTGAGTTAATTGAAAATTTTAAAAGTCTATCTTCCTCATTTGAGGTCGAATTTCAACAATTTTTTTATATTTGAGTGAGTTCGCATCTAACTTTGTCAGATATCATCGAATAACATCCATTAAAGCCCATTGAGATCAACTGTCCTTTAGTGTTAATTGAAAATTTTCAAAGTCTATATTCCTCATTTGAAGTCGAATTTCAAGATTTCTCATATATTTGAGTGAGTTCGCATCTAACTTTGTCAGATATCGTTGAAAATCATCCATTGAAGCTTATTGAGGTCGATTGTCACTTTGTATTAATTGAAAATTTTCAAAGTCTATCTTCCTCATTTGAAGTCGAATTACAACATTCCTTATAAATTTGAGTGAGTTCGCGTCTAACTTTGTCAGATATCGTCGATTAACATCCATTGAAACTCATTGAGGTCGATTGTCATTTTGTGTTGATTGAAAATTTGAAAGTCGATCTTCCTAATTTGAGGTCGAATTTCAACATTTCTTATATATTTGAGTGAGTTTGCATCTAACTTTGTCAGATATCGTCGATTAACATCCATTGAAGCCCATTGAGGTCGATTGTCACTTTGTGTTGATTGAAAATTTTCGAAGTCTATGTTCCTAATTTGGAGTCGAATTTCAACATTTCTTATATATTTGAGTGAGTTTGCATCTAACTTTGTCAGATATAGTCGAATAACATCCATTGAAGCCCATTAAGGTCAACTGTCACTTTGAGTTAATTGAAAATTTTAAAAGTCTATCTTCCTCATTTGAGGTCGAATTTCAACAATTTTTTTATATTTGAGTGAGTTCGCATCTAACTTTGTCAGATATCATCGAATAACATCCATTAAAGCCCATTGAGATCAACTGTCCTTTAGTGTTAATTGAAAATTTTCAAAGTCTATATTCCTCATTTGAAGTCGAATTTCAAGATTTCTCATATATTTGAGTGAGTTCGCATCTAACTTTGTCAGATATCGTTGAAAATCATCCATTGAAGCTTATTGAGGTCGATTGTCACTTTGTATTAATTGAAAATTTTCAAAGTCTATCTTCCTCATTTGAAGTCGAATTACAACATTCCTTATAAATTTGAGTGAGTTCGCGTCTAACTTTGTCAGATATCGTCGATTAACATCCATTGAAACTCATTGAGGTCGATTGTCATTTTGTGTTGATTAAAAATTTTCAATGTCTATGTTCCTAATTTGAAGTCGAATTTCTACATTTCTTATATATTTGAGTGAGTTCCTAATTTGAAGTCGAATTTCAACATCTCCTATATTATTGATAGAGTTCGAATCTTACTTTGTCAGATATCATCGAATAACATCCATTGAAGCCCATTGAGGTCAACTGTCACTTTGTGTTAATTGAAAATTTCCAAAGTCTATCTTCCTCATTTGGAGTCGAATTTCAACATTTCTTATATATTTGAGTGAGTTTGCATCTAACTTTGTCAGATATCGTCGATTAACATCCATTGAAGCCCATTGAGGTCGATTGTCATTTTGTGTTGATTGAAAATTTGAAAGTCGATCTTCCTAATTTGAGGTCGAATTTCAACATTTCTTATATATTTGAGTGAGTTTGCATCTAACTTTGTCAGATATCGTCGATTAACATCCATTGAAGCCCATTGAGGTCGATTGTCACTTTGTGTTGATTGAAAATTTTCAAAGTCTATCCTCCTAATTTGAAGACGAATTTCAACATTTCTTATATATTTGAGTGAGTTCGCATCTAACTTTGTCAGATATTGTCGATTAACATCCATTGAAGCTCATTGAGGTCGATTGTCACTTTGTATTGATTGAAAATTTTCAAAGTCGATCTTCCTAATTTGAGGTCGAATTTCAACATTTCTTATATATTTGAGTGAGTTTGCATCTAACTTTGTCAGATATCGTCGAAAAACATCCATTGAAGCTTATTGAGGTCAACTGTCACTTTGTGTTAATTGAAAATTTCCAAAGTCTATCTTCCTCATTTGAAGTCGAATTCCAACATTTCT
The DNA here is from genome assembly GCA_026230145.1 of Diorhabda elongata. Classification (NCBI taxonomy): domain Eukaryota; kingdom Metazoa; phylum Arthropoda; class Insecta; order Coleoptera; family Chrysomelidae; genus Diorhabda; species Diorhabda elongata. The sequence goes on from CM047936.1 coordinate 11,495,654, forward strand.
TATATATTTGAGTGAGTTCGTGTCTAACTTTGTCAGATATTATCGATTAACATCCATTGAAGCTCATTTAGGTCGATTGTCACTTTGTATTGATTGAAAATTTCCAAAGTCTATCTTCCTCATTTGAAGCCGAATTTCAACATTTCTTATATATTTGAGTGAGTTCGCGTCTAACTTTGTCAGATATTGTCCATTAACATCCATTGAAGCTCATTGAGGTCGATTGTCACTTTGTATTGATTGAAAATTTTCAAAGTCTATCCTCCTAATTTGAAGACGAATTTCAACATTTCTTATATATTTGAGTGAGTTCGCATCTAACTTTGTCAGATATTGTCGATTAACATCCATTGAAGCTCATTGAGGTCGATTGTCACTTTGTATTGATTGAAAATTTTCAAAGTCGATCTTCCTAATTTGAGGTCGAATTTCAACATTTCTTATATATTTGAGTGAGTTTGCATCTAACTTTGTCAGATATCGTCGATTAACATCCATTGAAGCCCATTGAGGTCGATTGTCACTTTGTGTTGATTGAAAATTTTCGAAGTCTATGTTCCTAATTTGGAGTCGAATTTCAACATTTCTTATATATTTGAGTGAGTTTGCATCTAACTTTGTCAGATATAGTCGAATAACATCCATTGAAGCCCATTAAGGTCAACTGTCACTTTGAGTTAATTGAAAATTTTAAAAGTCTATCTTCCTCATTTGAGGTCGAATTTCAACATTTTTTTTATATTTGAGTGAGTTCGCATCTAACTTTGTCAGATATCATCGAATAACATCCATTAAAGCCCATTGAGATCAACTGTCCTTTAGTGTTAATTGAAAATTTTCAAAGTCTATATTCCTCATTTGAAGTCGAATTTCAACATTTCTTATATATTTGAGTGAGTTCGCATCTAACTTTGTCAGATATCGTCGAAAATCATCCATTGAAGTTTATTGAGGTCGATTGTCACTTTGTATTAATTGAAAATTTTCAAAGTCTATCTTCCTCATTTGAAGTCGAATTACAACATTCCTTATAAATTTGAGTGAGTTCGCGTCTAACTTTGTCAGATATCGTCGATTAACATCCATTGAAACTCATTGAGGTCGATTGTCATTTTGTGTTGATTAAAAATTTTCAATGTCTATGTTCCTAATTTGAAGTCGAATTTCAACATTTCTTATATATTTGAGTGAGTTCCTAATTTGAAGTCGAATTTCAACATCTCCTATATTATTGATAGAGTTCGAATCTTACTTTGTCAGATATCATCGAATAACATCCATTGAAGCCCATTGAGGTCAACTGTCACTTTGTGTTAATTGAAAATTTCCAAAGTCTATCTTCCTCATTTGGAGTCGAATTTCAACATTTCCTATATATTTTAGTGAGTTTGCATCTAACTTTGTCAGATATCGTCGATTAACATCCATTGAAGCCCATTGAGGTCGATTGTCACTTTCTGTTGATTGAAAATTTTCAAAGTCTATGTTCCTAATTTGAAGTCGAATTTCAACATTTCTTATATATTTGAGTGAGTTTGCATCTAACTTTGTCAGATATAGTCGATTAACATCCATTGAAGCCCATTAAGGTCAACTGTCACTTTGAGTTATTTGAAAATTTTAAAAGTCTATCTTCCTCATTTGAGGTCGAATTTCAACATTTTTTTTATATTTGAGTGAGTTCGCATCTAACTTTGTCAGATATTGTCGATTAACATCCATTGAAGCTCATTGAGGTCGATTGTCACTTTGTATTGATTGAAAATTTTCAAAGTCTATCTTCCTAATTTGAAGTCGAATTGCAACATTTCTTATATATTTGAGTGAGTTCGCATCTAACGTCGTCAGATATCGTCGATTAACATCCATTGAAGCCCATTGAGGTCGATTGTCACTTTGTGTTGAATGAAAATTTTCGAAGTCTTTGATCCTAATTTGAAGTCGAATTTCAACAATTCTTATATATTTGAGTGAGTTTGCATCCAACTTTGTCAGATATAGTCGATTAACATCCATTGAAGCCCATTAAGGTCAACTGTCACTTTGAGTTAATTGAAAATTTTAAAAGTCTATCTTCCTCATTTAAGGTCGAATGTCAACATTTTTTTTATATTTGAGTGAGTTCGCATCTAACTTTGTCAGATATCATCGAATAACATCCATTAAAGCCCATTGAGATTAACTGTCCTTTAGTGTTAATTGAAAATTTTCAAAGTCTATATTCCTCATTTGAAGTCGAATTTCAACATTTCTTATATATTTGAGTGAGTTCGCATCTAACTTTGTCAGATATCGTCGAAAAATATCCATTGAAGCTTATTGAGGTCGATTGTCACTTTGTATTAATTGAAAATTTGAAAGTCGATCTTCCTAATTTGAGGTCGAATTTCAACATTTCTTATATATTTGAGTGAGTTTGCATCTAACTTTGTCAGATATCGTCGATTAACATCCATTGAAGCCCATTGAGGTCGATTGTCACTTTGTGTTGATTGAAAATTTTCAAAGTCTATGTTCCTAATTTGAAGTCGAATTTCAACATTTCTTATATATTTGAGTGAGTTCGCATCTAACTTTTTCAGATATCGTCGAAAAACATCCATTGAAGCTTATTGAGGTCAACTGTCACTTTGTGTTAATTGAAAATTTCCAAAGTCTATCTTCCTCATTTGAAGTCGAATTCCAACATTTCTTATATATTTGAGTGAGTTCGTGTCTAACTTTGTCAGATATTGTCGATTAACATCCATTGAAGCTCATTTAGGTCGATTGTCACTTTGTATTGATTGAAAATTTCCAAAGTCTATCTTCCTCATTTGAAGCCGAATTTCAACATTTCTTATATATTTGAGTGAGTTCGCGTCTAACTTTGTCAGATATTGTCCATTAACATCCATTGAAGCTCATTGAGGTCGATTGTCACTTTGTATTGATTGAAAATTTTCAAAGTCGATCTTCCTAATTTGAGGTCGAATTTCAACATTTCTTATATATTTGAGTGAGTTTGCATCTAACTTTGTCAGATATCGTCGATTAACATCCATTGAAGCCCATTGAGGTCGATTGTCACTTTGTGTTGATTGAAAATTTTCAAAGTCTATGTTCCTAATTTGAAGTCGAATTTCAACATTTCTCATATATTTGAGTGAGTTCGCATCTAACTTTGTCAGATATCGTCGAAAAACATCCATTGAAGCTTATTGAGGTCAACTGTCACTTTGTGTTAATTGAAAATTTCCAAAGTCTATCTTCCTCATTTGAAGTCGAATTCCAACATTTCTTATATATTTGAGTGAGTTCGTGTCTAACTTTGTCAGATATTGTCGATTAACATCCATTGAAGCTCATTTAGGTCGATTGTCACTTTGTATTGATTGAAAATTTCCAAAGTCTATCTTCCTCATTTGAAGCCGAATTTCAACATTTCTTATATATTTGAGTGAGTTCGCGTCTAACTTTGTCAGATATTGTCGATTAACATCCATTGAAGCTCATTGAGGTCGATTGTCACTTTGTATTGATTGAAAATTTTCAAAGTCTATCTTCCTAATTCGAAGTCGAATTGCAACATTTCTTATATATTTGAGTGAGTTCGCATCTAACTTTGTCAGATATTGTCGATTAACATCCATTGAAGCTCATTGAGGTCGATTGTCACTTTGTATTGATTGAAAATTTTCGAAGTCTATCTTCCAAATTTGAAGTCGAATTTCAACATTTCTCATATATCTGAGTGAGTTTGCATCTAACTTTGTCAGATATCGTCGATTAACATCCATTGAAGCCCATTGAGGTCGATTGTCACTTTGTGTTGATTGAAAATTTTCGAAGTCTATGTTCCTAATTTGAAGTCGAATTTCAACATTTCTTATATATTTGAGTGAGTTTGCATCTAACTTTGTCAGATATAGTCGATTAACATCCATTGAAGCCCATTAAGGTCAACTGTCACTTTGAGTTAATTGAAAATTTTAAAAGTCTATCTTCCTCATTTGAGGTCGAATTTCAACATTTTTTTTATATTTGAGTGAGTTCGCATCTAACTTTGTCAGATATCATCGAATAACATCCATTAAAGCCCATTGAGATCAACTGTCCTTTAGTGTTAATTGAAAATTTTCAAAGTCTATATTCCTCATTTGAAGTCGAATTTCAACATTTCTTATATATTTGAGTGAGTTCGCATCTAACTTTGTCAGATATTGTCGAAAATCATCCATTGAAGCTTATTGAGGTCGATTGTCACTTTGTATTAATTGAAAATTTTCAAAGTCTATCTTCCTCATTTGAAGTCGAATTACAACATTCCTTATAAATTTGAGTGAGTTCGCGTCTAACTTTGTCAGATATCGTCGATTAACATCCATTGAAACTCATTGAGGTCGATTGTCATTTTGTGTTGATTGAAAATTTGAAAGTCGATCTTCCTAATTTGAGGTCGAATTTCAACATTTCTTATATATTTGAGTGAGTTTGCATCTAACTTTGTCAGATATCGTCGATTAACATCCATTGAAGCCCATTGAGGTCGATTGTCACTTTGTGTTGATTGAAAATTTTCGAAGTCTATGTTCCTAATTTGGAGTCGAATTTCAACATTTCTTATATATTTGAGTGAGTTTGCATCTAACTTTGTCAGATATAGTCGAATAACATCCATTGAAGCCCATTAAGGTCAACTGTCACTTTGAGTTAATTGAAAATTTTAAAAGTCTATCTTCCTCATTTGAGGTCGAATTTCAACAATTTTTTTATATTTGAGTGAGTTCGCATCTAACTTTGTCAGATATCATCGAATAACATCCATTAAAGCCCATTGAGATCAACTGTCCTTTAGTGTTAATTGAAAATTTTCAAAGTCTATATTCCTCATTTGAAGTCGAATTTCAAGATTTCTCATATATTTGAGTGAGTTCGCATCTAACTTTGTCAGATATCGTTGAAAATCATCCATTGAAGCTTATTGAGGTCGATTGTCACTTTGTATTAATTGAAAATTTTCAAAGTCTATCTTCCTCATTTGAAGTCGAATTACAACATTCCTTATAAATTTGAGTGAGTTCGCGTCTAACTTTGTCAGATATCGTCGATTAACATCCATTGAAACTCATTGAGGTCGATTGTCATTTTGTGTTGATTAAAAATTTTCAATGTCTATGTTCCTAATTTGAAGTCGAATTTCAACATTTCTTATATATTTGAGTGAGTTCCTAATTTGAAGTCGAATTTCAACATCTCCTATATTATTGATAGAGTTCGAATCTTACTTTGTCAGATATCATCGAATAACATCCATTGAAGCCCATTGAGGTCAACTGTCACTTTGTGTTAATTGAAAATTTCCAAAGTCTATCTTCCTCATTTGGAGTCGAATTTCAACATTTCTTATATATTTGAGTGAGTTTGCATCTAACTTTGTCAGATATCGTCGATTAACATCCATTGAAGCCCATTGAGGTCGATTGTCATTTTGTGTTGATTGAAAATTTGAAAGTCGATCTTCCTAATTTGAGGTCGAATTTCAACATTTCTTATATATTTGAGTGAGTTTGCATCTAACTTTGTCAGATATCGTCGATTAACATCCATTGAAGCCCATTGAGGTCGATTGTCACTTTGTGTTGATTGAAAATTTTCAAAGTCTATGTTCCTAATTTGAAGTCGAATTTCAACATTTCTTATATATTTGAGTGAGTTCGCATCTAACTTTGTCAGATATCGTCGAAAAACATCCATTGAAGCTTATTGAGGTCAACTGTCACTTTGTGTTAATTGAAAATTTCCAAAGTCTATCTTCCTCATTTGAAGTCGAATTCCAACATTTCTTATATATTTGAGTGAGTTCGTGTCTAACTTTGTCAGATATCGTCGATTAACATCCATTGAAGCCCATTGAGGTCGATTGTCACTTTGTGTTGATTGAAAATTTTCGAAGTCTATGTTCCTAATTTGAAGTCGAATTTCAACATTTCTTATATATTTGAGTGAGTTTGCATCTAACTTTGTCAGATATAGTCGATTAACATCCATTGAAGCCCATTAAGGTCAACTGTCACTTTGAGTTAATTGAAAATTTTAAAAGTCTATCTTCCTCATTTGAGGTCGAATTTCAACATTTTTTTTATATTTGAGTGAGTTCGCATCTAACTTTGTCAGATATCATCGAATAACATCCATTAAAGCCCATTGAGATCAACTGTCCTTTAGTGTTAATTGAAAATTTTCAAAGTCTATATTCCTCATTTGAAGTCGAATTTCAACATTTCTTATATATTTGAGTGAGTTCGCATCTAACTTTGTCAGATATTGTCGAAAATCATCCATTGAAGCTTATTGAGGTCGATTGTCACTTTGTATTAATTGAAAATTTTCAAAGTCTATCTTCCTCATTTGAAGTCGAATTACAACATTCCTTATAAATTTGAGTGAGTTCGCGTCTAACTTTGTCAGATATCGTCGATTAACATCCATTGAAACTCATTGAGGTCGATTGTCATTTTGTGTTGATTGAAAATTTGAAAGTCGATCTTCCTAATTTGAGGTCGAATTTCAACATTTCTTATATATTTGAGTGAGTTTGCATCTAACTTTGTCAGATATCCTCGATTAACATCCATTGAAGCCCATTGAGGTCGATTGTCACTTTGTGTTGATTGAAAATTTTCGAAGTCTATGTTCCTAATTTGGAGTCGAATTTCAACATTTCTTATATATTTGAGTGAGTTTGCATCTAACTTTGTCAGATATAGTCGAATAACATCCATTGAAGCCCATTAAGGTCAACTGTCACTTTGAGTTAATTGAAAATTTTAAAAGTCTATCTTCCTCATTTGAGGTCGAATTTCAACAATTTTTTTATATTTGAGTGAGTTCGCATCTAACTTTGTCAGATATCATCGAATAACATCCATTAAAGCCCATTGAGATCAACTGTCCTTTAGTGTTAATTGAAAATTTTCAAAGTCTATATTCCTCATTTGAAGTCGAATTTCAAGATTTCTCATATATTTGAGTGAGTTCGCATCTAACTTTGTCAGATATCGTTGAAAATCATCCATTGAAGCTTATTGAGGTCGATTGTCACTTTGTATTAATTGAAAATTTTCAAAGTCTATCTTCCTCATTTGAAGTCGAATTACAACATTCCTTATAAATTTGAGTGAGTTCGCGTCTAACTTTGTCAGATATCGTCGATTAACATCCATTGAAACTCATTGAGGTCGATTGTCATTTTGTGTTGATTAAAAATTTTCAATGTCTATGTTCCTAATTTGAAGTCGAATTTCAACATTTCTTATATATTTGAGTGAGTTCCTAATTTGAAGTCGAATTTCAACATCTCCTATATTATTGATAGAGTTCGAATCTTACTTTGTCAGATATCATCGAATAACATCCATTGAAGCCCATTGAGGTCAACTGTCACTTTGTGTTAATTGAAAATTTCCAAAGTCTATCTTCCTCATTTGGAGTCGAATTTCAACATTTCTTATATATTTGAGTGAGTTTGCATCTAACTTTGTCAGATATCGTCGATTAACATCCATTGAAGCCCATTGAGGTCGATTGTCATTTTGTGTTGATTGAAAATTTGAAAGTCGATCTTCCTAATTTGAGGTCGAATTTCAACATTTCTTATATATTTGAGTGAGTTTGCATCTAACTTTGTCAGATATCGTCGATTAACATCCATTGAAGCCCATTGAGGTCGATTGTCACTTTGTGTTGATTGAAAATTTTCAAAGTCTATGTTCCTAATTTGAAGTCGAATTTCAACATTTCTTATATATTTGAGTGAGTTCGCATCTAACTTTGTCAGATATCGTCGAAAAACATCCATTGAAGCTTATTGAGGTCAACTGTCACTTTGTGTTAATTGAAAATTTCCAAAGTCTATCTTGCTCATTTGAAGTCGAATTCCAACATTTCTTATAAATTTGAGTGAGTTCGCGTCTAACTTTGTCAGATATCGTCGATTAACATCCATTGAAACTCATTGAGGTCGATTGTCATTTTGTGTTGATTAAAGATTTTCAATGTCTATGTTCCTAATTTGAAGTCGAATTTCAACATTTCTTATATATTTGAGTGAGTTCCTAATTTGAAGTCGAATTTCAACATCTCCTATATTATTGATAGAGTTCGAATCTTACTTTGTCAGATATCATCGAATAACATCCATTGAAGCCCATTGAGGTCAACTGTCACTTTGTGTTAATTGAAAATTTCCAAAGTCTATCTTCCTCATTTGGAGTCGAATTTCAACATTTCTTATATATTTGAGTGAGTTTGCATCTAACTTTGTCAGATATCGTCGATTAACATCCATTGAAGCCCATTGAGGTCGATTGTCATTTTGTGTTGATTGAAAATTTGAAAGTCGATCTTCCTAATTTGAGGTCGAATTTCAACATTTCTTATATATTTGAGTGAGTTTGCATCTAACTTTGTCAGATATCGTCGATTAACATCCATTGAAGCCCATTGAGGTCGATTGTCACTTTGTGTTGATTGAAAATTTTCAAAGTCTATGTTCCTAATTTGAAGTCGAATTTCAACATTTCTTATATATTTGAGTGAGTTCGCATCTAACTTTGTCAGATATCGTCGAAAAACATCCATTGAAGCTTATTGAGGTCAACTGTCACTTTGTGTTAATTGAAAATTTCCAAAGTCTATCTTCCTCATTTGAAGTCGAATTCCAACATTTCTTATATATTTGAGTGAGTTCGTGTCTAACTTTGTCAGATATTGTCGATTAACATCCATTGAAGCTCATTTAGGTCGATTGTCACTTTGTATTGATTGAAAATTTCCAAAGTCTATCTTCCTCATTTGAAGCCGAATTTCAACATTTCTTATATATTTGAGTGAGTTCGCGTCTAACTTTGTCAGATATTGTCCATTAACATCCATTGAAGCTCATTGAGGTCGATTGTCACTTTGTATTGATTGAAAATTTTCAAAGTCTATCCTCCTAATTTGAAGACGAATTTCAACATTTCTTATATATTTGAGTGAGTTCGCATCTAACTTTGTCAGATATTGTCGATTAACATCCATTGAAGCTCATTGAGGTCGATTGTCACTTTGTATTGATTGAAAATTTTCAAAGTCGATCTTCCTAATTTGAGGTCGAATTTCAACATTTCTTATATATTTGAGTGAGTTTGCATCTAACTTTGTCAGATATCATCGAATAACATCCATTAAAGCCCATTGAGATCAACTGTCCTTTAGTGTTAATTGAAAATTTTCAAAGTCTATATTCCTCATTTGAAGTCGAATTTCAACATTTCTTATATATTTGAGTGAGTTCGCATCTAACTTTGTCAGATATTGTCGATTAACATCCATTGAAGCTCATTGAGGTCGATTGTCACTTTGTATTGATTGAAAATTTTCAAAGTCGATCTTCCTAATTTGAGGTCGAATTTCAACATTTCTTATATATTTGAGTGAGTTTGCATCTAACTTTGTCAGATATCGTCGATTAACATCCATTGAAGCCCATTGAGGTCGATTGTCACTTTGTGTTGATTGAAAATTTTCGAAGTCTATGTTCCTAATTTGGAGTCGAATTTCAACATTTCTTATATATTTGAGTGAGTTTGCATCTAACTTTGTCAGATATAGTCGAATAACATCCATTGAAGCCCATTAAGGTCAACTGTCACTTTGAGTTAATTGAAAATTTTAAAAGTCTATCTTCCTCATTTGAGGTCGAATTTCAACATTTTTTTTATATTTGAGTGAGTTCGCATCTAACTTTGTCAGATATCATCGAATAACATCCATTAAAGCCCATTGAGATCAACTGTCCTTTAGTGTTAATTGAAAATTTTCAAAGTCTATATTCCTCATTTGAAGTCGAATTTCAACATTTCTTATTTATTTGAGTGAGTTCGCATCTAACTTTGTCAGATATCGTCGAAAATCATCCATTGAAGTTTATTGAGGTCGATTGTCACTTTGTATTAATTGAAAATTTTCAAAGTCTATCTTCCTCATTTGAAGTCGAATTACAACATTCCTTATAAATTTGAGTGAGTTCGCGTCTAACTTTGTCAGATATCGTCGATTAACATCCATTGAAACTCATTGAGGTCGATTGTCATTTTGTGTTGATTAAAAATTTTCAATGTCTATGTTCCTAATTTGAAGTCGAATTTCAACATTTCTTATATATTTGAGTGAGTTCCTAATTTGAAGTCGAATTTCAACATCTCCTATATTATTGATAGAGTTCGAATCTTACTTTGTCAGATATCATCGAATAACATCCATTGAAGCCCATTGAGGTCAACTGTCACTTTGTGTTAATTGAAAATTTCCAAAGTCTATCTTCCTCATTTGGAGTCGAATTTCAACATTTCCTATATATTTTAGTGAGTTTGCATCTAACTTTGTCAGATATCGTCGATTAACATCCATTGAAGCCCATTGAGGTCGATTGTCACTTTGTGTTGATTGAAAATTTTCAAAGTCTATGTTCCTAATTTGAAGTCGAATTTCAACATTTCTTATATATTTGAGTGAGTTTGCATCTAACTTTGTCAGATATAGTCGATTAACATCCATTGAAGCCCATTAAGGTCAACTGTCACTTTGAGTTAATTGAAAATTTTAAAAGTCTATCTTCCTCATTTGAGGTCGAATTTCAACATTTTTTTTATATTTGAGTGAGTTCGCATCTAACTTTGTCAGATATCATCAAATAACATCCATTAAAGCCCATTGAGATCAAGTGTCCTTTAGTATTAATTGAAAATTTTCAAAGTCTATCTTCCTCATTTGAAGTCGAATTACAACATTTCTTATATATTTGAGTGAGTTCGCGTCTAACTTTGTCAGATATTGTCGATTAACATCCATAGAAGCTCATTGAGGTCGATTGTCACTTTGTATTGATTGAAAATTTTCAAAGTCTATCTTCCTAATTTGAAGTCGAATTGCAACATTTCTTATATATTTGAGTGAGTTCGCATCTAACTTTGTCAGATATTGTCGATTAACATCCATAGAAGCTCATTGAGGTCGATTGTCACTTTGTATTGATTGAAAATTTTCGAAGTCTATCTTCCTAATTTGAAGTCGAATTGCAACATTTCTTATATATTTGAGTGAGTTCGCATCTAACTTTGTCAGATATTGTCGATTAACATCCATAGAAGCTCATTGAGGTCGATTGTCACTTTGTATTGATTGAAAATTTTCGAAGTCTATCTTCCTAATTTGAAGTCGAATTTCAACATTTCTCATATATTTGAGTGAGTTTGCATCTAACGTCGTCAGATATCGTCGATTAACATCCATTGAAGCCCATTGAGGTCGATTGTCACTTTGTGTTGAATGAAAATTTTCGAAGTCTTTGATCCTAATTTGAAGTCGAATTTCAACAATTCTTATATATTTGAGTGAGTTTGCATCCAACTTTGTCAGATATAGTCGATTAACATCCATTGAAGCCCATTAAGGTCAACTGTCACTTTGAGTTAATTGAAAATTTTAAAAGTCTATCTTCCTCATTTAAGGTCGAATTTCAACATTTTTTTTATATTTGAGTGAGTTCGCATCTAACTTTGTCAGATATCATCGAATAACATCCATTAAAGCCCATTGAGATCAACTGTCCTTTAGTGTTAATTGAAAATTTTCAAAGTCTATATTCCTCATTTGAAGTCGAATTTCAACATTTCTTATATATTTGAGTGAGTTCGCATCTAACTTTGTCAGATATCGTCGAAAAATATCCATTGAAGCTTATTGAGGTCGATTGTCACTTTGTATTAATTGAAAATTTTCAAAGTCTATCTTCCTCATTTGAAGTCGAATTACAACATTCCTTATAAATTTGAGTGAGTTCGCGTCTAACTTTGTCAGATATCGTCGATTAACATCCATTGAAACTCATTGAGGTCGATTGTCATTTTGTGTCGATTGAAAATTTGAAAGTCGATCTTCCTAATTTGAGGTCGAATTTCAACATTTCTTATATATTTGAGTGAGTTTGCATCTAACATTGTCAGATATCGTCGATTAACATCCATTGAAGCCCATTGAGGTCGATTGTCACTTTGTGTTGATTAAAAATTTTCAAAGTCTATCTTCCTAATTTGAAGTCGAATTTCAACATTTCTTATATATTTGAGTGAGTTCGCATCTAACTTTGTCAGATATTGTCGATTAACATCCATTGAAGCCCATTAAGGTCAACTGTCACTTTGAGTTAATTGAAAATTTTAAAAGTCTATCTTCCTCATTTGAGGTCGAATTTCAACATTTCTTTTATATTTGAGTGAGTTCGCATCTAACTTTGTCAGATATCGTCGAAAAACATCCATTGAAGCTTATTGAGGTCAACTGTCACTTTGTGTTAATTGAAAATTTCCAAAGTCTATCTTCCTCATTTGAAGTCGAATTTCAACATTTCTTTTATATTTGAGTGAGTTCGCATCTAACTTTGTCAGATATCGTCGAAAAACATCCATTGAAGCTTATTGAGGTCAACTGTCACTTTGTGTTAATTGAAAATTTCCAAAGTCTATCTTCCTCATTTGAAGTCGAATTTCAACATTTCTTATATATTTGAGTGAGTTTGCATCCAACTTTGTCAGATATAGTCGATTAACATCCATTGAAGCCCATTAAGGTCAACTGTCACTTTGAGTTAATTGAAAATTTTAAAAGTCTATCTTCCTCATTTAAGGTCGAATTTCAACATTTTTTTTATATTTGAGTGAGTTCGCATCTAACTTTGTCAGATATCATCGAATAACATCCATTAAAGCCCATTGAGATCAACTGTCCTTTAGTGTTAATTGAAAATTTTCAAAGTCTATATTCCTCATTTGAAGTCGAATTTCAACATTTCTTATATATTTGAGTGAGTTCGCATCTAACTTTGTCAGATATCGTCGAAAAATATCCATTGAAGCTTATTGAGGTCGATTGTCACTTTGTATTAATTGAAAATTTTCAAAGTCTATCTTCCTCATTTGAAGTCGAATTACAACATTCCTTATAAATTTGAGTGAGTTCGCGTCTAACTTTGTCAGATATCGTCGATTAACATCCATTGAAACTCATTGAGGTCGATTGTCATTTTGTGTCGATTGAAAATTTGAAAGTCGATCTTCCTAATTTGAGGTCGAATTTCAACATTTCTTATATATTTGAGTGAGTTTGCATCTAACATTGTCAGATATCGTCGATTAACATCCATTGAAGCCCATTGAGGTCGATTGTCACTTTGTGTTGATTAAAAATTTTCAAAGTCTATCTTCATAATTTGAAGTCGAATTTCAACATTTCTTATATATTTGAGTGAGTTCGCATCTAACTTTGTCAGATATTGTCGATTAACATCCATTGAAGCCCATTAAGGTCAACTGTCACTTTGAGTTAATTGAAAATTTTAAAAGTCTATCTTCCTCATTTGAGGTCGAATTTCAACATTTCTTTTATATTTGAGTGAGTTCGCATCTAACTTTGTCAGATATCGTCGAAAAACATCCATTGAAGCTTATTGAGGTCAACTGTCACTTTGTGTTAATTGAAAATTTCCAAAGTCTATCTTCCTCATTTGAAGTCGAATTTCAACATTTCTTTTATATTTGAGTGAGTTCGCATCTAACTTTGTCAGATATTGTCGATTAACATCCATTGAAGCCCATTAAGGTCAACTGTCACTTTGAGTTAATTGAAAATTTTAAAAGTCTATCTTCCTCATTTGAGGTCGAATTTCAACATTTCTTTTATATTTGAGTGAGTTCGCATCTAACTTTGTCAGATATCGTCGAAAAACATCCATTGAAGCTTATTGAGGTCAACTGTCACTTTGTGTTAATTGAAAATTTCCAAAGTCTATCTTCCTCATTTGAAGTCGAATTTCAACATTTCTTTTATATTTGAGTGAGTTCGCATCTAACTTTGTCAGATATCGTCGAAAAACATCCATTGAAGCTTATTGAGGTCAACTGTCACTTTGTGTTAATTGAAAATTTCCAAAGTCTATCTTCCTCATTTGAAGTCGAATTTCAACATTTCTTATATATTTGAGTGAGTTTGCATCCAACTTTGTCAGATATAGTCGATTAACATCCATTGAAGCCCATTAAGGTCAACTGTCACTTTGAGTTAATTGAAAATTTTAAAAGTCTATCTTCCTCATTTAAGGTCGAATTTCAACATTTTTTTTATATTTGAGTGAGTTCGCATCTAACTTTGTCAGATATCATCGAATAACATCCATTAAAGCCCATTGAGATCAACTGTCCTTTAGTGTTAATTGAAAATTTTCAAAGTCTATATTCCTCATTTGAAGTCGAATTTCAACATTTCTTATATATTTGAGTGAGTTCGCATCTAACTTTGTCAGATATCGTCGAAAAATATCCATTGAAGCTTATTGAGGTCGATTGTCACTTTGTATTAATTGAAAATTTTCAAAGTCTATCTTCCTCATTTGAAGTCGAATTACAACATTCCTTATAAATTTGAGTGAGTTCGCGTCTAACTTTGTCAGATATCGTCGATTAACATCCATTGAAACTCATTGAGGTCGATTGTCATTTTGTGTCGATTGAAAATTTGAAAGTCGATCTTCCTAATTTGAGGTCGAATTTCAACATTTCTTATATATTTGAGTGAGTTTGCATCTAACATTGTCAGATATCGTCGATTAACATCCATTGAAGCCCATTGAGGTCGATTGTCACTTTGTGTTGATTAAAAATTTTCAAAGTCTATCTTCATAATTTGAAGTCGAATTTCAACATTTCTTATATATTTGAGTGAGTTCGCATCTAACTTTGTCAGATATTGTCGATTAACATCCATTGAAGCCCATTAAGGTCAACTGTCACTTTGAGTTAATTGAAAATTTTAAAAGTCTATCTTCCTCATTTGAGGTCGAATTTCAACATTTCTTTTATATTTGAGTGAGTTCGCATCTAACTTTGTCAGATATCGTCGAAAAACATCCATTGAAGCTTATTGAGGTCAACTGTCACTTTGTGTTAATTGAAAATTTCCAAAGTCTATCTTCCTCATTTGAAGTCGAATTTCAACATTTCTTTTATATTTGAGTGAGTTCGCATCTAACTTTGTCAGATATCGTCGAAAAACATCCATTGAAGCTTATTGAGGTCAACTGTCACTTTGTGTTAATTGAAAATTTCCAAAGTCTATCTTCCTCATTTGAAGTCGAATTTCAACATTTCTTATATATTTGAGTGAGTTCGCGTCTAACTTTGTCAGATATTGTCGATTAACATCCATTGAAGCTCATTGAGGTCGATTGTCACTTTGTATTGATTGAAAATTTTCAAAGTCTATCTTCCTCATTTGAAGTCGAATTTCAACATTTCTTATATATTTGAGTGAGTTCGCATCAAACTTCGTCAGATATCGTCGATTAACATCCATTGAAGCTCATTGAGGTCGATTGTCACTTTGTGTTGATTGAAAATTTTCAAAGTCTATGTTCCTAATTTGAAGTCGAATTTCAACATTTCTCATATATTTGAGTGAGTTTGCATCTAACTTTGTCAGATATCGTCGATTAACATCCATTGAAGCCCATTGAGGTCGATTGTCACTTTGTGTTGATTGAAAATTTTAAAAGTCTATCTTCCTCATTTGAGGTTGAATTTCAACATTTTTTTTTATATTTGAGTGAGTTCGCATCTAACTTTGTCAGATATCATTGAATAACATCCATTAAAGCCCATTGAGATCAACTGTCCTTTAGTGTTAATTGAGAATTTTCAAAGTCTATCTTCCTCATTTGAAGTCGAATTTCAACATTTCTTATATATTTGAGTGAGTTCGCATCAAACTTTGTCAGCTATCGTCGATTAACATCCATTGAAGCTCATTGAGGTCGATTGTCACTTTGTGTTGATTGAAAATTTTCAAAGTCTATGTTCCTAATTTGAAGTCGAATTTCAACATTTCTCATATATTTGAGTGAGTTTGCATCTAACTTTGTCAGATATCGTCGTTTAACATCCATTGAAGCCCATTGAGGTCGATTGTCACTTTGTGTTGATTGAAAATTTTAAAAGTCTATCTTCCTCATTTGAGGTCGAATTTCAACATTTTTTTTTATATTTGAGTGAGTTCGCATCTAACTTTGTCAGATATCATTGAATAACATCCATTAAAGCCCATTGAGATCAACTGTCCTTTAGTGTTTATTGAAAATTTTCAAAGTCTATCTTCCTCATTTGAAGTCGAATTTCAACATTTCTTATATATTTGAGTGAGTTCGCATCAAACTTTGTCAGATATCGTCGATTAACATCCATTGAAGCTCATTGAGGTCGATTGTCACTTTGTGTTGATTGAAAATTTTCAAAGTCTATGTTCCTAATTTGAAGTCGAATTTCAACATTTCTCATATATTTGAGTGAGTTTGCATCTAACTTTGTCAGATATCGTCGATTAACATCCATTGAAGCCCATTGAGGTCAACTGTCACTTTGTGTTAATTGAAAATTTTAAAAGTCTATCTTCTTCATTTGAAGTCGAATTACAACATTTCTTATATATTTGAGTGAGTTCGCGTCTAACGTTGTCAGATATCGTCGATTAACATCCATTGAAACTCATTGAGGTCGATTGTCATTTTGTGTTGATTGAAAATTTGAAAGTCGATCTTCCTAATTAGAGGTCGAATTTCAACATTTCTTATATATTTGAGTGAGTTTGCATCTAACTTTGTCAGATATCGTCGATTAACATCCATTGAAGCCCATTGAGGTCGATTGTCACTTTGTGTTAATTGAAAATTTCCAAAGTCTATCTTCCTCATTTGAAGTCGAATTACAACATTTCTTATATATTTGAGTGAGTTCGCGTCTAACTTTGTCAGATATCGTCGATTAACATCCATTGAAACTCATTGAGGTCGATTGTCACTTTGTGTTGATTGAAAATTTTCAAAGTCTATGTTCCTAATTTGAAGTCGAATTTCAACATTTCTTATATATTTGAGTGAGTTCGCATCTAACTTTGTCAGATATCGTCGAAAAACATCCATTGAAGCTTATTGAGGTCAACTGTCACTTTGTGTTAATTGAAAATTTCCAAAGTCTATCTTCCTCATTTGAAGTCGAATTCCAACATTTCTTATATATTCGGGTGAGTTCGCGTCTAACTTTGTCAGATATTGTCGATTAACATCCATTGAAGCTCATTTAGGTCGATTGTCACTTTGTATTGATTGAAAATTTCCAAAGTCTATCTTCCTCATTTGAAGTCGAATTTCAACATTTCTTATATATTTGAGTGAGTTCGCGTCTAACTTTGTCAGATATTGTCGATTAACATCCATTGAAGCTCATTGAGGTCGATTGTCACTTTGTGTTGATTGAAAATTTGAAAGTCGATCTTCCTAATTTGAGGTCGAATTTCAACATTTCTTATATATTTGAGTGAGTTTGCATCTAACTTTGTCAGATATCGTCGATTAACATCCATTGAAGCCCATTGAGGTCGATTGTCACTTTGTGTTAATTGAAAATTTCCAAAGTCTATCCCCTTCATTTGAAGTCGAATTACAACATTTCTTATATATTTGAGTGAGTTCACGTCTAACTTTGTCAGATATCGTCGATTAACATCCATTGAAACTCATTGAGGTCGATTGTCATTTTGTGTTGATTGAAAATTTGAAAGTCGATCTTCCTAATTTGAGGTCGAATTTCAACATTTCTTATATATTTGAGTGAGTTCGCGTCTAACTTTGTCAGATATCGTCGATTAACATCCATTGAAACTCATTGAGGTCGATTGTCATTTTGTGTTGATTGAAAATTTGAAAGTCGATCTTCCTCATTTGAAGTCGAATTTCAACATTTCTTATATATTTGAGTGAGTTCGCGTCTAACTTTGTCAGATATTGTCGATTAACATCCATTGAAGCTCATTGAGGTCGATTGTCACTTTGTATTGATTGAAAATTTTCAAAGTCTATCCTCCTAATTTGAAGACGAATTTCAACATTTCTTATATATTTGAGTGAGTTCGCATCTTACTTTGTCAGATATTGTCGATTAACATCCATTGAAGCTCATTGAGGTCGATTGTCACTTTGTATTGATTGAAATTTTTCAAAGTTTATCTTCCTAATTTGAAGTCGAATTGCAACATTTCTTATATATTTGAGTGAGTTCGCATCTAACTTTGTCAGATATTGTCGATTAACATCCATTGAAGCTCATTGAGGTCGATTGTCACTTTGTATTGATTGAAAATTTTCAAAGTCTATCCTCCTAATTTGAAGACGAATTTCAACATTTCTTATATATTTGAGTGAGTTCGCATCTTACTTTGTCAGATATTGTCGATTAACATCCATTGAAGCTCATTGAGGTCGATTGTCACTTTGTATTGATTGAAAATTTTCAAAGTCTATCTTCCTAATTTGAAGTCGAATTGCAACATTTCTTATATATTTGAGTGAGTTCGCATCTAACTTTGTCAGATATTGTCGATTAACATCCATTGAAGCTCATTGAGGTCGATTGTCACTTTGTATTGATTGAAAATTTTCAAAGTCTATCTTCCTCATTTGAAGTCGAATTACAACATTTCTTATATATTTGAGTGAGTTCGCGTCTAACTTTGTCAGATATCGTCGATTAACATCCATTGAAACTCATTGAGGTCGATTGTCACTTTGTGTTGATTGAAAATTTTCAAAGTCTATGTTCCTAATTTGAAGTCGAATTTCAACATTTCTTATATATTTGAGTGAGTTCGCATCTAACTTTGTCAGATATCGTCGAAAAACATCCATTGAAGCTTATTGAGGTCAACTGTCACTTTGTGTTAATTGAAAATTTCCAAAGTCTATCTTCCTCATTTGAAGTCGAATTCCAACATTTCTTATATATTCGGGTGAGTTCGCGTCTAACTTTGTCAGATATTGTCGATTAACATCCATTGAAGCTCATTTAGGTCGATTGTCACTTTGTATTGATTGAAAATTTCCAAAGTCTATCTTCCTCATTTGAAGTCGAATTTCAACATTTCTTATATATTTGAGTGAGTTCGCGTCTAACTTTGTCAGATATTGTCGATTAACATCCATTGAAGCTCATTGAGGTCGATTGTCACTTTGTGTTGATTGAAAATTTGAAAGTCGATCTTCCTAATTTGAGGTCGAATTTCAACATTTCTTATATATTTGAGTGAGTTTGCATCTAACTTTGTCAGATATCGTCGATTAACATCCATTGAAGCCCATTGAGGTCGATTGTCACTTTGTGTTAATTGAAAATTTCCAAAGTCTATCCCCTTCATTTGAAGTCGAATTACAACATTTCTTATATATTTGAGTGAGTTCACGTCTAACTTTGTCAGATATCGTCGATTAACATCCATTGAAACTCATTGAGGTCGATTGTCATTTTGTGTTGATTGAAAATTTGAAAGTCGATCTTCCTAATTTGAGGTCGAATTTCAACATTTCTTATATATTTGAGTGAGTTCGCGTCTAACTTTGTCAGATATCGTCGATTAACATCCATTGAAACTCATTGAGGTCGATTGTCATTTTGTGTTGATTGAAAATTTGAAAGTCGATCTTCCTCATTTGAAGTCGAATTTCAACATTTCTTATATATTTGAGTGAGTTCGCGTCTAACTTTGTCAGATATTGTCGATTAACATCCATTGAAGCTCATTGAGGTCGATTGTCACTTTGTATTGATTGAAAATTTTCAAAGTCTATCCTCCTAATTTGAAGACGAATTTCAACATTTCTTATATATTTGAGTGAGTTCGCATCTTACTTTGTCAGATATTGTCGATTAACATCCATTGAAGCTCATTGAGGTCGATTGTCACTTTGTATTGATTGAAATTTTTCAAAGTTTATCTTCCTAATTTGAAGTCGAATTGCAACATTTCTTATATATTTGAGTGAGTTCGCATCTAACTTTGTCAGATATTGTCGATTAACATCCATTGAAGCTCATTGAGGTCGATTGTCACTTTGTATTGATTGAAAATTTTCAAAGTCTATCCTCCTAATTTGAAGACGAATTTCAACATTTCTTATATATTTGAGTGAGTTCGCATCTTACTTTGTCAGATATTGTCGATTAACATCCATTGAAGCTCATTGAGGTCGATTGTCACTTTGTATTGATTGAAAATTTTCAAAGTCTATCTTCCTAATTTGAAGTCGAATTGCAACATTTCTTATATATTTGAGTGAGTTCGCATCTAACTTTGTCAGATATTGTCGATTAACATCCATTGAAGCTCATTGAGGTCGATTGTCACTTTGTATTGATTGAAAATTTCCAAAGTCTATCTTCCTCATTTGAAGTCGAATTTCAACATTTCTTATATATTTGAGTGAGTTCGCGTCTAACTTTGTCAGATATTGTCGATTAACATCCATTGAAGCTCATTGAGGTCGATTGTCACTTTGTGTTGATTGAAAATTTGAAAGTCGATCTTCCTAATTTGAGGTCGAATTTCAACATTTCTTATATATTTGAGTGAGTTTGCATCTAACTTTGTCAGATATCGTCGATTAACATCCATTGAAGCCCATTGAGGTCGATTGTCACTTTGTGTTAATTGAAAATTTCCAAAGTCTATCCCCTTCATTTGAAGTCGAATTACAACATTTCTTATATATTTGAGTGAGTTCACGTCTAACTTTGTCAGATATCGTCGATTAACATCCATTGAAACTCATTGAGGTCGATTGTCATTTTGTGTTGATTGAAAATTTGAAAGTCGATCTTCCTAATTTGAGGTCGAATTTCAACATTTCTTATATATTTGAGTGAGTTCGCGTCTAACTTTGTCAGATATCGTCGATTAACATCCATTGAAACTCATTGAGGTCGATTGTCATTTTGTGTTGATTGAAAATTTGAAAGTCGATCTTCCTCATTTGAAGTCGAATTTCAACATTTCTTATATATTTGAGTGAGTTCGCGTCTAACTTTGTCAGATATTGTCGATTAACATCCATTGAAGCTCATTGAGGTCGATTGTCACTTTGTATTGATTGAAAATTTTCAAAGTCTATCCTCCTAATTTGAAGACGAATTTCAACATTTCTTATATATTTGAGTGAGTTCGCATCTTACTTTGTCAGATATTGTCGATTAACAT
This sequence comes from Diorhabda elongata, assembly GCA_026230145.1. Taxonomy (NCBI): domain Eukaryota; kingdom Metazoa; phylum Arthropoda; class Insecta; order Coleoptera; family Chrysomelidae; genus Diorhabda; species Diorhabda elongata. Next base: position 11,516,804 of record CM047936.1, read on the forward strand.
CCATTGAAGCTCATTGAGGTCGATTGTCACTTTGTATTGATTGAAATTTTTCAAAGTTTATCTTCCTAATTTGAAGTCGAATTGCAACATTTCTTATATATTTGAGTGAGTTCGCATCTAACTTTGTCAGATATTGTCGATTAACATCCATTGAAGCTCATTGAGGTCGATTGTCACTTTGTATTGATTGAAAATTTTCAAAGTCTATCCTCCTAATTTGAAGACGAATTTCAACATTTCTTATATATTTGAGTGAGTTCGCATCTTACTTTGTCAGATATTGTCGATTAACATCCATTGAAGCTCATTGAGGTCGATTGTCACTTTGTATTGATTGAAAATTTTCAAAGTCTATCTTCCTAATTTGAAGTCGAATTGCAACATTTCTTATATATTTGAGTGAGTTCGCATCTAACTTTGTCAGATATTGTCGATTAACATCCATTGAAGCTCATTGAGGTCGATTGTCACTTTGTATTGATTGAAAATTTTCAAAGTCTATCTTCCTCATTTGAAGTCGAATTACAACATTTCTTATATATTTGAGTGAGTTCGCGTCTAACTTTGTCAGATATCGTCGATTAACATCCATTGAAACTCATTGAGGTCGATTGTCACTTTGTGTTGATTGAAAATTTTCAAAGTCTATGTTCCTAATTTGAAGTCGAATTTCAACATTTCTTATATATTTGAGTGAGTTCGCATCTAACTTTGTCAGATATCGTCGAAAAACATCCATTGAAGCTTATTGAGGTCAACTGTCACTTTGTGTTAATTGAAAATTTCCAAAGTCTATCTTCCTCATTTGAAGTCGAATTCCAACATTTCTTATATATTCGGGTGAGTTCGCGTCTAACTTTGTCAGATATTGTCGATTAACATCCATTGAAGCTCATTTAGGTCGATTGTCACTTTGTATTGATTGAAAATTTCCAAAGTCTATCTTCCTCATTTGAAGTCGAATTTCAACATTTCTTATATATTTGAGTGAGTTCGCGTCTAACTTTGTCAGATATTGTCGATTAACATCCATTGAAGCTCATTGAGGTCGATTGTCACTTTGTGTTGATTGAAAATTTGAAAGTCGATCTTCCTAATTTGAGGTCGAATTTCAACATTTCTTATATATTTGAGTGAGTTTGCATCTAACTTTGTCAGATATCGTCGATTAACATCCATTGAAGCCCATTGAGGTCGATTGTCACTTTGTGTTAATTGAAAATTTCCAAAGTCTATCCCCTTCATTTGAAGTCGAATTACAACATTTCTTATATATTTGAGTGAGTTCACGTCTAACTTTGTCAGATATCGTCGATTAACATCCATTGAAACTCATTGAGGTCGATTGTCATTTTGTGTTGATTGAAAATTTGAAAGTCGATCTTCCTAATTTGAGGTCGAATTTCAACATTTCTTATATATTTGAGTGAGTTCGCGTCTAACTTTGTCAGATATCGTCGATTAACATCCATTGAAACTCATTGAGGTCGATTGTCATTTTGTGTTGATTGAAAATTTGAAAGTCGATCTTCCTCATTTGAAGTCGAATTTCAACATTTCTTATATATTTGAGTGAGTTCGCGTCTAACTTTGTCAGATATTGTCGATTAACATCCATTGAAGCTCATTGAGGTCGATTGTCACTTTGTATTGATTGAAAATTTTCAAAGTCTATCCTCCTAATTTGAAGACGAATTTCAACATTTCTTATATATTTGAGTGAGTTCGCATCTTACTTTGTCAGATATTGTCGATTAACATCCATTGAAGCTCATTGAGGTCGATTGTCACTTTGTATTGATTGAAATTTTTCAAAGTTTATCTTCCTAATTTGAAGTCGAATTGCAACATTTCTTATATATTTGAGTGAGTTCGCATCTAACTTTGTCAGATATTGTCGATTAACATCCATTGAAGCTCATTGAGGTCGATTGTCACTTTGTATTGATTGAAAATTTTCAAAGTCTATCCTCCTAATTTGAAGACGAATTTCAACATTTCTTATATATTTGAGTGAGTTCGCATCTTACTTTGTCAGATATTGTCGATTAACATCCATTGAAGCTCATTGAGGTCGATTGTCACTTTGTATTGATTGAAAATTTTCAAAGTCTATCTTCCTAATTTGAAGTCGAATTGCAACATTTCTTATATATTTGAGTGAGTTCGCATCTAACTTTGTCAGATATTGTCGATTAACATCCATTGAAGCTCATTGAGGTCGATTGTCACTTTGTATTGATTGAAAATTTCCAAAGTCTATCTTCCTCATTTGAAGTCGAATTTCAACATTTCTTATATATTTGAGTGAGTTCGCGTCTAACTTTGTCAGATATTGTCGATTAACATCCATTGAAGCTCATTGAGGTCGATTGTCACTTTGTGTTGATTGAAAATTTGAAAGTCGATCTTCCTAATTTGAGGTCGAATTTCAACATTTCTTATATATTTGAGTGAGTTTGCATCTAACTTTGTCAGATATCGTCGATTAACATCCATTGAAGCCCATTGAGGTCGATTGTCACTTTGTGTTAATTGAAAATTTCCAAAGTCTATCCCCTTCATTTGAAGTCGAATTACAACATTTCTTATATATTTGAGTGAGTTCACGTCTAACTTTGTCAGATATCGTCGATTAACATCCATTGAAACTCATTGAGGTCGATTGTCATTTTGTGTTGATTGAAAATTTGAAAGTCGATCTTCCTAATTTGAGGTCGAATTTCAACATTTCTTATATATTTGAGTGAGTTCGCGTCTAACTTTGTCAGATATCGTCGATTAACATCCATTGAAACTCATTGAGGTCGATTGTCATTTTGTGTTGATTGAAAATTTGAAAGTCGATCTTCCTCATTTGAAGTCGAATTTCAACATTTCTTATATATTTGAGTGAGTTCGCGTCTAACTTTGTCAGATATTGTCGATTAACATCCATTGAAGCTCATTGAGGTCGATTGTCACTTTGTATTGATTGAAAATTTTCAAAGTCTATCCTCCTAATTTGAAGACGAATTTCAACATTTCTTATATATTTGAGTGAGTTCGCATCTTACTTTGTCAGATATTGTCGATTAACATCCATTGAAGCTCATTGAGGTCGATTGTCACTTTGTATTGATTGAAATTTTTCAAAGTTTATCTTCCTAATTTGAAGTCGAATTGCAACATTTCTTATATATTTGAGTGAGTTCGCATCTAACTTTGTCAGATATTGTCGATTAACATCCATTGAAGCTCATTGAGGTCGATTGTCACTTTGTATTGATTGAAAATTTTCAAAGTCTATCCTCCTAATTTGAAGACGAATTTCAACATTTCTTATATATTTGAGTGAGTTCGCATCTTACTTTGTCAGATATTGTCGATTAACATCCATTGAAGCTCATTGAGGTCGATTGTCACTTTGTATTGATTGAAAATTTTCAAAGTCTATCTTCCTAATTTGAAGTCGAATTGCAACATTTCTTATATATTTGAGTGAGTTCGCATCTAACTTTGTCAGATATTGTCGATTAACATCCATTGAAGCTCATTGAGGTCGATTGTCACTTTGTATTGATTGAAAATTTTCAAAGTCTATCTTCCTAATTTGAAGTCGAATTTCAACATTTCTTATATATTTGAGTGATTTTGCATCTAACTTTGTCAGATATCGTCGATTAATATCCATTGAAGCCCATTGAGGTCGATTGTCACTTTGTATTGATTGAAAATTTTCAAAGTCTATCTTCCTAATTTGAAGTCGAATTTCAACATTTCTTCTATATTTGAGTGAGTTTGCATCTAACTTTGTCAGATATCGTCGATTAACATCCATTGAAGCCCATTGAGGTCGATTGTCACTTTGTGTTGATTGAAAATTTTCAAAGTCTATGTTCCTAATTTGAAGTCGAATATCAACATTTCTTATATTTTTGAGTGAGTTTGCATCTAACTTTGTCCGATATAGTCGATTAACATCCATTGAAGCCCATTAAGGTCAACTGTCACTTTGAGTTAATTGAAAATTTTAAAAGTCTATCTTCCTCATTTGAGGTCGAATTTCAACATTTTTTTTTATTTGAGTGAGTTCGCATCTAACTTTGTCAGATATCATCGAATAACATCCATTGAAGCCCATTGAGGTCAACTGTCACTTTGTGTTAATTGAAAATTTCCAAAGTCTATCTTCCTCATTTGAAGTCGAATTCCAACATTTCTTATATATTTGAGTGAGTTCGCGTCTAACTTTGTTAGATATTGTCGATTAACATCCATTGAAGCTCATTGAGGTCGATTGTCACTTTGTATTGATTGAAAATTTCCAAAGTCTATGTTCCTAATTTGAAGTCGAATTTCAACATTTCTTATATATTTGAGTGAGTTTGCATCTAACTTTGTCAGATATCGTCGATTAACATCCATTGAAGCCCATTGAGGTCAACTGTCACTTTGTGTTAATTGAAAATATTAAAAGTCTATCTTCTTCATTTGAAGTCGAATTACAACATTTCTTATATATTTGAGTGAGTTCGCGTCTAACTTTGTCAGATATCGTCGATTAACATCCATTGAAACTCATTGAGGTCGATTGTCATTTTGTGTTGATTGAAAATTTGAAAGTCGATCTTCCTAATTTGAGGTCGAATTTCAACATTTCTTATATATTTGAGTGAGTTTGCATCTAACTTTGTCAGATATCGTCGATTAACATCCATTGAAGCCCATTGAGGTCGATTGTCACTTTGTGTTAATTGAAAATTTCCAAAGTCTATCCCCCTCATTTGAAGTCGAATTACAACATTTCTTATATATTTGAGTGAGTTCGCGTCTAACTTTGTCAGATATCGTCGATTAACATCCATTGAAACTCATTGAGGTCGATTGTCATTTTGTGTTGATTGAAAATTTGAAAGTCGATCTTCCTAATTTGAGGTCGAATTTCAACATTTCTTATATATTTGAGTGAGTTTGCATCTAACTTTGTCAGATATCGTCGATTAACATCCATTGAAGCCCATTGAGGTCGATTGTCACTTTGTGTTGATTGAAAATTTTCAAAGTCTATGTTCCTAATTTGAAGTCGAATTTCAACATTTCTTATATATTTGAGTGAGTTCGCATCTAACTTTGTCAGATATCGTCGAAAAACATCCATTGAAGCTTATTGAGGTCAACTGTCACTTTGTGTTAATTGAAAATTTCCAAAGTCTATCTTCCTCATTTGAAGTCGAATTCCAACATTTCTTATATATTTGAGTGAGTTCGTGTCTAACTTTGTCAGATATTGTCGATTAACATCCATTGAAGCTCATTTAGGTCGATTGTCACTTTGTATTGATTGAAAATTTCCAAAGTCTATCTTCCTCATTTGAAGTCGAATTTCAACATTTCTTATATATTTGAGTGAGTTCGCGTCTAACTTTGTCAGATATTGTCCATTAACATCCATTGAAGCTCATTGAGGTCGATTGTCACTTTGTATTGATTGAAAATTTTCAAAGTCTATCCTCCTAATTTGAAGACGAATTTCAACTTTTCTTATATATTTGAGTGAGTTCGCATCTAACTTTGTCAGATATTGTCGATTAACATCCATTGAAGCTCATTGAGGTCGATTGTCACTTTGTATTGATTGAAAATTTTCAAAGTCTATCTTCCTAATTTGAAGTCGAATTGCAACATTTCTTATATATTTGAGTGAGTTCGCATCTAACTTTGTCAGATATTGTCGATTAACATCCATTGAAGCCCATTGAGGTCGATTGTCACTTTGTATTGATTGAAAATTTTCAAAGTCTATCTTCCTAATTTGAAGTCGAATTTCAACATTTCTTCTATATTTGAGTGAGTTTGCATCTAACTTTGTCAGATATCGTCGATTAACATCCATTGAAGCCCATTGAGGTCGATTGTCACTTTGTGTTGATTGAAAATTTTCAAAGTCTATCTTCCTAATTTGAAGTCGAATATCAACATTTCTTATATTTTTGAGTGAGTTTGCATCTAACTTTGTCAGATATAGTCGATTAACATCCATTGAAGCCCATTAAGGTCAACTGTCACTTTGAGTTAATTGAAAATTTTAAAAGTCTATCTTCCTCATTTGAGGTCGAATTTCAACATTTTTTTTTATTTGAGTGAGTTCGCATCTAACTTTGTCAGATATCATCGAATAACATCCATTGAAGCCCATTGAGGTCAACTGTCACTTTGTGTTAATTGAAAATTTCCAAAGTCTATCTTCCTCATTTGAAGTCGAATTCCAACATTTCTTATATATTTGAGTGAGTTCGCGTCTAACTTTGTTAGATATTGTCGATTAACATCCATTGAAGCTCATTGAGGTCGATTGTCACTTTGTATTGATTGAAAATTTCCAAAGTCTATGTTCCTAATTTGAAGTCGAATTTCAACATTTCTCATATATTTGAGTGAGTTCGCATCTAACTTTGTCAGATATTGTCGATTAACATCCATTGAAGCTCATTGAGGTCGATTGTCACTTTGTATTGATTGAAAATTTTCAAAGTCTATCTTCCTAATTTGAAGTCGAATTTCAACATTTCTTATATATTTGAGTGAGTTTGCATCTAACTTTGTCAGATATCGTCGATTAATATCCATTGAAGCCCATTGAGGTCGATTGTCACTTTGTATTGATTGAAAATTTTCAAAGTCTATCTTCCTAATTTGAAGTCGAATTTCAACATTTCTTATATATTTGAGTGAGTTTGCATCTAACTTTGTCAGATATCGTCGATCAACATCCATTGAAGCCCATTGAGGTCGATTGTCACTTTGTGTTGATTGAAAATTTTCAAAGTCTATGTTCCTAATTTGAAGTCGAATATCAACATTTCTTATATATTTGAGTGAGTTTGCATCTAACTTTGTCAGATATAGTCGATTAACATCCATTGAAGCCCATCAAGGTCAACTGTCACTTTGAGTTAATTGAAAATTTTAAAAGTCTATCTTCCTCATTTGAGGTCGAATTTCAACATTTTTTTTATATTTGAGTGAGTTCGCATCTAACTTTGTCAGATATCATCGAATAACGTCCATTGAAGCCCATTGAGGTCAACTGTCACTTTGTGTTAATTGAAAATTTCCAAAGTCAATGTTCCTAATTTGAGTTCGAATTTCAACATTTATCATATATTCGAGTGAGTTTGCATCTAACTTTGTCAGATATCGTCGATTAACATCCATTGAAGCCCATTGAGGTCAACTGTCACTTTGTGTTAATTGAAAATTTTAAAAGTCTATCTTCCTCATTTGAAGTCGAATTACAACATTTCTTATATATTTGAGTGAGTTCGCGTCTAACTTTGTTAGATATTGTCGATTAACATCCATTGGAGCTCATTGAGGTCGATTGTCACTTTGTATTGATTGAAAATTTCCAAAGTCTATGTTCCTAATTTGAAGTCGAATTTCAACATTTCTCATATATTTGAGTGAGTTCGCATCTAACTTTGTCAGATATTGTCGATTAACATCCATTGAAGCTCATTGAGGTCGATTGTCACTTTGTATTGATTGAAAATTTTCAAAGTCTATCTTCCTAATTTGAAGTCGATTTTCAACATTTCTTATATATTTGAGTGAGTTTGCATCTAACTTTGTCAGATATCGTCGATCAACATCCATTGAAGCCCATTGAGGTCGATTGTCACTTTGTGTTGATTGAAAATTTTCAAAGTCTATGTTCCTAATTTGAAGTCGAATATCAACATTTCTTATATATTTGAGTGAGTTTGCATCTAACTTTGTCAGATATAGTCGATTAACATCCATTGAAGCCCATCAAGGTCAACTGTCACTTTGAGTTAATTGAAAATTTTAAAAGTCTATCTTCCTCATTTGAGGTCGAATTTCAACATTTTTTTTATATTTGAGTGAGTTCGCATCTAACTTTGTCAGATATCATCGAATAACGTCCATTGAAGCCCATTGAGGTCAACTGTCACTTTGTGTTAATTGAAAATTTCCAAAGTCAATGTTCCTAATTTAAAGTCGAATTTCAACATTTCTCATATATTCGAGTGAGTTTGCATCTAACTTTGTCAGATATCGTCGATTAACATCCATTGAAGCCCATTGAGGTCAACTGTCACTTTGTGTTAATTGAAAATTTTAAAAGTCTATCTTCCTCATTTGAAGTCGAATTACAACATTTCTTATATATTTGAGTGAGTTCGCGTCTAACTTTGTTAGATATTGTCGATTAACATCCATTGAAGCTCATTGAGGTCGATTGTCACTTTGTATTGATTGAAAATTTCCAAAGTCTATGTTCCTAATTTGAAGTCGAATTTCAACATTTCTCATATATTTGAGTGAGTTCGCATCTAACTTTGTCAGATATTGTCGATTAACATCCATTGAAGCTCATTGAGGTCGATTGTCACTTTGTATTGATTGAAAATTTTCAAAGTCTATCTTCCTAATTTGAAGTCGAATTTCAACATTTCTTATATATTTGAGTGAGTTTGTATCTAACTTTGTCAGATATCGTCGATTAATATCCATTGAAGCCCATTGAGGTCGATTGTCACTTTGTATTGATTGAAAATTTTCAAAGTCTATCTTCCTAATTTGAAGTCGAATTTCAACATTTCTTATATATTTGAGTGAGTTTGCATCTAACTTTGTCAGATATCGTCGATCAACATCCATTGAAGCCCATTGAGGTCGATTGTCACTTTGTGTTGATTGAAAATTTTCAAAGTCTATGTTCCTAATTTGAAGTCGAATATCAACATTTCTTATATATTTGAGTGAGTTTGCATCTAACTTTGTCAGATATAGTCGATTAACATCCATTGAAGCCCATCAAGGTCAACTGTCACTTTGAGTTAATTGAAAATTTTAAAAGTCTATCTTCCTCATTTGAGGTCGAATTTCAACATTTTTTTTATATTTGAGTGAGTTCGCATCTAACTTTGTCAGATATCATCGAATAACATCCATTGAAGCCCATTGAGGTCAACTGTCACTTTGTGTTAATTGAAAATTTCCAAAGTCTATGTTCCTAATTTAAAGTCGAATTTCAACATTTCTCATATATTCGAGTGAGTTTGCATCTAACTTTGTCAGATATCGTCGATTAACATCCATTGAAGCCCATTGAGGTCAACTGTCACTTTGTGTTAATTGAAAATTTTAAAAGTCTATCTTCCTCATTTGAAGTCGAATTACAACATTTCTTATATATTTGAGTGAGTTCGCGTCTAACTTTGTCAGATTTTGCCGATAACATCCATTTAAGCTCATTGAGGTCGATTGTCACTTTGTATTGATTGAAAATTTTCAAAGTCTATCTTCCTAATTTGAAGTCGATTTTCAACATTTCTTATATTATTGAGTGAGTTCGCTTCTAACTTTGTCAGATATCATCGAATAACATCCATTGAAGCCCATTGAGGTCAACAGTCACTTCGTGTTAATTGAAAATTTTCAGATTCTATCTTCCTAATTTGAGTTCGAATTTCAACAATTCTTATATATTTGAGTGAGTTCGCATCTAACTTTGTCAGATATCGTCGACTAACATCCATTGAAGCCCATTGAGGTCACCTGTCACTTTGTGTTAATTGAAAATTTTCAAAGTCTATCTTCCTCATTTGAAGTCGAATTACAACATTTCTCATATATTTGAAGGAGTTCGCTTCTAACTTTGTCAGATATTGTCGATTAACATCCATTGAAGCTCATTGAGGTCGATTGTCACTTTGTATTGATTGAAAATTTCCAAAGACTATCTTCCTAATTTGAAGTCGAATTTCAACATTTCTTATATTATTGAGTCAGTTCGTATCTAACTTTGTCAGATATCGTCGATTAACATCCATTGAAGCCCATTGAGGTCGATTGTCATTTTGTGTTGATTGAAAATTTTCAAAGTCGATCTTCCTAATTTGAGGTCGAATTTCAACATTTCTTATATATTTGAGTGAGTTTGCATCTAACTTTGTCATATATCGTCGATTAACATCCATTGAAGCCCATTGAGGTCGATTGTCACTTTGTGTTAATTGAAAATTTTAAAAGTCTATCTTCCTCATTTGAGGTCGAATTTCAACATTTCTTTTATATTTGAGTGAGTTCGCATCTAACTTTGTCAGATATCATCGAATAACATCCATTGAAGCCCATTGAGGTCAACTGTCACTTTGTGTTAATTGAAAATTTCCAAAGTCTATCTTCGTCATTTGAAGTCGAATTACAACATTTCTTATATATTTGAGTGAGTTCGCGTCTAATTTTGTCAGATATCGTCGATTAACATCCATTGAAACTCATTGAGGTCGATTGTCATTTTGTGTTGATTGAAAATTTGAAAGTCGATCTTTCTAATTTGAGGTCGAATTTCAACATTTCTTATATATTTGAGTGAGTTTGCATCTAACTTTGTCAGATATCGTCGATTAACATCCATTGAAGCCCATTGAGGTCGATTGTCACTTTGTGTTGATTGAAAATTTTCAAAGTCTATGTTCCTAATTTGAAGTCGAATTTCAACATTTCTCATATATTTGAGTGAGTTTGCATCTAACTTTGTCAGATATCGTCGATTAACATCCATTGAAGCCCATTGAGGTCAACTGTCACTTTGTGTTAATTGAAAATTTTAAAGGTCTATCTTCTTCATTTGAAATCGAATTACAACATTTCTTATATATTTGAGTGAGTTCGCGTCTAACTTTGTCAGATATCGTCGATTAACATCCATTGAAGCCCATTGAGGTCGATTGTCACTTTGTGTTAATTGAAAATTTCCAAAGTCTATCTTCCTCATTTGAAGTCGAATTACATTTCTTATATATTTGAGTGAGTTCGCGTCTAACTTTGTCAGATATCGTCGATTAACATCCATTGAAACTCATTGAGGTCGATTGTCAATTTGTGTTGATTGAAAATTTGAAAGTCGATCTTCCTAATTTGAGGTCGAATTTCAACATTTCTTATATATTTGAGTGAGTTTGCATCTAACTTTGTCAGATATCGTCGATTAACATCCATTGAAGCCCATTGAGGTCGATTGTCACTTTGTGTTGATTGAAAATTTTCAAAGTCTATGTTCCTAATTTGAAGTCGAATTTCAACATTTCTTATATATTTGAGTGAGTTTGCATCTAACTTTTTCAGATATCGTCGATTAACATCCATTGAAGCCCATTGAGGTCGATTGTCACTTTGTGTTGATTGAAAATTTTCAAAGTCTATGTTCCTAATTTGAAGTCGAATTTCAACATTTCTCATATATTTGAGTGAGTTTGCATCTAACTTTGTCAGATATCGTCGATTAACATCCATTGAAGCCCATTGAGGTCAACTGTCACTTTGTGTTAATTGAAAATTTTAAAGGTCTATCTTCTTCATTTGAAATCGAATTACAACATTTCTTATATATTTGAGTGAGTTCGCGTCTAACTTTGTCAGATATCGTCGATTAACATCCATTGAAGCCCATTGAGGTCGATTGTCACTTTGTGTTAATTGAAAATTTCCAAAGTCTATCTTCCTCATTTGAAGTCGAATTACATTTCTTATATATTTGAGTGAGTTCGCGTCTAACTTTGTCAGATATCGTCGATTAACATCCATTGAAACTCATTGAGGTCGATTGTCAATTTGTGTTGATTGAAAATTTGAAAGTCGATCTTCCTAATTTGAGGTCGAATTTCAACATTTCTTATATATTTGAGTGAGTTTGCATCTAACTTTGTCAGATATCGTCGATTAACATCCATTGAAGCCCATTGAGGTCGATTGTCACTTTGTGTTGATTGAAAATTTTCAAAGTCTATGTTCCTAATTTGAAGTCGAATTTCAACATTTCTTATATATTTGAGTGAGTTCGCATCTAACTTTGTCAGATATCGTCGAAAAACATCCATTGAAGCTCATTGAGGTCGATTGTCACTTTGTGTTGATTGAAAATTTTCAAAGTCTATGTTCCTAATTTGAAGTCGAATTTCAACATTTCTCTTATATTCGAGTGAGTTTGCATCTAACTTTGTCAGATATCGTCGATTAACATCCATTGAAGCCCATTGAGGTCAACTGTCACTTTGTGTTAATTGAAAATTTTTAAAGTCTATCTTCCTCATTTGAAGTCGAATTACAACATTTCTTATATATTTGAGTGAGTTCGCGTCTAACTTTGTCAGATATTGTCGATTAACATCCATTTAAGCTCATTGAGGTCGATTGTCACTTTGTGTTAATTGAAAATTTCCAAAGTCTATCTTCCTCATTTGAAGTCGAATTACAACATTTCTTATATATTTGAAGGAGTTCGCTTCTAACTTTGTCAGATATTGTCGATTAACATCCATTGAAGCTCATTGAGGTCGATTGTCACTTTGTATTGATTGAAAATTTTCAAAGTCTATCTTCCTAATTTGAAGTCGAATTTCAACATTTCTTATATTATTGAGTCAGTTCGTATCTAACTTTGTCAGATATCGTCGATTAACATCCATTGGAACTCATCGAGGTCGATTGTCATTTTGTGTTGATTGAAAATTTTCAAAGTCGATCTTCCTAATTTGAGGTCGAATTTCAACATTTCTTATATATTTGAGTGAGTTTGCATCTAACTTTGTCATATATCGTCGATTAACATCCATTGAAGCCCATTGAGGTCGATTGTCACTTTGTGTTAATTGAAAATTTTAAAAGTCTATCTTCCTCATTTGAGGTCGAATTTCAACATTTCTTTTATATTTGAGTGAGTTCGCATCTAACTTTGTCAGATATCATCAAATAACATCCATTGAAGCCCATTGAGGTCAACTGTCACTTTGTGTTAATTGAAAATTTCCAAAGTCTATCTTCGTCATTTGAAGTCGAATTACAACATTTCTTATATATTTGAGTAAGTTTGCAACTAACTTTGTCAGCAATCGTCCATTTACTTCCACTGAAGCCTATTGAGGTCGATTGTCACTTTGTATTGATTGAAAATTTTCAAAGTCTATCTTCAGAATTTGAAGTCGAATCTCATCAATTCTTATATATTTGAGTGAGTTCGCAACTAACTTTGTCAGATATCGTCGATTTACATCTATTGAAGCCCATTGAGGTCGATTGTCACTTTGTGTTGTTTGAAAATTTTCAAAGTCTATTTTCCGAATTTGAAGTCGAATCTCATTAATTCTTATATATTTGAGTGAAGTTGCAACTAACTTTGTCAGCAATCGTCCATTTACTTCCATTGAAGCCCATTGAGGTCGATTGTCACTTTGTATTGATTGAAAATTTTCAAAGTCTATCTTCCGAATTTGAAGTCGAATCTCATTAATTCTTATATATTCGAGTAATTTTTCAACTAACTTTGTCAGCAATCTTCGATTAACTTCCATTGAAGCCCATTGAGGTCGATTGGCACCTTGTGTTGATTGAAAATTTTCAAAGTCTATCTTCCGAACTAGAAGTCGAATCTCATCAATTATCATATATTTGAGTAAGTTTGCAACTAACTTTGTCAGCAATCGTCCATTTACTTCCATTGAACCCCTTTGGGGTCGATTGTCACTTTGTATTGATTGAAAATTTTCAAAGTCTATCTTCCGAATTTGAAGTCGAATCTCATCAATTCTTATATATTTGAGTAAATTTGCAACTAAATTTTTCAGCAATCTTCGATTCACTTCCATTGAAGCCCATTGAAGTCGATTGTCCCTTTGTGTTGTTTAAAAATTTTCAAAGTCTATCTTCAGAATTTGAAGTGGAATCTCATCAATTCTTATATATTTGAGTGAAGTTGCAACTAACTTTGTCAGCAATCGTCGATTTACATCAATTGAAGCCCATTGAGGTCGATTGTCACTTGTTGTTTGAAAATTTTCAAAGTCTATCTTCAGAATTTGAAGTGGAATCTCATCAATTCTTATATATTTGAGTGAAGTTGCAACTAACTTTGTCAGCAATCGCCGATTTACATCAATTGAAGCCCATTGAGGTCGATTGTCACTTTGTGTTGTTTGAAATTTTTAAAAGTCTATCTTCCGAATTTGGAGTCGAATCTCATCAATTCTTATATATTTGAGTAAATTTGCAACTAAATTTCTCAGCAATCTTCGATTCACTTCCATTGAAGCCCATTGAAGTCGATTGTCCCTTTGTGTTGTTTAAAAATTTTCAAAGTCTATCTTCCGAATTTGAAGTCGAATCTCATCAATTCTTATATATTTGAGTAAATTTGCAACTAACTTTTTCAGCAATCTTCGATTCACTTCCATTGAAGCCCATTGAGGTCGATTGTCACTTTGTGTTGTTTAAAAATTTTCAAAGTCTATCTTCCGAATTTGGAGTCGAATCTCATCAATTCTTATATATTTGAGTAAGTTTGCAACTAAATTTGTCAGATATAGTCGATTTTCATTTATTGAAGCCTATTGAGGTCGATTGTCACTTTGTGTTGTTTGAAAATTTTCAAAGTCTATCTTCCGAGTTTGAAGTCGAATCTCATCAATTCTTATATATTTGAGTAAGTTTGTAACTAACTTTGTCAGATATTGTCGATTTACATTTATTGAAGCCCATTGAGGTCGATTGTCTCTTTTTGTTGTTTAGAAATTTTCAAAGTCTATCTTCCGAGTTTGAAGTCGAATCTCATCAATTCTTATATATTTGAGTAAGTTTGTAACTAACTTTGTCAGATATTGTCGATTTACATTTATTGAAGCCCATTGAGGTCGATTGTCTCTTTGTGTTGTTTAGAAATTTTCAAAGTCTATCTTCCGAACTAGAAGTCGAATCTCATCAATTATTATATATTTGAGTAAGTTTGCAACTAACTTTGTCAGCAATCGTCCATTTACTTCTATTGAACCCCTTTGGGGTCGATTGTCACTTTGTATTGATTGAAAATTTTCAAAGTTTATCTTCCGAATTAGAAGTCGAATCACATCAATTCTTATATATTTGAGTAAGTTTGCAACTAACTTTGTCAGCAATCGTCGCTTTACATGCATTGAAGCCCATTGAGGTCGATTGTCACTTTGTGTTGTTTGAAAATTTTCAAAGTCTATCTTCCGAGTTTGAAGTCGAATCTCATGAATTCTTATATATTTGAGTGAGTTTGCAACTAACTTTGTCAGCAATCCTCGATTTACATCCATTGAAGCCCATTGAGGTCGATTGTCACTTTGTGTTGTTTAAAAATTTTCAAAGTCTATCTTCCGAATTTGGAGTCGAATCTCATCAATTCTTATATATTTGAGTAAGTTTGCAACTAAATTTGTCAGATATAGTCGATTTTCATTTATTGAAGCCTATTGAGGTCGATTGTCACTTTGTGTTGTTTGAAAATTTTCAAAGTCTATCTTCCGAGTTTGAAGTCGAATCTCATCAATTCTTATATATTTGAGTAAGTTTGTAACTAACTTTGTCAGATATTGTCGATTTACATTTATTGAAGCCCATTGAGGTCGATTGTCTCTTTGTGTTGTTTAGAAATTTTCAAAGTCTATCTTCCGAGTTTGAAGTCGAATCTCATCAATTCTTATATATTTGAGTAAGTTTGTAACTAACTTTGTCAGATATTGTCGATTTACATTTATTGAAGCCCATTGAGGTCGATTGTCTCTTTGTGTTGTTTAGAAATTTTCAAAGTCTATCTTCCGAATTTGAAGTCGAATCTCATTAATTCTTATATATTCGAGTAATTTTCCAACTAACTTTCTCAGCAATCTTCGATTCACTTCCATTGAAGCCCATTGAGGTCGATTGTCACTTTGTGTTGTTTGAAAATTTTCAAAGTCTATCTTCCGAACTAGAAGTCGAATCTCATCAATTATTATATATTTGAGTAAGTTTGCAACTAACTTTGTCAGCAATCGTCCATTTACTTCTATTGAACCCCTTTGGGGTCGATTGTCACTTTGTATTGATTGAAAATTTTCAAAGTCTATCTTCCGAATTAGAAGTCGAATCTCATCAATTCTTATATATTTGAGTAAGTTTGCAACTAACTTTGTCAGCAATCGTCCATTTACTTCCACTGAAGCCTATTGAGGTCGATTGTCACTTTGTATTGATTGAAAATTTTCAAAGTCTATCTTCAGAATTTGAAGTCGAATCTCATCAATTCTTTTATATTTGAGTAAGTTCGCAACTAACTTTGTCAGATATCGTCGATTTACATCTATTGAAGCCCATTGAGGTCGATTGTCACTTTGTGTTGTTTGAAAATTTTCAAAGTCTATCTTCCGAATTAGAAGTCGAATCACATCAATTCTTATATATTTAAGTAAGTTTGCAACTAACTTTGTCAGCAATCGTCGCTTTACATGCATTGAAGCCCATTGAGGTCGATTGTCACTTTGTGTTGATGGAAAATTTTCAAAGTCTATCTTCAGAATTTGAAGTGGAATCTCATCAATTCTTATATATTTGAGTGAAGTTGCAACTAACTTTGTCAGCAATCGTCGATTCACATCAATTGAAGCCCATTGAGGTCGATTGTCTCTTTGTGTTGTTTAGAAATTTTCAAAGTCTATCTTCCGAATTTGAAGTCGAATCTCATTAATTCTTATATATTCGAGTAATTTTCCAACTAACTTTCTCAGCAATCTTCGATTCACTTCCATTGAAGCCCATTGAGGTCGATTGTCACTTTGTGTTGTTTGAAAATTTTCAAAGTCTATCTTCCGAACTAGAAGTCGAATCTCATCAATTATTATATATTTGAGTAAGTTTGCAACTAACTTTGTCAGCAATCGTCCATTTACTTCTATTGAACCCCTTTGGGGTCGATTGTCACTTTGTATTGATTGAAAATTTTCAAAGTCTATCTTCCGAATTAGAAGTCGAATCTCATCAATTCTTATATATTTGAGTAAGTTTGCAACTAACTTTGTCAGCAATCGTCCATTTACTTCCACTGAAGCCTATTGAGGTCGATTGTCACTTTGTATTGATTGAAAATTTTCAAAGTCTATCTTCAGAATTTGAAGTCGAATCTCATCAATTCTTTTATATTTGAGTAAGTTCGCAACTAACTTTGTCAGATATCGTCGATTTACATCTATTGAAGCCCATTGAGGTCGATTGTCACTTTGTGTTGTTTGAAAATTTTCAAAGTCTATCTTCCGAATTAGAAGTCGAATCACATCAATTCTTATATATTTAAGTAAGTTTGCAACTAACTTTGTCAGCAATCGTCGCTTTACATGCATTGAAGCCCATTGAGGTCGATTGTCACTTTGTGTTGATGGAAAATTTTCAAAGTCTATCTTCAGAATTTGAAGTGGAATCTCATCAATTCTTATATATTTGAGTGAAGTTGCAACTAACTTTGTCAGCAATCGTCGATTTACATCAATTGAAGCCTATTGAGGTCGATTGTCACTTTGTGTTGTTTGAAATTTTTAAAAGTCTGTCTTCCGAGTTTGAAGTCGAATCTCATGAATTCTTATATATTTGAGTGAGTTTGCAACTAACTTTGTCAGCAATCCTCGATTTACATCCATTGAAGCCCATTGAGGTCGATTGTCACTTTGTGTTGTTTGAAATTTTCAAAGTCTATTTTCCGAATTAGAAGTCGAATCTCATCAATTCTTATATATATGAGTAAGTTTGCAACTAACTTTGTCAGCAATCGTCCATTTACTTCCACTGAAGCCTATTGAGGTCGATTGTCACTTTGTATTGATTGAAAATTTTCAAAGTCTATCTTCAGAATTTGAAGTCGAATCTCATCAATTCTTATATATTTGAGTGAGTTCGCAACTAACTTTGTCAGCAATCGTCGATTCACATCAATTGAAGCCCATTGAGGTCGATTGTCACTTTGTGTTGTTTGAAAATTTTCGAAGTCTATCTTCCGAGTTTGAAGTCGAATCTCATCAATTCTTATATATTTGAAAGAGTTTGCAACTAACCTTGTCAGCAATCCTCGATTTACATCCATTGAAGCCCATTGAGGTCGATTGTCATTTTGTGTTGTTTGGAAATTTTTAAAGTCTATTTTCCGAATTTGAAGTCGAATCTCATTAATTCTTATATATTTGAGTGAAGTTGCAACAAACTTTGTCAGCAATCGTCCATTTACTTCCATTGAAGCCCATTGAGGTCGATTGTCACTTTGTATTGATTGAAAATTTTCAAAATCTATCTTCCGAATTTGAAGTCGAATCTCATTAATTCTTATATATTCGAGTAATTTTTCAACTAACTCTGTCAGCAATCTTCGATTCACTTCCATTGAAGCCCATTGAGGTCGATTGGCACCTTGTGTTGATTGAAAATTTTCAAAGTCTATCTTCCGAATTTGAAGTCGAATCTCATCAATTCTTATATATTTGAGTAACTTTGCAACTAACTCTTTCAGCAATCGTCCATTTACTTCCATCGAAGCACATTGAGATCGATTGTCACTTTGTATTGATTAAAAATTTTCAAAGTCTTTCATCCGAATTTGAAGTCGAATCTCATTAATTCTTATATATTTGAATAAGTTTGCAACTAACTTTGTCAGATATCGTCGATTCACATTTATTGAAGCCCATTGAGGTCGATTGTCTCTATGTGTAGTTTAAAAATTTTCAAAGTCTATCTTCCGAATTTGAAGTCGAATCTCATCAATTCTTATATATTTGAGTAAATTTGCAACTAACTTTTTCAGCAATCTTCAATTCACTTCCATTGAAGCCCATTGAGGTCGATTGTCACTTTGTGTTGTTTAAAAATTTTCAAAGTCTTTGTTCCGAATTAGAAGTCGAATCTCATCAATTCTTATATATTTGAATATGTTTGCAACTAACTTTGTCAGATATCGTCGATTCACATTTATTGAAGCCCATTGAGGTCGATTGTCTCTATGTGTTGTTTAAAAATTTTCAAAGTCTATCTTCCGAATTTGAAGTCGAATCTCATCAATTCTTATATATTTGAGTAAATTTGCAACTAACTTTTTCAGCAATCTTCAATTCACTTCCATTGAAGCCCATTGAGGTCGATTGGCACCTTGTGTTGATTGAAAATTTTCAAAGTCTATCTTCCGAATTAGAAGTCGAATCTCATCAATTCTTATATATTTGAATATGTTTGCAACTAACTTTGTCAGATATCGTCGATTCACATTTATTGAAGCCCATTGAGGTCGATTGTCTCTATGTGTTGTTTTAAAATTTTCAAAGTCTATCTTCCGAATTTGAAGTCGAATCTCATCAATTCTTATATATTTGAGTAAATTTGCAACTAACATTTTCAGCAATCTTCAATTCACTTCCATTGAAGCCCATTGAGGTCGATTGTCACTTTGTGTTGTTTAAAAATTTTCAAAGTCTATCTTCCGAATTAGAAGTCGAATCTCATTAATTCTTATATTTGAGTAAATTTGCAACTAACTTTTTCAGCAATCTTCGATTCACTTCCATTGAAGCCCATTGAAGTCGATTGTCCCTTTGTGTTGTTTAAAAATTTTCAAAGTCTATTTTCCGAATTTGAAGTCGAATCTCATTAATTCTTATATATTTGAGTAAATTTGCAACTTTTGTCAGCAATCTTCGATTCACTTCCATTGAAGCCCATTGAGGTCGATTGTCACTTTGTATTGATTGAAAATTTTCAAAGTCTATCTTCCGAATTTGAAGCCGAATCTCATCAATTCTTATATATTTGAGTAAATTTGCAACTTTTGTCAGCAATCTTCGATTCACTTCCATTGAAGCCCATTGAGGTCGATTGTCACTTTGTATTGATTGAAAATTTTCAAAGTCTATCTTCCGAATTTGAAGCCGAATCTCATCAATTCTTATATATTTGAGTAAATTTGCAACTTTTGTCAGCAATCTTCGATTCACTTCCATTGAAGCCCATTGAGGTCGATTGTCACTTTGTGTTGTTCGAAAATTTTCAAAGTCTATTTTCCGAATTAGAAGTCGAATCTCATCAATTCTTATATATTTGAATATGTTTGCAACTAACTTTGTCAGATATCGTCGATTCACATTTATTGAAGCCCATTGAGGTCGATTGTCTCTATGTGTTGTTTTAAAATTTTCAAAGTCTATCTTCCGAATTTGAAGTCGAATCTCATCAATTCTTATATATTTGAGTAAATTTGCAACTTTTGTCAGCAATCTTCGATTCTCTTCCATTGAAGCCCATTGAGGTCGATTGTCACTTTGTGTTGTTCGAAAATTTTCAAAGTCTATTTTCCGAATTTGAAGTCGAATCTCATTAATTCTTATATATTTAAGTGATTTTTCAACTAACTTTGTCAGCAATCTTCGATTCACTTCCATTGAAGCCCATTGAGCTCGATTGTCACTTAGTGTTGTTTAAAAATTTCCAAAGTCTCTTCCAAATTTGAAGTCGAATCTCATCAATTCTTATATATTTGAGTAAATTTGCAACTAACTTTTTCAGCAATCTTCGATTCACTTCCATTGAAGCCCATTGAAGTCGATTGTCCCTTTGTGTTGTTTAAAAATTTTCAAAGTCTATTTTTCGAATTTGAAGTCGAATCTCATTAATTCTTATATATTTAAGTAATTTTCCAACTAACTTTGTCAGCAATCTTCGATTCACTTCCATTGAAGCCCATTGAGCTCGATTGTCACTTAGTGTTGTTTAAAAATTTCCAAAGTCTCTCTTCCAAATTTGAAGTCGAATCTCATCAATTCTTATATATTTGAGTAAATTTGCAACTAACTTTTTCAGCAATCTTCGATTCACTTCCATTGAAGCCCATTGAAGTCGATTGTCCCATTGAAGCCCATTGAGGTCGATTGTCACTTTGTGTTGTTCGAAAATTTTCAAAGTCTATTTTCCGAATTTGAAGTCGAATCTCATTAATTCTTATATATTTAAGTGATTTTTCAACTAACTTTGTCAGCAATCTTCGATTCACTTCCATTGAAGCCCATTGAGCTCGATTGTCACTTAGTGTTGTTTAAAAATTTCCAAAGTTTCTCTTCCAAATTTGAAGTCGAATCTCATCAATTCTTATATATTTGAGTAAATTTGCAACTAACTTTTTCAGCAATCTTCGATTCACTTCCATTGAAGCCCATTGAAGTCGATTGTCCCTTTGTGTTGTTTAAAAATTTTCAAAGTCTATCTTCCGAATTTGAAGTCGAATCTCATCAATTCTTATATATTTGAGTAAATTTGCAACTAACTTTTTCAGCAATCTTCGATTCACTTCCATTGAAGCTCATTGAGGTCGATTGTCACTTTGTGTTGTTTAAAAATTTTCAAAGTCTATCTTCCGAATTTGAAGTCGAATCTCATCAATTCTTATATATTTGAGTAAGTTTGCAACTAAATTTGTCAGATATCGTCGATTTACATTTATTGAAGCCTATTGAGGTCGATTGTCACTTAGTGTTGTTTAAAAATTTCCAAAGTTTCTCTTCCAAATTTGAAGTCGAATCTCATCAATTCTTATATATTTGAGTAAATTTGCAACTAACTTTTTCAGCAATCTTCGATTCACTTCCATTGAAGCCCATTGAAGTCGATTGTCCCTTTGTGTTGTTTAAAAATTTTCAAAGTCTATCTTCCGAATTTGAAGTCGAATCTCATCAATTCTTATATATTTGAGTAAATTTGCAACTAACTTTTTCAGCAATCTTCGATTCACTTCCATTGAAGCTCATTGAGGTCGATTGTCACTTTGTGTTGTTTAAAAATTTTCAAAGTCTATCTTCCGAATTTGAAGTCGAATCTCATCAATTCTTATATATTTGAGTAAGTTTGCAACTAAATTTGTCAGATATCGTCGATTTACATTTATTGAAGCCCATTGAGGTCGATTGTCACTTTGTGTTGTTTAGAAATTTTCAAAGTCTATCTTCCGAATTTGATGTCAAATCTCATCAATTCTTATATACTTGAGTGAATTTCCAACTAACTTTGTCAGCAATCTTCGATTCACATCCATTGAAGCCCATTGAGGTCGATTGTCACTTTGTGTTGTTTGAAAATTTTGAAAGTCTATTTTCCGAACTAGAAGTCGAATCTCATCAATTATTATATATTTGAGTAAGTTTGCAACTAACTTTTTCAGCAATCTTCGATTCACTTCCATTGAAGCCCATTGAAGTCGATTGTCCCATTGAAGCCCATTGAGGTCGATTGTCACTTTGTGTTGTTCGAAAATTTTCAAAGTCTATTTTCCGAATTTGAAGTCGAATCTCATTAATTCTTATATATTTAAGTGATTTTTCAACTAACTTTGTCAGCAATCTTCGATTCACTTCCATTGAAGCCCATTGAGCTCGATTGTCACTTAGTGTTGTTTAAAAATTTCCAAAGTTTCTCTTCCAAATTTGAAGTCGAATCTCATCAATTCTTATATATTTGAGTAAATTTGCAACTAACTTTTTCAGCAATCTTCGATTCACTTCCATTGAAGCCCATTGAAGTCGATTGTCCCTTTGTGTTGTTTAAAAATTTTCAAAGTCTATCTTCCGAATTTGAAGTCGAATCTCATCAATTCTTATATATTTGAGTAAATTTGCAACTAACTTTTTCAGCAATCTTCGATTCACTTCCATTGAAGCTCATTGAGGTCGATTGTCACTTTGTGTTGTTTAAAAATTTTCAAAGTCTATCTTCCGAATTTGAAGTCGAATCTCATCAATTCTTATATATTTGAGTAAGTTTGCAACTAAATTTGTCAGATATCGTCGATTTACATTTATTGAAGCCTATTGAGGTCGATTGTCACTTTGTGTTGTTTGAAAATTTTCAAAGTCTATCTTCCGAGTTTGAAGTCGAATCTCATCAATTCTTATATATTTGAGTAAGTTTGCAACTAAATTTGTCAGATATCGTCGATTTACATTTATTGAAGCCCATTGAGGTCGATTGTCACTTTGTGTTGTTTAGAAATTTTCAAAGTCTATCTTCCGAATTTGATGTCAAATCTCATCAATTCTTATATACTTGAGTGAATTTCCAACTAACTTTGTCAGCAATCTTCGATTCACATCCATTGAAGCCCATTGAGGTCGATTGTCACTTTGTGTTGTTTGAAAATTTTGAAAGTCTATTTTCCGAACTAGAAGTCGAATCTCATCAATTATTATA
Source organism: Diorhabda elongata (assembly GCA_026230145.1). Classification (NCBI taxonomy): domain Eukaryota; kingdom Metazoa; phylum Arthropoda; class Insecta; order Coleoptera; family Chrysomelidae; genus Diorhabda; species Diorhabda elongata. The sequence continues at coordinate 11,539,850 of CM047936.1, forward strand.
TATTTGAGTAAGTTTGCAACTAACTTTGTCACCAATCGTCCATTTACTTCCATTGAACCCCTTTGGGGTCGATTGTCACTTTGTATTGATTGAAAATTTTCAAAGTCTATCTTCCAAATTAGAAGTCGAATCACATCAATTCTTATATATTTGAGTAAGTTTGCAGCTAACTTTGTCAGCAATCGTCGCTTTACATGCATTGAAGCCCATTGAGGTCGATTGTCACTTTGTGTTGTTTGAAAATTTTCAAAGTCTATCTTCAGAATTTGAAGTGGAATCTCATCAATTCCTATATATTTGAGTGAAGTTGCAACTAACTTTGTCAGCAATCGTCCATTTACATCAATTGAAGCCCATTGAGGTCGATTGTCACTTTTTGTTGTTTGAAATTTTTAAAAGTCTATCTTCCGAGTTTGAAGTCGAATCTCATGAATTCTTATATATTTGAGTGAGTTTGCAACAAACTTTGTCAGCAATCCTCGATTTACATCCATTGAAGCCCATTGAGGTCGATTGTCACTTTGTATTGATTGAAAATTTTCAAAGTCTATCTTCAGAATTTGAAGTCGAATCTCATCAATTCTTATATATTTGAGTGAGTTCGCAACTAACTTTGTCAGATATCGTCGATTTACATCTATTGAAGCCAATTGAGGTCGATTGTCACTTTATGTTTCTTAAAAATTTTCAAAGTCTATCTTCCGAATTTGAAGTCGAATCTCATTAATTCTTATATATTTGAGTAATTTTTCAACTTACTTTGTCAGCAATCTTCGATTCACTTCCATTGAAGCCCATTGAGGTCGATTGGCACCTTGATTGATTGAAAATTTTCAAAGTCTATCTTCCGAATTTGAAGTCGAATCTCATCAATTCTTATATATTTGAGTAAATTTGCAACTAACTTTTTCAGCAATCTTCAATTCACTTCCATTGAAGCCCATTGAGGTCGATTGTCCCTTTGTGTTGTTTAAAAATTTTCAAAGTCTATCTTCCGAATTTGAAGTCGAATCTCATCAATTCTTATATATTTGAGTAAATTTGCAACTAACTTTTCCAGCAATCTTCGATTCACTTCCAATGAAGCCCATTGAGGTCGATGGTCACTTTGTGTTGTTTAAAAATTTTCAAAGTCTATCTTCCGAATTAGAAGTCGAATCTCATCAATTCTTATATATTTGAGTGAAGTTGCAACTAAATTTGTCAGATATCGTCGATTTACATTTATTGAAGCCTATTGAGGTCGATTGTCACTTTGTGTTGTTTGAAAATTTTCAAAGTCTATCTTCCGAGTTTGAAGTCGAATCTCATGAATTCTTATATATTTGAGTGAGTTTGCAACAAACTTTGTCAGCAATCGTCCATTTACATCGATTGAAGCCCATTGAGGTCGATTGTCACTTTTTGTTGTTTGAAATTTTTAAAGTCTATGTTCCGAATTTGAAGTCGAATCTCATCAATTCTTATATATTTGAGTAAGTTTGCAACTAAATTTGTCAGATATCGTCGATTTACATTTATTGAAGCCTATTGAGGTCGATTGTCACTTTGTGTTGTTTGAAAATTTTCAAAGTCTATCTTCCGAATTTGAAGTCGAATCTCATCAATTCTTATATATTTGAGTAAGTTTGCAACTAACTTTGTCAGATATCGTCGATTTACATTTATTGAAGCCCATTGAGGTCGATTGTCACTTTGTGTTGTTTGAAAATTTTCAAAGTCTATCTTCAGAATTTGAAGTGGAATCTCATCAATTCTTATATATTTGAGTGAAGTTGCAACTAACTTTGTCAGCAATCGTCCATTTACATCAATTGAAGCCCATTGAGGTCGATTGTCACTTTTTGTTGTTTGAAATTTTTAAAAGTCTATCTTCCGAGTTTGAAGTCGAATCTCATGAATTCTTATATATTTGAGTGAGTTTGCAACAAACTTTGTCAGCAATCCTCGATTTACATCCATTGAAGCCCATTGAGGTCGATTGTCACTTTGTGTTGATTGAAAATTTTCAAAGTCTATCTTCAGAATTTGAAGTCGAATCTCATCAATTCTTATATATTTGAGTGAGTTCGCAACTAACTTTGTCAGATATCGTCGATTTACATCTATTGAAGCCCATTGAGGTCGATTGTCTTTTTATGTTTCTTAAAAATTTTCAAAGTCTATCTTCCGAATTTGAAGTCGAATCTCATTAATTCTTATATATTTGAGTAATTTTTCAACTTACTTTGTCAGCAATCTCCGATTCACTTCCATTGAAGCCCATTGAGGTCGATTGGCACCTTGATTGATTGAAAATTTTCAAAGTCTATCTTCCGAATTTGAAGTCGAATCTCATCAATTCTTATATATTTGAGTGAAGTTGCAACTTACTTTGTCAGCAATCTTCGATTCACTCCCATTGAAGCCCATTGAGGTCGATTGTCTCTTTGTATTGATTGAAAATTTTCAAAGTCTATCTTCCGAATTTGAAGTCGAATCTCATCAATTCTTATATATTTGAGTAAATTTGCAACTTTTGTCAGCAAATCTTCGATTCACTTCCATTGAAGCCCATTGAGGTCGATTGTCACTTTGTGTTGTTTAAAAATTTTCAAAGTCTATCTTCCGAGTTTGAAGTCAAATCTCTACAATTCTTATATATTTGAATAAGTTTGCAACTAACTTTGTAAGATATCGTCGATTTACATTTATTGAAGCCCATTGAGGTCGATTGTCACTTTGTGTTGTTTGAAAATTTTCAAAGTCTAATTCCCGAATTTGAAGTCGAATCTCATTAATTCTTATATATTCAAGTAATTTTTCAACTAACTCTGTCAGCAATCTTCGATTCACTTCCATTGAAGCCCATTGAGCTCGATTGTCACTTAGTGTTGTTTAAAAATTTCCAAAGTCTTTCTTCCGAATTTGAAGTCGAATCTCATCAATTCTTATATATTTGAGTAAATTTGCTACTAACTTTTTCAGCAATCTTCGATTCACTTTTATTGAAGCCCATTGAGGTCGATTGTCACTTTGTGTTGTTTGAAAATTTTCAAAGTCTATCTTCCGAATTAAAAGTCGAATCTCATCAATTCTTATATATTTGAGTGAAGTTGCAACTTACTTTGTCAGCAATCTTCGATTCACTTCCATTGAAGCCCATTGAGGTCGATTGTCACTTTGTGTTGTTTGAAAATTTTCAAAGTCTATCTTCCGAGTTTGAAGTCGAATCTCATCAATTCTTATATATTTGAGTAAGTTTGCAACTAACTTTGTCAGATATCGTCGATTTACATTTATTGAAGCCCATTGAGGTCGATTGTCTCTTTGTGTTGTTTAGAAATTTTCAAAGTCTATCTTCCGAATTTGATGTCAAATCTCATCAATTCATATATATTTGAGTAAATTTCCAACTAACTTTGTCAGCAATCTTCGATTCACATCCATTGAAGCCCATTGAGGTCGATTGTCTCTTTGTGTTGTTTAGAAATTTTCAAAGTCTATCTTCCGAATTTGGAGTCGAATCTCATCAATTCTTATATATTTCAGTAAGTTTGCAACTAACTTTGTCAGCAATCGTCGCTTTACATCCATTGAAGCCCATTGAGATCGATTGTCACTTTGTGTTGTTTGAAAATTTTCAAAGTCTATCTTCCGAACTAGAAGTCGAATCTCATCAATTATTATATATTTCAGTAAGATTGCAACTAACTTTGTCAGCAATCGTCCATTTACTTCCATTGAACCCCTTTGGGGTCGATTGTCACTTTGTATTGATTGAATATTTTCAAAGTCTATCTTCCGAATTAGAAGTCGAATCACATCAATTCTTATATATTTGAGTAAGTTTGCAACTAACTTTTTCAGCAATCGTCGCTTTACATGCATTGATGCCCATTGAGGTCGATTGTCACTTTGTGTTGTTTGAAAATTTTCAAAGTCTATCTTCAGAATTTGAAGTGGAATCTCATCAATTCTTATATATTTGAGTGAAGTTGCAACTAACTTTGTCAGCAATCGTCGATTTACATAAATTGAAGCCCATTGAGGTCGATTGTCACTTTATGTTTCTCAAAAATTTTCAAAGTCTATCTTCCGAGTACAAAGTCGAATCTCATGAATTCTTATATATTTGAGTGAGTTCGCAACTAACTTTGTCAGATATCGTCGATTTACATCTATTGAAGCCCATTGAGGTCGATTGTCACTTTATGTTTCTCAAAAATTTTCAAAGTCTATCTTCCGAATTTGAAGTCGAATCTCATTAATTCTTATATATTTGAGTAATTTTTCAACTAACTTTGTCAGCAATCTTCGATTCACTTCCATTGAAGCCCATTGAGGTCGATTGGCACCTTGATTGATTGAAAATTTTCAAAGTCTATCTTCATAATTTGAAGTCGAATCTCATAAATTCTTATATATTTGAGTAAATTTGCAACTAACTTTTTCAGCAATCGTCGCTTTACATGCATTGATGCCCATTGAGGTCGATTGTCACTTTGTATTGATTGAAAATTTTCAAAGTCTATCTTCAGAATTTGAAGTCGAATCTCATCAATTCTTTTATATTTGAGTGAGTTCGCAACTAACTTTGTCAGATATCGTCGATTTACATCTATTGAAGCCCATTGAGGTCGATTGTCACTTTATGTTTCTCAAAAATTTTCAAAGTCTATCTTCCGAATTAGAAGTCGAATCACATCAATTCTTATATATTTGAGTAAGTTTGCAGCTAACTTTGTCAGCAATCGTCGCTTTACATGCATTGAAGCCCATTGAGGTCGATTGTAACTTTGTGTTGTTTGAAAATTTTCAAAGTCTATCTTCCGAATTTGAAGTCGAATCTCATCAATTCTCATATATTTGAGTAAGTTTGCAACTAACTTTGTCAGCAATCGTCGCTTTACATCCATTGAAGCCCATTGAGGTCGATTGTCACTTTGTGTTGTTTGAAAATTTTCAAAGTCTATCTTCCGAACTAGAAGTCGAATCTCATCAATTATTATATATTTCAGTAAGATTGCAACTAACTTTGTCAGCAATCGTCCATTTACTTCCATTGAACCCCTTTGGGGTCGATTGTCACTTTGTATTGATTGAATATTTTCAAAGTCTATCTTCCGAATTAGAAGTCGAATCACATCAATTCTTATATATTTGAGTAAGTTTGCAACTAACTTTTTCAGCAATCGTCGCTTTACATGCATTGATGCCCATTGAGGTCGATTGTCACTTTGTGTTGTTTGAAAATTTTCAAAGTCTATCTTCAGAATTTGAAGTGGAATCTCATCAATTCTTATATATTTGAGTGAAGTTGCAACTAACTTTGTCAGCAATCGTCGATTTACATAAATTGAAGCCCATTGAGGTCGATTGTCACTTTATGTTTCTCAAAAATTTTCAAAGTCTATCTTCCGAGTACGAAGTCGAATCTCATGAATTCTTATATATTTGAGTGAGTTCGCAACTAACTTTGTCAGATATCGTCGATTTACATCTATTGAAGCCCATTGAGGTCGATTGTCACTTTATGTTTCTCAAAAATTTTCAAAGTCTATCTTCCGAATTTGAAGTCGAATCTCATTAATTCTTATATATTTGAGTAATTTTTCAACTAACTTTGTCAGCAATCTTCGATTCACTTCCATTGAAGCCCATTGAGGTCGATTGGCACCTTGATTGATTGAAAATTTTCAAAGTCTATCTTCATAATTTGAAGTCGAATCTCATAAATTCCTATATATTTGAGTAAATTTGCAACTAACTTTTTCAGCAATCGTCGCTTTACATGCATTGATGCCCATTGAGGTCGATTGTCACTTTGTATTGATTGAAAATTTTCAAAGTCTATCTTCAGAATTTGAAGTCGAATCTCATGAATTCTTATATATTTGAGTGAGTTTGCAACAAACTTTGTCAGCAATCGTCCATTTACATCGATTGAAGCCCATTGAGGTCGATTGTCACTTTTTGTTGTTTGAAATTTTTAAAGTCTATCTTCCGAATTTGAAGTCGAATCTCATCAATTCTCATATATTTGAGTAAGTTTGCAACTAACTTTGTCAGATATCGTCGATTTACATTTATTGAAGCCCATTGAGGTCGATTGTCACTTTGTGTTGTTTGAAAATTTTCAAAGTCTATCTTCCGAATTTGAAGTCGAATCTCATCAATTCTTATATATTTGAGTAAATTTTCAACTAACTTTGTCAGCAATCTTCGATTCACATCCATTGAAGCCCATTGAGGTCGAGTGTCTCTTTGTGTTGTTTAGAAATTTTCAAAGTCTATCTTCCGAACTAGAAGTCGAATCTCATCAATTATTATATATTTGAGTAAGTTTGAAACTAACTTTGTCAGCAATCGTCCATTTACTTCCATTGAACCCCTTTGGGGTCGATTGTCACTTCGTATTGATTGAAAATTTTCAAAGTCTATCTTCCGAATTTGAAGTCGAATCTCATCAATTCTTATATATTTGAGTAAGTTTGCAACTAAATTTGTCAGATATCGTCGATTTACATTTATTGAAGCCTATTGAGGTCGATTGTCACGTTGTGTTGTTTGAAAATTTTCAAAGTCTATCTTCCGAGTTTGAAGTCGAATCTCATCAATTCTTATATATTTGAGTAAGTTTGCAACTAACTTTGTCAGATATCGTCGATTTACATTTATTGAAGCCCATTGAGGTCGATTGTCTCTTTGTGTTGTTTAGAAATTTTCAAAGTCTATTTTCCGAATTTGATGTCGAATCTCATCAATTCTTATATACTTGAGTGAATTTCCAACTAACTTTGTCAGCAATCTTCGATTCACATCCATTGAAGCCCATTGAGGTCGATTGTCTGTTTGTGTTGTTTAGAAATTTTCAAAGTCTATCTTCCGAATTTGGAGTCGAATGTCATCAATTCTTATATATTTGAGTAAGTTTGCAACTAACTTTGTCAGCAATCGTCGCTTTACATCCATTGAAGCCCATTGAGGTCGATTGTCACTTTGTGTTGTTTGAAAATTTTAAAAGTCTATCTTCCGAACTAGAAGTCGAATCTCATCAATTATTATATATTTGAGTAAGTTTGCAACTAACTTTGTCAGCAATCGTCCATTTACTTCCATTGAACCCCTTTGGGGTCGATTGTCACTTTGTATTGATTGAAAATTTTCAAAGTCTATCTTCCGAATTAGAAGTCGAATCACATCAATTCTTATATATTTGAGTAAGTTTGCAGCTAACTTTGTCAGCAATCGTCGCTTTACATGCATTGAAGCCCATTGAGGTCGATTGTCACCTTGTGTTGTTTGAAAATTTTCAAAGTCTATCTTCAGAATTTGAAGTGGAATCTCAGCAATTCTTATATATTCAAGTGAAGTTGCAACTAACTTTGTCAGCAATCGTCGATTTACATCAATTGAAGCCCATTGAGGTCTATTGTCACTTTTTCTTGTTTGAAATTTTTAAAAGTCTATCTTCCGAGTTTGAAGTCGAATCTCATGAATTCTTATATATTTGAGTGACTTTGCAACTAACTTTGTCAGCAATCCTCGATTTACATCCATTGAAGCCCATTGAGGTCGATTGTCACTTTGTATTGATTGAAAATTTTCAAAGTCTATCTTCAGAATTTGAAGTCGAATCTCATCAATTCTTATATATTTGAGTGAGTTCGCAACTAACTTTGTCAGATATCGTCGATTTACATCTATTGAAGCCCATTGAGGTCGATTGTCACTTTATGTTTCTTAAAAATTTTCAAAGTCTATCTTCCGAATTTGAAGTCGAATCTCATTAATTCTTATATATTTGAGTAATTTTTCAACTAACTTTGTCAGCAATCGTCCATTTACTTCCATTGAACCCCTTTGGGGTCGATTGTCACTTTGTATTGATTGAAAATTTTCAAAGTCTATCTTCCGAATTAGAAGTCGAATCACATCAATTCTCATATATTTGAGTAAGTTTGCAACTAACTTTGTCAGCAATCGTCGCTTTACATGCATTGAAGCCCATTGAGATCGATTGTCACTTTGTCTTGTTTGAAAATTTTCAAAGTCCATCTTCAGAATTTGAAGTGGAATCTCATCAATTCTTATATATTTGAGTAAGTTTGCAACTAACTTTGTCAGATATCGTCGATTTACATCAATTGAAGTCCATTGAGGTCGATTGTCACTTTATGTTTCTTAAAAATTTTCAAAGTCTATCTTCCGAGTTTGAAGTCGAATCTCATGAATTCTTATATATTTGAGTGAGTTTGCAACTAACTTTGTCAGCAATCCTCGATTTACTTCCACTGAAGCCTATTGAGGTCGATTGTCACTTTGTATTGATTGAAAATTTCCAAAGTCTATCTTCCGAATTTGAAGTCGAATCTCATTAATTCTTATATATTTGAGTAATTTTTCAACTAACTTTGTCAGCAATCTTCGATTCACTGCCATTGAAGCCCATTGAGGTCGATTGGCACCTTGATTGATTGAAAATTTTCAAAGTCTATCTTCAGAATTTGAAGTCGAATCTCATCAATTCTTATATATTTGAGTAAATTTGCAACTAACTTTTTCAGCAATCTTCGATTCACTTCCATTGAAGCCCATTGAGGTCGATTGTCCCTTTGTGTTGTTTGAAAATTTTCAAAGTCTATCTTCCGAATTAGAAGTCGAATCACATCAATTCTTATATATTTGAGTAAGTTTGCAGCTAACTTTGTCAGCAATCGTCGCTTTACATGCATTGAAGCCCATTGAGGTCGATTGTAACTTTGTGTTGTTTGAAAATTTTCAAAGTCTATCTTCCGAATTTGAAGTCGAATCTCATCAATTCTTATATATTTGAGTAAGTTTGCAACTAACTTTGTCAGATATCGTCGATTTACATTTAATGAAGCCCATTGAGGTCGATTGTCTCTTTGTGTTGTTTAGAAATTTTCAAAGTCTATCTTCCGAATTTGAACTCGAATCTCATCAATTCTTATATATTTGAGTAAGTTTGCAACTAAATTTGTCAGATATCGTCGATTTACATTTATTGAAGCCCATTGAGGTCGATTGTCACTTTGTGTTGTTTGAAAATTTTCAAAGTCTATCTTCCGAATTTGAAGTCGAATCTCATCAATTCTTATATATTTGAGTAAAGTTTCAACTAACTTTGTCAGCAATCTTCGATTCACATCCATTGAAGCACATTGAGGTCGATTGTCTCTTTGTGTTGTTTAGAAATTTTCAAAGCCTATCTTCCGAACTAGAAGTCGAATCTCATCAACTATTATATATTTGAGTAAGTTTGCAACTAACTTTGTCAGCAATCGTCCATTTACTTCCATTGAATCCCTCTGGGGTTGATTGTCACTTTGTATTGATTGAAAATTTTCAAAGTCTATCTTCCGAATTAGAAGTCGAGTCACATCAATTCTCATATATTTGAGTAAGTTTGCAACTAACTTTGTCAGCAATCGTCGCTTTACATGCATTGAAGCCCATTGAGATCGATTGTCACTTTGTCTTGTTTGAAAATTTTCAAAGTCCATCTTCAGAATTTGAAGTGGAATCTCATCAATTCTTATATATTTGAGTAAGTTTGCAACTAACTTTGTCAGATATCGTCGATTTACTCTTAATGAAGCCCATTGAGGTCGATTGTCTCTTTGTGTTGTTTAGAAATTTTCAAAGTCCATCTTCAGAATTTGAAGTGGAATCTCATCAATTCTTATATATTTGAGTAAGTTTGCAACTAACTTTGTCAGATATCGTCGATTTACATCAATTGAAGTCCATTGAGGTCGATTGTCACTTTATGTTTCTTAAAAATTTTCAAAGTCTATCTTCCGAGTTTGAAGTCGAATCTCATGAATTCTTATATATTTGAGTGAGTTTGCAACTAACTTTGTCAGCAATCCTCGATTTACTTCCACTGAAGCCTATTGAGGTCGATTGTCACTTTGTATTGATTGAAAATTTCCAAAGTCTATCTTCCGAATTTGAAGTCGAATCTCATTAATTCTTATATATTTGAGTAATTTTTCAACTAACTTTGTCAGCAATCTTCGATTCACTGCCATTGAAGCCCATTGAGGTCGATTGGCACCTTGATTGATTGAAAATTTTCAAAGTCTATCTTCAGAATTTGAAGTCGAATCTCATCAATTCTTATATATTTGAGTAAATTTGCAACTAACTTTTTCAGCAATCTTCGATTCACTTCCATTGAAGCCCATTGAGGTCGATTGTCCCTTTGTGTTGTTTGAAAATTTTCAAAGTCTATCTTCCGAATTAGAAGTCGAATCACATCAATTCTTATATATTTGAGTAAGTTTGCAGCTAACTTTGTCAGCAATCGTCGCTTTACATGCATTGAAGCCCATTGAGGTCGATTGTAACTTTGTGTTGTTTGAAAATTTTCAAAGTCTATCTTCCGAATTTGAAGTCGAATCTCATCAATTCTTATATATTTGAGTAAGTTTGCAACTAACTTTGTCAGATATCGTCGATTTACATTTAATGAAGCCCATTGAGGTCGATTGTCTCTTTGTGTTGTTTAGAAATTTTCAAAGTCTATCTTCCGAATTTGAACTCGAATCTCATCAATTCTTATATATTTGAGTAAGTTTGCAACTAAATTTGTCAGATATCGTCGATTTACATTTATTGAAGCCCATTGAGGTCGATTGTCACTTTGTGTTGTTTGAAAATTTTCAAAGTCTATCTTCCGAATTTGAAGTCGAATCTCATCAATTCTTATATATTTGAGTAAAGTTTCAACTAACTTTGTCAGCAATCTTCGATTCACATCCATTGAAGCACATTGAGGTCGATTGTCTCTTTGTGTTGTTTAGAAATTTTCAAAGCCTATCTTCCGAACTAGAAGTCGAATCTCATCAACTATTATATATTTGAGTAAGTTTGCAACTAACTTTGTCAGCAATCGTCCATTTACTTCCATTGAATCCCTCTGGGGTTGATTGTCACTTTGTATTGATTGAAAATTTTCAAAGTCTATCTTCCGAATTAGAAGTCGAGTCACATCAATTCTCATATATTTGAGTAAGTTTGCAACTAACTTTGTCAGCAATCGTCGCTTTACATGCATTGAAGCCCATTGAGATCGATTGTCACTTTGTCTTGTTTGAAAATTTTCAAAGTCCATCTTCAGAATTTGAAGTGGAATCTCATCAATTCTTATATATTTGAGTAAGTTTGCAACTAACTTTGTCAGATATCGTCGATTTACTCTTAATGAAGCCCATTGAGGTCGATTGTCTCTTTGTGTTGTTTAGAAATTTTCAAAGTCTATCTTCCGAATTTGAAGTCGAATCTCATCAATTCTTTCATATTTGAGTAAGTTTGCAACTAACTGTGTCAGCAATCGTCCATTTACTTCCATTGAACCCCTTTGGGGTCGATTGTCACTTTGTATTGATTGAAAATTTTCAAAGTCTATCTTCCGAATTATAAGTCGAATCACATCAATTCTTATATATTTGAGTAAGTTTGCAACTAACTTTGTCAGCAATCGTGGCTTTACATGCATTGAAGCCCATTGAGGTCGATTGTCACTTTGTCTTGTTTGAAAATTTTCAAAGTCTATCTTCAGAATTTGAAGTGGAATCTCATCAATTCTTATATATTTGAGTGAGTTTGCAACTAACTTTGTCAGATATCGTCGATTTACATTTAATGAAGCCCATTGAGGTCGATTGTCTCTTTGTGTTGTTTAGAAATTTTCAAAGTCTATCTTCCGAATTATAAGTCGAATCTCATCAATTCTTATATATTTGAGTAAGTTTGCAACTAAATTTGTCAGATATCGTCGATTTACATTTATTGAAGCCCATTGAGGTCGATTGTCACTTTGTGTTGTTTGAAAATTTTCAAAGTCTATCTTCCGAACTAGAAGTCGAATCTCATCAATTATTATATATTTGAGTAAGTTTGCAACTAACTTTGTCAGCAATCGTCCATTTACTTCCATTGAACCCCTTTGGGGTCGATTGTCACTTTGTATTGATTGAAAATTTTCAAAGTCTATCTTCCGAATTAGAAGTCGAATCACATCAATTCTTATATATTTGAGTAAGTTTGCAACTAACTTTGTCAGCAATCGTCGCTTTACATGCATTGAAGCCCATTGAGGTCGATTGTCACTTTGTGTTGTTTGAAAATGTTCAAAGTCTAATTTCAGAATTTGAAGTCGAATCTCATCAATTCTTATATATTTGAGTGAGTTCGCAACTAACTTTGTCAGATATCGTCGATTTACATCTATTGAAGCCCATTGAGGTCGATTGTCACTTTATGTTTTTCAAAAATTTTCAAAGTCTATCTTCCGAATTTGGAGTCGAATCTCATCAATTCTTATATATTTGAGTAAGTTCGCAACTAACATTGTCAGCAATCGTCGCTTTACATCCATTGAAGCCCATTGAGGTCGATTGTCACTTTGTGTTGTTTGAAAATTTTCAAAGTCTATCTTCCGAGTTTGAAGTCGAATCTCATGAATTCTTATATATTTGAGTGAGTTTGCAACTAACTTTGTCACCAATCCTCGATTTACTTCCACTGAAGCCTATTGAGGTCGATTGTCACTTTGTATTGATTGAAAATTTCCAAAGTCTATCTTCCGAATTTGAAGTCGAATCTCATTAATTCTTATATATTTGAGTAATTTTTCAACTAACTTTGTCAGCAATCTTCGATTCACTGCCATTGAAGCCCATTGAGGTCGATTGGCACCTTGATTGATTGAAAATTTTCAAAGTCTATCTTCAGAATTTGAAGTCGAATCTCATCAATTCTTATATATTTGAGTAAATTTGCAACTAACTTTTTCAGCAATCTTCGATTCACTTCCATTGAAGCCCATTGAGGTCGATTGTCCCTTTGTGTTGTTTGAAAATTTTCAAAGTCTATCTTCCGAATTAGAAGTCCAATCACATCAATTCTTATATATTTGAGTAAGTTTGCAGCTAACTTTGTCAGCAATCGTCGCTTTACATGCATTGAAGCCCATTGAGGTCGATTGTAACTTTGTGTTGTTTGAAAATTTTCAAAGTCTATCTTCCGAATTTGAAGTCGAATCTCATCAATTCTTATATATTTGAGTAAGTTTGCAACTAACTTTGTCAGATATCGTCGATTTACATTTAATGAAGCCCATTGAGGTCGATTGTCTCTTTGTGTTGTTTAGAAATTTTCAAAGTCTATCTTCCGAATTTGAAGTCGAATCTCATCAATTCTTATATATTTGAGTAAGTTTGCAACTAAATTTGTCAGATATCGTCGATTTACATTTATTGAAGCCCATTGAGGTCGATTGTCACTTTGTGTTGTTTGAAAATTTTCAAAGTCTATCTTCCGAATTTGAAGTCGAATCTCATCAATTCTTATATATTTGAGTAAATTTTCAACTAACTTTGTCAGCAATCTTCGATTCACATCCATTGAAGCCCATTGAGGTCGATTGTCTCATTGTGTTGATTGAAAATGTTCAAAGTCTATCTTCAGAATTTGAAGTCGAATCTCATCAATTCTTATATATTTGAGTAATTTTTTAACTAACTTTGTCAGCAATCTTCGATTCACTTCCATTGAAGCCCATTGAGGTCGATTGGCACCTTGATTGATTGAAAATTTTCAAAGTCTATCTTCAGAATTTGAAGTCGAATCTCATCAATTCTTTTATATTTGAGTGAGTTCGCAACTAACTTTTTCAGATATCGTCGATTTACATCTATTGAAGCCTATTGAGGTCGATTGTCACTTTATGTTTTTTAAAAATTTTCAAAGTCTATCTTCCGAATTTGGAGTCGAATCTCATCAATTCTTATATATTTGAGTAAGTTCGCAACTAACATTGTCAGCAATCGTCCCTTTACATCCATTGAAGCCCATTGAGGTCGATTGTCACTTTGTGTTGTTTGAAAATTTTCAAAGTCTATCTTCCGAACTAGAAGTCGAATCTCATCAACTATTATATATTTGAGTAAGTTTGCAAATAACTTTGTCAGCAATCGTCCATTTACTTCCATTGAACCCCTTTGGGGTCGATTGTCACTTTGTATTGATTGAAAATTTTCAAAGTCTATCTTCCGAATTAGAAGTCGAATCACATAAATTCTTATATATTTGAGTAAGTTTGCAACTAACTTTGTCAGCAATCGTCGCTTTACATGCATTGAAGCCCATTGAGGTCGATTGTCACTTTGTCTTGTTTGAAAATTTTCAAAGTCTATCTTCAGAATTTGAAGTGGAATCTCATCAATTCTTATATATTTGAGTGAAGTTGCAACTAACTTTGTCAGCAATCGTCGATTTACATCAATTGAAGCCCATTGAGGTCGATTGTCACTTTGTGTTGTTTGAAAATGTTCAAAGTCTATCTTCAGAATTTGAAGTCGAATCTCATCAATTCTTATATATTTGAGTGAGTTCGCAACTATCTTTGTCAGACATCGTCGATTTACATCTATTGAAGCCCATTGAGGTCCATTGTCACTTTATGTTTCTTAAAAATTTTCAAAGTCTATCTTCCGAATTTGAAGTCGAATCTCATTAATTCTTATATATTTGAGTAAGTTTGCAACTAACTTTGTCAGCAATCGTCGCTTTACATGCATTGAAGCCCATTGAGGTCGATTGTCACTTTGTGTTGTTTGAAAATTTTCAAAGTCTTTTTTCCGAATTAGAAGTCGAATCTTCTCAATTCTTATATATTTGAGTAAGTTTGCAACTAACTTTGTCAGCAATCGTCGATTTACATCAATTGAAGCCCATTGAGGTCGATTGTCACTTTGTGTTGTTTGAAAATTTTCAAAGTCTATCTTCCGAGTTTGAAGTCGAATCTCATCAATTCTTATATATTTGAGTAAGTTCGCAACTAACTTTGTCAGATATCGTCGATTTACATCTATTGAAGCCCATTGAGGTCGATTGTCACTTTGTGCTGTTTGAAAATTTCCAAAGTCTATTTTTAGAATTTGAATTGGAATCTCATCAATTCTTATATATTTGAGTGAGTTTGCGACTAACTTTGTCAGCAATCGTCCATTTACTTCCATTGAAGCCCATTGAGGTCGATTGTCACTTTGTATTGATTGAAAATTTTCAAAGTCTATCTTCCGAATTTGAAGGCGAATCTCATTAATTCTTATATATTTGAGTAATTTTTCAACTAACTTTGTCAGCAATCTCCGATTCACTTCCATTGAAGCCCATTGAGGTCGATTGGCACCTTGTGTTGATTGAAAATTTTCAAAGTCTATCATCCGAATTTGAAGTCGAATCTCATCAATTCTATATATTTGAGTAAATTTGCAACAACTTTTTCAGCAATCGTTCATTTACTTCCATCGAAGCACATTGAGGTCGATTGTCACTTTGTATTGATTAAAAATTTTCAAAGTCTTTCTTCCGAATTTGAAATCGAATCCCATTAAATCTTATATATTTGAATAAGTTTGCGACTAACTTTGTCAGATATCGTCGATTCACATCCATTGAAGCCCATTGAGGTCTATTGTCCCTTTGTGTTGTTTAAAAATTCTCAAAGTCTATCTTCCGAATTTGAAGTCGAATTTCATCAATCCTTATATATTTGAGTAAATTTTCAACTAACTTTGTCAGCAATCTTCGATTCACATCCATTGAAGCCCATTGAGCTCGATTGTCACTTAGTGTTGTTTAAAAATTTCCAAAGTCTATCTTCCGAATTTGAAGTCGAATCTCATCAATTCTTATATATTTGAGTAAATTTGCAACTAACTTTTTCAGCAATCTTCGATTCACTTCCATTGAAGCCCATTGAGGTCGATTGTCCCTTTGTGTTGTTTAAAAATTATCAAAGTCTATCTTCCGAATTTGAAGTCGAATCTCATTAATTCTTATATATTTGAGTAATTTTTCAACTAACTTTGTCAGCAATCTTCGATTCACTTCCATTGAAGCCCATTGAGGTCGATTGGCACCTTGATTGATTGAAAATTTTCAAAGTCTATCTTCCGAATTTGAAGTCGAATCTCATCAATTCTTATATATTTGAGTAAATTTGCAACTAACTTTTTCAGCAATCTTCAATTCACTTCCATTGAAGCCCATTGAGGTCGATTGTCCCTTTGTGTTGTTTAGAAATTTTCAAAGTCTATCTTCCGAATTAGAAGTCGAATCTCATCAATTCTTATATATTTGAGTGAAGTTGCAACTTACTTTGTCAGCAATCTTCGATTCACTTCCATTGAAGCCCATTGAGGTCGATTGTCACTTTGTATTGATTGAAAATTTTCAAAGTCTATCTTCCGAATTTGAAGTCGAATCTCATCAATTCTTATATATTTGAGTAAATTTGCAACTTTTGTCAGCAATCTTCGATTCACTTCCATTGAAGCCCATTGAGGTCGATTGTCACTTTGTGTTGTTTAAAAATTTTCAAAGTCTATCTTCCGAGTTTGAAGTCAAATCTCATCAATTCTTATATATTTGAATAAGTTTGCAACTAACTTTGTAAGATATCGTCGATTTACATTTATTGAAGCCCATTAAGGTCGATTGTCACTTTGTGTTGTTTGAAAATTTTCAAAGTCTAATTCCCGAATTTGAAGTCGAATCTCATTAATTCTTATATATTTAAGTAATTTTTCAACTAACTTTGTCAGCAATCTTCGATTCACTTCCATTGAAGCCCATTGAGCTCGATTGTCACTTAGTGTTGTTTAAAAATTTCCAAAGTCATTCTTCCGAATTTGAAGTCGAATCTCATCAATTCTTATATATTTGAGTAAATTTCCAACTAACTTTTTCAGCAATCTTCGATTCACTTTTATTCAAGCCTATTGAGGTCGATTGTCACTTTGTGTTGTTTAAAAATTTTCAAAGTCTATCTTCCGAATTTGAAGTCGAATCTCATCAATTCTTATATATTTGAGTGAAGTTGCAACTTACTTTGTCAGCAATCTTCGATTCACTTCCATTGAAGCCCATTGAGGTCGATTGTCACTTTGTGTTGTTTGAAAATTTTCAAAGTCCATCTTCCGAGTTTGAAGTCGAATCTCATCAATTCTTATATATTTGAGTAAGTTTGCAACTAACTTTGTCAGATATCGTCGATTTACATTTATTGAAGCCCATTGAGGTCGATTGTCTCTTTGTGTTGTTTAGAAATTTTCAAAGTCTATCTTCCGAATTAGAAGTCGAATCTCATCAATTCTTATATATTTGAGTGAAGTTGCAACTTACTTTGTCAGCAATCTTCGATTCACTTCCATTGAAGCCCATTGAGGTCGATTGTCACTTTGTATTGATTGAAAATTTTCAAAGTCTATCTTCCGAATTTGAAGTCGAATCTCATCAATTCTTATATATTTGAGTAAATTTGCAACTTTTGTCAGCAATCTCCGATTCACTTCCATTGAAGCCCATTGAGGTCGATTGTCACTTTGTGTTGTTTAAAAATTTTCAAAGTCTATCTTCCGAGTTTGAAGTCAAATCTCATCAATTCTCATATATTTGAATAAGTTTGCAACTAACTTTGTAAGATATCGTCGATTTACATTTATTGAAGCCCATTGAGGTCGATTGTCACTTTGTGTTGTTTGAAAATTTTCAAAGTCTAATTCCCGAATTTGAAGTCGAATCTCATTAATTCTTATATATTTAAGTAATTTTTCAACTTACTTTGTCAGCAATCTTCGATTCACTTCCATTGAAGCCCATTGAGCTCGATTGTCACTTAGTGTTGTTTAAAAATTTCCAAAGTCTTTCTTCCGAATTTGAAGTCGAATCTCATCAATTCTTATATATTTGAGTAAATTTCCAACTAACTTTTTCAGCAATCTTCGATTCACTTTTATTGAAGCCTATTGAGGTCGATTGTCACTTTGTGTTGTTTAAAAATTTTCAAAGTCTATCTTCCGAATTTGAAGTCGAATCTCATCAATTCTTATATATTTGAGTGAAGTTGCAACTTACTTTGTCAGCAATCTTCGATTCACTTCCATTGAAGCCCATTGAGGTCGATTGGCACCTTGATTGATTGAAAATTTTCAAAGTCTATCATCCGAATTTGAAGTCGAATCTCATCAATTCTATATATTTGAGTAAATTTGCAACAACTTTTTCAGCAATCGTTCATTTACTTCCATCGAAGCACATTGAGGTCGATTGTCACTTTGTATTGATTAAAAATTTTCAAAGTCTTTCTTCCGAATTTGAAATCGAATCCCATTAAATCTTATATATTTGAATAAGTTTGCGACTAACTTTGTCAGATATCGTCGATTCACATCCATTGAAGCCCATTGAGGTCTATTGTCCCTTTGTGTTGTTTAAAAATTCTCAAAGTCTATCTTCCGAATTTGAAGTCGAATTTCATCAATCCTTATATATTTGAGTAAATTTTCAACTAACTTTGTCAGCAATCTTCGATTCACATCCATTGAAGCCCATTGAGCTCGATTGTCACTTAGTGTTGTTTAAAAATTTCCAAAGTCTATCTTCCGAATTTGAAGTCGAATCTCATCAATTCTTATATATTTGAGTAAATTTGCAACTAACTTTTTCAGCAATCTTCGATTCACTTCCATTGAAGCCCATTGAGGTCGATTGTCCCTTTGTGTTGTTTAAAAATTATCAAAGTCTATCTTCCGAATTTGAAGTCGAATCTCATTAATTCTTATATATTTGAGTAATTTTCCAACTAACTTTGTCAGCAATCTTCGATTCACTTCCATTGAAGCCCATTGAGGTCGATTGGCACCTTGATTGATTGAAAATTTTCAAAGTCTATCTTCCGAATTTGAAGTCGAATCTCATCAATTCTTATATATTTGAGTAAATTTGCAACTAACTTTTTCAGCAATCTTCAATTCACTTCCATTGAAGCCCATTGAGGTCGATTGTCCCTTTGTGTTGTTTAGAAATTTTCAAAGTCTATCTTCCGAATTAGAAGTCGAATCTCATCAATTCTTATATATTTGAGTGAAGTTGCAACTTACTTTGTCAGCAATCTTCGATTCACTTCCATTGAAGCCCATTGAGGTCGATTGTCACTTTGTATTGATTGAAAATTTTCAAAGTCTATCTTCCGAATTTGAAGTCGAATCTCATCAATTCTTATATATTTGAGTAAATTTGCAACTTTTGTCAGCAATCTTCGATTCACTTCCATTGAAGCCCATTGAGGTCGATTGTCACTTTGTGTTGTTTAAAAATTTTCAAAGTCTATCTTCCGAGTTTGAAGTCAAATCTCATCAATTCTTATATATTTGAATAAGTTTGCAACTAACTTTGTAAGATATCGTCGATTTACATTTATTGAAGCCCATTGAGGTCGATTGTCACTTTGTGTTGTTTGAAAATTTTCATAGTCTAATTCCCGAATTTGAAGTCGAATCTCATTAATTCTTATATATTTAAGTAATTTTTCAACTAACATTGTCAGCAATCTTCGATTCACTTCCATTGAAGCCCATTGAGCTCGATTGTCACTTAGTGTTGTTTAAAAATTTCCATAGTCATTCTTCCGAATTTGAAGTCGAATCTCATCAATTCTTATATATTTGAGTAAATTTCCAACTAACTTTTTCAGCAATCTTCGATTCACTTTTATTGAAGCCTATTGAGGTCGATTGTCACTTTGTGTTGTTTAAAAATTTTCAAAGTCTATCTTCCGAATTTGAAGTCGAATCTCATCAATTCTTATATATTTGAGTGAAGTTGCAACTTACTTTGTCAGCAATCTTCGATTCACTTCCATTGAAGCCCATTGAGGTCGATTGTCACTTTGTGTTGTTTGAAAATTTTCAAAGTCTATCTTCCGAGTTTGAAGTCGAATCTCATCAATTCTTATATATTTGAGTAAGTTTGCAACTAACTTTGTCAGATATCGTCGATTTACATTTATTGAAGCCCATTGAGGTCGATTGTCTCTTTGTGTTGTTTAGAAATTTTCAAAGTCTATCTTCCGAATTAGAAGTCGAATCTCATCAATTCTTATATATTTGAGTGAAGTTGCAACTTACTTTGTCAGCAATCTTCGATTCACTTCCATTGAAGCCCATTGAGGTCGATTGTCACTTTGTATTGATTGAAAATTTTCAAAGTCTATCTTCCGAATTTGAAGTCGAATCTCATCAATTCTTATATATTTGAGTAAATTTGCAACTTTTGTCAGCAATCTTCGATTCACTTCCATTGAAGCCCATTGAGGTCGATTGTCACTTTGTGTTGTTTAAAAATTTTCAAAGTCTATCTTCCGAGTTTGAAGTCAAATCTCATCAATTCTTATATATTTGAATAAGTTTGCAACTAACTTTGTAAGATATCGTCGATTTACATTTATTGAAGCCCATTGAGGTCGATTGTCACTTTGTGTTGTTTGAAAATTTTCAAAGTCTAATTCCCGAATTTGAAGTCGAATCTCATTAATTCTTATATATTTAAGTAATTTTTCAACTAACTTTGTCAGCAATCTTCGATTCACTTCCATTGAAGCCCATTGAGCTCGATTGTCACTTAGTGTTGTTTAAAAATTTCCAAAGTCTTTCTTCCGAATTTGAAGTCGAATCTCATCAATTCTTATATATTTGAGTAAATTTCCAACTAACTTTTTCAGCAATCTTCGATTCACTTTTATTGAAGCCTATTGAGGTCGATTGTCACTTTGTGTTGTTTAAAAATTTTCAAAGTCTATCTTCCGAATTTGAAGTCGAATCTCATCAATTCTTATATATTTGAGTGAAGTTGCAACTTACTTTGTCAGCAATCTTCGATTCACTTCCATTGAAGCCCATTGAGGTCGATTGTCACTTTGTGTTGTTTGAAAATTTTCAAAGTCTATCTTCCGAGTTTGAAGTCGAATCTCATCAATTCTTATATATTTGAGTAAGTTTGCAACTAACTTTGTCAGATATCGTCGATTTACATTTATTGAAGCCCATTGAGGTCGATTGTCTCTTTGTGTTGTTTAGAAATTTTCAAAGTCTATCTTCCGAATTTGATGTCAAATCTCATCAATTCTTATATATTTGAGTAAATTTCCAACTTACTTTGTCAGCAATCTTCGATTCACATCCATTGAAGCCCATTGAGGTCGATTGTCTCTTTGTGTTGTTTGAAAATTTTCAAAGTCTATCTTCCGAACTAGAAGTCGAATCTCATTAATTATATATATTTCAGTAAGTTTGCAACTAACTTTGTCAGCAATCGTCCATTTACTTCCATTGAACCCCTTTGGGGTCGATTGTCACTTTGTATTGATTGAAAATTTTCAAAGTCTATCTTCCGAATTAGAAGTCGAATCACATCAATTCTTATATATTTGAGTAAGTTTGCAACTAACTTTGTCAGCAATCGTCGCTTTACATGCATTGAAGCCCATTGAGGTCGATTGTCACTTTGTGTTGTTTGAAAATTTTCAAAGTCTATCTTCAGAATTTGAAGTGGAATCTCATCAATTCTTATATATTTGAGTGAAGTTGCAACTAACTTTTTCAGCAATCTTCGATTCACTTTTATTGAAGCCTATTGAGGTCGATTGTCACTTTGTGTTGTTTAAAAATTTTCAAAGTCTATCTTCCGAATTTGAAGTCGAATCTCATCAATTCTTATATATTTGAGTGAAGTTGCAACTTACTTTGTCAGCAATCTTCGATTCACTTCCATTGAAGCCCATTGAGGTCGATTGTCACTTTGTGTTGTTTGAAAATTTTCAAAGTCTATCTTCCGAGTTTGAAGTCGAATCTCATCAATTCTTATATATTTGAGTAAGTTTGCAACTAACTTTGTCAGATATCGTCGATTTACATTTATTGAAGCCCATTGAGGTCGATTGTCTCTTTGTGTTGTTTAGAAATTTTCAAAGTCTATCTTCCGAATTAGAAGTCGAATCTCATCAATTCTTATATATTTGAGTGAAGTTGCAACTTACTTTGTCAGCAATCTTCGATTCACTTCCATTGAAGCCCATTGAGGTCGATTGTCACTTTGTATTGATTGAAAATTTTCAAAGTCTATCTTCCGAATTTGAAGTCGAATCTCATCAATTCTTATATATTTGAGTAAATTTGCAACTTTTGTCAGCAATCTTCGATTCACTTCCATTGAAGCCCATTGAGGTCGATTGTCACTTTGTGTTGTTTAAAAATTTTCAAAGTCTATCTTCCGAGTTTGAAGTCAAATCTCATCAATTCTTATATATTTGAATAAGTTTGCAACTAACTTTGTAAGATATCGTCGATTTACATTTATTGAAGCCCATTGAGGTCGATTGTCACTTTGTGTTGTTTGAAAATTTTCAAAGTCTAATTCCCGAATTTGAAGTCGAATCTCATTAATTCTTATATATTTAAGTAATTTTTCAACTAACTTTGTCAGCAATCTTCGATTCACTTCCATTGAAGCCCATTGAGCTCGATTGTCACTTAGTGTTGTTTAAAAATTTCCAAAGTCTTTCTTCCGAATTTGAAGTCGAATCTCATCAATTCTTATATATTTGAGTAAATTTCCAACTAACTTTTTCAGCAATCTTCGATTCACTTTTATTGAAGCCTATTGAGGTCGATTGTCACTTTGTGTTGTTTAAAAATTTTCAAAGTCTATCTTCCGAATTTGAAGTCGAATCTCATCAATTCTTATATATTTGAGTGAAGTTGCAACTTACTTTGTCAGCAATCTTCGATTCACTTCCATTGAAGCCCATTGAGGTCGATTGTCACTTTGTGTTGTTTGAAAATTTTCAAAGTCTATCTTCCGAGTTTGAAGTCGAATCTCATCAATTCTTATATATTTGAGTAAGTTTGCAACTAACTTTGTCAGATATCGTCGATTTACATTTATTGAAGCCCATTGAGGTCGATTGTCTCTTTGTGTTGTTTAGAAATTTTCAAAGTCTATCTTCCGAATTTGATGTCAAATCTCATCAATTCTTATATATTTGAGTAAATTTCCAACTTACTTTGTCAGCAATCTTCGATTCACATCCATTGAAGCCCATTGAGGTCGATTGTCTCTTTGTGTTGTTTGAAAATTTTCAAAGTCTATCTTCCGAACTAGAAGTCGAATCTCATTAATTATATATATTTCAGTAAGTTTGCAACTAACTTTGTCAGCAATCGTCCATTTACTTCCATTGAACCCCTTTGGGGTCGATTGTCACTTTGTATTGATTGAAAATTTTCAAAGTCTATCTTCCGAATTAGAAGTCGAATCACATCAATTCTTATATATTTGAGTAAGTTTGCAACTAACTTTGTCAGCAATCGTCGCTTTACATGCATTGAAGCCCATTGAGGTCGATTGTCACTTTGTGTTGTTTGAAAATTTTCAAAGTCTATCTTCAGAATTTGAAGTGGAATCTCATCAATTCTTATATATTTGAGTGAAGTTGCAACTAACTTTGTCAGCAATCTTCGATTCACTTCTATTGAAGCCCATTGAGGTCGATTGTCTCTTTGTGTTGTTTAGAAATTTTCAAAGTCTATCTTCCGAATTTGATGTCAAATCTCATCAATTCTTATATATTTGAGTAAATTTCCAACTAACTTTGTCAGCAATCTTCGATTCACTTCCATTGAAGCCCATTGAGGTCGATTGTCTCTTTGTGTTGTTTAGAAATTTTCAAAGTCTATCTTCCGAATTAGAAGTCGAATCTCATCAATTCTCATATATTTAAGTAAGTTTGCAACTAACTTTGTCAGCAATCGTCGCTTTACATCCATTGAAGCCCATTGAGGTCGATTGTCACTTTGCGTTGTTTGAAAATTTTCAAAGTCTATCTTCCGAACTAGAAGTCGAATCTCATCAATTATTATATATTTCGGTAAGTTTGCAACTAACTTTGTCAGCAATCGTCCATTTACTTCCATTGAACCCCTTTGGGGTCGATTGTCACTTTGTATTGATTGAAAATTTTTAAAGTCTATCTTCCGAATTAGGAGTCGAATCACATCAATTCTTATATATTTGAGTAAGTTTGCAACTAACTTTGTCAGCAATCGTCGCTTAACATGCATTGGAGCCCATTGAGGTCGATTGTCCCTTTGTGTTGTTTGAAAATTTTCAAAGTCTATCTTCAGAATTTGAAGTGGAATCTCATCAATTCTTATATATTTGAGTGAAGTTGCAACTAACTTTGTCAGCAATCGTCGATTTACATCAATTGAAGCCCATTGAGGTCGATTGTCACTTTATGTTTCTTAAAAATTTTCAAAGTCTATCTTCCGAGTTTGAAGTCGAATCTCATGAATTCTTATATATTTGAGTGAGTTTGCAACTAACTTTGTCAGCAATCCTCGATTTACTTCCACTGAAGCCTATTGAGGTCGATTGTCACTTTGTATTGTTTGAAAATTTTCAAAGTCTATCTTCCGAATTTGAAGTCGAATCTCATTAATTCTTATATATTTGAGTAATTTTTCAACTAACTTTGTCAGCAATCTTCGATTCACTGCCATTGAAGCCCATTGAGGTCGATTGGCACCTTGATTGATTGAAAATTTTCAAAGTCTATCTTCCGAATTAGAAGTCGAATCACATCAATTCTTATATATTTGAGTAAGTTTGCAGCTAACTTTGTCAGCAATCGTCGCTTTACATGCATTGAAGCCCATTGAGGTCGATTGTAACTTTGTGTTGTTTGAAAATTTTCAAAGTCTATCTCCCGAATTTGAAGTCGAATCTCATCAATTCTTATATATTTGAGTAAGTTCGCAACTAACTTTGTCAGATATCGTCGATTTACATTTAATGAAGCCCATTGAGGTCGATTGTCACTTTGTGTTGTTTGAAAATTTTCAAAGTTTATCTTCCGAATTTGAAGTCGAATCTCATCAATTCTTATATATTTGAGTAAATTTTCAACTAACTTTGTCAGCAATCTTCGATTCACATCCATTGAAGCCCATTGAGGTCGATTGTCTCTTTGTGTTGTTTAGAAATTTTCAAAGTCTATCTTCCGAACTAGAAGTCGAATCTCATCAACTATTATATATTTGAGTAAGTTTGCAACTAACTTTGTCAGCAATCGTCCATTTACTTCCATTGAACCCCTCTGGGGTCGATTGTCACTTTGTACTGATTGAAAATTTTCAAAGTCTATCTTCCGAATTAGAAGTCGAGTCACATCAATTCTCATATATTTGAGTAAGTTTGCAACTAACTTTGTCAGCAATCGTCGCTTTACATGCATTGAAGCCCATTGAGATCGATTGTCACTTTGTCTTGTTTGAAAATTTTCAAAGTCCATCTTCAGAATATGAAGTGGAATCTCATCAATTCTTATATATTTGAGTAAGTTTGCAACTAACTTTGTCAGATATCGTCGATTTTCTCTTAATGAAGCCCATTGATGTCGATTGTCTCTTTGTGTTGTTTAGAAATTTTCAAAGTCTATCTTCCGAATTTGAAGTCGAATCTCATCAATTCTTTCATATTTGAGTAAGTTTGCAACTAACTTTGTCAGCAATCGTCCATTTACTTCCATTGAACCCCTTTGGGGTCGATTGTCACTTTGTATTGATTGAAAATTTTCAAAGTCTATCTTCCGAATTAGAAGTCGAATCACATCAATTCTTATATATTTGAGTAAGTTTGCAACTAACTTTGTCAGCAATCGTCGCTTTACATGCATTGAAGCCCATTGAGGTCGTTTGTCACTTTGTCTTGTTTGAAAATTTTCAAAGTCTATCTTCAGAATTTGAAGTGGAATCTCATCAATTCTTATATATTTGAGTAAGTTTGCAACTAAATTTGTCAGATATCGTCGATTTACATTTATTGAAGCCCATTGAGGTCGATTGTCACTTTGTGTTGTTTGAAAATTTTCAAAGTCTATCTTCCGAATTTGAAGTCGAATCTCATCAATTCTTATATATTTGAGTAAATTTTCAACTAACTTTGTCAGCAATCTTCGATTCACATCCATTGAAGCCCATTGAGGTCGATTGTCACTTTGTGTTGTTTGAAAATTTTCAAAGTCTATCTTCCGAACTAGAAGTCGAATCTCATCAATTATTATATATTTGAGTAAGTTTGCAACTAACTTTGTCAGCAATCGTCCATTTACTTCCATTGAACCCCTTTGGGGTCGATTGTCACTTTGTATTGATTGAAAATTTTCGAAGTCTATCTTCCGAATTAGAAGTCGAATCACATCAATTCTTATATATTTGAGTAAGTTTGCAACTAACTTTGTCAGCAATCGTCGCTTTACATGCATTGAAGCCCATTGAGGTCGATTGTCACTTTGTTTTGTTTGAAAATGTTCAAAGTCTATCTTCAGAATTTGAAGTCGAATCTCATCAATTCTTATATATTTGAGTGAGTTCGCAACTAACTTTGTCAGATATCGTCGATTTACATCTATTGAAGCCCATTGAGGTCGATTGTCACTTTATGTTTCTTAAAAATTTTCAAAGTCTATCTTCCGAATTTGAAGTCGAATCTCATTAATTCTTATATATTTGAGTAATTTTTTAACTAACTTTCTCAGCAATCTTCGATTCACTTCCATTGAAGCCCATTGAGGTCGATTGGCACCTTGATTGATTGAAAATTTTCAAAGTCTATCTTCAGAATTTGAAGTCGAATCTCATCAATTCTTATATATTTGAGTGAGTTCGCAACTAACTTTTTCAGATATCGTCGATTTACATCAATTGAAGCCCATTGAGATCGATTGTCACTTTGTCTTGTTTGAAAATTTTCAAAGTCCATCTTCAGAATATGAAGTGGAATCTCATCAATTCTTATATATTTGAGTAAGTTTGCAACTAACTTTGTCAGATATCGTCGATTTACTCTTAATGAAGCCCATTGATGTCGATTGTCTCTTTGTGTTGTTTAGAAATTTTCAAAGTCTATCTTCCGAATTTGAAGTCGAATCTCATCAATTCTTTCATATTTGAGTAAGTTTGCAACTAACTTTGTCAGCAATCGTCCATTTACTTCCATTGAACCCCTTTGGGGTCGATTGTCACTTTGTATTGATTGAAAATTTTCAAAGTCTATCTTCCGAATTAGAAGTCGAATCACATCAATTCTTATATATTTGAGTAAGTTTGCAACTAACTTTGTCAGCAATCGTCGCTTTACATGCATTGAAGCCCATTGAGGTCGTTTGTCACTTTGTCTTGTTTGAAAATTTTCAAAGTCTATCTTCAGAATTTGAAGTGGAATCTCATCAATTCTTATATATTTGAGTAAGTTTGCAACTAACTTTGTCAGATATCGTCGATTTACATTTAATGGAGCCCATTGAGGTCGATTGTCTCTTTGTGTTGTTTAGAAATTTTCAAAGTCTATCTTCCGAATTTGAAGTCGAATCTCATCAATTCTTATATATTTGAGTAAGTTTGCAACTAAATTTGTCAGATATCGTCGATTTACATTTATTGAAGCCCATTGAGGTCGAATGTCACTTTGTGTTGTTTGAAAATTTTCAAAGTCTATCTTCCGAATTTGAAGTCGAATCTCATCAATTCTTATATATTTGAGTAAATTTTCAACTAACTTTGTCAGCAATCTTCGATTCACATCCATTGAAGCCCATTGAGGTCGATTGTCACTTTGTGTTGTTTGAAAATTTTCAAAGTCTATCTTCAGAATTTGAAGTCGAATCTCATCAATTCTTATATATTTGAGTGAGTTCGCAACTAACTTCTTCAGATATCGTCGATTTACATCAATTGAAGCCCATTGAGGTCGATTGTCACTTTGTGTTGTTTGAAAGTTTTCAAAGTCTATCTTCCGAGTTTGAAGTCGAATCTCATCAATTCTTATATATTTGAGTGAAGTTGCAACTAAATTTGTCAGCAATCGTCGATTTACATCAATTGAAGCCCATTGAGGTCGATTGTCACTTTGTGTTGTTTGAAAATTTCCAAAGTCTATTTTTAGAATTTGAATTGGAATCTCATCAATTCTGATATATTTGAGTGAGTTTGCAACTAACTTTTTCAGCAATCCTCGATTCACATCCATTGAAGCCCATTGAGGTCGATTGTCACTTTGTGTTGTTTGAAAATTTTTAAAGTCTATTTTCCGAATTAGAAGTCGAATCTCATCAATTCTTATATATTTGAGTGAAGTTGCAACTAACTTTGTCAGCAATCGTCCATTTACTTCCATTGAAGCCCATTGAGGTCGATTGTCACTTTGTATTGATTGTAAATTTTCAAAGTCTATCTTCCGAATTTGAAGTCGAATCTCATTAATTCTTATATATTTGAGTAATTTTTCAACTAACTTTGTCAGCAATCTTCGATTCACTTCCATTGAAGCCCATTGAGGTCGATTGGCACCTTGTGTTGATTGAAAATTTTCAAAGTCTATCATCCGAATTTGAAGTCGAATCTCATCAATTCTATATATTTGAGTAAATTTGCAACAACTATTTCAGCAATCGTTCATTTACTTCCATCGAAGCACATTGAGGTCGTTTGTCACTTTGTATTGATTAAAAATTTTCAAAGTCTTTCTTCCGAATTTGAAATCGAATCCCATTAAATCTTAAATATTTGAATAAGTTTGCGACTAACTTTGTCAGATATCGTCGATTCACATCCATTGAAGCCCATTGAGGTCTATTGTCCCTTTGTGTTGTTTAAAAATTCTCAAAGTCTATCTTCCGAATTTGAAGTCGAATTTCATCAATCCTTATATATTTGAGTAAATTTTCAACTAACTTTGTCAGCAATCTTCGATTCACATCCATTGAAGCCCATTGAGCTCGATTGTCACTTAGTGTTGTTCAAAAATTTCCAAAGTCTATCTTCCGAATTTGAAGTCGAATCTCATCAATTCTTATATATTTGAGTAAATTTGCAACTAACTTTTTCAGCAATCTTCGATTAACTTCCATTGAAGCCCATTGAGGTCGATTGTCCCTTTGTGTTGTTTAAAAATTCTCAAAGTCTATCTTCCGAATTTGAAGTCGAATCTCATCAATTCTTATATATTTGAGTAAGTTTGCAACTAACTTTGTCAGATATCGTCGATTTACATTAATTGAAGCCCATTGAGGTCGATTGTTACATTGTATTGTTTGAAAATTTTCAAAGTCTATCTTCCGAATTTGAAGTCAAATCTCATCAATTTTTATATATTTGAGTAAGTTTGCAACTTACTTTGTCAGATATCGTCGATTTATATTTATCGAAGTCCATTGAGGTCGATTGTCACTTTGTGTTGTTTGAAAATTTTCAAAGTCTATCTTCCGAATTTGAAGCCGAATCTCGTCAAATCTTATATATTTGAGTAAGTTTGCAACTAACTTTGTAAGATATCGTCGATTTACATTTATTGAAGCCTATTGAGGTCGATTGTCACTTTGTGTTGTTTGAAAATTTTCAAAGTCTATCTTCCGAATTAGAAGTCGAATCTCATCAATTCTTATATATTTGAGTAAATTTGCAACTAACTTTTTCAGCAATCTTCGATTCACTTCCATCGAGGTCGATTGTCCCTTTGTGTTGTTTAAAAATTTTAAAAGTCTATCTTCCGAATTTGAAGTCGAATCTCATCAATTCTTATATATTTGAGTAAATTTGCAACTAACTTTTTCAGCAATCTTCGATTCACTTCCATTGAGGTCGATTGTCCCTTTGTGTTGTTTAAAAATTTTAAAAGTCTATCTTCCGAATTTGAAGTCGAATCTCATCAATTCTTATATATTTGAGTAAATTTGCAACTAACTTTTTCAGGAATCTTCGATTCACTTCCATTGAAGCCCATTGAGGTCGATTGTCCCTTTGTGTTGTTTAAAAATTCTCAAAGTCTATCTTCCGAATTTGAAGTCGAATTTCATCAATCCTTATATATTTGAGTAAATTTTCAACTATCTTTGTCAGCAATCTTCGATTCACATCCATTGAAGCCCATTGAGCTCGATTGTCACTTAGTGTTGTTTAAAAATTTCCAAAGTCTATCTTCCGAATTTGAAGTCGAATCTCATCAATTCTTATATATTTGAGTAAATTTGCAACTAACTTTTTCAGCAATCTTCGATTCACTTCCATTGAAGCCCATTGAGGTCGATTGTCCCTTTGTGTTGTTTAAAAATTCTCAAAGTCTATCTTCCGAATTTGAAGCCGAATCTCATCAATTCTTATATATTTGAGTAAGTTTGCAACTAACTTTGTCAGATATCGTCGATTTACATTTATTGAAGCCCATTGAGGTCGATTGTTACATTGTATTGTTTGAAAATTTTCAGAGTCTATCTTCCGAATTTGAAGTCAAACCTCATCAATTCTTATATATTTGAGTAAGTTTGCAACTAACTATGTCAGATATCGTCGATTTACATTTATTGAAGCCCATTGAGGTCGATTGTCACTTTGTGTTGTTTGATAATTTTCAAAGTCTATCTTCCGAATTAGAAGTCGAATCTCATCAATTCTTATATATTTGAGTAAATTTTCAACTAACTTTGTCAGCAATCTTCGATTCACATCCATTGAAGCCCATTGAGCTCGATTGTCACTTAGTGTTGTTCAAAAATTTCTAAAGTCTTTCTTCCGAATCTGAAGTCGAATCTCATCAATTCTTATATATTTGAGTAAGTTTGCAATTAATTATGTCAGATATCGTCGATTTACATTTATTGAAGCCCATTGAGGTCGATTGTCACTTTGTGTTGTTTGAAAATTTTCAAAGTCTATCTTCAGAATTTGAAGTGGAATCTCATCAATTCTTATATATTTGAGTAAATTTTCAACTAACTTTGTCAGCA
This sequence comes from Diorhabda elongata, assembly GCA_026230145.1. Lineage (NCBI taxonomy): Eukaryota > Metazoa > Arthropoda > Insecta > Coleoptera > Chrysomelidae > Diorhabda > Diorhabda elongata. The sequence continues at coordinate 11,570,547 of CM047936.1, forward strand.
ATCTTCGAATCACATCCATTGAAGCCCATTGAGCTCGATTGTCACTTAGTGTTGTTCAAAAATTTCCAAAGTCTATCTTCCGAATTTGAAGTCGAATCTCATCAATTCTTATATATTTGAGTAAATTTGCAACTAACTATGTCATATATCGTCGATTTACATTTATTGAAGCCCATTGAGGTCGATTGTTACATTGTATTGTTTGAAAATTTTCAAAGTCTATCTTCCGAATTTGAAGTCAAATCTCATCAATTCTTATATATTTGAGTAAGTTTGCAACTAACTATGTCAGATATCGTCGATTTACATTTATTGAAGCCCATTTAGGTCGATTGTCACTTTGTGTTGTTTGAAAATTTTCAAAGTCTATCTTCCGAATTAGAAGTCGAATCTCATCAATTCTTATATATTTGAGTAAATTTTCAGCTTACTTTGTCAGCAATCTTCGATTCACATCCATTGAAACCCATTGAGCTCGATTGTCACTTAGTGTTGTTCAAAAATTTCCAAAGTCTATCTTCCGAATCTGAAGTCGAATCTCATCAATACTTATATATTTGAGTAAATTTGCAACTAACTTTTTCAGCAATCTTCGATTCACTTCCATTGAAGCCCATTGAGGTCGATTGTCCCTTTGTGTTGTTTAAAAATTCTCAAAGTCTATCTCCCGAATTTGAAGTCGAAACTCATCAATTCTTATATATTTAAGTAAGTTTGCAACTAACTTTGTCAGATATCGTCGATTTACATTTATTGAAGCCCATTGAGGTCGATTGTTACATTGTATTGTTTGAAAATTTTCAAAGTCTATCTTCCGAATTTGAAGTCAAATCTCATCAATTTTTATATATTTGAGTAATTTTGCAACTAACTTTGTCAGATATCGTCGATTTACATTTATTGAAGCCCATTGAGGTCGATTGTCACTTTGTGTTGTTTGAAAATTTTCAAAGTCTATCTCCCGGATTAGAAGTCGAATCTCATCAATTATTATATATTTGAGTAAATTTTCAACTAACTTTGTCAGCAATCTTCGATTCACTACCATTGAAGCCCATTGAGCTCGATTGTCACTTAGTGTTGTTCAAAAATTTCCAAAGTCTATCTTCCGAATCTGAATTCGAATCTCATCAATACTTATATATTTGAGTAAATTTGCAACTAACTTTTTCAGCAATCTTCGATTCACTTCCATTGGAGCCCATTGAGGTCGATTGTCCCTTTGTGTTGTTTAAAAATTCTCAAAGTCTATCTTCCGAATTTGAAGTCGAATCTCATCAATTCTTATATATTTGAGTAAGTTTGCAACTAACTTTGTCAGATATCGTCGATTTACATTTATTGAAGCCCATTGAGGTCGATTGTCACATTGTATTGTTTGAAAATTTTCAAAGTCTATCTTCCGAATTAGAAGTCGAATCTCATCAATTCTTATATATTTGAGTAAATTTGCAACTAACTTTTTCAGCAATCTTCGATTCACTTCCATTGGAGCCCATTGAGGTCGATTGTCCCTTTGTGTTGTTTAAAAATTCTCAAAGTCTATCTCCCGAATTTGAAGTCGAAACTCATCAATTCTTATATATTTAAGTAAGTTTGCAACTAACTTTGTCAGATATCGTCGATTTACATTTATTGAAGCCCATTGAGGTCGATTGTTACATTGTATTGTTTGAAAATTTTCAAAGTCTATCTTCCGAATTTGAAGTCAAATCTCATCAATTTTTATATATTTGAGTAATTTTGCAACTAACTTTGTCAGATATCGTCGATTTACATTTATTGAAGCCCATTGAGGTCGATTGTCACTTTGTGTTGTTTGAAAATTTTCAAAGTCTATCTCCCGGATTAGAAGTCGAATCTCATCAATTATTATATATTTGAGTAAATTTTCAACTAACTTTGTCAGCAATCTTCGATTCACTACCATTGAAGCCCATTGAGCTCGATTGTCACTTAGTGTTGTTCAAAAATTTCCAAAGTCTATCTTCCGAATCTGAATTCGAATCTCATCAATACTTATATATTTGAGTAAATTTGCAACTAACTTTTTCAGCAATCTTCGATTCACTTCCATTGGAGCCCATTGAGGTCGATTGTACCTTTGTGTTGTTTAAAAATTCTCAAAGTCTATCTTCCGAATTTGAAGTCGAATCTCATCAATTCTTATATATTTGAGTAAGTTTGCAACTAACTTTGTCAGATATCGTCGATTTACATTTATTGAAGCCCATTGAGGTCGATTGTCACATTGTATTGTTTGAAAATTTTCAAAGTCTATCTTCCGAATTAGAAGTCGAATCTCATCAATTCTTATATATTTGAGTAAATTTGCAACTAACTTTTTCAGCAATCTTCGATTCACTTCCATTGGAGCCCATTGAGGTCGATTGTCCCTTTGTGTTGTTTAAAAATTCTCAAAGTCTATCTTCCGAATTTGAAGTCAAATCTCATCAATTTTTATATATTTAAGTAAGTTTGCAACTAACTTTGTCAGATATCGTCGATTTACATTTATTGGAGCCCATTGAGGTCGATTGTCACTTTGTGTTGTTTAAAAATTTTCAAAGTCTATCTTCCGAATTAGAAGTCGAATCTCATCAATTCTTATATATTTGAGTAAATTTGCAACTAACTTTGTCAGATATCGTCGATTTACATTTATTGAAGCCCATTGAGGTCGATTGTTACATTGTATTGTTTGAAAATTTTCAAAGTCTATCTTCCGAATTTGAAGTCAAATCTCATCAATTTTTATATATTTGAGTAATTTTGCAACTAACTTTGTCAGATATCGTCGATTTACATTTATTGAAGCCCATTGAGGTCGATTGTCACTTTGTGTTGTTTGAAAATTTTCAAAGTCTATCTCCCGGATTAGAAGTCGAATCTCATCAATTATTATATATTTGAGTAAATTTTCAACTAACTTTGTCAGCAATCTTCGATTCACTACCATTGAAGCCCATTGAGCTCGATTGTCACTTAGTGTTGTTCAAAAATTTCCAAAGTCTATCTTCCGAATCTGAATTCGAATCTCATCAATACTTATATATTTGAGTAAATTTGCAACTAACTTTTTCAGCAATCTTCGATTCACTTCCATTGGAGCCCATTGAGGTCGATTGTCCCTTTGTGTTGTTTAAAAATTCTCAAAGTCTATCTTCCGAATTTGAAGTCAAATCTCATCAATTTTTATATATTTAAGTAAGTTTGCAACTAACTTTGTCAGATATCGTCGATTTACATTTATTGGAGCCCATTGAGGTCGATTGTCACTTTGTGTTGTTTAAAAATTTTCAAAGTCTATCTTCCGAATTAGAAGTCGAATCTCATCAATTCTTATATATTTGAGTAAATTTGCAACTAACTTTTTCAGCAATCTTCGATTCACTTCCATTGAGGTCGATTGTCCCTTTGTGTTGTTTGAAAATTTTAAAAGTGTATCTTCCGAATTTGAAGTCGAATCTCATCAATTTTATATATTTGAGTAAATTTGCAATTAACTTTTTCAGCAATCTTCGATTCACTTAAATTGAGGTCGATTGTCCCTTTGTGTTGTTTAAAAATTTTAAAAGTCTATCTTCCGAATATGAAGTCGAATCTCATCAATTCTTATATATTTGAGTGAAGTTGCAACTAACTTTGTCAGCAATCGTCCATTTACTTCCATTGAAGCCCATTGAGCTCGATTGTCACTTTGTATTGATTGAAAATTTTCAATGTCTATCATCCGAATTTGGAGTCGAATCTCATCAATTCTCATATATTTGAGTGAATTTGCAACAACTTTTTCAGCAATCGTCCATTTACTTCCATCGAAGCACATTGAGGTCGATTGTCATTTTGTATTGATTAAAAATTTTCAAGTCTTTCTTCCGAATTTGAAATCGAATCCCATTAATTCCTATATATTTGAATAAGTTTGCAACTAACTTTTTCAGCAATCTTCGATTCACTTCCATTGAAGCCCATTGAGGTCGATTGTCCCTTTGTGTTGTTTAAAAATTCTCAAAGTCTATCTTCCGAATTTGAAGTCGAATCTAATCAATTCTTATATATTTGAGTGAAGTTGCAACTAACTTTGTCAGATATCGTCGATTTACATTCATTGAAGACCATTGAGGTCGATTGTCACTTTGTGTTGTTTGAAAATTTTCAAAGTCTATCTTCCGAATTTGAAGTCGAATATCATCAATTCTTATATATTTGATTAATTTTTCAACTAACTTCTTCAGCAATCTTCGATTCTTTTCCATTGAAGCCCATTGAGGTCGATTGTCACTTTGTGTTGTTTAAAAATTCTCAAAGTCTATCTTCCGAATTTGAAGTCGAATCTCATCAATTCTTATATATTTGAGTGAGTTTGCAACTAACTTTGTCAGATATCGTCGATTTACATTTATTGAAGCACATTGAGGTCGATTGTCATTTTGTGTTGTTTGGAAATTTTCAAAGTCTATCTTCCGAATTATAAGTCGAATCTCATCAATTCTTATATATTTGAGTAATTTTGCAACTAACTTATTCAGCAATCTTCGATTCACTTCCATTGAACCCATTGAGGTCGATTGTCACTTTGTGTTGTTTGAAAATTTTCAAAGTCAATCTTCCGAATTTAAAGTCGAATCTCATCAATTCTAATATATTTGAGTAAGTTTGCAACTAACTTTGTCAGATATCGTCCATTTAATTCCATTGAAGCCCATTGAGGTCGATTCTCACTTTGTATTGATTGAAAATTATCAAAGTCTATCTTCCGAATTAGAAGTCGAATCTCATCAATTCTTATATATTTGAGTGAGTTCGCAACTAACTTTGTCAGCAATCCTCGATTTACATCCATTGAAGCCCATTGAGCTCGATTGTCACTTAGTGTTGTTCAAAAATTTCCAAAGTCTATCTTCCGAATTTGAAGTCGAATCTCGTCAATTCTTATATATATTAGTGAATTTGCAACTATCTTTTTCAGCAATCTTCGATTCACTTCCATTGAAGCCCATTGAGGTCGATTGTCCCTTTGTGTTGTTCAAAAATTTTCAAAGTCTATCTTCCGAATTTGAAGTCGAATCTCATCGATTCTTATATATTTGAGTAAAGTTTCAACTAACTTTGTCAGATATCGTCGATTTACATTTATTGAAGCCCATTGAGGTCGATTGTCTCTTTGTGTTGTTTAGAAATTTTCAAAGTCTATCTTCCGAATTTGAAGTCGAATCTCATCAATTCTTATATATTTGAGTGAAGTTGCAACTAACTTTGTCAGCATTTGTCGATTTACATCAATTGAAGCCCATTGAGGTCGATTGTCACTTTGTGTTTTTTGAAAATTTTCAAAGTCTATCTTCCGAATTTGAAGTCGAATCTCATCAATTCTTATATATTTGAGTAAATTTGCAACTAACTTTCTCAGCAATCTTCGATTCACTTCCATTGAAGCCCATTGAAGTCGATTGTCACTTTGTGTTGATAAAAATTTTCAAAGTCTATCTTCCGAATTTGAAGTCGAATCTCATCAATTCTTATATATTTGAGTAAGTTTGCAACTAACTTTGTCAGATATCGTTGATTTACATTTATTGAAGCCCATTGAGGTCGATTGTCTCTTTTTTTTTTTTAGAAATTTCCAAAGTCTATCTTCCGAATTTGAAGTCGAATCTCATCAATTCTTATATATTTGAGTGAGTTTGCAACTAACTTTGTCAGATATCGTCGATTTACATTTATTGAAGACCATTGAGGTCGATTGTCACTTTGTGTTGTTTGAAAATTTTTAAAGTCTATCTTCCGAATTAGAAGTCCATCTCATCAATTCTTATATATTTGAGTAAAGTTTCAACTAACTTTGTCAGCAATCTTCGATTCACATCCATTGAAGCCCATTGAGCTCGATTGTCACTTAGTGTTGTTCAAAAATTTCCAAAGTCTATCTTCCGAATTTGAAGTCGAATCTCATCAATTCTTATATATTTGAGTAAATTTGCAACTAACTTTTTCAGCAATCTTCGATTCACTTCCATTGAAGCCCATTGAGGTCGATTGTCCCTTAGTGTTGTTTAAAAATTTTCAAAGTCTATCTTCCGAACTTGAAGTCGAATCTCATCAATTCTTATATATTTGAGTAAGTTTGCAACTAACTTCTTCAGCAATCTTCGATTCTTTTCCATTGAAGCCCATTGAGGTCGATTGTCACTTTGTGTTGTTTAAAAATTCTCAAAGTCTATCTTCCAAATTAGAAGTCGAATATCATCAATTCTTATATATTTGAGTAATTTTGCAACTAACTTCTTCAGCAATCTTCGATTCTTTTCCATTGAAGCCCATTGAGGTCGATTGTCACTTTGTGTTGTTTAAAAATTCTCAAAGTCTATCTTCCGAATTAGAAGTCGAATCTCATCAATTCTCATATATTTGAGTGAGTTTGCAACTAACTTTGTCAGATATCGTCGATTTACATTTATTGAAGCCCATTGAGGTCGATTGTCTCTTGTTTTTTTTAGAAATTTCCAAAGTCTATCTTCCGAATTTGAAGTCGAATCTCATCAATTCTTATATATTTGAGTGAGTTTGCAACTAACTTTGTCAGATATCGTCGATTTACATTTATTGAAGACCATTGAGGTCGATTGTCACTTTGTGTTGTTTGAAAATTTTTAAAGTCTATCTTCCGAATTAGAAGTCGAATCTCATCAATTCTTATATATTTGAGTAAAGTTTCAACTAACTTTGTCAGCAATCTTCTATTCACATCCATTGAAGCCCATTGAGCTCGATTGTCACTTAGTGTTGTTCAAAAATTTCCAAAGTCTATCTTCCGAACTTGAAGTCGAATCTCATCAATTCTTATATATTTGAGTAAGTTTGCAACTCACTTTGTCAGATATCGTCGATTTACATTCATTGAAGACCATTGAGGTCGATTGTCACTTTGTGTTGTTTGAAAATTTTCAAAGTCTATCTTCCGAATTTGAAGTCGAATATCATCAATTCTTATATATTTGAGTAATTTTGCAACTAACTTCTTCAGCAATCTTCGATTCTTTTCCATTGAAGCCCATTGAGGTCGATTGTCACTTTGTGTTGTTTAAAAATTCTCAAAGTCTATCTTCCGAATTAGAAGTCGAATCTCATCAATTCTCATATATTTGAGTGAGTTTGCAACTAACTTTGTCAGATTTCGTCGATTTACATTTATTGAAGCCCATTGAGGTCGATAGTCACTTTGTGTTGTTTGAAAATTTTTAAAGTCTATCTTCCGAATTTGAAGTCGAATCTCATCAATTCTTATATATTCGAGTAAATTTGCAACTAACTTTTTCAGCAATCTTCGATTCACTTCCATTGAAGCCCATTGAGGTCGATTGTCACTTTGTGTTGTTTAAAAATTTTCAAAATCTATCTTCCGAATTTGAAGTCGAATCTCATCAATTCTTATATATTTGAGTAAGTTTGCAACTAACTTTGTCAGATATCGTCGATTTACATTTATTGAAGCCCATTGAGGTCGATTGTCTCTTTTTTTTTTAGAAATTTCCAAAGTCTATCTTCCGAATTTGAAGTCGAATCTCATCAATTCTTATATATTTGAGTGAGTTTGCAACTAACTTTGTCAGATATCGTCGATTTACATTTATTGAAGACCATTGAGGTCGATTGTCACTTTTTTTTTTTTAGAAATTTCCAAAGTCTATCTTCCGAATTTGAAGTCGAATCTCATCAATTCTTATATATTTGAGTGAGTTTGCAACTAACTTTGTCAGATATCGTCGATTTACATTTATTGAAGACCATTGAGGTCGATTGTCACTTTGTGTTGTTTGAAAATTTTTAAAGTCTATCTTCCGAATTAGAAGTCCATCTCATCAATTCTTATATATTTGAGTAAAGTTTCAACTAACTTTGTCAGCAATCTTCGATTCACATCCATTGAAGCCCATTGAGCTCGATTGTCACTTAGTGTTGTTCAAAAATTTCCAAAGTCTATCTTCCGAATTTGAAGTCGAATCTCATCAATTCTTATATATTTGAGTAAATTTGCAACTAACTTTTTCAGCAATCTTCGATTCACTTCCATTGAAGCCCATTGAGGTCGATTGTCCCTTAGTGTTGTTTAAAAATTTTCAAAGTCTATCTTCCGAACTTGAAGTCGAATCTCATCAATTCTTATATATTTGAGTAAGTTTGCAACTAACTTCTTCAGCAATCTTCGATTCTTTTCCATTGAAGCCCATTGAGGTCGATTGTCACTTTGTGTTGTTTAAAAATTCTCAAAGTCTATCTTACAAATTAGAAGTCGAATATCATCAATTCTTATATATTTGAGTAATTTTGCAACTAACTTCTTCAGCAATCTTCGATTCTTTTCCATTGAAGCCCATTGAGGTCGATTGTCACTTTGTGTTGTTTAAAAATTCTCAAAGTCTATCTTCCGAATTAGAAGTCGAATCTCATCAATTCTCATATATTTGAGTGAGTTTGCAACTAACTTTGTCAGATATCGTCGATTTACATTTATTGAAGCCCATTGAGGTCGATTGTCTCTTGTTTTTTTTAGAAATTTCCAAAGTCTATCTTCCGAATTTGAAGTCGAATCTCATCAATTCTTATATATTTGAGTGAGTTTGCAACTAACTTTGTCAGATATCGTCGATTTACATTTATTGAAGACCATTGAGGTCGATTGTCACTTTGTGTTGTTTGAAAATTTTTAAAGTCTATCTTCCGAATTAGAAGTCGAATCTCATCAATTCTTATATATTTGAGTAAAGTTTCAACTAACTTTGTCAGCAATCTTCTATTCACATCCATTGAAGCCCATTGAGCTCGATTGTCACTTAGTGTTGTTCAAAAATTTCCAAAGTCTATCTTCCGAACTTGAAGTCGAATCTCATCAATTCTTATATATTTGAGTAAGTTTGCAACTCACTTTGTCAGATATCGTCGATTTACATTCATTGAAGACCATTGAGGTCGATTGTCACTTTGTGTTGTTTGAAAATTTTCAAAGTCTATCTTCCGAATTTGAAGTCGAATATCATCAATTCTTATATATTTGAGTAATTTTGCAACTAACTTCTTCAGCAATCTTCGATTCTTTTCCATTGAAGCCCATTGAGGTCGATTGTCACTTTGTGTTGTTTAAAAATTCTCAAAGTCTATCTTCCGAATTAGAAGTCGAATCTCATCAATTCTCATATATTTGAGTGAGTTTGCAACTAACTTTGTCAGATTTCGTCGATTTACATTTATTGAAGCCCATTGAGGTCGATAGTCACTTTGTGTTGTTTGAAAATTTTTAAAGTCTATCTTCCGAATTTGAAGTCGAATCTCATCAATTCTTATATATTCGAGTAAATTTGCAACTAACTTTTTCAGCAATCTTCGATTCACTTCCATTGAAGCCCATTGAGGTCGATTGTCACTTTGTGTTGTTTAAAAATTTTCAAAATCTATCTTCCGAATTTGAAGTCGAATCTCATCAATTCTTATATATTTGAGTAAGTTTGCAACTAACTTTGTCAGATATCGTCGATTTACATTTATTGAAGCCCATTGAGGTCGATTGTCTCTTTTTTTTTTAGAAATTTCCAAAGTCTATCTTCCGAATTTGAAGTCGAATCTCATCAATTCTTATATATTTGAGTGAGTTTGCAACTAACTTTGTCAGATATCGTCGATTTACATTTATTGAAGACCATTGAGGTCGATTGTCACTTTGTGTTGTTTGAAAATTTTTAAAGTCTATCTTCCGAATTAGAAGTCGAATCTCATAAATTCTTATATATTTGAGTAAAGTTTCAACTAACTTTGTCAGCAATCTTCGATTCACATCCATTGAAGCCCATTGAGCTCGATTGTCACTTAGTGTTGTTCAAAAATTTCCAAAGTCTATCTTCCGAGTTTGAAGTCGAATCTCATCAATTCTTATATATTTGAGTAAATTTGCAACTAACTTTTTCAACAATCTTCGATTCACTTCCATTGAAGCCCATTGAGGTTGATTGTCCCTTAGTGTTGTTTAAAAATTTTCAAAGTCTATCTTCCGAATTTGATGTCGAATATTATCAATTCTTATATATTTGAGTGAGTTTGCAACTAACTTTGTCAGATATCGTCGATTTACATTTATTGAAGACCATTGAGGTCGATTATCACTTTGTGTTGTTTGAAAATTTTCAAAGTCTATCTTCCGAATTAGAAGTCGAATCTCATCAATTCTTATATATTTGAGTAATTTTGCAACTAACTTTTTCAGCAATCTTCGATTCACTTCCATTGAAGCCCATTGAGGTCGATTGTCACTTTGTGTTGTTTAATAATTTTCAAAGTCTATCTTCCGAATTTGAAGTCGAATCTCATCAATTCTTATATATTTGAGTAAGTTTGCAACTAACTTTGTCAGATATCGTCGATTTACATTTATTGAAGCCCATTGAGGTCGATTGTCTCTTTGTGTTGTTTAGAAATTTTCAAAGTCTATCTTCCGAATTAGAAGTCGAATCTCATCAATTCTTATATATTTGAGTGAGTTCGCAACTAACTTTGTCAGCAATACTTGATTTACATCCAATGAAGCCCATTGAGGTCGATAGTCACTTTGTGTTGTTTGAAAATTTTTAAAGTCTATTTTCCGAATTAGAAGTTGAATCTCATCAATTCTTATATATTTGAGTGAGGTTGCAACTAACTTTGTCAGCAATCGTCCATTTACTTCCATTGAAGCCCATTGAGGTGGATTGTCTCTTTTTTTTTTTAGAAATTTCCAAAGTCTATCTTCCGAATTAGAAGTCGAATCTCATAAATTCTTATATATTTGAGTGAAGTTGCAACTAACTTTGTCAGCATTTGTCGATTTACATCAATTGAAGCCCATTGAGGTCGATTGTCACTTTGTGTTTTTTGAAAATTTTCAAAGTCTATCTTCCGAATTTGAAGTCGAATCTCATCAATTCTTATATATTTGAGTAAATTTGCAACTAACTTTCTCAGCAATCTTCGATTCACTTCCATTGAAGCCCATTGAAGTCGATTGTCACTTTGTGTTGATAAAAATTTTCAAAGTCTATCTTCCGAATTTGAAGTCGAATCTCATCAATTCTTATATATTTGAGTAAGTTTGCAACTAACTTTGTCAGATATCGTTGATTTACATTTATTGAAGCCCATTGAGGTCGATTGTCTCTTTTTTTTTTTTTAGAAATTTCCAAAGTCTATCTTCCGAATTTGAAGTCGAATCTCATCAATTCTTATATATTTGAGTGAGTTTGCAACTAACTTTGTCAGATATCGTCGATTTACATTTATTGAAGACCATTGAGGTCGATTGTCACTTTGTGTTGTTTGAAAATTTTTAAAGTCTATCTTCCGAATTAGAAGTCCATCTCACCAATTCTTATATATTTGAGTAAAGTTTCAACTAACTTTGTCAGCAATCTTCGATTCACATCCATTGAAGCCCATTGAGCTCGATTGTCACTTAGTGTTGTTCAAAAATTTCCAAAGTCTATCTTCCGAATTTGAAGTCGAATCTCATCAATTCTTATATATTTGAGTAAATTTGCAACTAACTTTTTCAGCAATCTTCGATTCACTTCCATTGAAGCCCATTGAGGTCGATTGTCCCTTAGTGTTGTTTAAAAATTTTCAAAGTCTATCTTCCGAACTTGAAGTCGAATCTCATCAATTCTTATATATTTGAGTAAGTTTGCAACTAACTTCTTCAGCAATCTTCGATTCTTTTCCATTGAAGCCCATTGAGGTCGATTGTCACTTTGTGTTGTTTAAAAATTCTCAAAGTCTATCTTCCAAATTAGAAGTCGAATATCATCAATTCTTATATATTTGAGTAATTTTGCAACTAACTTCTTCAGCAATCTTCGATTCTTTTCCATTGAAGCCCATTGAGGTCGATTGTCACTTTGTGTTGTTTAAAAATTCTCAAAGTCTATCTTCCGAATTAGAAGTCGAATCTCATCAATTCTCATATATTTGAGTGAGTTTGCAACTAACTTTGTCAGATATCGTCGATTTACATTTATTGAAGCCCATTGAGGTCGATTGTCTCTTGTTTTTTTTAGAAATTTCCAAAGTCTATCTTCCGAATTTGAAGTCGAATCTCATCAATTCTTATATATTTGAGTGAGTTTGCAACTAACTTTGTCAGATATCGTCGATTTACATTTATTGAAGACCATTGAGGTCGATTGTCACTTTGTGTTGTTTGAAAATTTTTAAAGTCTATCTTCCGAATTAGAAGTCGAATCTCATCAATTCTTATATATTTGAGTAAAGTTTCAACTAACTTTGTCAGCAATCTTCTATTCACATCCATTGAAGCCCATTGAGCTCGATTGTCACTTAGTGTTGTTCAAAAATTTCCAAAGTCTATCTTCCGAATTTGAAGTCGAATCTCATCAATTCTTATATATTTGAGTAAATTTGCAACTAACTTTGTCAGATATCGTCGATTTACATTCATTGAAGACCATTGAGGTCGATTGTCACTTTGTGTTGTTTGAAAATTTTCAAAGTCTATCTTCCGAATTTGAAGTCGAATATCATCAATTCTTATATATTTGAGTAATTTTGCAACTAACTTCTTCAGCAATCTTCGATTCTTTTCCATTGAAGCCCATTGAGGTCGATTGTCACTTTGTGTTGTTTAAAAATTCTCAAAGTCTATCTTCCGAATTAGAAGTCGAATCTCATCAATTCTCATATATTTGAGTGAGTTTGCAACTAACTTTGTCAGATTTCGTCGATTTACATTTATTGAAGCCCATTGAGGTCGATAGTCACTTTGTGTTGTTTGAAAATTTTTAAAGTCTATCTTCCGAATTTGAAGTCGAATCTCATCAATTCTTATATATTCGAGTAAATTTGCAACTAACTTTTTCAGCAATCTTCGATTCACTTCCATTGAAGCCCATTGAGGTCGATTGTCACTTTGTGTTGTTTAAAAATTTTCAAAATCTATCTTCCGAATTTGAAGTCGAATCTCATCAATTCTTATATATTTGAGTAAGTTTGCAACTAACTTTGTCAGATATCGTCGATTTACATTTATTGAAGCCCATTGAGGTCGATTGTCTCTTTTTTTTTTAGAAATTTCCAAAGTCTATCTTCCGAATTTGAAGTCGAATCTCATCAATTCTTATATATTTGAGTGAGTTTGCAACTAACTTTGTCAGATATCGTCGATTTACATTTATTGAAGACCATTGAGGTCGATTGTCACTTTGTGTTGTTTGAAAATTTTTAAAGTCTATCTTCCGAATTTGAAGTCGAATCTCATCAATTCTTATATATTCGAGTAAATTTGCAACTAACTTTTTCAGCAATCTTCGATTCACTTCCATTGAAGCCCATTGAGGTCGATTGTCACTTTGTGTTGTTTAAAAATTTTCAAAATCTATCTTCCGAATTTGAAGTCGAATCTCATCAATTCTTATATATTTGAGTAAGTTTGCAACTAACTTTGTCAGATATCGTCGATTTACATTTATTGAAGCCCATTGAGGTCGATTGTCTCTTTTTTTTTTAGAAATTTCCAAAGTCTATCTTCCGAATTTGAAGTCGAATCTCATCAATTCTTATATATTTGAGTGAGTTTGCAACTAACTTTGTCAGATATCGTCGATTTACATTCATTGAAGACCATTGAGGTCGATTGTCACTTTGTGTTGTTTGAAAATTTTCAAAGTCTATCTTCCGAATTTGAAGTCGAATATCATCAATTCTTATATATTTGAGTAATTTTGCAACTAACTTCTTCAGCAATCTTCGATTCTTTTCCATTGAAGCCCATTGAGGTCGATTGTCACTTTGTGTTGTTTAAAAATTCTCAAAGTCTATCTTCCGAATTAGAAGTCGAATCTCATCAATTCTCATATATTTGAGTGAGTTTGCAACTAACTTTGTCAGATTTCGTCGATTTACATTTATTGAAGCCCATTGAGGTCGATAGTCACTTTGTGTTGTTTGAAAATTTTTAAAGTCTATCTTCCGAATTTGAAGTCGAATCTCATCAATTCTTATATATTCGAGTAAATTTGCAACTAACTTTTTCAGCAATCTTCGATTCACTTCCATTGAAGCCCATTGAGGTCGATTGTCACTTTGTGTTGTTTAAAAATTTTCAAAATCTATCTTCCGAATTTGAAGTCGAATCTCATCAATTCTTATATATTTGAGTAAGTTTGCAACTAACTTTGTCAGATATCGTCGATTTACATTTATTGAAGCCCATTGAGGTCGATTGTCTCTTTTTTTTTTAGAAATTTCCAAAGTCTATCTTCCGAATTTGAAGTCGAATCTCATCAATTCTTATATATTTGAGTGAGTTTGCAACTAACTTTGTCAGATATCGTCGATTTACATTTATTGAAGACCATTGAGGTCGATTGTCACTTTGTGTTGTTTGAAAATTTTTAAAGTCTATCTTCCGAATTAGAAGTCGAATCTCATAAATTCTTATATATTTGAGTAAAGTTTCAACTAACTTTGTCAGCAATCTTCGATTCACATCCATTGAAGCCCATTGAGCTCGATTGTCACTTAGTGTTGTTCAAAAATTTCCAAAGTCTATCTTCCGAGTTTGAAGTCGAATCTCATCAATTCTTATATATTTGAGTAAATTTGCAACTAACTTTTTCAGCAATCTTCGATTCACTTCCATTGAAGCCCATTGAGGTTGATTGTCCCTTAGTGTTGTTTAAAAATTTTCAAAGTCTATCTTCCGAATTTGATGTCGAATATTATCAATTCTTATATATTTGAGTGAGTTTGCAACTAACTTTGTCAGATATCGTCGATTTACATTTATTGAAGACCATTGAGGTCGATTATCACTTTGTGTTGTTTGAAAATTTTCAAAGTCTATCTTCCGAATTAGAAGTCGAATCTCATCAATTCTTATATATTTGAGTAATTTTGCAACTAACTTTTTCAGCAATCTTCGATTCACTTCCATTGAAGCCCATTGAGGTCGATTGTCACTTTGTGTTGTTTAATAATTTTCAAAGTCTATCTTCCGAATTTGAAGTCGAATCTCATCAATTCTTATATATTTGAGTAAGTTTGCAACTAACTTTGTCAGATATCGTCGATTTACATTTATTGAAGCCCATTGAGGTCGATTGTCTCTTTGTGTTGTTTAGAAATTTTCAAAGTCTATCTTCCGAATTAGAAGTCGAATCTCATCAATTCTTATATATTTGAGTGAGTTCGCAACTAACTTTGTCAGCAATACTCGATTTACATCTAATGAAGCCCATTGAGGTCGATAGTCACTTTGTGTTGTTTGAAAATTTTTAAAGTCTATTTTCCGAATTAGAAGTTGAATCTCATCAATTCTTATATATTTGAGTGAGGTTGCAACTAACTTTGTCAGCAATCGTCCATTTACTTCCATTGAAGCCCATTGAGGTGGATTGTCTCTTTTTTTTTTTAGAAATTTCCAAAGTCTATCTTCCGAATTAGAAGTCGAATCTCATAAATTCTTATATATTTGAGTAAAGTTTCAACTAACTTTGTCAGCAATCTTCGATTCACATCCATTGAAGCCCATTGAGCTCGATTGTCACTTAGTGTTGTTCAAAAATTTCCAAAGTCTATCTTCCGAGTTTGAAGTCGAATCTCATCAATTCTTATATATTTGAGTAAATTTGCAACTAACTTTTTCAGCAATCTTCGATTCACTTCCATTGAAGCCCATTGAGGTTGATTGTCCCTTAGTGTTGTTTAAAAATTTTCAAAGTCTATCTTCCGAATTTGATGTCGAATATTATCAATTCTTATATATTTGAGTGAGTTTGCAACTAACTTTGTCAGATATCGTCGATTTACATTTATTGAAGACCATTGAGGTCGATTATCACTTTGTGTTGTTTGAAAATTTTCAAAGTCTATCTTCCGAATTAGAAGTCGAATCTCATCAATTCTTATATATTTGAGTAATTTTGCAACTAACTTTTTCAGCAATCTTCGATTCACTTCCATTGAAGCCCATTGAGGTCGATTGTCACTTTGTGTTGTTTAATAATTTTCAAAGTCTATCTTCCGAATTTGAAGTCGAATCTCATCAATTCTTATATATTTGAGTAAGTTTGCAACTAACTTTGTCAGATATCGTCGATTTACATTTATTGAAGCCCATTGAGGTCGATTGTCTCTTTGTGTTGTTTAGAAATTTTCAAAGTCTATCTTCCGAATTAGAAGTCGAATCTCATCAATTCTTATATATTTGAGTGAGTTCGCAACTAACTTTGTCAGCAATACTCGATTTACATCCAATGAAGCCCATTGAGGTCGATAGTCACTTTGTGTTGTTTGAAAATTTTTAAAGTCTATTTTCCGAATTAGAAGTTGAATCTCATCAATTCTTATATATTTGAGTGAGGTTGCAACTAACTTTGTCAGCAATCGTCCATTTACTTCCATTGAAGCCCATTGAGGTCGATTGTCACTTTGTATTGATTGAAAATTTTCAAGATCTATCTTCAGAATTTGAAGTCGAATCTCATCAATTCTTATCTATTTGAGTGAGTTCGCAACTAACTTTGTCAGCAATCTTCGATTCACATCCATTGAAGCCCATTGAGCACGATTGTCACTTAGTGTTGTTCAAAAATTTCCAAAGTCTATCTTCCGAATTTGAAGTCGAATCTCGTCAATTCTTATATATTTGAGTAAATTTGCAACTATCTTTTTCAGCAATCTTCGATTCACTTCCATTGAAGCCCATTGAGGTCGATTGTCACTTTGTGTTGTTCAAAAATTTTCAAAGTCTATCTTCCGAATTTGAAGTCGAATCTCATCAATTCTTATAGATTTGAGTAAGTTTGCAACTAACTTTGTCAGATATCGTCGATTTACATTTATTGAAGACCATTGAGGTCGATTGTCACTTTGTGTTGTTTGAAAATTTTCAAAGTCTACCTTCCGAATTAGAAGTCGAATCTCATCAATTCTTATATATTTGAGTAATTTTGCAACTAACTTTTTCAGCAATCTTCGATTCACTTCCATTGAAGCCCATTGAGGTCGATTGTCACTTTGTGTTGTTTGAAAATTTTCAAAGTCTATCTTCCGAATTTGAAGTCGAATCTCATCAAATCTTATATATTTGAGTAAGTTTGCAACTAACTTTGTCAGATATCGTCGATTTACATTTATTGAAGCCCATTGAGGTCGATTGTCTCTTTGTGTTGTTTAGAAATTTTCAAAGTCTATCCTCCGAATTAGAAGTCGAATCTCATCAATTCTTATATATTTGAGTGAAGTTGCAACTAACTTTGTCAGCAATCGTCGATTTACATCAATTGAAGCCCATTGAGGTCGATTGTCACTTTGTGTTGTTTGAAAATTTTCAAAGTCTATCTTCCGAATTTGAAGTCGAATCTCATCAATTCTTATATATTTGAGTAAATTTGCAACTAACTTTTTCAGCAATCTTCGATTCACTTCCATTGAAGCCCGTTGAGGTCGATTGTCCCTTTGTGTTGTTTAAAAATTCTCAAAGTCAATCTTCCGAGTTTGAAGTCGAATCTCATCAATTCTTATATATTTGAGTAAGTTTGCAACTAACTTTGTCAGATATCGTCGATTTACATTTATTGAAGCCCATTGAGGTCGATTGTCATTTTGTGTTGTTTGAAAATTTTCAAAGTCTATCTTCCGAATTTGAAGTCGAATCTCATCAAATCTTATATATTTGAGTTAGTTTGCAACTAACTTTGTCAGATATCGTCGATTTACATTTATTGAAGCCCATTGAGGTCGATTGTCTCTTTGTGTTGTTTAGAAATTTTCAAAGTCTATCTTCCGAGTTTGAAGTCGAATATCATCAATTCTTATATAATTGAGTGAAGTTGCAACTATTTTTGTCAGCAATCGTCCATTTACTTCCATTGAAGCCCATTGAGGTCGACTGTCACTTTTTATTGATTGAAAATTTTCAAAGTCTATCTTCCGAATTAGAAGTCGAATATCATCAATTCTTATATATTTGAGTAAAGTTTCAACTAACTTTGTCAGCAATCTTCGATTCACATCTATTGAAGCCCATTGAGCTCGATTGTCACTTAGTGTTGTTCAAAAATTTCCAAAGTCTATCTTCCGAATTTGAAGTCGAATCTCGTCAATTCTTATATATTTGAGTAAATTTGCAACTATCTTTTTCAGCAATCTTCGATTCACTTCCATTGAAGCCCATTGAGGTCGATTGTCACTTTGTGTTGTTCAAAAATTTTCAAAGTCTATCTTCCGAATTTGAAGTCGAATCTCATCAATTCTTAAAGATTTGAGTAAGTTTGCAACTAACTTTGTCAGATATCGTCGATTTACATTTATTGAAGACCATTGAGGTCGATTGTCACTTTGTGTTGTTTGAAAATTTTCAAAGTCTATCTTCCGAATTAGGAGTCGAATCTCATCAATTCTTATATATTTGAGTAATTTTGCAACTAACTTTTTCAGCAATCTTCGATTCACTTCCATTGAAGCCCATTGAGGTCGATTGTCACTTTGTGTTGTTTGAAAATTTTCAAAGTCTATCTTCCGAATTTGAAGTCGAATCTCATCAATTCTAATATATTTGAGTAAATTTGCAACTATCTCTTTCAGCAATCTTCGATTCACTTTCATTGAAGCGCATTGAGGTCGATTGTCACTTTGTGTTGTTTGAAAATTTTCAAAGTCTATCTTCCGAGTTTGAAGTCGAATCTCATCAATTCTTATATATTTGAGTGAAGTTGCAACTATTTTTGTCAGCAATCGTCCATTTACTTCCATTGAAGCCCATTGAGGTCGACTGTCACTTTTTATTGATTGAAAATTTTCAAAGTCTATCTTCCGAATTAGAAGTCGAATATCATCAATTCTTATATATTTGAGTAAAGTTTCAACTAACTTTGTCAGCAATCTTCGATTCACATCTATTGAAGCCCATTGAGCTCGATTGTCACTTAGTGTTGTTCAAAAATTTTCAAAGTCTATCTTCCGAATTTGAAGTCGAATCTCATCAATTCTTAAAGATTTGAGTAAGTTTGCAACTAACTTTGTCAGATATCGTCGATTTACATTTATTGAAGACCATTGAGGTCGATTGTCACTTTGTGTTGTTTGAAAATTTTCAAAGTCTATCTTCCGAATTAGGAGTCGAATCTCATCAATTCTTATATATTTGAGTAATTTTGCAACTAACTTTTTCAGCAATCTTCGATTCACTTCCATTGAAGCCCATTGAGGTCGATTGTCACTTAGTGTTGTTCAAAAATTTCCAAAGTCTATCTTCCGAATTTGAAGTCGAATCTCGTCAATTCTTATATATTTGAGTAAATTTGCAACTTACTTTTTCAGCAATCTTCGATTCACTTCCATTGAAGCCCATTGAGGTCGATTGTCACTTTGTGTTGTTTGAAAATTTTCAAAGTCTATCTTCCGAATTTGAAGTCGAATCTCATCAATTCTTATATATTTGAGTAAGTTTGCAACTAACTTTGTCAGATATCGTCGATTTACATTTATTGAAAACCATTGAGGTCGATTGTCACTTGGTGTTGTTTGAAAATTTTCAAAGTCTATCTTCCGAATTATAAGTCGAATCTCATCAATTCTTATATATTTGAGTGAAGTTGCAACTAACTTTGTCAGCAATCGTCGATTTACATCAATTGAAGCCCATTGAGGTCGATTGTCACTTTGTGTTGTTTGAAAATTTTCAAAGTCTATCTTCCGAATTTGAAGTCGAATCTCATCAATTCTTATATATTTGAGTAAATTTGCAACTAACTTTTTCAGCAATCTTCGATTCACTTCTATTGAAGCCCATTGAGGTCGATTGTTCCTTTGTGTTGTTTAAAAATTCTCAAAGTCTATCTTCCGAATTTGAAGTCGAATCTCATCAATTCTTATATATTTGAGTCAGTTTGCAACTAACTTTGTCAGATATCGTCGAATTACATTTATTGAAGCCCATTGAGGTCGATTGTCATTTTGTGTTGTTTGAAAATTTTCAAAGTCTATCTTCCGAATTATAAGTCGAATCTCATCAATTCTTATATATTTGAGTAAATTTGCAACTAACTTTTTCAGCAATCTTCGATTCACTTCCATTGAAGCCCATTGAGGTCGATTGTCTTTTTGTGTTGATAAAAATTTTCAAAGTCTATCTTCCGAATTTGAAGTCGAATCTCATCAATTCTCATATATTTGAGTGAGTTTGCAACTCACTTTGTCAGATATCAACGATTTACATTTATTGAAGCCCATTGAGGTCGATTGTCTCTTTTTTTTTTTTTAGAAAATTCCAAAGTCTATCTTCCGAATTTGAAGTCGAATCTCATCAATTCTTATATATTTGAGTGATTTTGCAACTAACTTTGTCAGATATCGTCGATTTACATTTATTGAAGACCATTGAGGTCGATTGTCACTTTTTGTTGTTTGAAAATTTTTAAAGTCTATCTTCCGAATTTGAAGTCGAATCTCATCAATTCTTATATATTTGAGTAAATTTGCAACTAACTTTTTCAGCAATCTTCGATTCACTTCTATTGAAGCCCATTGAGGTCGATTGTTCCTTAGTGTTGTTTAAAAATTCTCAAAGTCTATCTTCCGAATTTGAAGTCGAATCTCATCAATTCTTATATATTTGAGTCAGTTTGCAACAAACTTTGTCAGATATCGTCGATTTACATTTATTGAAGCCCATTGAGGTCGATTGTCATTTTGTGTTGTTTGAAAATTTTCAAAGTCTATCTTCCGAATTATAAGTCGAATCTCATCAATTCTTATATATTTGAGTAAATTTGCAACTAACTTTTTCAGCAATCTTCGATTCACTTCCATTGAAGCCCATTGAGGTCGATTGTCACTTTGTGTTGATAAAAATTTTCAAAGTCTATCTTCCGAATTTGAAGTCGAATCTCATCAATTCTTATATATTTGAGTAAATTTGCAACTAAATTTTTCAGCAATCTTCGATTCACTTCCATTGAAGCCCATTGAGGTCGATTGTCCCTTAGTGTTGTTTAAAAATTTTCAAAGTCTATCTTCCGAATTTGAAGTCGAATCTCATCAATTCTTATATATTTGAGTGAGTTTGCAAGTAACTTTGTCAGATATCGTCGATTTACATTTATTGAAGACCATTGAGGTCGATTGTCACTTTGTGTTGTTTGAAAATTTTTAAAGTCCTTCCGAATTAGAAGTCGAATCTCATCACTTCTTATATATTTGAGTAAAGTTTCAACTAACTTTGTCAGCAATCTTCGATTCACATCCATTGAAGCCCATTGAGCTCGATTGTCACTTAGTGTTGTTCAAAAATTTGCAAAGTCTATCTTCCGAATTTGAAGTCGAATCTCATCAATTCTTATATATTTGAGTAAATTTGCAACTAACTTTTTCAGCAATCTTCGATTCACTTCCATTGAAGCCCATTGAGGTCGATTGTCCCTTAGTGTTGTTTAAAAATTTTCAAAGTCTATCTTCCGAATTTGAAGTCGAATCTCATCAATTCTCATATATTTGAGTGAGTTTGCAACTCACTTTGTCAGATATCAACGATTTACATTTATTGAAGCCCATTGAGATCGATTGTCTCTTTTTTTTTTAGAAATTTCCAAAGTCTATCTTCCGAATTTGAAGTCGAATCTCATCAATTCTTATATATTTGAGTGAGTTTGCAAGTAACTTTGTCAGATATCGTCGATTTACATTTATTGAAGACCATTGAGGTCGATTGTCACTTTGTGTTGTTTGAAAATTTTTAAAGTCCTTCCGAATTAGAAGTCGAATCTCATCAATTCTTATATATTTGAGTAAAGTTTCAACTAACTTTGTCAGCAATCCTCGATTTACATCCATTGAAGCCCATTGAGGTCGATTGTCCCTTAGTGTTGTTTAAAAATTTTCAAAGTCTATCTTCCGAACTTGAAGTCGAATCTCATCAATTCTTATATATTTGAGTAAGTTTGCAACTCACTTTGTCAGATATCGTCGATTTACATTCATTGAAGACCATTGAGGTCGATTGTCACTTTGTGTTGTTTGAAGATTTTCAAAGTCTATCTTCCGAATTTGAAGTCGAATATCATCAATTCTTATATATTTGAGTAATTTTGCAACTAACTTTTTCAGCAATCTTCGATTCTTTTCCATTGAAGCCCATTGAGGTCGATTGTCACTTTGTGTTGTTCAAAAATTTTCAAAGTCTATCTTCCGAATTTGAAGTCGAATATCATCAATTCTTATATATTTGAGTAATTTTGCAACTAACTTTTTCAGCGATCTTCGATTCTTTTCCATTGAAGCCCATTGAGGTCGATTGTCACTTTGTGTTGTTTAAAAATTTTCAAAGTCTATCTTCCGAATTTGAAGTCGAATCTCATCAATTCTTATATATTTGAGTAAGTTTGCAACTAACTTTGTCAGATATCGTCGATTTACATTTATTGAAGCCCATTGAGGTCGATTGTCTCTTTGTGTTGTTTGAAAATTTTCAAAGTCTATTTTCAGAATTTGAAGTGGAATCTCATCAATTCTTATATATTTGAGTGAAGTTGCAACTAACTTTGTCAGCAATCGTCGATTTACATCAATTGAAGCCCATTGAGGTCGATTGTCCCTTAGTGTTGTTTAAAAATTTTCAAAGTCTATCTTCCGAATTTGAAGTCGAATCTCATCAATTCTCATATATTTGAGTGAGTTTGCAACTCACTTTGTCAGATATCAACGATTTACATTTATTGAAGCCCATTGAGGTCGATTGTCTCTTTTTTTTTTAGAAATTTCCAAAGTCTATCTTCCGAATTTGAAGTCGAATCTCATCAATTCTTATATATTTGAGTAAGTTTGCAACTCACTTTGTCAGATATCGTCGATTTACATTCATTGAAGACCATTGAGGTCGATTGTCACTTTGTGTTGTTTGAAGATTTTCAAAGTCTATCTTCCGAATTTGAAGTCGAATATCATCAATTCTTATATATTTGAGTAATTTTGCAACTAACTTTTTCAGCAATCTTCGATTCTTTTCCATTGAAGCCCATTGAGGTCGATTGTCACTTTGTGTTGTTCAAAAATTTTCAAAGTCTATCTTCCGAATTTGAAGTCGAATATCATCAATTCTTATATATTTGAGTAATTTTGCAACTAACTTTTTCAGCGATCTTCGATTCTTTTCCATTGAAGCCCATTGAGGTCGATTGTCACTTTGTGTTGTTTAAAAATTTTCAAAGTCTATCTTCCGAATTTGAAGTCGAATCTCATCAATTCTTATATATTTGAGTAAGTTTGCAACTAACTTTGTCAGATATCGTCGATTTACATTTATTGAAGCCCATTGAGCTCGATTGTCACTTAGTGTTGTTCAAAAATTTGCAAAGTCTATCTTCCGAATTTGAAGTCGAATCTCATCAATTCTTATATATTTGAGTAAATTTGCAACTAACTTTTTCAGCAATCTTCGATTCACTTCCATTGAAGCCCATTGAGGTCGATTGTCCCTTAGTGTTGTTTAAAAATTTTCAAAGTCTATCTTCCGAATTTGAAGTCGAATCTCATCAATTCTCATATATTTGAGTGAGTTTGCAACTCACTTTGTCAGATATCAACGATTTACATTTATTGAAGCCCATTGAGGTCGATTGTCTCTTTTTTTTTTAGAAATTTCCAAAGTCTATCTTCCGAATTTGAAGTCGAATCTCATCAATTCTTATATATTTGAGTGAGTTTGCAAGTAACTTTGTCAGATATCGTCGATTTACATTTATTGAAGACCATTGAGGTCGATTGTCACTTTGTGTTGTTTGAAAATTTTTAAAGTCCTTCCGAATTAGAAGTCGAATCTCATCAATTCTTATATATTTGAGTAAAGTTTCAACTAACTTTGTCAGCAATCTTCGATTCACATCCATTGAAGCCCATTGAGGTCGATTGTCCCTTAGTGTTGTTTAAAAATTTTCAAAGTCTATCTTCCGAACTTGAAGTCGAATCTCATCAATTCTTATATATTTGAGTAAGTTTGCAACTCACTTTGTCAGATATCGTCGATTTACATTCATTGAAGACCATTGAGGTCGATTGTCACTTTGTGTTGTTTGAAGATTTTCAAAGTCTATCTTCCGAATTTGAAGTCGAATATCATCAATTCTTATATATTTGAGTAATTTTGCAACTAACTTTGTCAGATATCGTCGATTTACATTTATTGAAGCCCATTGAGGTCGATTGTCTCTTTCTGTTGTTTAGAAATTTTCAAAGTCTATCTTCCGAATTAGAAGTCGAATCTGATCAATTCTTATATATTTGAGTGAGTTCGCAACTAACTTTGTCAGATATCGTCGATTTACATCTATTGAAGCCCATTGAGGTCGATTGTCACTTTGTGTTGTTTGAAAATTTTCAAAGTTTATTTTCAGAATTTGAAGTGGAATCTCATCAATTCTTATATATTTGAGTGAAGTTGCAACTAACTTTGTCAGCAATCGTCGATTTACATCAATTGAAGCCCATTGAGGTCGATTGTCACTTTGTGTTGTTTGAAAATTTTCAAAGTCTATCTTCCGAGTTTGGAGTCGAATCTCATCAATTCTTATATATTTGAGTGAGTTTGCAACTAACTTTGTCAGCAATCCTCGATTTACATCCATTGAAGCCCATTGAGGTCGATAGTCACTTTGTGTTGTTTGAAAATTTTTAAAGTCTATTTTCCGAATTAGAAGTCGAATCTCATCAATTCTTATATATTTGAATAAGTTTGCAACTAACTTTGTCAGATATCGTCGATTTACATTTATTGAAGCCCATTGAGGTCGATTGTCTCTTTGTGTTGTTTAGGAATTTTCAAAGTCTATCTTCCGAATTAGAAGTCGAATCTAATCAATTCTTATATATTTGAGTGAGTTCGCAACTAACTTAGTCAGATATCGTCGATTTACATCAATTGAAGCCCATTGAGGTCGATTGTCACTTTGTGTTGTTTGAAAATTTTCAAAGTCTATCTTCCGAGTTTGAAGTCGAATCTCATCAATTCTTATATATTTGAGTCAGTTTGCAACTAACTTTGTCAGATATCGTCGATTTACATTTATTGAAGCCCATTGAGGTCGATTGTCACTTTGTGTTGATAAAAATTTTCAAAGTCTATCTTCCGAATTTGGAGTCGAATCTCATCAATTCTTATATATTTGAGTAAATTTGCAACTAACTTTTTCAGCAATCTTCGATTCACTTCCATTGAAGCCCATTGAGGTCGATTGTCCCTTAGTGTTGTTTAAAAATTTTCAAAGTCTATCTTCCGAACTTGAAGTCGAATCTCATCAATTCTTATATATTTGAGTAAGTTTGCAACTCACTTTGTCAGATATCGTCGATTTACATTCATTGAAGACCATTGAGGTCGATTGTCACTTTGTGTTGTTTGAAAATTTTCAAAGTCTATCTTCCGAATTTGAAGTCGAATATCATCAATTCTTATATATTTGAGTAATTTTGCAACTAACTTTTTCAGCAATCTTCGATTCTTTTCCATTGAAGCCCATTGAGGTCGATTGTCACTTTGTGTTGTTCAAAAATTTTCAAAGTCTATCTTCCGAATTTGAAGTCGAATATCATCAATTCTTATATATTTGAGTAATTTTGCAACTAACTTTTTCAGCAATCTTCGATTCTTTTCCATTGAAGCCCATTGAGGTCGATTGTCACTTTGTGTTGTTTAAAAATTTTCAAAGTCTATCTTCCGAATTTGAAGTCGAATCTCATCAATTCTCATATATTTGAGTAAGTTTGCAACTAACTTTGTCAGATATCGTCTATTTACTTTTATTGAAGCCCATTGAGGTCGATTGTCTCTCTGTGTTGTTTAGAAATTTTCAAAGTCTATCTTCCGAATTAGAAGTCGAATCTCATCAATTCTTATATATTTGAGTGAGTTCGCAATTAACTTTGTCAGATATCGTCGATTTACATCTAATGAAGCCCATTGAGGTCGATTGTCACTTTGTGTTGTTTGAAAATTTTCAAAGTCTATTTTCAGAATTTGAAGTGGAATCTCATCAATTCTTATATATTTGAGTGAAGTTGCAACTAACTTTGTCAGCAATCGTCGATTTACATCAATTGAAGCCCATTGAGGTCGATTGTCACTTTGTGTTGTTTGAAAATTTTCAAATTCTATCTTCCGAGTTTGAAGTCGAATCTCATCAATTCTTATATATTTGAGTTAGTTTGCAACTAACTTTGTCAGCAATCCTCGATTTACATCCATTGAAGCCCATTGAGGTCGATAGTCACTTTGTGTTGTTTGAAAATTTTTAAAGTCTATTTTCCGAATTAGAAGTCGAATCTCATCAATTCTTATATATTTGAGTGAGTTTGCAACTAACTTTGTCAGCAATCCTCGATTTACATCCATTGAAGCCCATTGAGGTCGATAGTCACTTTGTGTTGTTTGAAAATTTTTAAAGTCTATTTTCCGAATTAGAAGTTGAATCTCATCAATTCTTATATATTTGAGTGAGGTTGCAACTAACTTTGTCAGCAATCGTCCATTTACTTCCATTGAAGCCCATTGAGGTCGATTGTCACTTTGTATTGATTGAAAATTTTTAAGGTCTATCTTCAGAATTTGAAGTCGAATCTCATCAATTCTTATATATTTGAGTGAGTTCGCAACTAACTTTGTCAGCAATCGTCGATTTACATCCATTGAAGCCCATTGAGGTCGATTGTCACTTTGTGTTGTTTGAAAATTTTTAAAGTCTATTTTCCGAATTAGAAGTCGAATCTCATCAATTCTTATATATCTGAGTAAGTTTGCAACTAACTTTGTCAGATATCGTCGATTTACATTTATTGAAAACCATTGAGGTCGATTGTCACTTGGTGTTGTTAGAAAATTTTCAAAGTCTATTTTCAGAATTTGAAGTGGAATCTCATCAATTCTTATATATTTGAGTGAAGTTGCAACTAACTTTGTCAGCAATCGTCGATTTACATCAATTGAAGCCCATTGAGGTCGATTGTCACTTTGTGTTGTTTGAAAATTTTCAAAGTCTATCTTCCGAGTTTGAAGTCGAATCTCATCAATTCTTATATATTTGAGTGAGTTTGCAACTAACTTTGTCAGCAATCCTCGATTTACATCCATTGAAGCCCATTGAGGTCGATCGTCACTTTGTGTTGTTTGAAAATTTTCAAAGTCTATTTTCCGAATTAGAAGTCGAATCTCATCAATTCTTATATATTTGAGTAAGTTTGCAACTAACTTTGTCAGATATCGTCGATTTACATTTATTGAAAACCATTGAGATCGATTGTCACTTGGTGTTGTTTGAAAATTTTCAAAGTCTATCTTTTGAATTAGAAGTCGAATCTCATCAATTCTTATATATTTGAGTGAAGTTGCAACTAACTTTGTCAGCAATCGTCCATTTACTTCCATTGAAGCCCATTGAGGTCGATTGTCACTTTGTATTGATTGAAAATTTTCAAGGTCTATCTTCAGAATTTGAAGTCGAATCTCATCAACTCTTATATATTTGAGTGAGTTCGCAACTAACTTTGTCAGATATCGTCGATTCACATCAAATGAAGCCCATTGAGGTCGATTGTCACTTTGTGTTGTTTGAAAATTTTCAAAGTCTATCTTCCGAATTTGAAGTCGAATCTCATCAATTCTTATATATTTGAGTAAGTTTGCAACTAACTTTGTCAGATATCGTCGATTTACATTTATTGAAAACCATTAGGTCGATTGTCACTTGGTGTTGTTTGAAAATTTTCAAAGTCTATCTTCCGAATTAGAAGTCGAATCTCATCAATTCTTATATATTTGAGTATGTTTGCAACTAACTTTGTCAGATATCGTCGATTTACATTTATTGAAGCCCATTGAGGTCGATTGTCTCTTTGTGTTGTTTGAAAATTTTCAAAGTCTATTTTCAGAATTTGAAGTGGAATCTCATCAATTCTTATATATTTGAGTGAAGTTGCAACTAACTTTGTCAGCAATCGTCGATTTACATCAATTGAAGCCCATTGAGGTCGATTGTCACTTTGTGTTGTTTGAAAATTTTCAAAGTCTCTTCCGAGTTTGAAGTCGAATCTCATCAATTCTTATATATTTGAGTGAGTTTGCAACTAACTTTGTCAGCAATCCTCGATTTACATCCATTGAAGCCCATTGAGGTCGATAGTCACTTTGTGTTGTTTGAAAATTTTTAAAGTCTATTTTCCGAATTAGAAGTCGAATCTCATCAATTCTTATATATTTGAGTAAGTTTGCAACTAACTTTGTCAGATATCGTCGATTTACATTTATTGAAGCCCATTGAGGTCGATTGTCTCTTTGTGTTGTTTAGAAATTTTCAAAGTCTATCTTCCGAATTAGAAGTCGAATCTGATCAATTCTTATATATTTGAGTGAGTTCGCAACTAACTTTGTCAGATATCGTCGATTTACATCTATTGAAGCCCATTGAGGTCGATTGTCACTTTGTGTTGTTTGGAAATTTTCAAAGTCTATTTTCAGAATTTGAAGTGGAATCTCATCAATACTTATATATTTGAGTGAAGTTGCAACTAACTTTGTCAGCAATCGTCGATTTACATCAATTGAAGCCCATTGAGGTCGATTGTCACTTTGTGTTGTTTGAAAATTTTCAAAGTCTATCTTCCGAGTTTGAAGTCGAATCTCATCAATTCTTATATATTTGAGTCAGTTTGCAACTAACTTTGTCAGATATCGTCGATTTACATTTATTGAAGCCCATTGAGCTCGATTGTCACTTTGTGTTGATAAAAATTTTCAAAGTCTATCTTCCGAATTTGGAGTCGAATCTCATCAATTCTTATATATTTGAATAAATTTGCAACTAACTTTTTCAGCAATCTTCGATTCACTTCCATTGAAGCCCATTGAGGTCGATTGTCCCTTAGTGTTGTTTAAAAATTTTCAAAGTCTATCTTCCGAACTTGAAGTCGAATCTCATCAATTCTTATATATTTGAGTAAGTTTGCAACTCACTTTGTCAGATATCGTCGATTTACATTCATTGAAGACCATTGAGGTCGATTGTCACTTTGTGTTGTTTGAAAATTTTCAAAGTCTATCTTCCGAATTTGAAGTCGAATATCATCAATTCTTATATATTTGAGTAATTTTGCAACTAACTTTTTCAGCAATCTTCGATTCTTTTCCATTGAAGCCCATTGAGGTCGATTGTCACTTTGTGTTGTTCAAAAATTTTCAAAGTCTATCTTCCGAATTTGAAGTCGAATATCATCAATTCTTATATATTTGAGTAATTTTGCAACTAACTTTTTCAGCAATCTTCGATTCTTTTCCATTGAAGCCCATTGAGGTCGATTGTCACTTTGTGTTGTTTAAAAATTTTCAAAGTCTATCTTCCGAATTTGAAGTCGAATCTCATCAATTCTCATATATTTGAGTAAGTTTGCAACTAACTTTGTCAGATATCGTCTATTTACTTTTATTGAAGCCCATTGAGGTCGATTGTCTCTCTGTGTTGTTTAGAAATTTTCAAAGTCTATCTTCCGAATTAGAAGTCGAATCTGATCAATTCTTATATATTTGAGTGAGTTCGCAACTAACTTTGTCAGATATCGTCGATTTACATCTATTGAAGCCCATTGAGGTCGATTGTCACTTTGTGTTGTTTGAAAATTTTCAAAGTCTATTTTCAGAATTTGAAGTGGAATCTCATCAATTCTTATATATTTGAGTGAAGTTGCAACTAACTTTGTCAGCAATCGTCGATTTACATCAATTGAAGCCCATTGAGGTCGATTGTCACTTTGTGTTGTTTGAAAATTTTCAAAGTCTATCTTCCGAGTTTGAAGTCGAATCTCATCAATTCTTATATATTTGAGTGAGTTTGCAACTAACTTTGTCAGCAATCCTCGATTTACATCCATTGAAGCCCATTGAGGTCGATAGTCACTTTGTGTTGTTTGAAAATTTTTAAAGTCTATTTTCCGAATTAGAAGTCGAATCTCATCAATTCTTATATATTTGAGTAAGTTTGCAACTAACTTTGTCAGATATCGTCGATTTACATTTATTGAAGCCCATTGAGGTCGATTGTCTCTTTGTGTTGTTTAGAAAGTTTCAAAGTCTATCTTCCGAATTAGAAGTCGAATCTGATCAATTCTTATATATTTGAGTGAGTTCGCAACTAACTTTGTCAGATATCGTCGATTTACATCTATTGAAGCCCATTGAGGTCGATTGTCACTTTGTGTTGTTTGAAAATTTTCAAAGTCTATTTTCAGAATTTGAAGTGGAATCTCATCAATTCTTATATATTTGAGTGAAGTTGCAACTAACTTTGTCAGCAATCGTCGATTTACATCAATTGAAGCCCATTGAGGTCGATTGTCACTTTGTGTTGTTTGAAAATTTTCAAAGTCTATCTTCCGAGTTTGAAGTCGAATCTCATCAATTCTTATATATTTGAGTCAGTTTGCAACTAACTTTGTCAGATATCGTCGATTTACATTTATTGAAGCCCATTGAGGTCGATTGTCACTTTGTGTTGATAAAAATTTTCAAAGTCTATCTTCCGAATTTGGAGTCGAATCTCATCAATTCTTATATATTTGAATAAATTTGCAACTAACTTTTTCAGCAATCTTCGATTCACTTCCATTGAAGCCCATTGAGGTCGATTGTCCCTTAGTGTTGTTTAAAAATTTTCAAAGTCTATCTTCCGAACTTGAAGTCGAATCTCATCAATTCTTATATATTTGAGTAAGTTTGC
The DNA here is from genome assembly GCA_026230145.1 of Diorhabda elongata. Classification (NCBI taxonomy): domain Eukaryota; kingdom Metazoa; phylum Arthropoda; class Insecta; order Coleoptera; family Chrysomelidae; genus Diorhabda; species Diorhabda elongata. The sequence continues at coordinate 11,601,335 of CM047936.1, forward strand.
AACTCACTTTGTCAGATATCGTCGATTTACATTCATTGAAGACCATTGAGGTCGATTGTCACTTTGTGTTGTTTGAAAATTTTCAAAGTCTATCTTCCGAATTTGAAGTCGAATATCATCAATTCTTATATATTTGAGTAATTTTGCAACTAACTTTTTCAGCAATCTTCGATTCTTTTCCATTGAAGCCCATTGAGGTCGATTGTCACTTTGTGTTGTTCAAAAATTTTCAAAGTCTATCTTCCGAATTTGAAGTCGAATATCATCAATTCTTATATATTTGAGTAATTTTGCAACTAACTTTTTCAGCAATCTTCGATTCTTTTCCATTGAAGCCCATTGAGGTCGATTGTCACTTTGTGTTGTTTAAAAATTTTCAAAATCTATCTTCCGAATTTGAAGTCGAATCTCATCAATTCTCATATATTTGAGTAAGTTTGCAACTAACTTTGTCAGATATCGTCTATTTACTTTTATTGAAGCCCATTGAGGTCGATTGTCTCTCTGTGTTGTTTAGAAATTTTCAAAGTCTATCTTCCGAATTAGAAGTCGAATCTCATCAATTCTTATATATTTGAGTGAGTTCGCAACTAACTTTGTCAGATATCGTCGATTTACATCTATTGAAGCCCATTGAGGTCGATTGTCACTTTGTGTTGTTTGAAAATTTTCAAAGTCTATTTTCAGAATTTGAAGTGGAATCTCATCAATTCTTATATATTTGAGTGAAGTTGCAACTAACTTTGTCAGCAATCGTCGATTTACATCAATTGAAGCCCATTGAGGTCGATTGTCACTTTGTGTTGTTTGAAAATTTTCAAAGTCTATCTTCCGAGTTTGAAGTCGAATCTCATCAATTCTTATATATTTGAGTGAGTTTGCAACTAACTTTGTCAGCAATCCTCGATTTACATCCATTGAAGCCCATTGAGGTCGATAGTCACTTTGTGTTGTTTGAAATTTTTTAAAGTCTATTTTCCGAATTAGAAGTTGAATCTCATCAATTCTTATATATTTGAGTGAGGTTGCAACTAACTTTGTCAGCAATCGTCCATTTACTTCCATTGAAGCCCATTGAGGTCGATTGTCACTTTGTATTGATTGAAAATTTTTAAGGTCTATCTTCAGAATTTGAAGTCGAATCTCATCAATTCTTATATATTTGAGTGAGTTCGCAACTAACTTTGTCAGCAATCGTCGATTTACATCCATTGAAGCCCATTGAGGTCGATTGTCACTTTGTGTTGTTTGAAAATTTTTAAAGTCTATTTTCAGAATTTGAAGTGGAATCTCATCAATTCTTATATATTTGAGTGAAGTTGCAACTAACTTTGTCAGCAATCGTCGATTTACATCAATTGAAGCCCATTGAGGTCGATTGTCACTTTGTGTTGTTTGAAAATTTTCAAAGTCTATCTTCCTAGTTTGAAGTCGAATCTCATCAATTCTTATATATTTGAGTGAGTTTGCAACTAACTTTGTCAGATATCGTCGATTTACATTTATTGAAAACCATTGAGATCGATTGTCACTTGGTGTTGTTTGAAAATTTTCAAAGTCTATCTTCCGAATTAGAAGTCGAATCTCATCAATTCTTATATATTTGAGTGAAGTTGCAACTAACTTTGTCAGCAATCGTCCATTTACTTCCATTGAAGCCCATTGAGGTCGATTGTCACTTTGTATTGATTGAAAATTTTCAAGGTCTATCTCCAGAATTTGAAGTCGAATCTCATCAATTCTTATATATTTGAGTGAGTTCGCAACTAACTTTGTCAGATATCGTCGATTCACATCAAATGAAGCCCATTGAGGTCGATTGTCACTTTGTGTTGTTTGGAAATTTCCAAAGTCTATCTTCCGAATTAGAAGTCGAATCTCATCAATTCTTATATATTTGAGTGAGTTCGCAACTAACTTTGTCAGATATCGTCGATTTACATCTATTGAAGCCCATTGAGGTCGATTGTCACTTTGTGTTGTTTGAAAATTTTCATAGTCTATTTTCAGAATTTGAAGTGGAATCTCATCAATTCTTATATATTTGAGTGAAGTTGCAACTAACTTTGTCAGCAATCGTCGATTTACATCAATTGAAGCCCATTGAGGTCGATTGTCACTTTGTGTTGTTTGAAAATTTTCAAAGTCTATCTTCCGAGTTTGAAGTCGAATCTCATCAATTCTTATATATTTGAGTGAGTTTGCAACTAACTTTGTCAGCAATCCTCGATTTACATCCATTGAAGCCCATTGAGGTCGATAGTCACTTTGTGTTGTTTGAAAATTTTTAAAGTCTATTTTCCGAATTAGAAGTTGAATCTCATCAATTCTTATATATTTGAGTGAGGTTGCAACTAACTTTGTCAGCAATCGTCCATTTACTTCCATTGAAGCCCATTGAGGTCGATTGTCACTTTGTATTGATTGAAAATTTTTAAGGTCTATCTTCAGAATTTGAAGTCGAATTTCATCAATTCTTATATATTTGAGTGAGTTCGCAACTAACTTTGTCAGATATCGTCGATATACATTTATTGAAAACCATTGAGGTCGATTGTCACTTGGTGTTGTTTGAAAATTTTCAAGGTCTATCTTCAGAATTTGAAGTCGAATCTCATCAATTCTTATATATTTGAGTGAGTTCGCAACTAACTTTGTCAGATATCGTCGATTCACATCAAATGAAGCCCATTGAGGTCGATTGTCACTTTGTGTTGTTTGAAAATTTTCAAAGTCTATCTTCCGAATTAGAAGTCGAATCTCATCAATTCTTATATATTTGAGTGAGTTCGCAACTAACTTTGTCAGATATCGTCGATTTACATCTATTGAAGCCCATTGAGGTCGATTGTCACTTTGTGTTGTTTGAAAATTTTCAAAGTCTATCTTCCGAATTAGAAGTCGAATCTCATCAATTCTTATATATTTGAGTGAAGTTGCAACTAACTTTGTCAGCAATCGTCCATTTACTTCCATTGAAGCCCATTGAGGTCGATTGTCACTTTGTATTGATTGAAAATTTTCAAGGTCTATCTCCAGAATTTGAAGTCGAATCTCATCAATTCTTATATATTTCAGTGAGTTCGCAACTAACTTTGTCAGATATCGTCGATTCACATCAAATGAAGCCCATTGAGGTCGATTGTCACTTTGTGTTGTTTGAAAATTTCCAAAGTCTATCTTCCGAATTAGAAGTCGAATCTCATCAATTCTTATATATTTGAGTGAGTTCGCAACTAACTTTGTCAGATATCGTCGATTTACATCTATTGAAGCCCATTGAGGTCGATTGTCACTTTGTGTTGTTTGAAAATTTTCATAGTCTATTTTCAGAATTTGAAGTGGAATCTCATCAATTCTTATATATTTGAGTGAAGTTGCAACTAACTTTGTCAGCAATCGTCGATTTACATCAATTGAAGCCCATTGAGGTCGATTGTCACTTTGTGTTGTTTGAAAATTTTCAAAGTCTATCTTCCGAGTTTGAAGTCGAATCTCATCAATTCTTATATATTTGAGTGAGTTTGCAACTAACTTTGTCAGCAATCCTCGATTTACATCCATTGAAGCCCATTTAGGTCTATAGTCACTTTGTGTTGTTTGAAAATTTTTAAAGTCTATTTTCCGAATTAGAAGTTGAATCTCATCAATTCTTATATATTTGAGTGAGGTTGCAACTAACTTTGTCAGCAATCGTCCATTTACTTCCATTGAAGCCCATTGAGGTCGATTGTCACTTTGTATTGATTGAAAATTTTTAAGGTCTATCTTCAGAATTTGAAGTCGAATTTCATCAATTCTTATATATTTGAGTGAGTTCGCAACTAACTTTGTCAGATATCGTCGATTTACATTTATTGAAAACCATTGAGGTCGATTGTCACTTGGTGTTGTTTGAAAATTTTCAAGGTCTATCTTCAGAATTTGAAGTCGAATCTCATCAATTCTTATATATTTGAGTGAGTTCGCAACTAACTTTGTCAGATATCGTCGATTCACATCAAATGAAGCCCATTGAGGTCGATTGTCACTTTGTGTTGTTTGAAAATTTTCAAAGTCTATCTTCCGAATTAGAAGTCGAATCTCATCAATTCTTATATATTTGAGTGAGTTCGCAACTAACTTTGTCAGATATCGTCGATTTACATCTATTGAAGCCCATTGAGGTCGATTGTCACTTTGTGTTGTTTGAAAATTTTCATAGTCTATTTTCCGAATTTGAAGTCGAATCTCATCAATTCTTATATATTTGAGTAAGTTTGCAACTAACTTTGTCAGATATCGTCGATTTACATTTATTGAAAACCATTGAGGTCGATTGTCACTTGGTGTTGTTTGAAAATTTTCAAGGTCTATCTTCAGAATTTGAAGTCGAATTTCATCAATTCTTATATATTTGAGTGAGTTCGCAACTAACTTTGTCAGATATCGTCGATTTACATTTATTGAAAACCATTGAGGTCGATTGTCACTTGGTGTTGTTTGAAAATTTTCAAGGTCTATCTTCAGAATTTGAAGTCGAATCTCATCAATTCTTATATATTTGAGTGAGTTCGCAACTAACTTTGTCAGATATCGTCGATTCACATCAAATGAAGCCCATTGAGGTCGATTGTCACTTTGTGTTGTTTGAAAATTTTCAAAGTCTATCTTCCGAATTAGGAGTCGAATCTCATCAATTCTTATATATTTGAGTGAGTTCGCAACTAACTTTGTCAGATATCGTCGATTTACATCTATTGAAGCCCATTGAGGTCGATTGTCACTTTGTGTTGTTTGAAAATTTTCAAAGTCTATCTTCCGAATTAGAAGTCGAATCTCATCAATTCTTATATATTTGAGTGAAGTTGCAACTAACTTTGTCAGCAATCGTCCATTTACTTCCATTGAAGCCCATTGAGGTCGATTGTCACTTTGTATTGATTGAAAATTTTCAAGGTCTATCTCCAGAATTTGAAGTCGAATCTCATCAATTCTTATATATTTGAGTGAGTTCGCAACTAACTTTGTCAGATATCGTCGATTCACATCAAATGAAGCCCATTGAGGTCGATTGTCACTTTGTGTTGTTTGAAAATTTCCAAAGTCTATCTTCCGAATTAGAAGTCGAATCTCATCAATTCTTATATATTTGAGTGAGTTCGCAACTAACTTTGTCAGATATCGTCGATTTACATCTATTGAAGCCCATTGAGGTCGATTGTCACTTTGTGTTGTTTGAAAATTTTCATAGTCTATTTTCAGAATTTGAAGTGGAATCTCATCAATTCTTATATATTTGAGTGAAGTTGCAACTAACTTTGTCAGCAATCGTCGATTTACATCAATTGAAGCCCATTGAGGTCGATTGTCACTTTGTGTTGTTTGAAAATTTTCAAAGTCTATCTTCCGAGTTTGAAGTCGAATCTCATCAATTCTTATATATTTGAGTGAGTTTGCAACTAACTTTGTCAGCAATCCTCGATTTACATCCATTGAAGCCCATTTAGGTCGATAGTCACTTTGTGTTGTTTGAAAATTTTTAAAGTCTATTTTCCGAATTAGAAGTTGAATCTCATCAATTCTTATATATTTGAGTGAGGTTGCAACTAACTTTGTCAGCAATCGTCCATTTACTTCCATTGAAGCCCATTGAGGTCGATTGTCACTTTGTATTGATTGAAAATTTTTAAGGTCTATCTTCAGAATTTGAAGTCGAATTTCATCAATTCTTATATATTTGAGTGAGTTCGCAACTAACTTTGTCAGATATCGTCGATTTACATTTATTGAAAACCATTGAGGTCGATTGTCACTTGGTGTTGTTTGAAAATTTTCAAGGTCTATCTTCAGAATTTGAAGTCGAATCTCATCAATTCTTATATATTTGAGTGAGTTCGCAACTAACTTTGTCAGATATCGTCGATTCACATCAAATGAAGCCCATTGAGGTCGATTGTCACTTTGTGTTGTTTGAAAATTTTCAAAGTCTATCTTCCGAATTAGAAGTCGAATCTCATCAATTCTTATATATTTGAGTGAGTTCGCAACTAACTTTGTCAGATATCGTCGATTTACATCTATTGAAGCCCATTGAGGTCGATTGTCACTTTGTGTTGTTTGAAAATTTTCTTAGTCTATTTTCCGAATTTGAAGTCGAATCTCATCAATTCTTATATATTTGAGTAAGTTTGCAACTAACTTTGTCAGATATCGTCGATTTACATTTATTGAAAACCATTGAGGTCGATTGTCACTTGGTGTTGTTTGAAAATTTTCAAGGTCTATCTTCAGAATTTGAAGTCGAATCTCATCAATTCTTATATATTTGAGTGAGTTCGCAACTAACTTTGTCAGATATCGTCGATTCACATCAAATGAAGCCCATTGAGGTCGATTGTCACTTTGTGTTGTTTGAAAATTTTCAAAGTCTATCTTCCGAAGTAGAAGTCGAATCTCATCAATTCTTATATATTTGAGTGAGTTCGCAACTAACTTTGTCAGATATCGTCGATTTACATCTATTGAAGCCCATTGAGGTCGATTGTCACTTTGTGTTGTTTGAAAATTTTCATAGTCTATTTTCAGAATTTGAAGTGGAATCTCATCAATTCTTATATATTTGAGTGAAGTTGCAACTAACTTTGTCAGCAATCGTCGATTTACATCAATTGAAGCCCATTGAGGTCGATTGTCACTTTGTGTTGTTTGAAAATTTTCAAAGTCTATCTTCCGAGTTTGAAGTCGAATCTCATCAATTCTTATATATTTGAGTGAGTTTGCAACTAACTTTGTCAGCAATCCTCGATTTACAACCATTGAAGCCCATTGAGGTCGATAGTCACTTTGTGTTGTTTGAAAATTTTTAAAGTCTATTTTCCGAATTAGAAGTTGAATCTCATCAATTCTTATATATTTGAGTGAGGTTGCAACTAACTTTGTCAGCAATCGTCCATTTACTTCCATTGAAGCCCATTGAGGTCGATTGTCACTTTGTATTGATTGAAAATTTTTAAGGTCTATCTTCAGAATTTGAAGTCGAATTTCATCAATTCTTATATATTTGAGTGAGTTCGCAACTAACTTTGTCAGCAATCGTCGATTTACATCAATTGAAGCCCATTGAGGTCGATTGTCACTTTGTGTTGTTTGAAAATTTTCAAAGTCTATCTTCCGAGTTTGAAGTCGAATCTCATCAATTCTTATATATTTGAGTGAGTTTGCAACTAACTTTGTCAGCAATCCTCGATTTACATCCATTGAAGCCCATTGAGGTCGATTGTCACTTTGTGTTGTTTGAAAATTTTTAAAGTCTATCTTCCGAGTTTGAAGTCGAATCTCATCAATTCTTATATATTTGAGTAAGTTTGCAACTAACTTTGTCAGCAATCTTCGATTCACATCCATTGAAGCCCATTGAGCTCGATTGTCACTTAGTGTTGTTCAAAAATTTCCAAAGTCTATCTTCCGAATTTGAAGTCGAATCTCGTCAATTCTTATATATTTGAGTAAATTTGCAACTATCTTTCTCAGCAATCTTCGATTCACTTCCATTGAAGCCCATTGAGGTCGATTGTCCCTTTGTGTTATTTAAGAATTTTCAAAGTCTATCTTCCGAATTAGAAGTCGAATCTCATCAATTCTTATATATTTGAGTGAGTTCGCAACTAACTTTGTCAGATATCGTCGATTTACATCCATTGAAGCCCATTGAGGTCGATAGTCACTTTGTGTTGTTTGAAAATTTTTAAAGTCTATCTTCAGAATTTGAAGTCGAATTTCATCAATTCTTATATATTTGAGTGAGTTCGCAACTAACTTTGTCAGCAATCCTCGATTTACATCCATTGAAGCCCATTGAGGTCGATTGTCACTTTGTGTTGTTTGAAAATTTTTAAAGTCTATCTTCCGAATTCTTATATATTTGAGTAAGTTTGCAACTAACTTTGTCAGATATCGTCGATTTACATTTATTGAAAACCATTGAGGTCGATTGTCACTTGGTGTTGTTTGAAAATTTTCAAGGTCTATCTTCAGAATTTGAAGTCGAATCTCATCAATTCTTATATATTTGAGTGAGTTCGCAACTAACTTTGTCAGATATCGTCGATTCACATCAAATGAAGCCCATTGAGGTCGATTGTCACTTTATGTTGTTTGAAAATTTTCAAAGTCTATCTTCCGAATTAGAAGTCGAATCTCATCAATTCTTATATATTTGAGTGAGTTCGCAACTAACTTTGTCAGATATCGTCGATTTACATCTATTGAAGCCCATTGAAGTCGATTGTCACTTCGTGTTGTTTGAAAATTTTCATAGTCTATTTTCAGAATTTGAAGTGGAATCTCATCAATTCTTATATATTTGAGTGAAGTTGCAACTAACTTTGTCAGCAATCGTCGATTTACATCAATTGAAGCCCATTGAGGTCGATTGTCACTTTGTGTTGTTTGAAAATTTTCAAAGTCTATCTTCCGAGTTTGAAGTCGAATCTCATCAATTCTTATATATTTGAGTGAGTTTGCAACTAACTTTGTCAGCAATCCTCGATTTACATCCATTGAAGCCCATTGAGGTCGATAGTCACTTTGTGTTGTTTGAAAATTTTTAAAGTCTATTTTCCGAATTAGAAGTTGAATCTCATCAATTCTTATATATTTGAGTGAGGTTGCAACTAACTTTGTCAGCAATCGTCCATTTACTTCCATTGAAGCCCATTGAGGTCGATTGTCACTTTGTATTGATTGAAAATTTTTAAGGTCTATCTTCAGAATTAGAAGTCGAATCTCATCAATTCTTATATATTTGAGTATGTTTGCAACTAACTTTGTCAGATATCGTCGATTTACATCCATTGAAGCCCATTGAGGTCGATAGTCACTTTGTGTTGTTTGAAAATTTTTAAAGTCTATCTTCAGAATTTGAAGTCGAATTTCATCAATTCTTATATATTTGAGTGAGTTCGCAACTAACTTTGTCAGCAATCCTCGATTTACATCCATTGAAGCCCATTGAGGTCGATTGTCACTTTGTGTTGTTTGAAAATTTTTAAAGTCTATCTTCCGAATTCTTATATATTTGAGTAAGTTTGCAACTAACTTTGTCAGATATCGTCGATTTACATTTATTGAAAACCATTGAGGTCGATTGTCACTTGGTGTTGTTTGAAAATTTTCAAGGTCTATCTTCAGAATTTGAAGTCGAATCTCATCAATTCTTATATATTTGAGTGAGTTCGCAACTAACTTTGTCAGATATCGTCGATTCACATCAAATGAAGCCCATTGAGGTCGATTGTCACTTTATGTTGTTTGAAAATTTTCAAAGTCTATCTTCCGAATTAGAAGTCGAATCTCATCAATTCTTATATATTTGAGTGAGTTCGCAACTAACTTTGTCAGATATCGTCGATTTACATCTATTGAAGCCCATTGAAGTCGATTGTCACTTCGTGTTGTTTGAAAATTTTCATAGTCTATTTTCAGAATTTGAAGTGGAATCTCATCAATTCTTATATATTTGAGTGAAGTTGCAACTAACTTTGTCAGCAATCGTCGATTTACATCAATTGAAGCCCATTGAGGTCGATTGTCACTTTGTGTTGTTTGAAAATTTTCAAAGTCTATCTTCCGAGTTTGAAGTCGAATCTCATCAATTCTTATATATTTGAGTGAGTTTGCAACTAACTTTGTCAGCAATCCTCGATTTACATCCATTGAAGCCCATTGAGGTCGATTGTCACTTTGTGTTGTTTGAAAATTTTTAAAGTCTATTTTCCGAATTAGAAGTCGAATCTCATCAATTCTTATATATTTGAATAAGTTTGCAACTAACTTTGTCAGATATCGTCGATATACATTTATTGAAAACCATTGAGGTCGATTGTCACTTGGTGTTGTTTGAAAATTTTCAAAGTCTATCTTCCGAATTAGAAGTCGAATCTCATCAATTCTTATATATTTGAGTGAAGTTGCAACTAACTTTGTCAGCAATCGTCCATTTACTTCCATTGAAGCCCATTGAGGTCGATTGTCACTTTGTATTGATTGAAAATTTTCAAGGTCTATCTTCAGAATTTGAAGTCGAATCTCATCATTTCTTATATATTTGAGTGAGTTCGCAACTAACTTTGTCAGATATCGTCGATTCACATCAAATGAAGCCCATTGAGGTCGATTGTCACTTTGTGTTGTTTGAAAATTTTCAAAGTCTATCTTCCGAATTTGAAGTCGAATCTCATCAATTCTTATATATTTGAGTAAGTTTGCAACTAACTTTGTCAGATATCGTCGATTTACATTTATTAAAAACCATTGAGGTCGATTGTCACTTGGTGTTGTTTGAAAATTTTCAAAGTCTATCTTCCGAATTAGAGGTCGAATCTCATCAATTCTTATATATTTGAGTGAAGTTGCAACTAACTTTGTCAGCAATCGTCCATTTACTTCCATTGAAGCCCATTGAGCTCGATTGTCACTTAGTGTTGTTCAAAAATTTCCAAAGTCTATCTTCCGAATTTGAAGTCGAATCTCGTTAATTCTTATATATTTGAGTAAATTTGCAACTATCTTTTTCAGCAATCTTCGATTCACTTCCATTGAAGCCCATTGAGGTCGATTGTCCCTTTGTGTTGTTTAAAAATTTTCAAAGTCTATCTTCCGAATTTGAAGTCGAATCTCATTAATTCTTATATATTTGAGTGAGTTCGCAACTAACTTTGTCAGATATCGTCGATTTACATCTATTGAAGCCCATTGAGGTCGATTGTCACTTTGTGTTGTTTGAAAATTTTCAAAGTCTATTTTCAGAATTTGAAGTCGAATCTCATCAATTCTTATATATTTGAGTGAGTTTGCAACTAACTTTGTCAGCAATCCTCGATTTACATCCATTGAAGCCCATTGAGGTCGATAGTCACTTTGTGTTGTTTGAAAATTTTTAAAGTCTATTTTCCGAATTAGAAGTTGAATCTCATCAATTCTTATATATTTGAGTGAGGTTGCAACTAACTTTGTCAGCAATCGTCCATTTACTTCCATTGAAGCCCATTGAGGTCGATTGTCACTTTGTATTGATTGAAAATTTTTAAGGTCTATCTTCAGAATTTGAAGTCGAATTTCATCAATTCTTATATATTTGAGTGAGTTCGCAACTAACTTTGTCAGCAATCGTCGATTTACATCAATTGAAGCCGATTGAGGTCGATTGTCACTTTGTGTTGTTTGAAAATTTTCAAAGTCTATCTTCCGAGTTTGAAGTCGAATCTCATCAATTCTTATATATTTGAGTGAGTTTGCAACTAACTTTGTCAGCAATCCTCGATTTACATCCATTGAAGCCCATTGAGGTCGATTGTCACTTTGTGTTGTTTGAAAATTTTTAAAGTCTATTTTCCGAATTAGAAGTCGAATATCATCAATTCTTATATATTTGAATAAGTTTGCAACTAACTTTGTCAGATATCGTCGATTTACATTTATTGAAAACCATTGAGGTCGATTGTCACTTGGTGTTGTTTGAAAATTTTCAAAGTCTATCTTCCGAATTAGAAGTCGAATCTCATCAATTCTTATATATTTGAGTGAAGTTGCAACTAACTTTGTCAGCAATCGTCCATTTACTTCCATTGAAGCCCATTGAGGTCGATTGTCACTTTGTATTGATTGAAAATTTTCAAGGTCTATCTTCAGAATTTGAAGTCGAATCTCATCATTTCTTATATATTTGAGTGAGTTCGCAACTAACTTTGTCAGATATCGTCGATTCACATCAAATGAAGCCCATTGAGGTCGATTGTCACTTTGTGTTGTTTGAAAATTTTCAAAGTCTATCTTCCGAATTTGAAGTCGAATCTCATCAATTCTTATATATTTGAGTAAGTTTGCAACTAACTTTGTCAGATATCGTCGATTTACATTTATTAAAAACCATTGAGGTCGATTGTCACTTGGTGTTGTTTGAAAATTTTCAAAGTCTATCTTCCGAATTAGAGGTCGAATCTCATCAATTCTTATATATTTGAGTGAAGTTGCAACTAACTTTGTCAACAATCGTCCATTTACTTCCATTGAAGCCCATTGAGGTCGATTGTCACTTTGTATTGATTGAAAATTTTCAAAGTCTATCTTCCGAATTAGAAGTCGAATATCATCAATTCTTATATATTTGAGTAAAGTTTCAACTAACTTTGTCAGCAATCTTCGATTCACATCCATTGAAGCCCATTGAGCTCGATTGTCACTTAGTGTTGTTCAAAAATTTCCAAAGTCTATCTTCCGAATTTGAAGTCGAATCTCGTTAATTCTTATATATTTGAGTAAATTTGCAACTATCTTTTTCAGCAATCTTCGATTCACTTCCATTGAAGCCCATTGAGGTCGATTGTCCCTTTGTGTTGTTTAAAAATTTTCAAAGTCTATCTTCCGAATTTGAAGTCGAATCTCATTAATTCTTATATATTTGAGTGAGTTCGCAACTAACTTTGTCAGATATCGTCGATTTACATCTATTGAAGCCCATTGAGGTCGATTGTCACTTTGTGTTGTTTGAAAATTTTCAAAGTCTATTTTCAGAATTTGAAGTGGAATCTCATCAATTCTTATATATTTGAGTGAAGTTGCAACTAACTTTGTCAGCAATCGTCGATTTACATCAATTGAAGCCCATTGAGGTCGATTGTCACTTTGTGTTGTTTGAAAATTTTCAAAGTCTATCTTCCGAGTTTGAAGTCGAGTCTCATCAATTCTTATATATTTGAGTGAAGTTGCAACTAACTTTGTCAGCAATCGTCGATTTACATCAATTGAAGCCCATTGAGGTCGATTGTCACTTTGTGTTGTTTGAAAATTTTCAAAGTCTATCTTCCGAGTTTGAAGTCGAATCTCATCAATTCTTATATATTTGAGTGTGTTTGCAACTAACTTTGTCAGCAATCCTCGATTTACATCCATTGAAGCCCATTGAGGTCGATAGTCACTTTGTGTTGTTTGGAAATTTTTAAAGTCTATTTTCCGAATTTGAAGTTGAATCTCATCAATTCTTATATATTTGAGTGAGGTTGCAACTAACTTTGTCAGCAATCAACCATTTACTTCCATTGAAGCCCATTGAGGTCGATTGTCACTTTGTATTGATTGAAAATTTTCAAGGTCTATCTTCAGAATTTGAAGTCGAATCTCATCAATTCTTATATATTTGAGTGAGTTCGCAACTAACTTTGTCAGCAATCGTCGATTTACATCAATTGAAGCCCATTGAGGTCGATTGTCACTTTGTGTTGTTTGAAAATTTTCAAAGTCTATCTTCCGAGTTTGAAGTCGAATCTCATCAATTCTTATATATTTGAGTGAGTTTGCAACTAACTTTGTCAGCAATCCTCGATTTACATCCATTGAAGCCCATTGAGGTCGATTGTCACTTTTTGTTGTTTGAAAATTTTCAAAGTCTATCTTCCGAATTAGAAGTCGAATCTCATCAATTCTTATATATTTGAGTGAGTTCGCAACTAACTTTGTCAGCAATCGTCGATTTACATCAATTGAAGCCCATTGAGGTCGATTGTCACTTTGTGTTGTTTGAAAATTTTCAAAGTCTATCTTCCGAATTTGAAGTCTAATCTCATCAATTCTTATATATTTGAGTAAGTTTGCAACTAACTTTGTCAGCAATCTTCGATTCACATCCATTGAAGCCCATTGAGCTCGATTGTCACTTAGTGTTGTTCAAAAATTTCCAAAGTCTATCTTCCGAATTTGAAGTCGAATCTCGTCAATTCTTATATATTTGAGTAAATTTGCAACTATCTTTCTCAGCAATCTTCGATTCACTTCCATTGAAGCCCATTGAGGTCGATTGTCCCTTTGTGTTATTTAAGAATTTTCAAAGTCTATCTTCCGAATTAGAAGTCGAATCTCATCAATTCTTATATATTTGAGTGAGTTCGCAACTAACTTTGTCAGCAATCGTCGATTTACATCAATTGAAGCCCATTGAGGTCGATTGTCACTTTGTGTTGTTTGAAAATTTTCAAAGTCTATGTTCCGAATTTGAAGTCGAATCTCATTAATTCTTATATATTTGAGTGAGTTCGCAACTAACTTTGTCAGATATCGTCGATTTACATCTATTGAAGCCCATTGAGGTCGATTGTCACTTTGTGTTGTTTGAAAATTTTCAAAGTCTATTTTCAGAATTTGAAGTGGAATCTCATCAATTCTTATATATTTGAGTGAAGTTGCAACTAACTTTGTCAGCAATCGTCGATTTACATCAATTGAAGCCCATTGAGGTCGATTGTCACTTTGTGTTGTTTGAAAATTTTCAAAGTCTATCTTCCGAGTTTGAAGTCGAATCTCATCAATTCTTATATATTTGAGTGAGTTTGCAACTAACTTTGTCAGCAATCCTCGATTTACATCCATTGAAGCCCATTGAGGTCGATAGTCACTTTGTGTTGTTTGAAAATTTTTAAAGTCTATTTTCCGAATTAGAAGTTGAATCTCATCAATTCTTATATATTTGAGTGAGGTTGCAACTAACTTTGTCAGCAATCGTCCATTTACTTCCATTGAAGCCCATTGAGGTCGATTGTCACTTTGTATTGATTGAAAATTTTTAAGGTCTATCTTCAGAATTTGAAGTCGAATTTCATCAATTCTTATATATTTGAGTAAGTTTGCAACTAACTTTGTCAGATATCGTCGATTTACATTTATTGAAAACCATTGAGGTCGATTGTCACTTGGTGTTGTTTGAAAATTTTCAAAGTCTATCTTCCGAATTAGAGGTCGAATCTAATCAATTCTTATATATTTGAGTGAAGTTGCAACTAACTTTGTCAGCAATCGTCCATTTACTTCCATTGAAGCCCATTTAGGTCGATTGTCACTTTGTATTGATTGAAAATTTTCAAAGTCTATCTTCCGAATTAGAAGTCGAATATCATCAATTCTTATATATTTGAGTAAAGTTTCAACTAACTTTGTCAGCAATCTTCGATTCACATCCATTGAAGCCCATTGAGCTCGATTGTCACTTAGTGTTGTTCAAAAATTTCCAAAGTCTATCTTCCGAATTTGAAGTCGAATCTCGTTAATTCTTATATATTTGAGTAAATTTGCAACTATCTTTTTCAGCAATCTTCGATTCACTTCCATTGAAGCCCATTGAGGTCGATTGTCCCTTTGTGTTGTTTCAAAATTTTCAAAGTCTATCTTCCGAATTTGAAGTCGAATCTCATTAATTCTTATATATTTGAGTGAGTTCGCAACTAACTTTGTCAGATATCGTCGATTTACATCTATTGAAGCCCATTGAGGTCGATTGTCACTTTGTGTTGTTTGAAAATTTTCAAAGTCTATTTTCAGAATTTGAAGTTGAATCTCATCAATTCTTATATATTTGAGTGAGGTTGCAACTAACTTTGTCAGCAATCAACCATTTACTTCCATTGAAGCCCATTGAGGTCGATTGTCACTTTGTATTGATTGAAAATTTTCAAGGTCTATCTTCAGAATTTGAAGTCGAATCTCATCAATTCTTATATATTTGAGTGAGTTCGCAACTAACTTTGTCAGCAATCGTCGATTTACATCAATTGAAGCCCATTGAGGTCGATTGTCACTTTGTGTTGTTTGAAAATTTTCAAAGTCTATCTTCCGAGTTTGAAGTCGAATCTCATCAATTCTTATATATTTGAGTGAGTTTGCAACTAACTTTGTCAGCAATCCTCGATTTACATCCATTGAAGCCCATTGAGGTCGATTGTCACTTTGTGTTGTTTGGAAATTTTCAAAGTCTATCTTCCGAATAAGAAGTCGAATCTCATCAATTCTTATATATTTGAGTGAGTTCGCAACTAACTTTGTCAGCAATCGTCGATTTACATCAATTGAAGCCCATTGAGGTCGATTGTCACTTTGTGTTGTTTGAAAATTTTCAAAGTCTATCTTCCGAATTTGAAGTCTAATCTCATCAATTCTTATATATTTGAGTAAGTTTGCAACTAACTTTGTCAGCAATCTTCGATTCACATCCATTGAAGCCCATTGAGCTCGATTGTCACTTAGTGTTGTTCAAAAATTTCCAAAGTCTATCTTCCGAATTTGAAGTCGAATCTCGTCAATTCTTATATATTTGAGTAAATTTGCAACTATCTTTCTCAGCAATCTTCGATTCACTTCCATTGAAGCCCATTGAGGTCGATTGTCCCTTTGTGTTATTTAAGAATTTTCAAAGTCTATCTTCCGAATTAGAAGTCGAATCTCATCAATTCTTATATATTTGAGTGAGTTCGCAACTAACTTTGTCAGATATCGTCGATTTACATCTATTGAAGCCCATTGAGGTCGATTGTCACTTTGTGTTGTTTGAAAATTTTCAAAGTCTATTTTCAGAATTTGAAGTGGAATCTCATCAATTCTTATATATTTGAGTGAAGTTGCAACTAACTTTGTCAGCAATCGTCGATTTACATCAATTGAAGCCCATTGAGGTCGATTGTCACTTTGTGTTGTTTGAAAATTTTCAAAGTCTATCTTCCGAGTTTGAAGTCGAGTCTCATCAATTCTTATATATTTGAGTGAAGTTGCAACTAACTTTGTCAGCAATCGTCGATTTACATCAATTGAAGCCCATTGAGGTCGATTGTCACTTTGTGTTGTTTGAAAATTTTCAAAGTCTATCTTCCGAGTTTGAAGTCGAATCTCATCAATTCTTATATATTTGAGTGAGTTTGCAACTAACTTTGTCAGCAATCCTCGATTTACATCCATTGAAGCCCATTGAGGTCGATAGTCACTTTGTGTTGTTTGGAAATTTTTAAAGTCTATTTTCCGAATTAGAAGTCGAATCTCATCAATTCTTATATATTTGAGTGAAGTTGCAGCTAACTTTGTCTGCAATCGTCCATTTACATCAATTGAAGCCAATTGAGGTCGATTGTCACTTTGTGTTGTTTGAAAATTTTCAAAGTCTATCTTCCGAATTTGAAGTCGAATCTCATCAATTCTTATATATTTGAGTAAGTTTGCAACTAACTTTGTCAGATATCGTCGATTTACATTTATTGAAGACCATTGAGGTCGATTGTCACTTGGTGTTGTTTGAAAATTTTCAAAGTCTATCTTCCGAATTAGAAGTCGAATCTCATCAATTCTTATATATTTGAGTGAGTTCGCAATTAACTTTGTCAGATATCGTCGATTTACATTTATTGAAGACCATTGAGGTCGATTGTCACTTGGTGTTGTTTGAAAATTTTCAAAGTCTATCTTCCGAATTAGAAGTCGAATCTCATCAATTCTTATATATTTGAGTAAGTTTGCAATTAACTTTGTCAGATATCGTCGATTTACATTTATTGAAGACCATTGAGGTCGATTGTCTCTTTGTGTTGTTTGAAAATTTTCAAAGTCTATCTTCCGAATTAGAAGTCGAATCTCATCAATTCTTATATATTTGAGTGAGTTCGCAACTAACTTTGTCAGCAATCGTCGATTTACATCAATTGAAGCCCATTGAGGTCGATTGTCACTTTGTGTTGTTTGAAAATTTTCAAAGTCTATCTTCCGAATTTGAAGTCGAATCTCATCAATTCTTATATATTTGAGTAAGTTTGCAACTAACTTTGTCAGCAATCTTCGATTCACATCCATTGAAGCCCATTGAGCTCGATTGTCACTTAGTGTTGTTCAAAAATTTCCAAAGTCTATCTTCCGAATTTGAAGTCGAATCTCGTCAATTCTTATATATTTGAGTAAATTTGCAACTATCTTTCTCAGCAATCTTTGATTCACTTCCATTGAAGCCCATTGAGGTCGATTGTCCCTTTGTGTTATTTAAGAATTTTCAAAGTCTATCTTCCGAATTAGAAGTCGAATCTCATCAATTCTTATATATTTGAGTGAGTTCGCAACTAACTTTGTCAGCAATCGTCGATTTACATCAATTGAAGCCCATTGAGGTCGATTGTCACTTTGTGTTGTTTGAAAATTTTCAAAGTCTATGTTCCGAATTTGAAGTCGAATCTCATTAATTCTTATATATTTGAGTGAGTTCGCAACTAACTTTGTCAGATATCGTCGATTTACATCTATTGAAGCCCATTGAGGTCGATTGTCACTTTGTGTTGTTTGAAAATTTTCAAAGTCTATTTTCAGAATTTGAAGTGAAATCTCATCAATTCTTATATATTTGAGTGAAGTTGCAACTAACTTTGTCAGCAATCGTCGATTTACATCAATTGAAGCCCATTGAGGTCGATTGTCACTTTGTGTTGTTTGAAAATTTTCAAAGTCTATCTTCCGAGTTTGAAGTCGAGTCTCATCAATTCTTATATATTTGAGTGAAGTTGCAACTAACTTTGTCAGCAATCGTCGATTTACATCAATTGAAGCCCATTGAGGTCGATTGTCACTTTGTGTTGTTTGAAAATTTTCAAAGTCTATCTTCCGAGTTTGAAGTCGAATCTCATCAATTCTTATATATTTGAGTGAGTTTGCAACTAACTTTGTCAGCAATCCTCGATTTACATCCATTGAAGCCCATTGAGGTCGATAGTCACTTTGTGTTGTTTGGAAATTTTTAAAGTCTATTTTCCGAATTTGAAGTTGAATCTCATCAATTCTTATATATTTGAGTGAGGTTGCAACTAACTTTGTCAGCAATCAACCATTTACTTCCATTGAAGCCCATTGAGGTCGATTGTCACTTTGTATTGATTGAAAATTTTCAAGGTCTATCTTCAGAATTTGGAGTCGAATCTCATCAATTCTTATATATTTGAGTGAGTTCGCAACTAACTTTGTCAGCAATCGTCGATTTACATCAATTGAAGCCCATTGAGGTCGATTGTCACTTTGTGTTGTTTGAAAATTTTCAAAGTCTATCTTCCGAGTTTGAAGTCGAATCTCATCAATTCTTATATATTTGAGTGAGTTTGCAACTAACTTTGTCAGCAATCCTCGATTTACATCCATTGAAGCCCATTGAGGTCGATTGTCACTTTGTGTTGTTTGAAAATTTTTAAAGTCTATTTTCCGAATTAGAAGTCGAATCTCATCAATTCTTATATATTTGAGTGAAGTTGCAGCTAACTTTGTCAGCAATCGTCCATTTACATCAATTGAAGCCAATTGAGGTCGATTGTCACTTTGTGTTGTTTGAAAATTTTCAAAGTCTATCTTCCGAATTTGAAGTCGAATCTCATCAATTCTTATATATTTGAGTAAGTTTGCAACTAACTTTGTCAGATATCGTCGATTTACATTTATTGAAGACCATTGAGGTCGATTGTCACTTGGTGTTGTTTGAAAATTTTCAAAGTCTATCTTCCGAAGTAGAAGTCGAATCTCATCAATTCTTATATATTTGAGTGAGTTCGCAACTAACTTTGTCAGCAATCGTGGATTTACATCAATTGAAGCCCATTGAGGTCGATTGTCACTTTGTGTTGTTTGAAAATTTTCAAAGTCTATCTTCCGAATTTGAAGTCGAATCTCATCAATTCTTATATATTTGAGTAAGTTTGCAATTAACTTTGTCAGATATCGTCGATTTACATTTATTGAAGACCATTGAGGTCGATTGTCACTTGGTGTTGTTTGAAAATTTTCAAAGTCTATCTTCCGAGTTTGAAGTCGAATCTCATCAATTCTTATATATTTGAGTGAGTTTGCAACTAACTTTGTCAGCAATCCTCGATTTACATCCATTGAAGCCCATTGAGGTCGATAGTCACTTTGTGTTGTTTGGAAATTTTTAAAGTCTATTTTCCGAATTTGAAGTTGAATCTCATCAATTCTTATATATTTGAGTGAGGTTGCAACTAACTTTGTCAGCAATCAACCATTTACTTCCATTGAAGCCCATTGAGGTCGATTGTCACTTTGTATTGATTGAAAATTTTCAAGGTCTATCTTCAGAATTTGAAGTCGAATCTCATCAATTCTTATATATTTGAGTGAGTTCGCAACTAACTTTGTCAGCAATCGTCGATTTACATCAATTGAAGCCCATTGAGGTCGATTGTCACTTTGTGTTGTTTGAAAATTTTCAAAGTCTATCTTCCGAGTTTGAAGTCGAATCTCATCAATTCTTATATATTTGAGTGAATTTGCAACTAACTTTGTCAGCAATCCTCGATTTACATCCATTGAAGCCCATTGAGGTCGATTGTCACTTTGTGTTGTTTGAAAATTTTTAAAGTCTATTTTCCGAATTAGAAGTCGAATCTCATCAATTCTTATATATTTGAGTGAAGTTGCAGCTAACTTTGTCAGCAATCGTCCATTTACATCAATTGAAGCCAATTGAGGTCGATTGTCACTTTGTGTTGTTTGAAAATTTTCAAAGTCTATCTTCCGAATTTGAAGTCGAATCTCATCAATTCTTATATATTTGAGTAAATTTGCAACTAACTTTGTCAGATATCGTCGATTTACATTTATTGAAGACCATTGAGGTCGATTGTCACTTGGTGTTGTTTGAAAATTTTCAAAGTCTATCTTCCGAATTAGAAGTCGAATCTCATCAATTCTTATATATTTGAGTGAGTTCGCAACTAACTTTGTCAGCAATCGTCGATTTACATCAATTGAAGCCCATTGAGGTCGATTGTCACTTTGTGTTGTTTGAAAATTTTCAAAGTCTATCTTCCGAATTTGAAGTCGAATCTCATCAATTCTTATATATTTGAGTAAGTTTGCAATTAACTTTGTCAGATATCGTCGATTTACATTTATTGAAGACCATTGAGGTCGATTGTCACTTGGTGTTGTTTGAAAATTTTCAAAGTCTATCTTCCGAATTAGAAGTCGAATCTCATCAATTCTTATATATTTGAGTAAGTTTGCAATTAACTTTGTCAGATATCGTCGATTTACATTTATTGAAGACCATTGAGGTCGATTGTCACTTTGTGTTGTTTGAAAATTTTCAAAGTCTATCTTCCGAATTAGAAGTCGAATCTCATCAATTCTTATATATTTGAGTGAGTTCGCAACTAACTTTGTCAGCAATCGTCGATTTACATCAATTGAAGCCCATTGAGGTCGATTGTCACTTTGTGTTGTTTGAAAATTTTCAAAGTCTATCTTCCGAATTTGAAGTCGAATCTCATCAATTCTTATATATTTGAGTAAGTTTGCAACTAACTTTGTCAGCAATCTTCGATTCACATCCATTGAAGCCCATTGAGCTCGATTGTCACTTAGTGTTGTTCAAAAATTTCCAAAGTCTATCTTCCGAATTTGAAGTCGAATCTCGTCAATTCTTATATATTTGAGTAAATTTGCAACTATATTTCTCAGCAATCTTCGATTCACTTCCATTGAAGCCCATTGAGGTCGATTGTCCCTTTGTGTTATTTAAGAATTTTCAAAGTCTATCTTCCGAATTAGAAGTCGAATCTCATCAATTCTTATATATTTGAGTGAGTTCGCAACTAACTTTGTCAGCAATCGTCGATTTACATCAATTGAAGCCCATTGAGGTCGATTGTCACTTTGTGTTGTTTGAAAATTTTCAAAGTCTATGTTCCGAATTTGAAGTCGAATCTCATCAATTCTCATATATTTGAGTAAGTTTGCAACTAACTTTGTCAGATATCGTCGATTTACATTTATTGAAGCCCATTGAGGTCGATTGTCCCTTTGTGTTATTTAAGAATTTTCAAAGTCTATCTTCCGAATTAGAAGTCGAATCTCATCAATTCTTATATATTTGAGTGAGTTCGCAACTAAATTTGTCAGCAATCGTCGATTTACATCAATTGAAGCCCATTGAGGTCGATTGTCACTTTGTGTTGTTTGAAAATTTTCAAAGTCTATCTTCCGAATTTGAAGTCGAATCTCATCAATTCTTATATATTTGAGTAAGTTTGCAACTAACTTTGTGAGCAATCTTCGATTCACATCCATTGAAGCCCATTGAGCTCGATTGTCACTTAGTGTTGTTCAAAAATTTCCAAAGTCTATCTTCCGAATTTGAAGTCGAATCTCGTCAATTCTTATATATTTGAGTAAATTTGCAACTATCTTTTTCAGCAATCTTCGATTCACTTCCATTGAAGCCCATTGAGGTCGATTGTCCCTTTGTGTTGTTTAAAAATTTTCAAAGTCTATCTTCCGAATTTTAAGTCGAATCTCATCAATTCTTATATATTTGAGTGAGTTCGCAACTAACTTTGTCAGCAATCCTCGATTCACATCCATTGAAGCCCATTGAGGTCGATTGTCACTTTGTGTTGTTTGAAAATTTTCAAAGTCTATTTTCAGAATTTGAAGTGGAATCTCATCAATTCTTATATATTTGAGTGAAGTTGCAACTAACTTTGTCAGCAATCGTCGATTTACATCAATTGAAGCCCATTGAGGTCGATTGTCACTTTGTGTTGTTTGAAAATTTTCAAAGTCTATCTTCCGAGTTTGAAGTCGAATCTCATCAATTCTTATATATTTGAGTGAGTTTGCAACTAACTTTGTCAGCAATCCTCGATTTACATCCATTGAAGCCCATTGAGGTCGATTGTCACTTTGTGTTGTTTGAAAATTTTCAAAGTCTATTTTCAGAATTTGAAGTGGAATCTCATCAATTCTTATATATTTGAGTGAAGTTGCAACTAACTTTGTCAGCAATCGTCGATTTACATCAATTGAAGCCCATTGAGGTCGATTGTCACTTTGTGTTGTTTGAAAATTTTCAAAGTCTATCTTCCGAGTTTGAAGTCGAATCTCATCAATTCTTATATATTTGAGTGAGTTTGCAACTAACTTTGTCAGCAATCCTCGATTTACATCCATTGAAGCCCATTGAGGTCGATAGTCACTTTTTGTTGTTTGAAAATTTTTAAAGTCTATTTTCCGAATTTGAAGTTGAATCTCATCAATTCTTATATATTTGAGTGAGGTTGCAACTAACTTTGTCAGCAATCAACCATTTACTTCCATTGAAGCACATTGGGGTCGATTGTCACTTTGTATTGATTGAAAATTATCAAAGTCTATCTTCCGAGTTTGAAGTCGAATCTCATCAATTCTTATATATTTGAGTGAGTTTGCAACTAACTTTGTCAACAATCCTCGATTTACATCCATTGAAGCCCATTGAGGTCGATAGTCACTTTGTGTTGTTTGAAAATTTTTAAAGTCTATTTTCCGAATTAGAAGTTGAATCTCATCAATTCTTATATATTTGAGTGAGGTTGCAACTAACTTTGTCAGCAATCGTCCATTTACTTCCATTGAAGCCCATTGAGGTCGATTGTCACTTTGTATTGATTGAAAATTTTCAAGGTCTATCTTCAGAATTTGAAGTCGAATCTCATCAATTCTTATATATTTGAGTGAGTTCGCAACTAACTTTGTCAGCAATCGTCGATATACATCAATTGAAGCCCATTGAGGTCGATTGTCACTTTGTGTTGTTTGAAAATTTTCAAAGTCTATCTTCCGAGTTTGAAGTCGAATCTCATCAATTCTTATATATTTGAGTGAGTTTGCAACTAACTTTGTCAGCAATCCTCGATTTACATCCATTGAAGCCCATTGAGGTCGATTGTCACTTGGTGTTGTTTGAAAATTTTCAAAGTCTATCTTCCGAATTTGAAGTCGAATCTCATCAATTCTTATATATTTGAGTAAGTTTGCAACTAACTTTGTCAGATATCGTCGATTTACATTTATTGAAGACCATTGAGGTCGATTGTCACTTGGTGTTGTTTGAAAATTTTAAAAGTCTATCTTCCGAATTAGAAGTCGAATCTCATCAATTCTTATATATTTGAGTGAGTTCGCAACTAACTTTGTCAGATATCGTCGATTTACATCAATTGAAGCCCATTGAGGTCGATTGTCACTTTGTGTTGTTTGAAAATTTTCAAAGTCTATCTTCCGAATTTGAAGTCGAATCTCATCGATTCTTATATATTTGAGTAAGTTTGCAACTAACTTTGTCAGATATCGTCGATTTACATTTATTGAAGACCATTGAGGTCGATTGTCACTTGGTGTTGTTTGAAAATTTTCAAAGTCTATCTTCCGAATTAGAAGTCGAATCTCATCAATTCTTATATATTTGAGTGAAGTTGCAACTAACTTTGTCAGCAATCGTCCATTTACTTCCATTGAAGCCCATTGAGTTCGATTGTCACTTGTATTGATTGAAAATTTTCAAAGTCTATCTTCCGAATAAGAAGTCGAATATCATCTCATCAATTCTCATATATATGAGTAAAGTTTCAACTAACTTTGTCAGCAATCTTCGATTCACATCCATTGAAGCCCATTGAGCTCGATTGTCACTTAGTGTTGTTCAAAAATTTCCAAAGTCTATCTTCCGAATTTGTAGTCGGAACTCGTGAATTCTTATATATTCGAGTAAATTTGCAACTATCTTTTTCAGCAATCTTCGATTCACTTCCATTGAAGCCCATTGAGGTCGATTGTCCCTTTGTGTTGTTTAAAAATCTTCAAAGTCTATCTTCCGAATTTTGAGTCGAATCTCATCAATTCTTATATATTTGAGTGAGTTCGCAACTAACTTTGTCAGATATCGTCGATTTACATCTATTGAAGCCCATTGAGGTCGATTGTCACTTTGTGTTGTTTGAAAATTTTCAAAGTCTATTTTCAGAATTTGAAGTGGAATCTCATCAATTCTTATATATTTGAGTGAGGTTGCAACTAACTTTGTCAGCAATCGTCCATTTACTTCCATTGAAGCCCATTGAGGTCGATTGTCACTTTGTATTGATTGAAAATTTTCAAGGTCTATCTTCAGAATTTGAAGTCGAATCTCATCAATTCTTATATATTTGAGTGAGTTCGCAACTAACTTTGTCAGCAATCGTCGATTTAAATCAATTGAAGCCCATTGAGGTCGATTGTCACTTTGTGTTGTTTGAAAATTTTTAAAGTCTATTTTCCGAATTAGAAGTTGAATCTCATCAATTCTCATATATTTGAGTGAGGTTGCAACTAACTTTGTCAGCAATCGTCCATTTACTTCCATTAAAGCCCATTGAGGTCGATTGTCACTTTGTATTGATTGAAAATTTTCAAGATTCAGATTCAGCAATCCTCGATTTACATCCATTGAAGCCCATTGAGGTCGATAGTCACTTTGTGTTGTTTGAAAATTTTTAAAGTCTATTTTCTGAATTAGAAGTTGAATCTCATCAATTCTTATATATTTGAGTGAGGTTGCAACTAACTTTGTCAGCAATCGTCCATTTACTTCCATTGAAGCCCATTGAGGTCGATTGTCACTTTGTATTGATTGAAAATTTTCAAGGTCTATCTTCAGAATTTGAAGTCGAATCTCATCAATTCTTATATATTTGAGTGAGTTTGCAACTAACTTTGTCAGCAATCCTCGATTTACATCCATTGAAGCCCATTGAGGTCGATTGTCACTTGGTGTTGTTTGAAAATTTTCAAAGTCTATCTTCCGAATTAGAAGTCGAATCTCATCAATTCTTATATATTTGAGTGAGTTCGCAACTAACTTTGTCAGATATCGTCGATTTACATCAATTGAAGCCCATTGAGGTCGATTGTCACTTTGTGTTGTTTGAAAATTTTCAAAGTCTATCTTCCGAATTTGAAGTCGAATCTCATCGATTCTTATATATTTGAGTAAGTTTGCAACTAACTTTGTCAGATATCGTCGATTTACATTTATTGAAGACCATTGAGGTCGATTGTCACTTGGTGTTGTTTGAAAATTTTCAAAGTCTATCTTCCGAATTAGAAGTCGAATCTCATCAATTCTTATATATTTGAGTGAAGTTGCAACTAACTTTGTCAGCAATCGTCCATTTACTTCCATTGAAGCCCATTGAGTTCGATTGTCACTTGTATTGTTTGAAAATTTTCAAAGTCTATCTTCCGAATTAGAAGTCGAATATCATCTCATCAATTCTCATATATATGAGTAAAGTTTCAACTAACTTTGTCAGCAATCTTCGATTCACATCCATTGAAGCCCATTGAGCTCGATTGTCACTTAGTGTTGTTCAAAAATTTCCAAAGTCTATCTTCCGAATTTGTAGTCGGAACTCGTCAATTCTTATATATTCGAGTAAATTTGCAACTATCTTTTTCAGCAATCTTCGATTCACTTCCATTGAAGCCCATTGAGGTCGATTGTCCCTTTGTGTTGTTTAAAAATCTTCAAAGTCTATCTTCCGAATTTTGAGTCGAATCTCATCAATTCTTATATATTTGAGTGAGTTCGCAACTAATTTTGTCAGATATCGTCGATTTACATCTATTGAAGCCCATTGAGGTCGATTGTCACTTTGTGTTGTTTGAAAATTTTCAAAGTCTATTTTCAGAATTTGAAGTGGAATCTCATCAATTCTTATATATTTGAGTGAGGTTGCAACTAACTTTGTCAGCAATCGTCCATTTACTTCCATTGAAGCCCATTGAGGTCGATTGTCACTTTGTATTGATTGAAAATTTTCAAGGTCTATCTTCAGAATTTGAAGTCGAATCTCATCAATTCTTATATATTTGAGTGAGTTCGCAACTAACTTTGTCAGCAATCGTCGATTTAAATCAATTGAAGCCCATTGAGGTCGATTGTCACTTTGTGTTGTTTGAAAATATTTAAAGTCTATTTTCCGAATTAGAAGTTGAATCTCATCAATTCTTATATATTTGAGTGAGGTTGCAACTAACTTTGTCAGCAATCGTCCATTTACTTCCATTGAAGCCCATTGAGGTCGATTGTCACTTTGTATTGATTGAAAATTTTCAAGGTCTATCTTCAGAATTTGAAGTCGAATCTCATCAATTCTTATATATTTGAGTGAGTTCGCAACTAACTTTGTCAGCAATCGTCGATTTACATCAATTGAAGCCCATTGAGGTCGATTGTCACTTTGTGTTGTTTGAAAATTTTTAAAGTCTATTTTCCGAATTAGAAGTTGAATCTCATTGATTCTTATATATTTGAGTGAGGTTGCAACTAACTTTGTCAGCAATCGTTCATTTACTTCCATTGAAGCCCATTGAGGTCGATTGTCACTTTGTATTGATTGAAAATTTTCAAGATCTATCTTCAGAATTTGAAGTCGAATCTCATCAATTCTTATATATTTGAGTGAGTTCGCAACTAACTTTGTCAGCAATCGTCGATTTACATCTATTGAAGCCCATCGAGGTCGATTGTCACTTTGTGTTGTTTGAAAATTTTCAAAGTCTATTTTCAGAATTTGAAGTGGAATCTCATCAATTCTTATATATTTGAGTGAGGTTGCAACTAACTTTGTCAGCAATCGTCCATTTACTTCCATTGAAGCCCATTGAGGTCGATTGTCACTTTGTATTGATTGAAAATTTTCAAGATCTATCTTCAGAATTTGAAGTCGAATCTCATCAATTCTTATATATTTGAGTGAGTTCGCAACTAACTTTGTCAGATATCGTCGATTTACATCTATTGAAGCCCATCGAGGTCGATTGTCACTTTGTGTTGTTTGAAAATTTTCAAAGTCTATTTTCAGAATTTGAAGTGGAATCTCATCAATTCTTATATATTTGAGTGAGGTTGCAACTAACTTTGTCAGCAGTCGTCGATTTAAATCAATTGAAGCCCATTGAGGTCGATTGTCACTTTGTGTTGTTTGAAAATTTTTAAAGTCTATTTTCTGAATTAGAAGTTGAATCTCATCAATTCTTATATATTTGAGTGAGGTTGCAACTAACTTTGTCAGCAATCGTCCATTTACTTCCATTGAAGCCCATTGAGGTCGATTGTCACTTTGTATTGATTGAAAATTTTCAAGGTCTATCTTCAGAATTTGAAGTCGAATCTCATCAATTCTTATATATTTGAGTGAGTTCGCAACTAACTTTGTCAGCAATCGTCGATTTACATCAATTGAAGCCCATTGAGGTCGATTGTCACTTTGTGTTGTTTGAAAATTTTTAAAGTCTATTTTCCGAATTAGAAGTTGAATCTCATCGATTCTTATATATTTGAGTGAGGTTGCAACTAACTTTGTCAGCAATCGTCCATTTACTTCCATTGAAGCCCATTGAGGTCGATTGTCACTTTGTATTGATTGAAAATTTTCAAGATCTATCTTCAGAATTTGAAGTCGAATCTCATCAATTCTTATATATTTGAGTGAGTTCGCAACTAACTTTGTCAGATATCGTCGATTTACATCTATTGAAGCCCATCGAGGTCGATTGTCACTTTGTGTTGTTTGAAAATTTTCAAAGTCTATTTTCAGAATTTGAAGTGGAATCTCATCAATTCTTATATATTTGAGTGAGGTTGCAACTAACTTTGTCAGCAGTCGTCGATTTAAATCAATTGAAGCCCATTGAGGTCGATTGTCACTTTGTGTTGTTTGAAAATTTTTAAAGTCTATTTTCCGAATTAGAAGTTGAATCTCATCAATTCTTATATATTTGAGTGAGTTCGCATCTAACTTTGTCAGCAATCGTCGATTTACATCAATTGAAGCCCATTGAGGTCGATTGTCACTTTGTGTTGTTTGAAAATTTTTAAAGTCTATTCTCCGAATTAGAAGTTGAATCTCATCAATTCTTATATATTTGAGTGAGGTTGCAACTAACTTTGTTAGCAATCGTCCATTTACTTCCATTGAAGCCCATTGAGGTCGATTGTCCCTTTTTGTTGTTTAAAAATTTTCAAAGTCTATCTTCCGAATTTTAAGTCGAATCTCATCAATTCTTATATATTTGAGTGAGTTCGCAACTAACTTTGTCAGATATCGTCGATTTACATCTATTGAAGCCCATCGAGGTCGATTGTCACTTTGTGTTGTTTGAAAATTTTCAAAGTCTATTTTCAGAATTTGAAGTGGAATCTCATCAATTCTTATATATTTGAGTGAGGTTGCAACTAACTTTGTCAGCAGTCTTCGATTTAAATCAATTGAAGCCCATTGAGGTCGATTGTCACTTTGTGTTGTTTGAAAATTTTTAAAGTCTATTTTCCGAATTAGAAGTTGAATCTCATCAATTCTTATATATTTGAGTGAGTTCGCATCTAACTTTGTCAGCAATCGTCGATTTACATCAATTGAAGCCCATTGAGGTCGATTGTCACTTTGTGTTGTTTGAAAATTTTTAAAGTCTATTCTCCGAATTAGAAGTTGAATCTCATCAATTCTTATATATTTGAGTGAGGTTGCAACTAACTTTGTCAGCAATCGTCCATTTACTTCCATTGAAGCCCATTGAGGTCGATTGTCACTTTGTATTGATTGAAAATTTTCAAGGTCTATCTTCAGAATTTGAAGTCGAATCTCATCAATTCTTATATATTTGAGTGAGTTCGCAACTAACTTTGTCAGCAATCGTCGATTTACATCAATTGAAGCCCATTGAGGTCGATTGTCACTTTGTGTTGTTTGAAAATTTTTAAAGTCTATTTTCCGAATTAGAAGTTGAATCTCATCGATTCTTATATATTTGAGTGAGGTTGCAACTAACTTTGTCAGCAATCGTCCATTTACTTCCATTGAAGCCCATTGAGGTCGATTGTCACTTTGTATTGATTGAAAATTTTCAAGATCTATCTTCAGAATTTGAAGTCGAATCTCATCAATTCTTATATATTTGAGTGAGTTCGCAACTAACTTTGTCAGATATCGTCGATTTACATCTATTGAAGCCCATCGAGGTCGATTGTCACTTTGTGTTGTTTGAAAATTTTCAAAGTCTATTTTCAGAATTTGAAGTCGAATCTCATCAATTCTTATATATTTGAGTGAGTTCGCAACTAACTTTGTCAGCAATCGTCGATTTACATCAATTGAAGCCCATTGAGGTCGATTGTCACTTTGTGTTGTTTGAAAATTTTTAAAGTCTATTTTCCGAATTAGAAGTTGAATCTCATCGATTCTTATATATTTGAGTGAGGTTGCAACTAACTTTGTCAGCAATCGTCCATTTACTTCCATTGAAGCCCATTGAGGTCGATTGTCACTTTGTATTGATTGAAAATTTTCAAGATCTATCTTCAGAATTTGAAGTCGAATCTCATCGATTCTTATATATTTGAGTGAGGTTGCAACTAACTTTGTCAGCAATCGTCCATTTACTTCCATTGAAGCCCATTGAGGTCGATTGTCACTTTGTATTGATTGAAAATTTTCAAGATCTATCTTCAGAATTTGAAGTCGAATCTCATCAATTCTTATATATTTGAGTGAGTTCGCAACTAACTTTGTCAGATATCGTCGATTTACATCTATTGAAGCCCATCGAGGTCGATTGTCACTTTGTGTTGTTTGAAAATTTTCAAAGTCTATTCTCCGAATTAGAAGTTGAATCTCATCAATTCTTATATATTTGAGT
This sequence comes from Diorhabda elongata, assembly GCA_026230145.1. Lineage (NCBI taxonomy): Eukaryota > Metazoa > Arthropoda > Insecta > Coleoptera > Chrysomelidae > Diorhabda > Diorhabda elongata. The sequence goes on from CM047936.1 coordinate 11,631,659, forward strand.
GAGGTTGCAACTAACTTTGTTAGCAATCGTCCATTTACTTCCATTGAAGCCCATTGAGGTCGATTGTCCCTTTTTGTTGTTTAAAAATTTTCAAAGTCTATCTTCCGAATTTTAAGTCGAATCTCATCAATTCTTATATATTTGAGTGAGTTCGCAACTAACTTTGTCAGATATCGTCGATTTACATCTATTGAAGCCTATTGAGGTCGATTGTCACTTTGTGTTGTTTGAAAATTTTCAAAGTCTATTTTCAGAATTTGAAGTGGAATCTCATCAATTCTTATATATTTGAGTGAGGTTGCAACTAACTTTGTCAGCAATCGTCCATTTACTTCCATTGAAGCCCATTGAGGTCGTTTGTCACTTTGTGTTGTTTGAAAATTTTCAAAGTCTATCTTCCGAGTTTGAAGTCGAATCTCATCAATTCTTATATATTTGAGTGAGTTCGCAACTAACTTTGTCAGCAATCGTCGATTTACATCTATTGAAGCCCATCGATGTCGATTGTCACTTTGTGTTGTTTGAAAATTTTCAAAGTCTATTTTCAGAATTTGAAGTGGAATCTCATCAATTCTTATATATTTGAGTGAGGTTGCAACTAACTTTGTCAGCAATCGTCCATTTACTTCCATTGAAGCCCATTGAGGTCGATTGTCACTTTGTATTGATTGAAAATTTTCAAGATCTATCTTCAGAATTTGAAGTCGAATCTCATCAATTCTTATATATTTGAGTGAGTTCGCAACTAACTTTGTCAGATATCGTCGATTTACATCTATTGAAGCCCATCGAGGTCGATTGTCACTTTGTGTTGTTTGAAAATTTTCAAAGTCTATTTTCAGAATTTGAAGTGGAATCTCATCAATTCTTATATATTTGAGTGAGGTTGCAACTAACTTTGTCAGCAGTCGTCGATTTAAATCAATTGAAGCCCATTGAGGTCGATTGTCACTTTGTGTTGTTTGAAAATTTTTAAAGTCTATTTTCTGAATTAGAAGTTGAATCTCATCAATTCTTATATATTTGAGTGAGGTTGCAACTAACTTTGTCAGCAATCGTCCATTTACTTCCATTGAAGCCCATTGAGGTCGATTGTCACTTTGTATTGATTGAAAATTTTCAAGGTCTATCTTCAGAATTTGAAGTCGAATCTCATCAATTCTTATATATTTGAGTGAGTTCGCAACTAACTTTGTCAGCAATCGTCGATTTACATCAATTGAAGCCCATTGAGGTCGATTGTCACTTTGTGTTGTTTGAAAATTTTTAAAGTCTATTTTCCGAATTAGAAGTTGAATCTCATCGATTCTTATATATTTGAGTGAGGTTGCAACTAACTTTGTCAGCAATCGTCCATTTACTTCCATTGAAGCCCATTGAGGTCGATTGTCACTTTGTATTGATTGAAAAGTTTCAAGATCTATCTTCAGAATTTGAAGTCGAATCTCATCAATTCTTATATATTTGAGTGAGTTCGCAACGAACTTTGTCAGATATCGTCGATTTACATCTATTGAAGCCCATCGAGGTCGATTGTCACTTTGTGTTGTTTGAAAATTTTCAAAGTCTATTTTCAGAATTTGAAGTTGAATCTCATCAATTCTTATATATTTGAGTGAGTTCGCATCTAACTTTGTCAGCAATCGTCGATTTACATCAATTGAAGCCCATTGAGGTCGATTGTCACTTTGTGTTGTTTGAAAATTTTTAAAGTCTATTCTCCGAATTAGAAGTTGAATCTCATCAATTCTTATATAGTTGAGTGAGGTTGCAACTAACTTTGTTAGCAATCGTCCATTTACTTCCATTGAAGCCCATTGAGGTCGATTGTCCCTTTTTGTTGTTTAAAAATTTTCAAAGTCTATCTTCCGAATTTTAAGTCGAATCTCATCAATTCTTATATATTTGAGTGAGTTCGCAACTAACTTTGTCAGATATCGTCGATTTACATCTATTGAAGCCTATTGAGGTCGATTGTCACTTTGTGTTGTTTGAAAATTTTCAAAGTCTATTTTCAGAATTTGAAGTGGAATCTCATCAATTCTTATATATTTGAGTGAGGTTGCAACTAACTTTGTCAGCAATCGTCCATTTACTTCCATTGAAGCCCATTGAGGTCGTTTGTCACTTTGTGTTGTTTGAAAATTTTCAAAGTCTATCTTCCGAGTTTGAAGTCGAATCTCATCAATTCTCATATATTTGAGTGAGTTTGCAACTAACTTTGTCAGCAATCCTCGATTTACATCCATTGAAGCCCATTGAGGTCGATAGTCACTTTGTGTTGTTTGAAAATTTTTAGAGTCTATTTTCTGAATTAGGAGTTGAATCTCATCAATTCTTATATATTTGAGTGAGGTTGCAACTAACTTTGTCAGCAATCGTCCATTTACTTCCATTGAAGCCCATTGAGGTCGATTGTCACTTTGTATTGATTGAAAATTTTCAAGGTCTATCTTCAGAATTTGAAGTCGAATCTCATCAATTCTTATATATTTGAGTGAAGTTACAACTAACTTTGTCAGTAATCGTCGATTTACATCAATTGAAGCCCATTGAGGTCGTTTGTCACTTTGTGTTGTTTGAAAATTTTCAAAGTCTATCTTCCGAGTTTGAAGTCGAATCTCATCAATTCTCATATATTTGAGTGAGTTTGCAACTAACTTTGTCAGCAATCCTCGATTTACATCCATTGAAGCCCATTGAGGTCGATTGTCACTTTGTATTGATTGAAAATTTTCAAGGTCTATCTTCAGAATTTGAAGTCGAATCTCATCAATTCTTATATATTTGAGTGAGTTCGCAACTAACTTTGTCAGCAATCCTCGATTTACATCCATTGAAGCCCATTGAGGTCGATTGTCACTTTGTGTTGTTTGAAAATTTTTTAAATCTATTTTCTGAATTAGGAGTTGAATCTCATCAATTCTTATATATTTGAGTGAGGTGTCAACTAACTTTGTCAGCAATCGTCCATTTACTTCCATTGAAGCCCATTGAGGTCGATTGTCACTTTGTGTTGTTTAAAAATCTTCAAAGTCTATCTTCCGAATTTTGAGTCGAATCTCATCAATTCTTATATATTTGAGTGAGTTCGCAACTAACTTTGTCAGATATCGTCGATTTACATCTATTGAAGCCCATTGAGGTCGATTGTCACTTTGTGTTGTTTGAAAATTTTCAAAGTCTATTTTCAGAATTTGAAGTGGAATCTCATCAATTCTTATATATTTGAGTGAGGTTGCAACTAACTTTGTCAGCAATCGTCCATTTACTTCCATTGAAGCCCATTGAGGTCGATTGTCACTTTGTATTGATTGAAAATTTTCAAGGTCTATCTTCAGAATTTGAAGTCGAATCTCATCAATTCTTATATATTTGAGTGAGTTCGCAACTAACTTTGTCAGCAATCGTCGATTTAAATCAATTGAAGCCCATTGAGGTCGATTGTCACTTTGTGTTGTTTGAAAATTTTTAAAGTCTATTTTCCGAATTAGAAGTTGAATCTCATCAATTCTCATATATTTGAGTGAGGTTGCAACTAACTTTGTCAGCAATCGTCCATTTACTTCCATTAAAGCCCATTGAGGTCGATTGTCACTTTGTATTGATTGAAAATTTTCAAGATTCAGATTCAGCAATCCTCGATTTACATCCATTGAAGCCCATTGAGGTCGATAGTCACTTTGTGTTGTTTGAAAATTTTTAAAGTCTATTTTCTGAATTAGAAGTTGAATCTCATCAATTCTTATATATTTGAGTGAGGTTGCAACTAACTTTGTCAGCAATCGTCCATTTACTTCCATTGAAGCCCATTGAGGTCGATTGTCACTTTGTATTGATTGAAAATTTTCAAGGTCTATCTTCAGAATTTGAAGTCGAATCTCATCAATTCTTATATATTTGAGTGAGTTTGCAACTAACTTTGTCAGCAATCCTCGATTTACATCCATTGAAGCCCATTGAGGTCGATTGTCACTTGGTGTTGTTTGAAAATTTTCAAAGTCTATCTTCCGAATTTGAAGTCGAATCTCATCAATTCTTATATATTTGAGTAAGTTTGCAACTAACTTTGTCAGATATCGTCGATTTACATTTATTGAAGACCATTGAGGTCGATTGTCACTTGGTGTTGTTTGAAAATTTTCAAAGTCTATCTTCCGAATTAGAAGTCGAATCTCATCAATTCTTATATATTTGAGTGAGTTCGCAACTAACTTTGTCAGATATCGTCGATTTACATCAATTGAAGCCCATTGAGTTCGATTGTCACTTGTATTGTTTGAAAATTTTCAAAGTCTATCTTCCGAATTAGAAGTCGAATATCATCTCATCAATTCTCATATATATGAGTAAAGTTTCAACTAACTTTGTCAGCAATCTTCGATTCACATCCATTGAAGCCCATTGAGCTCGATTGTCACTTTGTATTGATTGAAAATTTTCAAGGTCTATCTTCAGAATTTGAAGTCGAATCTCATCAATTCTTATATATTTGAGTGAGTTTGCAACTAACTTTGTCAGCAATCCTCGATTTACATCCATTGAAGCCCATTGAGGTCGATTGTCACTTGGTGTTGTTTGAAAATTTTCAAAGTCTATCTTCCGAATTTGAAGTCGAATCTCATCAATTCTTATATATTTGAGTAAGTTTGCAACTAACTTTGTCAGATATCGTCGATTTACATTTATTGAAGACCATTGAGGTCGATTGTCACTTGGTGTTGTTTGAAAATTTTCAAAGTCTATCTTCCGAATTAGAAGTCGAATCTCATCAATTCTTATATATTTGAGTGAGTTCGCAACTAACTTTGTCAGATATCGTCGATTTACATCAATTGAAGCCCATTGAGTTCGATTGTCACTTGTATTGTTTGAAAATTTTCAAAGTCTATCTTCCGAATTTGAAGTCGAATCTCATCGATTCTTATATATTTGAGTAAGTTTGCAACTAACTTTGTCAGATATCGTCGATTTACATTTATTGAAGACCATTGAGGTCGATTGTCACTTGGTGTTGTTTGAAAATTTTCAAAGTCTATCTTCCGAATTAGAAGTCGAATCTCATCAATTCTTATATATTTGAGTGAAGTTGCAACTAACTTTGTCAGCAATCGTCCATTTACTTCCATTGAAGCCCATTGAGTTCGATTGTCACTTGTATTGATTGAAAATTTTCAAAGTCTATCTTCCGAATTAGAAGTCGAATATCATCTCATCAATTCTCATATATATGAGTAAAGTTTCAACTAACTTTGTCAGCAATCTTCGATTCACATCCATTAAAGCCCATTGAGCTCGATTGTCACTTAGTGTTGTTCAAAAATTTCCAAAGTCTATCTTCCGAATTTGTAGTCGGAACTCGTCAATTCTTATATATTCGAGTAAATTTGCAACTATCTTTTTCAGCAATCTTCGATTCACTTCCATTGAAGCCCATTGAGGTCGATTGTCCCTTTGTGTTGTTTAAAAATCTTCAAAGTCTATCTTCCGAATTTTGAGTCGAATCTCATCAATTCTTATATATTTGAGTGAGTTCGCAACTAATTTTGTCAGATATCGTCGATTTACATCTATTGAAGCCCATTGAGGTCGATTGTCACTTTGTGTTGTTTGAAAATTTTCAAAGTCTATTTTCAGAATTTGAAGTGGAATCTCATCAATTCTTATATATTTGAGTGAGGTTGCAACTAACTTTGTCAGCAATCGTCCATTTACTTCCATTGAAGCCCATTGAGGTCGATTGTCACTTTGTATTGATTGAAAATTTTCAAGGTCTATCTTCAGAATTTGAAGTCGAATCTCATCAATTCTTATATATTTGAGTGAGTTCGCAACTAACTTTGTCAGCAATCGTCGATTTAAATCAATTGAAGCCCATTGAGGTCGATTGTCACTTTGTGTTGTTTGAAAATATTTAAAGTCTATTTTCCGAATTAGAAGTTGAATCTCATCAATTCTTATATATTTGAGTGAGGTTGCAACTAACTTTGTCAGCAATCGTCCATTTACTTCCATTGAAGCCCATTGAGGTCGATTGTCACTTTGTATTGATTGAAAATTTTCAAGGTCTATCTTCAGAATTTGAAGTCGAATCTCATCAATTCTTATATATTTGAGTGAGTTCGCAACTAACTTTGTCAGCAATCGTCGATTTACATCAATTGAAGCCCATTGAGGTCGATTGTCACTTTGTGTTGTTTGAAAATTTTTAAAGTCTATTTTCCGAATTAGAAGTTGAATCTCATTGATTCTTATATATTTGAGTGAGGTTGCAACTAACTTTGTCAGCAATCGTCCATTTACTTCCATTGAAGCCCATTGAGGTCGATTGTCACTTTGTATTGATTGAAAATTTTCAAGATCTATCTTCAGAATTTGAAGTCGAATCTCATCAATTCTTATATATTTGAGTGAGTTCGCAACTAACTTTGTCAGCAATCGTCGATTTACATCTATTGAAGCCCATCGAGGTCGATTGTCACTTTGTGTTGTTTGAAAATTTTCAAAGTCTATTTTCAGAATTTGAAGTGGAATCTCATCAATTCTTATATATTTGAGTGAGGTTGCAACTAACTTTGTCAGCAGTCGTCGATTTAAATCAATTGAAGCCCATTGAGGTCGATTGTCACTTTGTGTTGTTTGAAAATTTTTAAAGTCTATTTTCTGAATTAGAAGTTGAATCTCATCAATTCTTATATATTTGAGTGAGGTTGCAACTAACTTTGTCAGCAATCGTCCATTTACTTCCATTGAAGCCCATTGAGGTCGATTGTCACTTTGTATTGATTGAAAATTTTCAAGGTCTATCTTCAGAATTTGAAGTCGAATCTCATCAATTCTTATATATTTGAGTGAGTTCGCAACTAACTTTGTCAGCAATCGTCGATTTACATCAATTGAAGCCCATTGAGGTCGATTGTCACTTTGTGTTGTTTGAAAATTTTTAAAGTCTATTTTCCGAATTAGAAGTTGAATCTCATCGATTCTTATATATTTGAGTGAGGTTGCAACTAACTTTGTCAGCAATCGTCCATTTACTTCCATTGAAGCCCATTGAGGTCGATTGTCACTTTGTATTGATTGAAAATTTTCAAGATCTATCTTCAGAATTTGAAGTCGAATCTCATCAATTCTTATATATTTGAGTGAGTTCGCAACTAACTTTGTCAGATATCGTCGATTTACATCTATTGAAGCCCATCGAGGTCGATTGTCACTTTGTGTTGTTTGAAAATTTTCAAAGTCTATTTTCAGAATTTGAAGTGGAATCTCATCAATTCTTATATATTTGAGTGAGGTTGCAACTAACTTTGTCAGCAGTCGTCGATTTAAATCAATTGAAGCCCATTGAGGTCGATTGTCACTTTGTGTTGTTTGAAAATTTTTAAAGTCTATTTTCCGAATTAGAAGTTGAATCTCATCAATTCTTATATATTTGAGTGAGTTCGCATCTAACTTTGTCAGCAATCGTCGATTTACATCAATTGAAGCCCATTGAGGTCGATTGTCACTTTGTGTTGTTTGAAAATTTTTAAAGTCTATTCTCCGAATTAGAAGTTGAATCTCATCAATTCTTATATATTTGAGTGAGGTTGCAACTAACTTTGTTAGCAATCGTCCATTTACTTCCATTGAAGCCCATTGAGGTCGATTGTCCCTTTTTGTTGTTTAAAAATTTTCAAAGTCTATCTTCCGAATTTTAAGTCGAATCTCATCAATTCTTATATATTTGAGTGAGTTCGCAACTAACTTTGTCAGATATCGTCGATTTACATCTATTGAAGCCCATCGAGGTCGATTGTCACTTTGTGTTGTTTGAAAATTTTCAAAGTCTATTTTCAGAATTTGAAGTGGAATCTCATCAATTCTTATATATTTGAGTGAGGTTGCAACTAACTTTGTCAGCAGTCGTCGATTTAAATCAATTGAAGCCCATTGAGGTCGATTGTCACTTTGTGTTGTTTGAAAATTTTTAAAGTCTATTTTCCGAATTAGAAGTTGAATCTCATCAATTCTTATATATTTGAGTGAGTTCGCATCTAACTTTGTCAGCAATCGTCGATTTACATCAATTGAAGCCCATTGAGGTCGATTGTCACTTTGTGTTGTTTGAAAATTTTTAAAGTCTATTCTCCGAATTAGAAGTTGAATCTCATCAATTCTTATATATTTGAGTGAGGTTGCAACTAACTTTGTCAGCAATCGTCCATTTACTTCCATTGAAGCCCATTGAGGTCGATTGTCACTTTGTATTGATTGAAAATTTTCAAGGTCTATCTTCAGAATTTGAAGTCGAATCTCATCAATTCTTATATATTTGAGTGAGTTCGCAACTAACTTTGTCAGCAATCGTCGATTTACATCAATTGAAGCCCATTGAGGTCGATTGTCACTTTGTGTTGTTTGAAAATTTTTAAAGTCTATTTTCCGAATTAGAAGTTGAATCTCATCGATTCTTATATATTTGAGTGAGGTTGCAACTAACTTTGTCAGCAATCGTCCATTTACTTCCATTGAAGCCCATTGAGGTCGATTGTCACTTTGTATTGATTGAAAATTTTCAAGATCTATCTTCAGAATTTGAAGTCGAATCTCATCAATTCTTATATATTTGAGTGAGTTCGCAACTAACTTTGTCAGATATCGTCGATTTACATCTATTGAAGCCCATCGAGGTCGATTGTCACTTTGTGTTGTTTGAAAATTTTCAAAGTCTATTTTCAGAATTTGAAGTTGAATCTCATCAATTCTTATATATTTGAGTGAGTTCGCATCTAACTTTGTCAGCAATCGTCGATTTACATCAATTGAAGCCCATTGAGGTCGATTGTCACTTTGTGTTGTTTGAAAATTTTTAAAGTCTATTCTCCGAATTAGAAGTTGAATCTCATCAATTCTTATATATTTGAGTGAGGTTGCAACTAACTTTGTTAGCAATCGTCCATTTACTTCCATTGAAGCCCATTGAGGTCGATTGTCCCTTTTTGTTGTTTAAAAATTTTCAAAGTCTATCTTCCGAATTTTAAGTCGAATCTCATCAATTCTTATATATTTGAGTGAGTTCGCAACTAACTTTGTCAGATATCGTCGATTTACATCTATTGAAGCCTATTGAGGTCGATTGTCACTTTGTGTTGTTTGAAAATTTTCAAAGTCTATTTTCAGAATTTGAAGTGGAATCTCATCAATTCTTATATATTTGAGTGAGGTTGCAACTAACTTTGTCAGCAATCGTCCATTTACTTCCATTGAAGCCCATTGAGGTCGTTTGTCACTTTGTGTTGTTTGAAAATTTTCAAAGTCTATCTTCCGAGTTTGAAGTCGAATCTCATCAATTCTTATATATTTGAGTGAGTTCGCAACTAACTTTGTCAGCAATCGTCGATTTACATCTATTGAAGCCCATCGATGTCGATTGTCACTTTGTGTTGTTTGAAAATTTTCAAAGTCTATTTTCAGAATTTGAAGTGGAATCTCATCAATTCTTATATATTTGAGTGAGGTTGCAACTAACTTTGTCAGCAATCGTCCATTTACTTCCATTGAAGCCCATTGAGGTCGATTGTCACTTTGTATTGATTGAAAATTTTCAAGATCTATCTTCAGAATTTGAAGTCGAATCTCATCAATTCTTATATATTTGAGTGAGTTCGCAACTAACTTTGTCAGATATCGTCGATTTACATCTATTGAAGCCCATCGAGGTCGATTGTCACTTTGTGTTGTTTGAAAATTTTCAAAGTCTATTTTCAGAATTTGAAGTGGAATCTCATCAATTCTTATATATTTGAGTGAGGTTGCAACTAACTTTGTCAGCAGTCGTCGATTTAAATCAATTGAAGCCCATTGAGGTCGATTGTCACTTTGTGTTGTTTGAAAATTTTTAAAGTCTATTTTCTGAATTAGAAGTTGAATCTCATCAATTCTTATATATTTGAGTGAGGTTGCAACTAACTTTGTCAGCAATCGTCCATTTACTTCCATTGAAGCCCATTGAGGTCGATTGTCACTTTGTATTGATTGAAAATTTTCAAGGTCTATCTTCAGAATTTGAAGTCGAATCTCATCAATTCTTATATATTTGAGTGAGTTCGCAACTAACTTTGTCAGCAATCGTCGATTTACATCAATTGAAGCCCATTGAGGTCGATTGTCACTTTGTGTTGTTTGAAAATTTTTAAAGTCTATTTTCCGAATTAGAAGTTGAATCTCATCGATTCTTATATATTTGAGTGAGGTTGCAACTAACTTTGTCAGCAATCGTCCATTTACTTCCATTGAAGCCCATTGAGGTCGATTGTCACTTTGTATTGATTGAAAAGTTTCAAGATCTATCTTCAGAATTTGAAGTCGAATCTCATCAATTCTTATATATTTGAGTGAGTTCGCAACGAACTTTGTCAGATATCGTCGATTTACATCTATTGAAGCCCATCGAGGTCGATTGTCACTTTGTGTTGTTTGAAAATTTTCAAAGTCTATTTTCAGAATTTGAAGTTGAATCTCATCAATTCTTATATATTTGAGTGAGTTCGCATCTAACTTTGTCAGCAATCGTCGATTTACATCAATTGAAGCCCATTGAGGTCGATTGTCACTTTGTGTTGTTTGAAAATTTTTAAAGTCTATTCTCCGAATTAGAAGTTGAATCTCATCAATTCTTATATAGTTGAGTGAGGTTGCAACTAACTTTGTTAGCAATCGTCCATTTACTTCCATTGAAGCCCATTGAGGTCGATTGTCCCTTTTTGTTGTTTAAAAATTTTCAAAGTCTATCTTCCGAATTTTAAGTCGAATCTCATCAATTCTTATATATTTGAGTGAGTTCGCAACTAACTTTGTCAGATATCGTCGATTTACATCTATTGAAGCCTATTGAGGTCGATTGTCACTTTGTGTTGTTTGAAAATTTTCAAAGTCTATTTTCAGAATTTGAAGTGGAATCTCATCAATTCTTATATATTTGAGTGAGGTTGCAACTAACTTTGTCAGCAATCGTCCATTTACTTCCATTGAAGCCCATTGAGGTCGTTTGTCACTTTGTGTTGTTTGAAAATTTTCAAAGTCTATCTTCCGAGTTTGAAGTCGAATCTCATCAATTCTCATATATTTGAGTGAGTTTGCAACTAACTTTGTCAGCAATCCTCGATTTACATCCATTGAAGCCCATTGAGGTCGATAGTCACTTTGTGTTGTTTGAAAATTTTTAGAGTCTATTTTCTGAATTAGGAGTTGAATCTCATCAATTCTTATATATTTGAGTGAGGTTGCAACTAACTTTGTCAGCAATCGTCCATTTACTTCCATTGAAGCCCATTGAGGTCGATTGTCACTTTGTATTGATTGAAAATTTTCAAGGTCTATCTTCAGAATTTGAAGTCGAATCTCATCAATTCTTATATATTTGAGTGAAGTTGCAACTAACTTTGTCAGTAATCGTCGATTTACATCAATTGAAGCCCATTGAGGTCGTTTGTCACTTTGTGTTGTTTGAAAATTTTCAAAGTCTATCTTCCGAGTTTGAAGTCGAATCTCATCAATTCTCATATATTTGAGTGAGTTTGCAACTAACTTTGTCAGCAATCCTCGATTTACATCCATTGAAGCCCATTGAGGTCGATTGTCACTTTGTATTGATTGAAAATTTTCAAGGTCTATCTTCAGAATTTGAAGTCGAATCTCATCAATTCTTATATATTTGAGTGAGTTCGCAACTAACTTTGTCAGCAATCCTCGATTTACATCCATTGAAGCCCATTGAGGTCGATTGTCACTTTGTGTTGTTTGAAAATTTTTTAAGTCTATTTTCTGAATTAGGAGTTGAATCTCATCAATTCTTATATATTTGAGTGAGGTGTCAACTAACTTTGTCAGCAATCGTCCATTTACTTCCATTGAAGCCCATTGAGGTCGATTGTCACTTTTTATTGATTGAAAATTTTCAAGGTCTATCTTCAGAATTTGAAGTCGAATCTCATCAATTCTTATATATTTGAGTGAAGTTGCAACTAACTTTGTCAGCAATCGTCGATTTACATCAATTGAAGCCCATTGAGGTCGTTTGTCACTTTGTGTTGTTTGAAAATTTTCAAAGTCTATCTTCCGAGTTTGAAGTCGAATCTCATCAATTCTCATATATTTGAGTGAGTTTGCAACTAACTTTGTCAGCAATCCTCGATTTACATCCATTGAAGCCCATTGAGGTCGATAGTCACTTTGTGTTGTTTGAAAATTTTTAAAGTCTATTTTCAGAATTTGAAGTGGAATCTCATCAATTCTTATATATTTGAGTGAGTTTGCAACTAACTTTGTCAGCAATCCTCGATTTACATCCATTGAAGCCCATTGAGGTCGATTGTCACTTTGTATTGATTGAAAATTTTCAAGGTCTATCTTCAGAATTTGAAGTCGAATCTCATCAATTTTTATATATTTGAGTGAGTTCGCAACTAACTTTGTCAGATATCGTCGATTTACATCTATTGAAGCCTATTGAGGTCGATTGTCACTTTGTGTTGTTTGAAAATTTTCAAAGTCTATTTTCAGAATTTGAAGTGGAATCTCATCAATTCTTATATATTTGAGTGAGGTTGCAACTAACTTTGTCAGCAATCGTCCATTTACTTCCATTGAAGCCCATTGAGGTCGTTTGTCACTTTGTGTTGTTTGAAAATTTTCAAAGTCTATCTTCCGAGTTTGAAGTCGAATCTCATCAATTCTCATATATTTGAGTGAGTTTGCAACTAACTTTGTCAGCAATCCTCGATTTACATCCATTGAAGCCCATTGAGGTCGATAGTCACTTTGTGTTGTTTGAAAATTTTTAGAGTCTATTTTCTGAATTAGGAGTTGAATCTCATCAATTCTTATATATTTGAGTGAGGTTGCAACTAACTTTGTCAGCAATCGTCCATTTACTTCCATTGAAGCCCATTGAGGTCGATTGTCACTTTGTATTGATTGAAAATTTTCAAGGTCTATCTTCAGAATTTGAAGTCGAATCTCATCAATTCTCATATATTTGAGTGAGTTTGCAACTAACTTTGTCAGCAATCCTCGATTTACATCCATTGAAGCCCATTGAGGTCGATAGTCACTTTGTGTTGTTTGAAAATTTTTAAAGTCTATTTTCTGAATTAGAAGTTGAATCTCATCAATTCTTATATATTTGAGTGAGGTTGCAACTAACTTTGTCAGCAATCGTCCATTTACTTCCATTGAAGCCCATTGAGGTCGATTGTCACTTTGTATTGATTGAAAATTTTCAAGGTCTATCTTCAGAATTTGAAGTCGAATCTCATCAATTCTTATATATTTGAGTGAGTTCGCAACTAACTTTGTCAGCAATCCTCGATTTACATCCATTGAAGCCCATTGAGGTCGATTGTCACTTTGTGTTGTTTGAAAATTTTCAAAGTCTATTTTCAGAATTTGAAGTGGAATCTCATCAATTCTTATATATTTGAGTGAAGTTGCAACTAACTTTGTCAGCAATCGTCGATTTACATCAATTGAAGCCCATTGAGGTCGATTGTCACTTTGTGTTGTTTGAAAATTTTCAAAGTCTATCTTCCGAGTTTGAAGTCGAATCTCATCAATTCTTATATATTTGAGTGAGTTTGCAACTAACTTTGTCAGCATTCCTCGATTTACATCCATTGAAGCCCATTGAGGTCGATTGTCACTTTGTGTTGTTTGAAAATTTTTAAAGTCTATTTTCCGAATTAGAAGTTGAATCTCATCAATTCTTATATATTTGAGTGAGGTTGCAACTAACTTTGTCAGCAATCGTCCATTTACTTCCATTGAAGCCCATTGAGGTCGATTGTCACTTTGTATTGATTGAAAATTTTCAAGGTCTATCTTCAGAATTTGAAGTCGAATCTCATCAATTTTTATATATTTGAGTGAGTTCGCAACTAACTTTGTCAGCAATCGTCGATTTACATCAATTGAAGCCCATTGATGTCAATTGTCACTTTGTGTTGTTTGAAAATTTTCAAAGTCTATCTTCCGAGTTTGGAGTCGAATCTCATCAATTCTTATATATTTGAGTGAGTTTGCAACTAACTTTGTCAGCAATCCTCGATTTACATCCATTGAAGCCCATTGAGGTCGATAGTCACTTTGTGTTGTTTGAAAATTTTTAAAGTCTATTTTCTGAATTAGAAGTTGAATCTCATCAATTCTTATATATTTGAGTGAGGTTGCAACTAACTTTGTCAGCAATCGTCCATTTACTTCCATTGAAGCCCATTGAGGTCGATTGTCACTTTGTATTGATTGAAAATTTTCAAGGTCTATCTTCAGAATTTGAAGTCGAATCTCATCAATTCTTATATATTTGAGTGAGTTCGCAACTAACTTTGTCAGCAATCGTCGATTTACATCAATTGAAGCCCATTGAGGTCGATTGTCACTTTGTGTTGTTTGAAAATTTTTAAAGTCTATTTTCCGAATTAGAAGTTGAATCTCATCAATTCTTATATATTTGAGTGAGTTTGCAACTAACTTTGTCAGCAATCCTCGATATACATCCATTGAAGCCCATTGAGGTCGATAGTCACTTTGTGTTGTTTGAAAATTTTTAAAGTCTATTTTCCGAATTAGAAGTTGAATCTCATTAATTCTTATATATTTGAGTGAGGTTGCAACTAACTTTGTCAGCAATCGTCCATTTACTTCCATTGAAGCCCATTGAGGTCGATTGTCACTTTGTATTGATTGAAAATTTTCAAGGTCTATCTTCAGAATTTGAAGTCGAATCTCATCAATTCTTATATATTTGAGTGAGTTCGCAACTAACTTTGTCAGCAATCCTCGATTTACATCCATTGAAGCCCATTGAGGTCGATTGTCACTTTGTGTTGTTTGAAAATTTTCAAAGTCTATTTTCAGAATTTGAAGTGGAATCTCATCAATTCTTATATATTTGAGTGAAGTTGCAACTAACTTTGTCAGCAATCGTCGATTTACATCAATTGAAGCCCATTGAGGTCGATTGTCACTTTGTGTTGTTTGAAAATTTTCAAAGTCTATCTTCCGAGTTTGAAGTCGAATCTCATCAATTCTTATATATTTGAGTGAGTTTGCAACTAACTTTGTCAGCAATCCTCGATTTACATCCATTGAAGCCCATTGAGGTCGATTGTCACTTTGTATTGATTGAAAATTTTCAAGGTCTATCTTCAGAATTTGAAGTCGAATCTCATCAATTCTTATATATTTGAGTGAGTACGCAACTAACTTTGTCAGCAATCGTCGATTTACATCAATTGAAGCCCATTGAGGTCGATTGTCACTTTGTGTTGTTTGAAAATTTTCAAAGTCTATCTTCCGAGTTTGAAGTCGAATCTCATCAATTCTTATATATTTGAGTAAGTTTGCAACTAACTTTGTCAGATATCGTCGATTTACATTTATTGAAGACCATTGAGGTCGATTGTCACTTGGTGTTGTTTGAAAATTTTCAAAGTCTATCTTCCGAATTAGAAATCGAATCTCATCAATTCTTATATATTTGAGTGAGTTCGCAACTAACTTTGTCAGCAATCGTCGATTTACATCAATTGAAGCCCATTGAGGTCGATTGTCACTTTGTGTTGTTTGAAAATTTTTAAAGTCTATTTTCCGAATTAGAAGTTGAATCTCATCAATTCTTATATATTTGAGTGAGGTTGCAACTAACTTTGTCAGCAATCGTCCATTTACTTCCATTGAAGCCCATTGAGGTCGATTGTCACTTTGTATTGATTGAAAATTTTCAAAGTCTATTTTCAGAATTTGAAGTGGAATCTCATCAATTCTTATATATTTGAGTGAAGTTGCAACTAACTTTGTCAGCAATCGTCGATTTACATCAATTGAAGCCCATTGAGGTCGATTGTCACTTTGTGTTGTTTGAAAAGTTTCAAAGTCTATCTTCCGAGTTTGAAGTCGAATCTCATCAATTCTTATATATTTGAGTGAGTTTGCAACTAACTTTGTCAGCATTCCTCGATTTACATCCATTGAAGCCCATTGAGGTCGATTGTCACTTTGTGTTGTTTGAAAATTTTTAAAGTCTATTTTCCGAATTAGAAGTTGAATCTCATCAATTCTTATATATTTGAGTGAGGTTGCAACTAACTTTGTCAGCAATCGTCCATTTACTTCCATTGAAGCCCATTGAGGTCGATTGTCACTTTGTATTGATTGAAAATTTTCAAGGTCTATCTTCAGAATTTGAAGTCGAATTTCATCAATTTTTATATATTTGAGTGAGTTCGCAACTAACTTTGTCAGCAATCGTCGATTTACATCAATTGAAGCCCATTGATGTCGATTGTCACTTTGTGTTGTTTGAAAATTTTCAAAGTCTATCTTCCGAGTTTGGAGTCGAATCTCATCAATTCTTATATATTTGAGTGAGTTTGCAACTAACTTTGTCAGCAATCCTCGATTTACATCCATTGAAGCCCATTGAGGTCGATAGTCACTTTGTGTTGTTTGAAAATTTTTAAAGTCTATTTTCCGAATTAGAAGTTGAATCTCATCAATTCTTATATATTTGAGTGAGGTTGCAACTAACTTTGTCAGCAATCGTCCATTTACTTCCATTGAAGCCCATTGAGGTCGATTGTCACTTTGTATTGATTGAAAATTTTCAAGGTCTATCTTTAGAATTTGAAGTCGAATCTCATCAATTCTTATATATTTGAGTGAGTTCGCAACTAACTTTGTCAGCAATCGTCGATTTACATCAATTGAAGCCCATTGAGGTCGATTGTCACTTTGTGTTGTTTGAAAATTTTTAAAGTCTATTTTCCGAATTAGAAGTTGAATCTCATCAATTCTTATATATTTGAGTGAGGTTGCAACTAACTTTTTCAGCAATCGTCCATTTACTTCCATTGAAGCCCATTGAGGTCGATTGTCACTTTGTATTGATTGAAAATTTTCAAAGTCTATTTTCAGAATTTGAAGTGGAATCTCATCAATTCTTATATATTTGAGTGAAGTTGCAACTAACTTTGTCAGCAATCGTCGATTTACATCAATTGAAGCCCATTGAGGTCGATTGTCACTTTGTGTTGTTTGAAAATTTTCAAAGTCTATTTTCAGAATTTGAAGTGGAATCTCATCAATTCTTATATATTTGAGTGAAGTTGCAACTAACTTTGTCAGCAATCGTCGATTTACATCAATTGAAGCCCATTGAGGTCGATTGTCACTTTGTGTTGTTTGAAAATTTTCAAAGTCTATCTTCCGAGTTTGAAGTCGAATCTCATCAATTCTTATATATTTGAGTGAGTTTGCAACTAACTTTGTCAGCATTCCTCGATTTACATCCATTGAAGCCCATTGAGGTCGATTGTCACTTTGTGTTGTTTGAAAATTTTTAAAGTCTATTTTCCGAATTAGAAGTTGAATCTCATCAATTCTTATATATTTGAGTGAGGTTGCAACTAACTTTGTCAGCAATCGTCCATTTACTTCCATTGAAGCCCATTGAGGTCGATAGTCACTTTGTGTTGTTTGAAAATTTTTAAAGTCTATTTTCTGAATTAGAAGTTGAATCTCATCAATTCTTATATATTTGAGTGAGGTTGCAACTGACTTTGTCAGCAATCGTCCATTTACTTCCATTGAAGCCCATTGAGGTCGATTGTCACTTTGTATTGATTGAAAATTTTCAAGGTCTATCTTCAGAATTTGAAGTCGAATCTCATCAATTCTTATATATTTGAGTGAGTTCGCAACTAACTTTGTCAGCAATCGTCGATTTACATCAATTGAAGCCCATTGAGGTCGATTGTCACTTTGTGTTGTTTGAAAATTTTTAAAGTCTATTTTCCGAAATAGAAGTTGAATCTCATCAATTCTTATATATTTGAGTGAGTTTGCAACTAACTTTGTCAGCAATCCTCGATTTACATCCATTGAAGCCCATTGAGGTCGATAGTCACTTTGTGTTGTTTGAAAATTTTTAAAGTCTATTTTCCGAATTAGAAGTTGAATCTCATTAATTCTTATATATTTGAGTGAGGTTGCAACTAACTTTGTCAGCAATCGTCCATTTACTTCCATTGAAGCCCATTGAGGTCGATTGTCACTTTGTATTGATTGAAAATTTTCAAGGTCTATCTTCAGAATTTGAAGTCGAATCTCATCAATTCTTATATATTTGAGTGAGTTCGCAACTAACTTTGTCAGCAATCCTCGATTTACATCCATTGAAGCCCATTGAGGTCGATTGTCACTTTGTGTTGTTTGAAAATTTTCAAAGTCTATTTTCAGAATTTGAAGTGGAATCTCATCAATTCTTATATATTTGAGTGAAGTTGCAACTAACTTTGTCAGCAATCGTCGATTTACATCAATTGAAGCCCATTGAGGTCGATTGTCACTTTGTGTTGTTTGAAAATTTTCAAAGTCTATCTTCCGAGTTTGAAGTCGAATCTCATCAATTCTTATATATTTGAGTGAGTTTGCAACTAACTTTGTCAGCAATCCTCGATTTACATCCATTGAAGCCCATTGAGGTCGATTGTCACTTTGTATTGATTGAAAATTTTCAAGGTCTATCTTCAGAATTTGAAGTCGAATCTCATCAATTCTTATATATTTGAGTGAGTACGCAACTAACTTTGTCAGCAATCGTCGATTTACATCAATTGAAGCCCATTGAGGTCGATTGTCACTTTGTGTTGTTTGAAAATTTTCAAAGTCTATCTTCCGAGTTTGAAGTCGAATCTCATCAATTCTTATATATTTGAGTAAGTTTGCAACTAACTTTGTCAGATATCGTCGATTTACATTTATTGAAGACCATTGAGGTCGATTGTCACTTGGTGTTGTTTGAAAATTTCCAAAGTCTATCTTCCGAATTAGAAATCGAATCTCATCAATTCTTATATATTTGAGTGAGTTCGCAACTAACTTTGTCAGCAATCGTCGATTTACATCAATTGAAGCCCATTGAGGTCGATTGTCACTTTGTGTTGTTTGAAAATTTTTAAAGTCTATTTTCCGAATTAGAAGTTGAATCTCATCAATTCTTATATATTTGAGTGAGGTTGCAACTAACTTTGTCAGCAATCGTCCATTTACTTCCATTGAAGCCCATTGAGGTCGATTGTCACTTTGTATTGATTGAAAATTTTCAAGGTCTATCTTCAGAATTTGAAGTCGAATCTCATCAATTCTTATATATTTGAGTGAGTTCGCAACTAACTTTGTCAGCAATCCTCGATTTACATCCATTGAAGCCCATTGAGGTCGATTGTCACTTTGTGTTGTTTGAAAATTTTCAAAGTCTATTTTCCGAATTAGAAGTAGAATCTCATCAATTCTTATATATTTGAGTGAGGTTGCAACTAACTTTGTCAGCAATCGTCCATTTACTTCCATTGAAGCCCATTGAGGTCGATTGTCACTTTGTATTGATTGAAAATTTTCAACGTCTATCTTTAGAATTTGAAGTCGAATCTCATCAATTCTTATATATTTGAGTGAGTTCGCAACTAACTTTGTCAGCAATCGTCGATTTACATCAATTGAAGCCCATTGAGGTCGATTGTCACTTTGTGTTGTTTGAAAATTTTTAAAGTCTATTTTCCGAATTAGAAGTTGAATCTCATCAATTCTTATATATTTGAGTGAGGTTGCAACTAACTTTGTCAGCAATCGTCCATTTACTTCCATTGAAGCCCATTGAGGTCGATTGTCACTTTGTATTGATTGAAAATTTTCAAGGTCTATCTTCAGAATTTGAAGTCGAATCTCATCAATTCTTATATATTTGAGTGAGTTCGCAACTAACTTTGTCAGCAATCCTCGATTTACATCCATTGAAGCCCATTGAGGTCGATTGTCACTTTGTGTTGTTTGAAAATTTTCAAAGTCTATTTTCAGAATTTGAAGTGGAATCTCATCAATTCTTATATATTTGAGTGAAGTTGCAACTAACTTTGTCAGCAATCGTCGATTTACATCAATTGAAGCCCATTGAGGTCGATTGTCACTTTGTGTTGTTTGAAAATTTTCAAAGTCTATCTTCCGAGTTTGAAGTCGAATCTCATCAATTCTTATATATTTGAGTGAGTTTGCAACTAACTTTGTCAGCATTCCTCGATTTACATCCATTGAAGCCCATTGAGGTCGATTGTCACTTTGTGTTGTTTGAAAATTTTTAAAGTCTATTTTCCGAATTAGAAGTTGAATCTCATCAATTCTTATATATTTGAGTGAGGTTGCAACTAACTTTGTCAGCAATCGTCCATTTACTTCCATTGAAGCCCATTGAGGTCGATTGTCACTTTGTATTGATTGAAAATTTTCAAGGTCTATCTTCAGAATTTGAAGTCGAATCTCATCAATTTTTATATATTTGAGTGAGTTCGCAACTAACTTTGTCAGCAATCGTCGATTTACATCAATTGAAGCCCATTGATGTCGATTGTCACTTTGTGTTGTTTGAAAATTTTCAAAGTCTATCTTCCGAGTTTGGAGTCGAATCTCATCAATTCTTATATATTTGAGTGAGTTTGCAACTAACTTTGTCAGCAATCCTCGATTTACATCCATTGAAGCCCATTGAGGTCGATAGTCACTTTGTGTTGTTTGAAAATTTTTAAAGTCTATTTTCTGAATTAGAAGTTGAATCTCATCAATTCTTATATATTTGAGTGAGGTTGCAACTAACTTTGTCAGCAATCGTCCATTTACTTCCATTGAAGCCCATTGAGGTCGATTGTCACTTTGTATTGATTGAAAATTTTCAAGGTCTATCTTCAGAATTTGAAGTCGAATCTCATCAATTCTTATATATTTGAGTGAGTTCGCAACTAACTTTGTCAGCAATCGTCGATTTACATCAATTGAAGCCCATTGAGGTCGATTGTCACTTTGTGTTGTTTGAAAATTTTCGAAGTCTATCTTCCGAATTTGAAGTCGAATCTCATCAATTCTTATATATTTGAGTGAGTTTGCAACTAACTTTGTCAGCAATCGTCGATTTACATCTATGAAGCCCATTGAGGTCAATTGTCACTTTGTGTTGTTTGAAAATTTTCAAGGTCTATCTTCAGAATTTGAAGTCGAATCTCATCAATTCTTATATATTTGAGTGAGGTTGCAACTAACTTTGTCAGCAATCGTCCATTTACTTCCATTGAAGCCCATTGAGGTCGATTGTCACTTTGTATTGATTGAAAATTTTCAAGGTCTATCTTCAGAATTTGAAGTCGAATCTCATCAATTCTTATATATTTGAGTGAAGTTGCAACTAACTTTGTCAGCAATCGTCGATTTACATCAATTGAAGCCCATTGAGGTCGATTGTCACTTTGTGTTGTTTGAAAATTTTCAAAGTCTATCTTCCGAGTTTGAAGTCGAATCCCATCAATTCTTATATATTTGAGTGAAGTTGCAACTAACTTTGTCAGCAATCGTCCATTTACTTCCATTGAAGCCCATTGAGGTCGATTGTCACTTTGTGTTGTTCGAAAATTTTTAAAGTCTATTTTCCGAATTAGATGTCGAATCTCATAAATTCTCATATATTTGAGTGAAGTTGCAACTAACTTTGTCAGAAATCGTCCATTTACTTCCATTGAAGCCCATTGAGGTCGATTGTCCCTTTGTATTGATTGAAAATTTTCAAAGTCTATCTTCAGAATTTGAAGTCGAATCTCATCAATTCTTATATATTTGAGTGAGAGCGCAACTAACTTTGTCAGATATCGTCGATTTACATTCATTGAAGCCTATTGAGGTCGATTGTCACTTTGTGTTGTTTGAAAATTTTCGAAGTCTATCTTCCGAATTTGAAGTCGAATCTCATCAATTCTTATATATTTGAGTGAGTTAGCGACTAACTTTGTCAGCAATCGTCAATTTACTTCCATTGAAGCCCAATGAGGTCGATTGTCACTTTGTGTTGTTTGAAAACTTTCATAGCCTATCTTCCGAATTTGAAGTCGAATCTTATCAATTCTCATATATTTGAGAGAGATTGCAACTAACTTTGTCAGCAATCGTCCATTTACTTCCATTGAAGCCCATTGAGGTCGATTGTCACTTTGTGTTGTTTGAAAATTTTCAAAGTCTATCTTCCGAATTTGAAGTCGAATCTCATCAGTTCTTATATATTTGAGTAAATTTTCAACTAACTTTGTCAGCAATCTTCGATTCACTTCCATTAAAGCCCATTGAGGTCGATTGTCACTTTGTGTTGTTTGAAAATTTTTAAAGTCTATCTTCCGAATTTGAAGTCGAATCTCATCAATTCTTATATATTTGAGTGAGTTTGCAACTAACTTTGTCAGCAATCGTCGATTTACATCTATGAAGCCCATTGAGGTCAATTGTCACTTTGTGTTGTTTGAAAATTTTCGAAGTCTATCTTCCGAATTTGAAGTCGAATCTCATCAATTCTTATATATTTGAGTGAGTTTGCAACTAACTTTGTCAGCAATCGTCGATTTACATCTATGAAGCCCATTGAGGTCAATTGTCACTTTGTGTTGTTTGAAAATTTTCGAAGTCTATCTTCCGAATTTGAAGTCGAATCTCATCAATTCTTATATATTTGAGTGAGGTTGCAACTAACTTTGTCAGCAATCGTCCATTTACTTCCATTGAAGCCCATTGAGGTCGATTGTCACTTTGTATTGATTGAAAATTTTCAAGTTCTATCTTCAGAATTTGAAGTCGAATCTCATCAATTCTTATATATTTGAGTGAAGTTGCAACTAACTTTGTCAGCAATCGTCGATTTACATCAATTGAAGCCCATTGAGGTCGATTGTCACTTTGTGTTGTTTGAAAATTTTCAAAGTCTATCTTCCGAGTTTGAAGTCGAATCCCATCAATTCTTATATATTTGAGTGAAGTTGCAACTAACTTTGTCAGCAATCGTCCATTTACTTCCATTTAAGCCCATTGAGGTCGATTGTCACTTTGTATTGATTGAAAATTTTCAAAGTCTATCTTCCGAATTAGAAGTCGAATATCATCAATTCTTATATATTTGAGTAAATTTGCAACTATCTTTTTCAGCAATCTTCGATTCACTTCCATTGAAGCCCATTGAGGTCGATTGTCCCTTTGTGTTGTTTAAAAATTTTCAAAGTCTATCTTCCGAATTTGAAGTCGAATCTCATCAATTGTTATATATTTGAGTAAGTTTGCAACTAACTTTGTCAGATATCGTCGATTTACATTTATTGAAGACCATTGAGGTCGATTGTCACTTTGTGTTGTTTGAAAATTTTCAAAGTCTATCTTCCGAATTAGAAGTCGAATCTCATCAATTCTTATATATTTGAGTAATTTTGCAACTAACTTTTTCAGCAATCTTCGATTCACTTCCATTGAAGCCCATTGAGGTCGATTGTCACTTTGTATTGATTGAAAATTTTCAAGGTCTATCTTCAGAACTTGAAGTCGAATCTCATCAATTCTCATATATTTGAGTGAGTTCGTAACTAACTTTGTCAGCAATCGTCGATTTACATCAATTGAAGCCCATTGAGGTCGATTGTCACTTTGTGTTGTTTGAAAATTTTCAAAGTCTATCTTCCGAGTTTGAAGTCGAATCTCATCAATTATTTTATATTTGAGTGAGTTTGCAACTAACTTTGTCAGCAATCCTCGATTTACATCCATTGAAGCCCATTGAGGTCGATTGTCACTTTGTGTTGTTTGAAAATTTTTAAAGTCTATTTTCCGAATTAGAAGTCGAATCTCATCAATTCTTATATATTTGAGTGAAGTTGCAGCTAACTTTGTCAGCAATCGTCCATTTACATCAATTGAAGCCCATTGAGGTCGATTGTCACTTTGTGTTGTTTGAAAATTTTCAAAGTCTATCTTCCGAATTTGAAGTCGAATCTCATCAATTCTTATATATTTGAGTAAGTTTGCAACTAACTTTGTCAGATATCGTCGATTTACATTTATTGAAGACCATTGAGGTCGATTGTCACTTTGTGTTGTTTGAAAATTTTCAAAGTCTATCTTCCGAATTAGAAGTCGAATCTCATCAATTCTTATATATTTGAGTAATTTTGCAACTAACTTTTTCAGCAATCTTCGATTCACTTCCATTGAAGCCCATTGAGGTCGATTGTCACTTTGTATTGATTGAAAATTTTCAAGGTCTATCTTCAGAACTTAAAGTCGAATCTCATCAATTCTCATATATTTGAGTGAGTTCGTAACTAACTTTGTCAGCAATCGTCGATTTACATCAATTGAAGCCCATTGAGGTCGATTGTCACTTTGTGTTGTTTGAAAATTTTCAAAGTCTATCTTCCGAGTTTGAAGTCGAATCTCATCAATTATTTTATATTTGAGTGAGTTTGCAACTAACTTTGTCAGCAATCCTCGATTTACATCCATTGAAGCCCATTGAGGTCGATTGTCACTTTGTGTTGTTTGAAAATTTTTAAAGTCTATTTTCCGAATTAGAAGTCGAATCTCATCAATTCTTATATATTTGAGTGAAGTTGCAGCTAACTTTGTCAGCAATCGTCCATTTACATCAATTGAAGCCCATTGAGGTCGATTGTCACTTTGTGTTGTTTGAAAATTTTCAAAGTCTATCTTCCGAATTTGAAGTCGAATCTCATCAATTCTTATATATTTGAGTAAGTTTGCAACTAACTTTGTCAGATATCGTCGATTTACATTTATTGAAGACCATTGAGGTCGATTGTCACTTGGTGTTGTTTGAAAATTTTCAAAGTCTATCTTCCGAATTAGAAGTCGAATCTCATCAATTCTTATATCTTTGAGTGAGTTCGCAACTAACTTTGTCAGCAATCGTCGATTTACATCAATTGAAGCCCATTGAGGTCGATTGTCACTTTGTGTTGTTTGAAAATTTTCAAAGTCTATCTTCCGAATTTGAAATCGAATCTCATCAATTCTTATATATTTGAGTAAGTTTGCAACTAACTTTGTCAGATATCGTCGATTTACATTTATTGAAGACCATTGAGGTCAATTGTCACTTGGTGTTGTTTGAAAATTTTCAAAGTCTATGTTCCGAATTAGAAGTCGAATCTCATCAATTCTTATATATTTGAGTGAAGTTGCAACTAACTTTGTCAGATATCGTCGATTTACATCTATTGAAGCCCATTGAGGTCGATTGTCACTTTGTGTTGTTTGAAAATTTTTAAGTCTATCTTCCGAATTTGAAGTCGAATCTCATCAATTCTTATATATTTGAGTGAGTTTGCAACTAACTTTGTCAGCAATCGTCGATTTACATCTATGAAGCCCATTGAGGTCAATTGTCACTTTGTGTTGTTTGAAAATTTTCGAAGTCTATCTTCCGAATTTGAAGTCGAATCTCATCAATTCTTATATATTTGAGTGAGGTTGCAACTAACTTTGTCAGCAATCGCCCATTTACTTCCATTGAAGCCCATTGAGGTCGATTGTCACTTTGTATTGATTGAAACTTTTCAAAGTCTATCTTCCGAATTAGAAGTTGAATATCATCAATTCTTATATATTTGAGTAAAGTTTCAACTAACTTTGTCAGCAATCTTCGATTCACATCCATTGAAGCCCATTGAGCTCGATTGTCACTTAGTGTTGTTCAAAAATTTCCAAAGTCTATCTTCCGAATTTGAAGTCGAATCTCGTCAATTCTTATATATTTGAGTAAATTTGCAACTATATTTTTCAGCAATCTTCGATTCACTTCCATTGAAGCCCATTGAGGTCGATTGTCCCTTTGTGTTGTTTAAAAATTTTCAAAGTCTATCTTCCGAATTTGAAGTCGAATCTCTTCAATTCTTATATATTTGAGTGAGTTCGCAACTAACTTTGTCAGATATCGTCGATTTACATCTATTGAAGCCCATTGAGGTCGATTGTCACTTTGTGTTGTTTGAAAATTTTCAAAGTCTATTTTCAGAATTTGAAGTGGAATCTCATCAATTCTTATATATTTGAGTGAAGTTGCAACTAACTTTGTCAGCAATCGTCGATTTACATCAATTGAAGCCCATTGAGGTCGATTGTCACTTTGTGTTGTTTGAAAATTTTCAAAGTCTATCTTCCGAGTTTGAAGTCGAATCTCATCAATTCTTATATATTTGAGTGAGTTTGCAACTAACTTTGTCAGCAATCCTCGATTTACATCCATTGAAGCCCATTGAGGTCGATTGTCACTTTGTGTTGTTTGAAAATTTTCAAATTCTATTTTCCGAATTAGAAGTCGAATCTCATCAATTCTTATATATTTGAGTGAGTTTGCAACTAACTTTGTCAGCAATCCTCGATTTACATCCATTGAAGCCCATTGAGGTCGATTGTCACTTTGTGTTGTTTGAAAATTTTTAAAGTCTATTTTCCGAATTAGAAGTCGAATCTCATCAATTCTTATATATTTGAGTGAAGTTGCAGCTAACTTTGTCAGCAATCGTCCATTTACATCAATTGAAGCCCATTGAGGTCGATTGTCACTTTGTGTTGTTTGAAAATTTTCAAAGTCTATCTTCCGAATTTGAAGTCGAATCTCATCAATTCTTATATATTTGAGTAAGTTTGCAACTAACTTTGTCAGATATCGTCGATTTACATTTATTGAAGACCATTGAGGTCGATTGTCACTTGGTGTTGTTTGAAAATTTTCAAAGTCTATCTTCCGAATTAGAAGTCGAATCTCATCAATTCTTATATCTTTGAGTGAGTTCGCAACTAACTTTGTCAGCAATCGTCGATTTACATCAATTGAAGCCCATTGAGGTCGATTGTCACTTTGTGTTGTTTGAAAATTTTCAAAGTCTATCTTCCGAATTAGAAGTCGAATCTCATCAATTCATATATATTTGAGTGAAGTTGCAGCTAACTTTGTCAGCAATCGTCCATTTACATCAATTGAAGCCCATTGAGGTCGATTGTCACTTTGTGTTGTTTGAAAATTTTCAAAGTCTATCTTCCGAATTTGAAGTCGAATCTCATCAATTCTTATATATTTGAGTAAGTTTGCAACTAACTTTGTCAGATATCGTCGATTTAAATTTATTGAAGACCATTGAGGTCGATTGTCACTTTGTGTTGTTTGAAAATTTTTAAGTCTATCTTCCGAATTTGAAGTCGAATCTCATCAATTCTTATATATTTGAGTGAGTTCGCAACTAACTTTGTCAGCAATTGTCGATTTACATCGATTGTAGCCCATTGAGGTCGATTGTCACTTTGTGTTGTTTGAAAATTTCCAAAGTCTATCTTCCGAGTTTGAAGTCGAATCCCATCAATTCATATATATTTGAGTGAAGTTGCAACTAACTTTGTCAGCAATCGCCCATTTACTTCCATTGAAGCCCATTGAGGTCGATTGTCACTTTGTATTGATTGAAAATTTTCAAAGTCTATCTTCCGAATTAGAAGTTGAATATCATCAATTCTTATATATTTGAGTGAGTTTGCAACTAACTTTGTCAGCAATCGTCGATTTACATCTATGAAGCCCATTGAGGTCAATTGTCACTTTGTGTTGTTTGAAAATTTTCGAAGTCTATCTTCCGAATTTGAAGTCGAATCTCATCAATTCTTATATATTTGAGTGAGTTCGCAACTAACTTTGTCAGCAATTGTCGATTTACATCGATTGTAGCCCATTGAGGTCGATTGTCACTTTGTGTTGTTTGAAAATTTCCAAAGTCTATCTTCCGAGTTTGAAGTCGAATCCCATCAATTCATATATATTTGAGTGAAGTTGCAACTAACTTTGTCAGCAATCGCCCATTTACTTCCATTGAAGCCCATTGAGGTCGATTGTCACTTTGTGTTGTTTGAAAATTTTCAAGTCTATCTTCCGAATTTGAAGTCGAATCTCATCAATTCTTATATATTTGAGTGAGTTTGCAACTAACTTTGTCAGCAATCGTCGATTTACATCTATGAAGCCCATTGAGGTCAATTGTCACTTTGTGTTGTTTGAAAATTTTCGAAGTCTATCTTCCGAATTTGAAGTCAAATCTCATCAATTCTTATATATTTGAGTGAGGTTGCAACTAACTTTGTCAGCAATCGCCCATTTACTTCCATTGAAGCCCATTGAGGTCGATTGTCACTTTGTATTGATTGAAACTTTTCAAAGTCTATCTTCCGAATTAGAAGTTGAATATCATCAATTCTTATATATTTGAGTAAAGTTTCAACTAACTTTGTCAGCAATCTTCGATTCACATCCATTGAAGCCCATTGAGCTCGATTGTCACTTAGTGTTGTTCAAAAATTTCCAAAGTCTATCTTCCGAATTTGAAGTCGAATCTCGTCAATTCTTATATATTTGAGTAAATTTGCAACTATATTTTTCAGCAATCTTCGATTCACTTCCATTGAAGCCCATTGAGGTCGATTGTCCCTTTGTGTTGTTTAAAAATTTTCAAAGTCTATCTTCCGAATTTGAAGTCGAATCTCTTCAATTCTTATATATTTGAGTGAGTTCGCAACTAACTTTGTCAGATATCGTCGATTTACATCTATTGAAGCCCATTGAGGTCGATTGTCACTTTGTGTTGTTTGGAAATTTTCAAAGTCTATTTTCAGAATTTGAAGTGGAATCTCATCAATTCTTATATATTTGAGTGAAGTTGCAACTAACTTTGTCAGCAATCGTCGATTTATATCAATTGAAGCCCATTGAGGTCGATTGTCACTTTGTGTTGTTTGAAAATTTTCAAAGTCTATCTTCCGAGTTTGAAGTCGAATCTCATCAATTCTTATATATTTGAGTGAGTTTGCAACTAACTTTGTCAGCAATCCTCGATTTACATCCATTGAAGCCTATTGAGGACGATTGTCACTTTGTGTTGTTTGAAAATTTTCAAATTCTATTTTCCGAATTAGAAGTCGAATCTCATCAATTCTTATATATTTGAGTGAAGTTGCAACTAACTTTGTCAGCAATCGTCCATTTACTTCCATTGAAGCCCATTGAGGTCGATTGTCACTTTGTGTTGTTTGAAAACTTTTAAAGTCTATCTTCCGAATTTGAAGTCGAATCTTATCAATTCTTATATATTTGAGAGAGATTGCAACTAACTTTGTCAGCAATCGTCCATTTACTTCCATTGAAGCCCATTGAGGTCGATTGTCACTTTGTGTTGTTTGAAAATTTTCAAAGTCTATCTTCCGAATTTGAAGTCGATTCTCATCAGTTCTTATATATTTGAGTAAATTTTCAACTAACTTTGTCAGCAATCTTCGATTCACTTCCATTGAAGCCCATTGAGGTCGATTGTCACTTTGTGTTGTTTAAAAATTTTCAAAGTCTATCTTCCGAATTTGGAGTCGAATCTCATCAATTCTTATATATTTGAGAGAGATTGCAACTAACTTTGTCAGCAATCGTCCATTTACTTCCATTGAAGCCCATTGAGGTCGATTGTCACTTTGTATTGATTGAAAATTTTTAAAGTCTTTCCTCCGAATTTGAAGTCGAATCTCATCAGTTCTTATATATTTGAGTAAATTTTCAACTAACTTTATCAGCAATCTTCGATTCACTTCCATTGAAGCCCATTGAGTTCGATTGTCACTTTGTGTTGTTTGAAAATTTTTAAGTCTATCTTCCGAATTTGAAGTCGAATCTCATCAATTCTTATATATTTGAGTGAGGTTGCAACTAACTTTGTCAGCAATCGCCCATTTACTTCCATTGAAGCCCATTGAGGTCGATTGTCACTTTGTATTGATTGAAACTTTTCAAGGTCTATCTTCAGAATTTGAAGTCGAATCTCATCAATTCTTATATATTTGAGTGAGTTCGCAACTAACTTTGTCAGCAATTGTCGAATTAAATCAATTGAAGCCCATTGAGGTCGATTGTCACTTTGTGTTGTTTAAAAATTTTCAAAGTCTATCTTCCGAATTTGAAGTCGATTCTCATCAATTCTTATATATTTGAGTAAGTTTGCAACTAACTTTGTCAGTTATCGTCGATTTACATTTATTGAAGACCATTGAGGTCGATTGTCACTTTGTGATGTTTGAAAATTTTCAAAGTCTATCTTCCGAATTAGAAGTCGAATCTCATCAATTCTTATATATTTGAGTAATTTTGCAACTAACTTTTTCAGCAATCTTCGATTCACTTCCATTGAAGCCCATTGAGGTCGATTGTCTCTTTGTGTTGTTTAAAAATTTTCAATGTCTATCTTCCGAATTAGAAGTTGAATATCATCAATTCTTATATATTTGAGTAAAGTTTCAACTAACTTTGTCAGCAATCTTCGATTCACATCCATTGAAGCCCATTGAGCTCGATTGTCACTTAGTGTTGTTCAAAAATTTCCAAAGTCTATCTTCCGAATTTGAAGACGAATCTCGTCAATTCTTATATATTTGAGTAAATTTGCAACTATCTTTTTCAGCAATCTTCGATTCACTTCCATTGAAGCCCATTGAGGTCGATTGTCACTTTGTATTGATTGAAAATTTTCAAGGTCTATCTTCAGAATTTGAAGTCGAATCTCATCAATTCTCATATATTTGAGTGAGTTCGCAACTAACTTTGTCAGCAATCGTCGATTTACATCAATTGAAGCCCATTGAGGTCGATTGTCACTTTGTGTTGTTTGAAAATTTTCAAAGTCTATCTTCCGAGTTTGAAGTCGAATCTCATCAATTCTTATATATTTGAGTGAGTTCGCAACTAACTTTGTCAGCAATTGTCGAATTACATCAATTGAAGCCCATTGAGGTCGATTGTCACTTTGTGTTGTTTGAAAATTTTCAAAGTCTATCTTCCGAATTAGAAGTCGAATCTCATCAATTCTTATATATTTGAGTAATTTTGCAACTAACTTTTTCAGCAATCTTCGATTCACTTCCATTGAAGCCCATTGAGGTCGATTGTCACTTTGTATTGATTGAAAATTTTCAAGGTCTATCTTCAGAATTTGAAGTCGAATCTCATCAATTCTCATATATTTGAGTGAGTTCGCAACTAACTTTGTCAGCAATCGTCGATTTACATCAATTGAAGCCCTTTGAGGTCGATTGTCAATTTGTGTTGTTTGAAAATTTTCAAAGTCTATCTTCCGAGTTTGAAGTCGAATCTCATCAATTCTTATATATTTGAGTGAGTTTGCAACTAACTTTGTCAGCAATCCTCGATTTACATCCATTGAAGCCCATTGACGTCGATTGTCACTTTGTGTTGTTTGAAAATTTTTAAAGTCTATTTTCCGAATTAGAAGTCGAATCTCATCAATTCTTATATATTTGAGTGAAGTTGCAGCTATCTTTGTCAGCAATCGTCCATTTACATCAATTGAAGCCCATTGAGGTCGATTGTCACTTTGTGTTGTTTGAAAATTTTCAAAGTCTATCTTCCGAATTTGAAGTCGAATCTCATCAATTCTTATATCTTTGAGTGAGTTCGCAACTAACTTTGTCAGCAATCGTCAATTTACATCAATTGAAGCCCATTGAGGTCGATTGTCACTTTGTGTTGTTTGAAAATTTTCAAAGTCTATCTTCCGAATTTGAAATCGAATCTCATCAATTCTTATATATTTGTGTAAGTTTGCAACTAACTTTGTCAGATATCGTCGATTTACATTTATTGAAGACCATTGAGGTCGATTGTCACTTGGTGTTGTTTGAAAATTTTCAAAGTCTATCTTCCGAATTAGAAGTCGAATCTCATCAATTCTTATATATTTGAGTGAAGTTGCAACTAACTTTGTCAGATATCGTCGATTTACATCTATTGAAGCCCATTGAGGTCGATTGTCACTTTGTGTTGTTTGAAAATTTTCAAAGTCTATCTTCCGAATTTGAAATCGAATCTCATCAATTCTTATATATTTGAGTAAGTTTGCAACTAACTTTTTCAGCAATCTTCGATTCACTTCCATTGAAGCCCATTGAGGTCGATTGTCTCTTTGTGTTGTTTAAAAATTTTCAATGTCTATCTTCCGAATTAGAAGTTGAATATCATCAATTCTTATATATTTGAGTAAAGTTTCAACTAACTTTGTCAGCAATCTTCGATTCACATCCATTGAAGCCCATTGAGCTCGATTGTCACTTAGTGTTGTTCAAAAATTTCCAAAGTCTATCTTCCGAATTTGAAGACGAATCTCGTCAATTCTTATATATTTGAGTAAATTTGCAACTATCTTTTTCAGCAATCTTCGATTCACTTCCATTGAAGCCCATTGAGGTCGATTGTCACTTTGTATTGATTGAAAATTTTCAAGGTCTATCTTCAGAATTTGAAGTCGAATCTCATCAATTCTCATATATTTGAGTGAGTTCGCAACTAACTTTGTCAGCAATCGTCGATTTACATCAATTGAAGCCCATTGAGGTCGATTGTCACTTTGTGTTGTTTGAAAATTTTCAAAGTCTATCTTCCGAGTTTGAAGTCGAATCTCATCAATTCTTATATATTTGAGTGAGTTCGCAACTAACTTTGTCAGCAATTGTCGAATTACATCAATTGAAGCCCATTGAGGTCGATTGTCACTTTGTGTTGTTTGAAAATTTTCAAAGTCTATCTTCCGAATTAGAAGTCGAATCTCATCAATTCTTATATATTTGAGTAATTTTGCAACTAACTTTTTCAGCAATCTTCGATTCACTTCCATTGAAGCCCATTGAGGTCGATTGTCACTTTGTATTGATTGAAAATTTTCAAGGTCTATCTTCAGAATTTGAAGTCGAATCTCATCAATTCTCATATATTTGAGTGAGTTCGCAACTAACTTTGTCAGCAATCGTCGATTTACATTTATTGAAGACCATTGAGGTCGATTGTCACTTTGTGATGTTTGAAAATTTTCAAAGTCTATCTTCCGAGTTTGAAGTCGAATCTCATCAATTCTTATATATTTGAGTGAGTTTGCAACTAACTTTGTCAGCAATCCTCGATTTACATCCATTGAAGCCCATTGACGTCGATTGTCACTTTGTGTTGTTTGAAAATTTTTAAAGTCTATTTTCCGAATTAGAAGTCGAATCTCATCAATTCTTATATATTTGAGTGAAGTTGCAGCTATCTTTTTCAGCAATCATCCATTTACATCAATTGAAGCCCATTGAGGTCGATTGTCACTTTGTGTTGTTTGAAAATTTTCAAAGTCTATCTTCCGAATTTGAAGTCGAATCTCATCAATTCTTATATCTTTGAGTGAGTTCGCAACTAACTTTGTCAGCAATCGTCAATTTACATCAATTGAAGCCCATTGAGGTCGATTGTCACTTTGTGTTGTTTGAAAATTTTCAAAGTCTATCTTCCGAATTTGAAATCGAATCTCATCAATTCTTATATATTTGAGTAAGTTTGCAACTAACTTTGTCAGATATCGTCGATTTACATTTATTGAAGACCATTGAGGTCGATTGTCACTTGGTGTTGTTTGAAAATTTTCAAAGTCTATCTTCCGAATTAGAAGTCGAATCTCATCAATTCTTATATATTTGAGTGAAGTTGCAACTAACTTTGTCAGATATCGTCGATTTACATCTATTGAAGCCCATTGAGGTCGATTGTCACTTTGTGTTGTTTGAAAATTTTCAAAGTCTATCTTCCGAATTTGAAATCGAATCTCATCAATTCTTATATATTTGAGTAAGTTTGCAACTAACTTTGTCAGATATCGTCGATTTACATTTATTGAAGACCATTGAGGTCGATTGTCACTTGGTGTTGTTTGAAAATTTTCAAAGTCTATCTTCCGAATTAGAAGTCGAATCTCATCAATTCTTATATATTTGAGTGAAGTTGCAACTAACTTTGTCAGATATCGTCGATTTACATCTATTGAAGCCCATTGAGGTGGATTGTCACTTCGTGTTGTTTGAAAATTTTTAAAGTCTATTTTCCGAATTAGAAGTCGAATCTCATCAATTCTTATATATTTGAGTGAAGTTGCAGCTAACTTTGTCAGCAATCGTCAATTTCATCAATTGAAGCCCATTGAGGTCGATTGTCACTTTGTGTTGTTTGAAAATTTTCAAAGTCTATCTTCCGAATTTGAAGTCGAATCTCATCAATTCTTATATATTTGAGTAAGTTTGCAACTAACTTTGTCAGATATCGTCGATTTACATTTATTGAAGACCATTGAGGTCGATTGTCACTTGGTGTTGTTTGAAAATTTTCAAAGTCTATCTTCCGAATTAGAAGTCGAATCTCATCAATTCTTATATATTTGAGTGAGTTCGCAACTAACTTTGTCAGCAATCGTCGATTTACATCAATTGAAGCCCATTGAGGTCGATTGTCACTTTGTGTTGTTTGAAAATTTTCAAAGTCTATCTTCCGAATTTGAAATCGAATCTCATCAATTCTTATATATTTGAGTAAGTTCGCAACTAACTTTGTCAGCAATCGTCGATTTACATCAATTGAAGCCCATTGAGGTCGATTGTCACTTTGTGTTGTTTGAAAATTTTCAAAGTCTATCTTCCTAGTTTGAAGTCGAATCCCATCAATTCATATATATTTGAGTGAAGTTGCAACTAACTTTGTCAGCAATCGTCCATTTACTTCCATTGAAGCCCATTGAGGTCGATTGTCACTTTGTATTGATTGAAAATTTTCAAAGTCTATCTTCCGAATTAGAAGTTGAATATCATCAATTCTTATATATTTGAGTAAATTTGCAACTATCTTTTTCAGCAATCTTCGATTCACTTCCATTGAAGCCCATTGAGGTCGATTGTCCCTTTGTGTTGTTTAAAAATTTTCAAAGTCTATCTTCCGAATTTGAAGTCGAATCTCATCAATTCTTATATATTTGAGTGAGTTCGCAACTAACTTTGTCAGATATTGTCGATTTACATCTATTGAAGCCCATTGAGGTCGATTGTCACTTTGTGTTGTTTGAAAAGTTTCAAAGTCTATTTTCAGAATTTGAAGTGGAATCTCATCAATTCTTATATATTTGAGTGAAGTTGCAACTAACTTTGTCAGCAATCGTCGATTTACTTCCATTGAAGCCCATTGAGGTCGATTGTCACTTTGTGTTGTTTGAAAATTTTCAAAGTCTATCTTCCTAGTTTGAAGTCGAATCCCATCAATTCATATATATTTGAGTGAAGTTTCAACTAACTTTGTCAGCAATCTTCGATTCACATCCATTGAAGCCCATTGAGCTCGATTGTCACTTAGTGTTGTTCAAAAATTTCCAAAGTCTATCTTCCGAATTTGAAGTCGAATCTCGTCAATTCTTATATATTTGAGTAAATTTGCAACTATCTTTTTCAGCAATCTTCGATTCACTTCCATTGAAGCCCATTGAGGTCGATTGTCCCTTTGTGTTGTTTAAAAATTTTCAAAGTCTATCTTCCGAATTTGAAGTCGAATCTCATCAATCCTTATATATTTGAGTGAGTTCGCAACTAACTTTGTCAGATATCGTCGATTTACATCTATTGAAGCCCATTGAGGTCGATTGTCACTTTGTGTTGTTTGAAAATTTTCAAAGTCTATTTTCAGAATTTGAAGTGGAATCTCATCAATTCTTATATATTTGAGTGAAGTTGCAACTAACTTTGTCAGCAATCGTCGATTTACATCAATTGAAGCCCATTGAGGTCGATTGTCACTTTGTGTTGTTTGAAAATTTTCAAAGTCTATCTTCCGAGTTTGAAGTCGAATCTCATCAATTCTTATATATTTGAGTGAGTTTGCAACTAACTTTGTCAGCAATCCTCGATTTACATCCATTGAAGCCGATTGAGGTCGATTGTCACTTTGTGTTGTTTGAAAATTTTCAAATTCTATTTTCCGAATTAGAAGTCGAATCTCATCAATTCTTATATATTTGAGTGAAGTTGCAACTAACTTTGTCAGCAATCGTCCATTTACTTCCATTGAAGCCCATTGAGGTCGATTGTCACTTTGTGTTGTTTGAAAACTTTTAAAGTCTATCTTCCGAATTTGAAGTCGAATCTTATCAATTCTTATATATTTGAGAGAGATTGCAACTAACTTTGTCAGCAATCGTCCATTTACTTCCATTGAAGCCCATTGAGGTCGATTGTCACTTTGTGTTGTTTGAAAATTTTCAAAGTCTATCTTCCGAATTTGAAGTCGAATCTCATCAGTTCTTATATATTTGAGTAAATTTTCAACTATCTTTGTCAGCAATCTTCGATTCACTTCCATTGAAGCCCATTGAGTTCGATTGTCACTTTGTGTTGTTTAAAAATTTTCAAAGTCTATCTTCCGAATTTGGAGTCGAATCTCATCAATTCTTATATATTTGAGTGAGTTTGCAACTAACTTTGTCAGCAATCGTCGATTTACATCCGTTGAAGCCCATTGAGGTCGATTGTCACTTTGTGTTGTTTGAAAATTTTCGAAGTCCATCTTCCGAATTTGAAGTCGAATCTCATCAATTCTTATATATTTGAGTGAGTTTGCAACTAACTTTGTCAGCAATCGTCGATTTACATCTATGAAGCCCATTGAGGTCAATTGTCACTTTGTGTTGTTTGAAAATTTTCGAAGTCCATCTTCCGAATTTGAAGTCGAATCTCATCAATTCTTATATATTTGAGTGAGGTTGCAACTAACTTTGTCAGCAATCGCCCATTTACTTCCATTGAAGCCCATTGAGGTCGATTGTCACTTTGTATTGATTGAAACTTTCCAAGGTCTATCTTCAGAATTTGAAGTCGAATCTCATCAATTCTTATATATTTGAGTGAGTTCGCAACTAAATTTGTCAGCAATTGTCGATTTACATCAATTGAAGCCCATTGAGGTCGATTGTCACTTTGTGTTGTTTGAAAATTTTCAAAGTCTATCTTCCGAGTTTGAAGTCGAATCCCATCAATTCATATATATTTGAGTGAAGTTGCAACTAACTTTGTCAGCAATCGTCCATTTACTTCCATTGAAGCCCATTGAGGTCGATTGTCACTTTGTATTGATTGAAAATTTTCAAAGTCTATCTTCCGAATTAGAGGTTGAATATCATCAATTCTTATATATTTGAGTAAAGTTTCAACTAACTTTGTCAGCAATCTTCGATTCACATCCATTGAAGCCCATTGAGCTCTATTGTCACTTAGTGTTGTTCAAAAATTTCCAAAGTCTATCTTCCGAATTTGAAGTCGAATCTCATCAATTCTTATATATTTGAGTGAGTTCGCAACTAACTTTGTCAGATATCGTCGATTTACATCTATTGAAGCCCATTGAGGTCGATTGTCACTTTGTGTTGTTTGAAAATTTTCAAAGTCTATTTTCAGAATTTGAAGTGGAATCTCATCAATTCTTATATATTTGAGTGAAGTTGCAACTAACTTTGTCAGCAATCGTCGATTTACATCAATTGAAGCCCATTGAGGTCGATGGTCACTTTGTGTTGTTTGAAAATTTTCAAAGTCTATCTTCCGAGTTTGAAGTCGAATCTCATCAATTCTTATATATTTGAGTGAGTTTGCAACTAACTTTGTCAGCAATCCTCGATTTACATCCATTGAAGCCCATTGAGGTCGATTGTCACTTTGTGTTGTTTGAAAATTTTCAAATTCTATTTTCCGAATTAGAAGTCGAATCTCATCAATTCTTATATATTTGAGTGAAGTTGCAACTAACTTTGTCAGCAATCGTCCATTTACTTCCATTGGAGCCCATTGAGGTCGATTGTCACTTTGTGTTGTTTGAAAACTTTTAAAGTCTATCTTCCGAATTTGAAGTCGAATCTTATCAATTCTTATATATTTGAGAGAGATTGCAACTAACTTTGTCAGCAATCGTCCATTTACTTCCATTGAAGCCCATTGAGGTCGATTGTCACTTTGTGTTGTTTAAAAATTTTCAAAGTCTATCTTCCGAATTTGGAGTCGAATCTCATCAATTCTTATATATTTGAGTGAGTTTGCAACTAACTTTGTCAGCAATCGTCGATTTACATCCGTTGAAGCCCATTGAAGTCGATTGTCACTTTGTGTTGTTTGAAAATTTTTAAGTCTATCTTCCGAATTTGAAGTCGAATCTCATCAATTCTTATATATTTGAGTGAGGTTGCAACTAACTTTGTCAGCAATCGTCCATTTACTTCCATTGAAGCCCATTGAGGTCGATTGTCACTTTGTGTTGTTTGAAAATTTTCAAAGTCTATCTTCCGAATTTGAAGTCGAATCTCATCAATTCTTATATATTTGAGTAAATTTTCAACTAACTTTGTCAGCAATCTTCGATTCACTTCCATTGAAGCCAATTGAGTTCGATTGTCACTTTGTGTTGTTAAAAATTTTCAAAGTCTATCTTCCGAATTTGGAGTCGAATCTCATCAATTCTTATATATTTGAGTGAGTTTGCAACTAACTTTATCAGCAATCTTCGATTCACTTCCATTGAAGCCCATTGAGTTCGATTGTCACTTTGTGTTGTTTGAAAATTTTTAAGTCTATCTTCCGAATTTGAAGTCGAATCTCATCAATTCTTATATATTTGAGTGAGGTTGCAACTAACTTTGTCAGCAATCGCCCATTTACTTCCATTGAAGCCCATTGAGGTCGATTGTCACTTTGTATTGATTGAAACTTTTCAAGGTCTATCTTCAGAATTTGAAGTCGAATCTCATCAATTCTTATATATTTGAGTGAAGTTGCAACTAACTTTGTCAGCAATCGTCCATTTACTTCCATTGAAGCCCATTGAGGTCGATTGTCACCTTGTATTGATTGAAAATTTTCAAAGTGTATCTTCCGAATTAGAAGTCGAATCTCATCAATTCTTATATATTTGAATGGAGTTGCAACTAACTTTGTCAGCAATCCTCGATTTACATCCATTGAGGTCGATTGTCACTTTGTGTTGTTTGAAAATTTTTAAAGTCTATTTTCCGAATTAGAAGTCGAATCTCATCAATTCTTATATATTTGAGTGAAGTTGCAACTAACTTTGTCAGCAATCGTCCATTTACTTCCATTGAAGCCCATTGAGGTCGATTGTCACTTTGTGTTGTTCGAAAATTTTCAAAGTCTATCTTCCGAGTTTGAAGTCGAATCCCATCAATTCATATATATTTGAGTGAAGTTGCAACTAACTTTGTCAGCAATCGTCCATTTACTTCCATTGAAGCCCATTGAGGTCGATTGTCACCTTGTATTGATTGAAAATTTTCAAAGTGTATCTTCCGAATTAGAAGTCGAATCTCATCAATTCTTATATATTTGAATGGAGTTGCAACTAACTTTGTCAGCAATCCTCGATTTACATCCATTGAGGTCGATTGTCACTTTGTGTTGTTTGAAAATTTTTAAAGTCTATTTTCCGAATTAGAAGTCGAATCTCATCAATTCTTATATATTTGAGTGGAGTTGCAACTAACTTTGTCAGCAATCGTCCATTTACTTCCATTGAAGCCCATTGAGGTCGATTGTCACTTTGTATTGATTGAAAATTTTCAAAGTCTATCTTCAGAATTTGAAGTCGAATCTCATCAATTCTTATATATTTGAATGAGTTCGCAACTAACTTTGTCAGATATCGTCGATTTACATTTATTGAAGCCCATTGAGGTCGATTGTCACTTTGTGTTGTTTGAAAATTTTCGAAGTCTATCTTCCGAATTTGAAGTCGAATCTCATCAATTCTTATATATTTGAGTGAGTTTGCAACTAACATTGTCAGCAATCCTCGATTTACATCCATTGAGGTCGATTATCACTTTGTGTTGTTTGAAAATTTTTAAAGTCTATTTTCCGAATTAGAAGTCGAATCTCATCAATTCTTATATATTTGAGTGAAGTTGCAACTAACTTTGTCAGCAATCGTCCATTTACTTCCATTGAAGCCCATTGAGGTCGATTGTCACTTTGTGTTTTTTGAAAATTTTTAAAGTCTATCTTCCGAATTTGAAGTCGAATCTCATCAATTCTTATATATTTGAGTGAGTTTGCAACTAACTTTGTCAGCAATCGTCCATTTACTTCCATTGAAGCCCATTGAGGTCGATTGTCACTTTGTATTGATTGAAAATTTTCAAAGTCTATCTTCAGAATTTGAAGTCGAATCTCATCAATTCTTATATATTTGAATGAGTTCGCAACTAACTTTGTCAGATATCGTCGATTTACATTTATTGAAGCCCATTGAGGTCGATTGTCACTTTG
Source organism: Diorhabda elongata (assembly GCA_026230145.1). Lineage (NCBI taxonomy): Eukaryota > Metazoa > Arthropoda > Insecta > Coleoptera > Chrysomelidae > Diorhabda > Diorhabda elongata. Next base: position 11,671,763 of record CM047936.1, read on the forward strand.
TGTTGTTTGAAAATTTTCGAAGTCTATCTTCCGAATTTGAAGTCGAATCTCATCAATTCTTATATATTTGAGTGAGTTTGCGACTAACTTTGTCAGCAATCGTCCATTTACTTCCATTGAAGCCCATTGAGGTCGATTGTCACTTTGTATTGATTGAAAATTTTCAAAGTCTATCTTCAGAATTTGAAGTCGAATCTCATCAATTCTTATATATTTGAATGAGTTCGCAACTAACTTTGTCAGATATCGTCGATTTACATTTATTGAAGCCCATTGAGGTCGATTGTCACTTTGTGTTGTTTGAAAATTTTCGAAGTCTATCTTCCGAATTTGAAGTCGAATCTCATCAATTCTTATATATTTGAGTGAGTTTGCGACTAACTTTGTCAGCAATCGTCCATTTACTTCCATTGAAGCCCATTGGGGTCGATTGTCACTTTGTGTTGTTTGAAAACTTTTAAAGTCTATCTTCCGAATTTGAAGTCGAATCTTATCAATCCTTATATATTTGAGAGAGATTGCAACTAACTTTGTCAGCAATCGTCCATTTACTTCCATTGAAGCTCATTGAGGTCGATTGTCACTTTCTATTGATTGAAAATTTTTAAAGTCTTTCCTCCGAATTTGAAGTCGAATCTCATCAGTTCTTATATATCTGAGTAAATTTTCAACTAACTTTGTCAGCAATCTTCGATTCACTTCCATTGAAGCCCATTGAGTTCGATTGTCACTTTGTGTTGTTTGAAAATTTTTAAGTCTATCTTCCGAATTTGAAGTCGAATCTCATCAATTCTTATATATTTGAGTGAGTTTGCAACTAACTTTGTCAGCAATCGTCGATCTACATCTATGAAGCCCATTGAGGTCAATTGTCACTTTGTGTTGTTTGAAAATTTTCGAAGTCTATCTTCCGAATTTGAAGTCGAATCTCATCAATTCTTATATATTTGAGTGAGGTTGCAACTAACTTTGTCAGCAATCGCCCATTTACTTCCATTGAAGCCCATTGAGGTCGATTGTCACTTTGTATTGATTGAAACTTTTGAAGGTCTATCTTCAGAATTTGAAGTCGAATCTCATCAATTCTTATATATTTGAGTGAGTTCGCAACTAACTTTGTCAGCAATTGTCGAATTACATCAATTGAAGCCCATTGAGGTCGATTGTCACTTTGTGTTGTTTGAAAATTTTCAAAGTCTATCTTCCGAGTTTGAAGTCGAATCCCATCAATTCATATATATTTGAGTGAAGTTGCAACTAACTTTGTCAGCAATCGTCCATTTACTTCCATTGAAGCCCATTGAGGTCGATTGTCACTTTGTATTGATTGAAAATTTTCAAAGTCTATCTTCCGAATTAGAAGTTGAATATCATCAATTCTTATATATTTGAGTAAAGTTTCAACTAACTTTGTCAGCAATCTTCGATTCACATCCATTGAAGCCCATTGAGCTCGATTGTCACTTAGTGTTGTTCAAAAATTTCCAAAGTCTATCTTCCGAATTTGAAGTCGAATCTCATCAATTCGTATATATTTGAGTGAGTTCGCAACTAACTTTGTCAGATATCGTCGATTTACATCTATTGAAGCCCATTGAGGTCGATTGTCACTTTGTGTTGTTTGAAAATTTTCAAAGTCTATTTTCAGAATTTGAAGTGGAATCTCATCAATTCTTATATATTTGAGTGAAGTTGCAACTAACTTTGTCAGCAATCGTCGATTTTCATCAATTGAAGCCCATTGAGGTCGATTGTCACTTTGTGTTGTTTGAAAATTTTCAAAGTCTATCTTCCGAGTTTGAAGTCGAATCTCATCAATTCTTATATATTTGAGTGAGTTTGCAACTAACTTTGTCAGCAATCCTCGATTTACATCCATTGAAGCCCATTGAGGTCGATTGTCACTTTGTGTTGTTTGAAAATTTTCAAATTCTATTTTCCGAATTAGAAGTCGAATATCATCAATTCTTATATATTTGAGTGAAGTTGCAACTAACTTTGTCAGCAATCGTCCATTTACTTCCATTGAAGCCCATTGAGGTCGATTGTCACTTTGTGTTGTTTGAAAACTTTTAAAGTCTATCTTCCGAATTTGAAGTCGAATCTTATCAATTCTTATATATTTGAGAGAGATTGCAACTAACTTTGTCAGCAATCGTCCATTTACTTCCATTGAAGCCCATTGAGGTCGATTGTCACTTTGTGTTGTTTGAAAATTTTCAAAGTCTATCTTCCGAATTTGAAGTCGAATCTCATCAGTTCTTATATATTTGAGTAAATTTTCAACTAACTTTGTCAGCAATCTTCGATTCACTTCCATTGAAGCCCATTGAGGTCGATTGTCACTTTGTGTTGTTTAAAAATTTTCAAAGTCTATCTTCCGAATTTGGAGTCGAATCTCATCAATTCTTATATATTTGAGAGAGATTGCAACTAACTTTGTCAGCAATCGTCTATTTACTTCCATTGAAGCCCATTGAGGTCGATTGTCACTTTGTGTTGTTTGAAAATTTTCAAAGTCTATTTTCAGAATTTGAAGTGGAATCTCATCAATTCTTATATATTTGAGTGAAGTTGCAACTAACTTTGTCAGCAATCGTCGATTTACATCAATTGAAGCCCATTGATGTCGATTGTCACTTTGTGTTGTTTAAAAATTTTCAAAGTCTATCTTCCGAGTTTGAAGTCGAATCTCATCAATTCTTATATATTTGAGTGAGTTTGCAACTAACTTTGTCAGCAATCCTCGATTTACATCCATTGAAGCCCATTGAGGTCGATTGTCACTTTGTGTTGTTTGAAAATTTTCAAATTCTATTTTCCGAATTAGAAGTCGAATATCATCAATTCTTATATATTTGAGTGAAGTTGCAACTAACTTTGTCAGCAATCGTCCATTTACTTCCATTGGAGCCCATTGAGGTCGATTGTCACTTTGTATTGATTGAAAATTTTCAAAGTCTATCTTCCGAATTAGAAGTTGAATATCATCAATTCTTATATATTTGAGTAAAGTTTCAACTAACTTTGTCAGCAATCTTCGATTCACATCCATTGAAGCCCATTGAGCTCGATTGTCACTTAGTGTTGTTCAAAAATTTCCAAAGTCTATCTTCCGAATTTGAAGTCGAATCTCGTCAATTCTTATATATTCGAGTAAATTTGCAACTATCTTTTTCAGCAATCTTCGATTCACTTCCATTGAAGCCCATTGAGGTCGATTGTCCCTTTGTGTTGTTTAAAAATTTTCAAAGTCTATCTTCCGAATTTGAAGTCGAATCTCATCAATTCTTATATATTTGAGTGAGTTCGCAACTAACTTTGTCAGATATCGTCGATTTACATCTATTGAAGCCCATTGAGGTCGATTGTCACTTTGTGTTGTTTGAAAATTTTCGAAGTCTATTTTCAGAATTTGAAGTGGAATCTCATCAATTCTTATATATTTGAGTGAAGTTGCAACTAACTTTGTCAGCAATCGTCGATTTACATCAATTGAAGCCCATTGAGGTCGATTGTCACTTTGTGTTGTTTGAAAATTTTCAAAGTCTATCTTCCGAGTTTGAAGTCGAATCTCATCAATTCTCATATATTTGAGTGAGTTTGCAACTAACTTTGTCAGCAATCCTCGATTTACATCCATTGAAGCCCATTGAGGTCGATTGTCACTTTGTGTTGTTTGAAAATTTTCAAATTCTATTTTCCGAATTAGAAGTCGAATCTCATCAATTCTTATATATTTGAGTGAAGTTGCAACTAACTTTTTCAGCAATCGTCCATTTACTTCCATTGGAGCCCATTGAGGTCGATTGTCACTTTGCGTTGTTTGAAAACTTTTAAAGTCTATCTTCCGAATTTGAAGTCGAATCTCATCAATTCTTATATATTTGAGTGAAGTTGCAACTAACTTTGTCAGCAATCGTCCATTTACTTCCATTGAAGCCCATTGAGGTCGATTGTCACTTTGTGTTGTTTGAAAATTTTCAAAGTCTATCTTCCGAATTTGGAGTCGAATCTCATCAATTCTTATATATTTGAGTGAGTTTGCAACTAACTTTGTCAGCAATCGTCGATTTACATCCGTTGAAGCCCATTGAGGTCGATTGTCACTTTGTGTTGTTTGAAAATTTTTAAGTCTATCTTCCGAATTTGAAGTCGAATCTCATCAATTCTTATATATTTGAGTGAGTTTGCAACTAACTTTGTCAGCAATCGTCGATTTACATCTATGAAGCCCATTGAGGTCAATTGTCACTTTGTGTTGTTTGAAAATTTTCGAAGTCTATCTTCCGAATTTGAAGTCGAATCTCATCAATTCTTATATATTTGAGTGAGGTTGCAACTAACTTTGTCAGCAATCGCCCATTTACTTCCATTGAAGCCCATTGAGGTCGATTGTCACTTTGTATTGATTGAAACTTTTCAAGGTCTATCTTCAGAATTTGAAGTCGAATCTCATCAATTCTTATATATTTGAGTGAGTTCGCAACTAACTTTGTCAGCAATTGTCGAATTACATCAATTGAAGCCCATTGAGGTCGATTGTCACTTTGTGTTGTTTGAAAATTTTCAAAGTCTATCTTCCGAGTTTGAAGTCGAATCCCATCAATTCATATATATTTGAGTGAAGTTGCAACTAACTTTGTCAGCAATCGTCCATTTACTTCCATTGAAGCCCATTGAGGTCGATTGTCACCTTGTATTGATTGAAAATTTTCAAAGTGTATCTTCCGAATTAGAAGTCGAATCTCATCAATTCTTATATATTTGAGTGGAGTTGCGACTAACTTTGTCAGCAATCCTCGATTTACATCCATTGAGGTCGATTGTCACTTTGTGTTGTTTGAAAATTTTTAAAGTCTATTTTCCGAATTAGAAGTCGAATCTCATCAATTCTTATATATTTGAGTGAAGTTGCAACTAACTTTGTCAGCAATCGTCCATTTACTTCCATTGAAGCCCATTGAGGTCGATTGTCACTTTGTGTTGTTCGAAAATTTTTAAAGTCTATCTTCAGAATTTGAAGTCGAATCTCATCAATTCTTATATATTTGAATGAGTTCGCAACTAACTTTGTTAGATATCGTCGATTTACATTTATTGAAGCCCATTGAGGTCGATTGTCACTTTGTGTTGTTTGAAAATTTTCGAAGTCTATCTTCCGAATTTGAAGTCGAATCTCATCAATTCTTATATATTTGAGTGAGTTTGCAACTAACATTGTCAGCAATCCTCGATTTACATCCATTGAGGTCGATTGTCACTTTGTGTTGTTTGAAAATTTTTAAAGTCTATTTTCCGAATTAGAAGTCGAATCTCATCAATTCTTATATATTTGAGTGAAGTTGCAACTAACTTTGTCAGCAATCGTCCATTTACTTCCATTGAAGCCCATTGAGGTCGATTGTCACTTTGTATTGATTGAAAATTTTCAAAGTCTATCTTCAGAATTTGAAGTCGAATCTCATCAATTCTTATATATTTGAATGAGTTCGCAACTAACTTTGTTAGATATCGTCGATTTACATTTATTGAAGCCCATTGAGGTCGATTGTCACTTTGTGTTGTTTGAAAATTTTCGAAGTCTATCTTCCGAATTTGAAGTCGAATCTCATCAATTCTTATATATTTGAGTGAGTTTGCAACTAACATTGTCAGCAATCCTCGATTTACATCCATTGAGGTCGATTGTCACTTTGTGTTGTTTGAAAATTTTTAAAGTCTATTTTCCGAATTAGAAGTCGAATCTCATCAATTCTTATATATTTGAGTGAAGTTGCAACTAACTTTGTCAGCAATCGTCCATTTACTTCCATTGAAGCCCATTGAGGTCGATTGTCACTTTGTGTTGTTCGAAAATTTTTAAAGTCTATTTTCCGAATTAGAAGTCGAATCTCATCAATTCTTATATATTTGAGTGGAGTTGCAACTAACTTTGTCAGCAATCGTCCATTTACTTCCATTGAAGCCCATTGAGGTCGATTGTCACTTTGTATTGATTGAAAATTTTCAAAGTCTATCTTCAGAATTTGAAGTCGAATCTCATCAATTCTTATATATTTGAATGAGTTCGCAACTAACTTTGTCAGATATCGTCGATTTACATTTATTGAAGCCCATTGAGGTCGATTGTCACTTTGTGTTGTTTGAAAATTTTCGAAGTCTATCTTCCGAATTTGAAGTCGAATCTCATCAATTCTTATATATTTGAGTGAGTTTGCGACTAACTTTGTCAGCAATCGCCCATTTACTTCCATTGAAGCCCATTGAGGTCGATTGTCACTTTGTATTGATTGAAACTTTTCAAGGTCTATCTTCAGAATTTGAAGTCGAATCTCATCAATTCTTATATATTTGAATGAGTTCGCAACTAACTTTGTCAGATATCGTCGATTTACATTTATTGAAGCCCATTGAGGTCAATTGTCACTTTGTGTTTTTTGAAAATTTTCGAAGTCTATCTTCCGAATTTGAAGTCGAATCTCATCAATTCTTATATATTTGAGTGAGGTTGCAACTAACTTTGTCAGCAATCGCCCATTTACTTCCATTGAAGCCCATTGAGGTCGATTGTCACTTTGTATTGATTGAAACTTTTCAAAGTCTATCTTCAGAATTTGAAGTCGAATCTCATCAATTCTTATATATTTGAATGAGTTCGCAACTAACTTTGTCAGATATCGTCGATTTACATTTATTGAAGCCCATTGAGGTCGATTGTCACTTTGTGTTGTTTGAAAATTTTCGAAGTCTATCTTCCGAATTTGAAGTCGAATCTCATCAATTCTTATATATTTGAGTGAGTTTGCGACTAACTTTGTCAGCAATCGCCCATTTACTTCCATTGAAGCCCATTGAGGTCGATTGTCACTTTGTATTGATTGAAACTTTTCAAGGTCTATCTTCAGAATTTGAAGTCGAATCTCATCAATTCTTATATATTTGAATGAGTTCGCAACTAACTTTGTCAGATATCGTCGATTTACATTTATTGAAGCCCATTGAGGTCAATTGTCACTTTGTGTTGTTTGAAAATTTTCGAAGTCTATCTTCCGAATTTGAAGTCGAATCTCATCAATTCTTATATATTTGAGTGAGGTTGCAACTAACTTTGTCAGCAATCGTCCATTTACTTCCATTGAAGCCCATTGAGGTCGATTGTCACTTTGTATTGATTGAAAATTTTCAAAGTCTATCTTCAGAATTTGAAGTCGAATCTCATCAATTCTTATATATTTGAATGAGTTCGCAACTAACTTTGTCAGATATCGTCGATTTACATTTATTGAAGCCCATTGAGGTCAATTGTCACTTTGTGTTGTTTGAAAATTTTCGAAGTCTATCTTCCGAATTTGAAGTCGAATCTCATCAATTCTTATATATTTGAGTGAGGTTGCAACTAACTTTGTCAGCAATCGCCCATTTACTTCCATTGAAGCCCATTGAGGTCGATTGTCACTTTGTATTGATTGAAACTTTTCAAGGTCTATCTTCAGAATTTGAAGTCGAATCTCATCAATTCTTATATATTTGAGTGAGTTCGCAACTAACTTTGTCAGCAATTGTCGATTTACATCAATTGAAGCCCATTGAGGTCGATTGTCACTTTGTGTTGTTTGAAAATTTTCAAAGTCTATCTTCCGAGTTTGAAGTCGAATCCCATCAATTCATATATATTTGAGTGAAGTTGCAACTAACTTTGTCAGCAATCGTCCATTCACTTCCATTGAAGCCCATTGAGGTCGATTGTCACCTTGTATTGATTGAAAATTTTCAAAGTGTATCTTCCGAATTAGAAGTCGAATCTCATCAATTCTTATATATTTGAGTGGAGTTGCAACTAACTTTGTCAGCAATCCTCGATTTACATCCATTGAGGTCGATTGTCACTTTGTGTTGTTTGAAAATTTTTAAAGTCTATTTTCCGAATTAGAAGTCGAATCTCATCAATTCTTATATATTTGAGTGAAGTTGCAACTAACTTTGTCAGCAATCGTCCATTTACTTCCATTGAAGCCCATTGAGGTCGATTGTCACTTTGTGTTTTTCGAAAATTTTTAAAGTCTATTTTCCGAATTAGAAGTCGAATCTCATCAATTCTTATATATTTGAGTGGAGTTGCAACTAACTTTGTCAGCAATCGTCCATTTACTTCCATTGAAGCCCATTGAGGTCGATTGTCACTTTGTATTGATTGAAAATTTTCAAAGTCTATCTTCAGAATTTGAAGTCGAATCTCATCAATTCTTATATATTTGAATGAGTTCGCAACTAACTTTGTTAGATATCGTCGATTTACATTTATTGAAGCCCATTGAGGTCGATTGTCACTTTGTGTTGTTTGAAAATTTTCGAAGTCTATCTTCCGAATTTGAAGTCGAATCTCATCAATTCTTATATATTTGAGTGAGTTTGCAACTAACATTGTCAGCAATCCTTGATTTACATCCATTGAGGTCGATTGTCACTTTGTGTTGTTTGAAAATTTTTAAAGTCTATTTTCCGAATTAGAAGTCGAATCTCATCAATTCTTATATATTTGAGTGAAGTTGCAACTAACTTTGTCAGCAATCGTCCATTTACTTCCATTGAAGCCCATTGAGGTCGATTGTCACTTTGTGTTGTTCGAAAATTTTTAAAGTCTATTTTCCGAATTAGAAGTCGAATCTCATCAATTCTTATATATTTGAGTGGAGTTGCAACTAACTTTGTCAGCAATCGTCCATTTACTTCCATTGAAGCCCATTGAGGTCGATTGTCACTTTGTATTGATTGAAAATTTTCAAAGTCTATCTTCAGAATTTGAAGTCGAATCTCATCAATTCTTATATATTTGAATGAGTTCGCAACTAACTTTGTCAGATATCGTCGATTTACATTTATTGAAGCCCATTGAGGTCGATTGTCACTTTGTGTTGTTTGAAAATTTTCGAAGTCTATCTTCCGAATTTGAAGTCGAATCTCATCAATTCTTATATATTTGAGTGAGTTTGCGACTAACTTTGTCAGCAATCGTCCATTTACTTCCATTGAAGCCCATTGAGGTCGATTGTCACTTTGTGTTGTTTGAAAACTTTTAAAGTCTATCTTCCGAATTTGAAGTCGAATCTTATCAATCCTTATATATTTGAGAGAGATTGCAACTAACTTTGTCAGCAATCGTCCATTTACTTCCATTGAAGCTCATTGAGGTCGATTGTCACTTTGTATTGATTGAAAATTTTTAAAGTCTTTCCTCCGAATTTGAAGTCGAATCTCATCAGTTCTTATATATCTGAGTAAATTTTCAACTAACTTTGTCAGCAATCTTCGATTCACTTCCATTGAAGCCCATTGAGGTCGATTGTCACTTTGTGTTGTTTAAAAATTTTCAAAGTCTATCTTCCGAATTTGGAGTCGAATCTCATCAATTCTTATATATTTGAGTGAGTTTGCAACTAACTTTGTCAGCAATCGTCGATTTACATCCGTTGAAGCCCATTAAGGTCGATTGTCACTTTGTGTTGTTTGAAAATTTTTAAAGTCTATCTTCCGAATTTGAAGTCGAATCTCATCAATTCTTATATATTTGAGTGAGTTCGCAACTAACTTTGTCAGCAATCGTCGATTCACATCAATTGAAGCCCATTGAGGTCGATTGTCACTTTGTGTTGTTTGAAAATTTTCAAAGTCTATCTTCCGAGTTTGAAGTCGAATCCCATCAATTCTTATATATTTGAGTGAAGTTGCAACTAACTTTCTCAGCAATCGTCCATTCACTTCCATTGAAGCCCATTGAGGTCGATTGTCACTTTGTATTGATTGAAAATTTTCAAAGTCTATCTTCCGAATTAGAAGTCGGATATCATCAATTCTTATATATTTGAGTAAAGTTTTAACTAACTTTGTCAGCAATCTTCGATTCACATCCATTGAAGCCCATTGAGCTCGATTGTCACTTAGTGTTGTTCAAAAATTTCCAAAGTCTATCTTCCGAATTTGAAGTCGAATCTCGTCAATTCTTATATATTTGAGTAAATTTGCAACTATCTTTTTCAGCAATCTTCGATTCACTTCCATTGAAGCCCATTGAGGTCGATTGAACTTTTGTGTTGTTTAAAAATTTTCAAAGTCTATCTTCCGAATTTGAAGTCGAATCTCATCAATTCTTATATATTTGAGTAATTTTGCAACTAACTTTTTCAGCAATCTTCGATTCACTTCCATTGAAGCCCATTGAGGTCGATTGTCTCTTTGTGTTGTTTAAAAATTTTCAATGTCTATCTTCCGAATTTAAAGTCGAATCTCATCAATTCTTATATATTTGAGTAAGTTTGCAACTAACTTTGTCAGTTATCGTCGATTTACATCCGTTCAAGCCCATTGAGGTCGATTGTCACTTTGTGTTTTTTGAAAATTTTTAAAGGCTATCTTCCGAATTTGAAGTCGAATCTCATCAATTCTTATATATTTGAGTGAGTTTGCAACTAACTTTGTCAGCAATCGTCGATTTACATCTATGAAGCCCATTGAGGTCAATTGTCACTTTGTGTTGTTTGAAAATTTTCGGAGTCTATCTTCCGAATTTGAAGTCGAATCTCATCAATTCTTATATATTTGAGTGAGGTTGCAACTAACTTTGTCAGCAATCGTCCATTTACTTCCATTGAAGCCCATTGAGGTCGATTGTCACTTTGTATTGATTGAAAATTTTCAAGGTCTATCTTCAGAATTTGAAGTCGAATCTCATCAATTCTCATATATTTGAGTGAGTTCGCAACTAACTTTGTCAGCAATCCTCGATTTACATCAATTGAAGCCCATTGAGGTCGATTGTCACTTTGTATTGATTGAAAATTTTCAAAGTCTATCTTCCGAATTAGAAGTCGAATATCGTCAATTCTTATATATTTGAGTAATTTTGCAACCAACTTTTTCAGCAATCTTCGATTCACTTCCAATGAAGCCCATTGAGGTCGATTGTCACTTTGTGTTGTTTGAAAATTTTTAAAGTCTATCTTCCGAATTTGAAGTCGAATCTCATCAATTCTTATATATTTGAGTGAGTTTGCAACTAACTTTGTCAGCAATCGTCGATTTACATCTATGAAGCCCATTGAGGTCAATTGTCACTTTGTGTTGTTTGAAAATTTTCGAAGTCTGTCTTCCGAATTTGGAGTCGAATCTCATCAATTCTTATATATTTGAGTGAGTTTGCAACTAACTTTGTCAGCAATCGTCGATTTACATCCGTTGAAGCCCATTGAGGTCGGTTGTCACTTTGTGTTGTTTGAAAACTTTTAAAGTCTATCTTCTGAATTTGAAGTCGAATCTTATCAATTCTTATATATTTGAGTGAGTTTGCAACTAACTTTGTCAGCAATCGTCGATTTACATCTATGAAGCCCATTGAGGTCAGTTGTCACTTTGTGTTGTTTGAAAATTTTCGAAGTCTATCTTCCGAATTCGAAGTCGAATCTCATCAATTCTTATATATTTGAGTGAGGTTGCAACTAACTTTGTCAGCAATCGTCCATTTACTCCCATTGAAGCCCATTGAGGTCGATTGTCACTTTGTATTGATTGAAAACTTTTAAAGTCTATCTTCAGAATTTGAAGTCGAATCTCATCAATTCTTATATATTTGAATGAGTTCGCAACTAACTTTGTTAGATATCGTCGATTTACATTTATTGAAGCCCATTGAGGTCGATTGTCACTTTGTGTTGTTTGAAAATTTTCAAGGTCTATCTTCAGAATTTGAAGTCGAATCTCATCAATTCTCATATATTTGAGTGAGTTCGCAACTAACTTTGTCAGCAATCCTCGATTTACATCAATTGAAGCCCATTGAGGTCGATTGTCACTTTGTATTGATTGAAAATTTTCAAAGTCTATCTTCCGAATTAGAAGTCGAATATCGTCAATTCTTATATATTTGAGTAAAGTTTCAACTAACTTTGTCAGCAATCTTCGATTCACATCCATTGAAGCCCATTGAGCTCGATTGTCACTTTGTGTTGTTTAAAAATTTTCAAAGTCTATCTTCCGAATTTGAAGTCGAATCTCATCAATTCTTATATATTTCAGTAAGTTTGCAACTAACTTTGTCAGTTATCGTCGATTTACATTTATTGAAGACCATTGAGGTCGATTGTCACTTTGTGATGTTTGAAAATTTTCAAAGTCTATCTTCCGAATTAGAAGTCGAATCTCATCAATTCTTATATATTTGAGTAATTTTGCAACCAACTTTTTCAGCAATCTTCGATTCACTTCCAATGAAGCCCATTGAGGTCGATTGTCACTTTGTGTTGTTTGAAAATTTTTAAAGTCTATCTTCCGAATTTGAAGTCGAATCTCATCAATTCTTATATATTTGAGTGAGTTTGCAACTAACTTTGTCAGCAATCGTCGATTTACATCTATGAAGCCCATTGAGGTCAATTGTCACTTTGTGTTGTTTGAAAATTTTCGAAGTCTGTCTTCCGAATTTGGAGTCGAATCTCATCAATTCTTATATATTTGAGTGAGTTTGCAACTAACTTTGTCAGCAATCGTCGATTTACATCCGTTGAAGCCCATTGAGGTCGGTTGTCACTTTGTGTTGTTTGAAAACTTTTAAAGTCTATCTTCTGAATTTGAAGTCGAATCTTATCAATTCTTATATATTTGAGTGAGTTTGCAACTAACTTTGTCAGCAATCGTCGATTTACATCTATGAAGCCCATTGAGGTCAGTTGTCACTTTGTGTTGTTTGAAAATTTTCGAAGTCTATCTTCCGAATTCGAAGTCGAATCTCATCAATTCTTATATATTTGAGTGAGGTTGCAACTAACTTTGTCAGCAATCGTCCATTTACTCCCATTGAAGCCCATTGAGGTCGATTGTCACTTTGTATTGATTGAAAACTTTTAAAGTCTATCTTCTGAATTTGAAGTCGAATCTTATCAATTCTTATATATTTGAGTGAGTTTGCAACTAACTTTGTCAGCAATCGTCGATTTACATCTATGAAGCCCATTGAGGTCAGTTGTCACTTTGTGTTGTTTGAAAATTTTCGAAGTCTATCTTCCGAATTCGAAGTCGAATCTCATCAATTCTTATATATTTGAGTGAGGTTGCAACTAACTTTGTCAGCAATCGTCCATTTACTTCCATTGAAGCCCATTGAGGTCGATTGTCACTTTGTATTGATTGAAAATTTTCAAGGTCTATCTTCAGAATTTGAAGTCGAATCTCATCAATTCTTATATATTTCAGTAAGTTTGCAACTAACTTTGTCAGTTATCGTCGATTTACATTTATTGAAGACCATTGAGGTCGATTGTCACTTTGTGATGTTTGAAAATTTTCAAAGTCTATCTTCCGAATTAGAAGTCGAATCTCATCAATTCTTATATATTTGAGTAATTTTGCAACTAACTTTTTCAGCAATCTTCGATTCACTTCCATTCAAGCCCATTGAGGTCGATTGTCACTTTGTGTTGTTTGAAAATTTTTAAAGTCTATCTTCCGAATTTGAAGTCGAATCTCATCAATTCTTATATATTTGAGTGAGTTTGCAACTAACTTTGTCAGCAATCGTCGATTTACATCTATGAAGCCCATTGAGGTCAATTGTCACTTTGTGTTGTTTGAAAATTTTCGAAGTCTGTCTTCCGAATTTGGAGTCGAATCTCATCAATTCTTATATATTTGAGTGAGTTTGCAACTAACTTTGTCAGCAATCGTCGATTTACATCCGTTGAAGCCCATTGAGGTCGGTTGTCACTTTGTGTTGTTTGAAAACTTTTAAAGTCTATCTTCTGAATTTGAAGTCGAATCTTATCAATTCTTATATATTTGAGTGAGTTTGCAACTAACTTTGTCAGCAATCGTCGATTTACATCTATGAAGCCCATTGAGGTCAGTTGTCACTTTGTGTTGTTTGAAAATTTTCGAAGTCTATCTTCCGAATTCGAAGTCGAATCTCATCAATTCTTATATATTTGAGTAAGTTTGCAACTAACTTTGTCAGTTATCGTCGATTTACATTTATTGAAGACCATTGAGGTCGATTGTCTCTTTGTGTTGTTTAAAAATTTTCAAAGTCTATCTTCCGAATTTAAAGTCGAATCTCATCAATTCTTATATATTTGAGTAAGTTTGCAACTAACTTTGTCAGATATCGTCGATTTACATTTATTGAAGCCCATTGAGGTCGATTGTCTCTATGTGTTGTTTAGAAATTTTCAAAGTCTATCTTCCGAATTAGAAGTCGAATCTCATCAATTCTTATATATTTGAGTCAAATTGCAACTAACTTTGTCAGCAATCGTCGATTTACATCAATTGAAGCCCATTAAGGTCGATTGTCACTTTGTGTTGTTTGAAAATTTTCAAAGTCTATCTTCCGAGTTTGAAGTCGAATCTCATCAATTCTTATATATTTGAGTGAGTTTGCAACTAACTCTGTCAGCAATCCTCGATTTACATCCATTGAAGCCCATTGAGGTCGATTGTCACTTTGTGTTGTTTGAAAATTTTTAAAGTCTATCTTCCGAATTTGAAGTCGAATCTCATCAATTCTTATATATTTGAGTGAGTTTGCAACTAACTTTGTCAGCAATCGTCGATTTACATCTATGAAGCCCATTGAGGTCAATTGTCACTTTGTGTTGTTTGAAAATTTTCGAAGTCTGTCTTCCGAAATTGGAGTCGAATCTCATCAATTCTTATATATTTGAGTGAGTTTGCAACTAACTTTGTCAGCAATCGTCGATTTACATCTATGAAGCCCATTGAGGTCAGTTGTCACTTTGTGTTGTTTGAAAATTTTCGAAGTCTATCTTCCGAATTCGAAGTCGAATCTCATCAATTCTTATATATTTGAGTGAGGTTGCAACTAACTTTGTCAGCAATCGTCCATTTACTTCCATTGAAGCCCATTGAGGTCGATTGTCACTTTGTATTGATTGAAAATTTTCAAGGTCTATCTTCAGAATTTGAAGTCGAATCTCATCAATTCTTATATATTTGAGTGAGTTCGCAACTAACTTTGTCAGCAATCCTCGATTTACATCAATTGAAGCCCATTGAGGTCGATTGTCACTTTGTATTGATCGAAAATTTTCAAAGTCTATCTTCCGAATTAGAAGTCGAATATCATCAATTCTTATATATTTGAGTAAAGTTTCAACTAACTTTGTCAGCAATCTTCGATTCACATCCATTGAAGCCCATTGAGCTCGATTGTCACTTTGTGTTGTTTAAAAATTTTCAAAGTCTATCTTCCGAATTTGAAGTCGAATCTCATCAATTCTTATATATTTGAGTAATTTTGCAACTAACTTTTTCAGCAATCTTCGATTCACTTCCATTGAAGCCCATTGAGGTCGATTGTCACTTTGTGTTGTTTGAAAATTTTTAAAGTCTATCTTCCGAATTTGAAGTCGAATCTCATCAATTCTTATATATTTGAGTGAGTTTGCAACTAACTTTGTCAGCAATCGTCGATTTACATCTATGAAGCCCATTGAGGTCAATTGTCACTTTGTGTTGTTTGAAAATTTTCGAAGTCTGTCTTCCGAATTTGGAGTCGAATCTCATCAATTCTTATATATTTGAGTGAGTTTGCAACTAACTTTGTCAGCAATCGTCGATTTACATCCGTTGAAGCCCATTGAGGTCGGTTGTCACTTTGTGTTGTTTGAAAACTTTTAAAGTCTATCTTCTGAATTTGAAGTCGAATCTTATCAATTCTTATATATTTGAGTGAGTTTGCAACTAACTTTGTCAGCAATCGTCGATTTACATCTATGAAGCCCATTGAGGTCAATTGTCACTTTGTGTTGTTTGAAAATTTTCGAAGTCTATCTTCCGAATTTGAAGTCGAATCTCATCAATTCTTATATATTTGAGTGAGGTTGCAACTAACTTTGTCAGCAATCGTCCATTTACTTCCATTGAAGCCCATTGAGGTCGATTGTCACTTTGTATTGATTGAAAATTTTCAAGGTCTATCTTCAGAATTTGAAGTAGAATCTCATCAATTCTTATATATTTGAGTGAGTTCGCAACTAACTTTGTCAGCAATCCTCGATTTACATCAATTGAAGCCTATTGAGGTCGATTGTCACTTTGTATTGATTGAAAATTTTCAAAGTCTATCTTCCGAATTTGAAGTCGAATCTCATCAATTCTTATATATTTGAGTAAGTTTGCAACTAACTTTGTCAGTTATCGTCGATTTACATTTATTGAAGACCATTGAGGTCGATTGTCACTTTGTGATGTTTGAAAATTTTCAAAGTCTATCTTCCGAATTAGAAGTAGAATCTCATCAATTCTTATATATTTGAGTAATTTTGCAACTAACTTTTTCAGCAATCTTCGATTCACTTCCATTGGAGCCCATTGAGGTCGATTGTCTCTTTGTGTTGTTTAAAAATTTTCAAAGTCTATCTTCCGAATTTAAAGTCGAATCTCATCAATTCTTATATATTTGAGTAAGTTTGCAACTAATTTTGTCAGATATCGTCGTTTTACATTTATTGAAGCCCATTGAGGTCGATTGTCTCTATGTGTTGTTTAGAAATTTTCAAAGTCTACCTTCCGAATTTGAAGTCGAATCTCATCAATTCTTATATATTTGAGTGAGTTTGCAACTAACTCTGTCAGCAATCGTCGATTTACATCTATGAAGCCCATTGAGGTCAATTGTCACTTTGTGTTGTTTGAAAATTTTCGAAGTCTGTCTTCCGAATTTGTAGTCGAATCTCATCAATTCTTATATATTTGAGTGAGTTTGCAACTAACTTTGTCAGCAATCGTCGATTTACATCCGTTGAAGCCCATTGAGGTCGGTTGTCACTCTGTGTTGTTTGAAAACTTTTAAAGTCTATCTTCTGAATTTGAAGTCGAATCTTATCAATTCTTATATATTTGAGTGAGTTTGCAACTAACTTTGTCAGCAATCGTCGATTTACATCTATGAAGCCCATTGAGGTCAATTGTCACTCTGTGTTGTTTGAAAACTTTTAAAGTCTATCTTCTGAATTTGAAGTCGAATCTCATCAATTCTTATATATTTGAGTGAGGTTGCAACTAACTTTGTCAGCAATCGTCCATTTACTTCCATTGAAGCCCATTGAGGTCGATTGTCACTTTGAAATGATTGAAAATTTTCAAAGTCTATCTTCCGAATTTGAAGTCGAATCTCATCAATTCTTATATATTTGAGTAAGTTTGCAACTAACTTTGTCAGTTATCGTCGATTTACATTTATTGAAGACCATTGAGGTCGATTGTCACTTTGTGATGTTTGAAAATTTTCAAAGTCTATCTTCCGAATTAGAAGTCGAATCTCATCAATTCTTATATATTTGAGTAATTTTGCAACTAACTTTTTCAGCAATCTTCGATTCACTTCCATTGAAGCCCATTGAGGTCGATTGTCACTTTGTGTTGTTTGAAAATTTTTAAAGTCTATCTTCCGAATTTAAAGTCGAATCTCATCAATTCTTATATATTTGAGTGAGTTTGCAACTAACTTTGTCAGCAATCGTCGATTTACATCTATGAAGCCCATTGAGGTCAATTGTCACTTTGTGTTGTTTGAAAATTTTCGAAGTCTATCTTCCGAATTTGAAGTCGAATCTCATCAATTCTTATATATTTGAGTGAGGTTGCAACTAACTTTGTCAGCAATCGTCCATTTACTTCCATTGAAGCCCATTGAGGTCGATTGTCACTTTGTATTGATTGAAAATTTTCAAGGTCTATCTTCAGAATTTGAAGTCGAATCTCATCAATTCTTATATATTTGAGTGAGTTCGCAACTAACTTTGTCAGCAATCCTCGATTTACATCAATTGAAGCCTATTGAGGTCGATTGTCACTTTGTATTGATTGAAAATTTTCAAAGTCTATCTTCCGAATTTGAAGTCGAATCTCATCAATTCTTATATATTTGAGTAAGTTTGCAACTAACTTTGTCAGTTATCGTCGATTTACATTTATTGAAGACCATTGAGGTCGATTGTCACTTTGTGATGTTTGAAAATTTTCAAAGTCTATCTTCCGAATTAGAAGTCGAATCTCATCAATTCTTATATATTTGAGTAATTTTGCAACTAACTTTTTCAGCAATCTTCGATTCACTTCCATTGGAGCCCATTGAGGTCGATTGTCTCTTTGTGTTGTTTAAAAATTTTCAAAGTCTATCTTCCGAATTTAAAGTCGAATCTCATCAATTCTTATATATTTGAGTAAGTTTGCAACTAATTTTGTCAGATCTCGTCGTTTTACATTTATTGAAGCCCATTGAGGTCGATTGTCTCTATGTGTTGTTTAGAAATTTTCAAAGTCTATCTTCCGAATTAGAAGTCGAATCTCATCAATTCTTATATATTTGAGTCAAATTGCAACTAACTTTGTCAGCAATCGTCGATTTACATCAATTGAAGCCCATTAAGGTCGATTGTCACTTTGTGTTGTTTGAAAATTTTTAAAGTCTATCTTCCGAATTTGAAGTCGAATCTCATCAATTCTTATATATTTGAGTGAGTTTGCAACTAACTTTGTCAGCAATCGTCGATTTACATCTATGAAGCCCATTGAGGTCAATTGTCACTTTGTGTTGTTTGAAAATTTTCGAAGTCTGTCTTCCGAATTTGTAGTCGAATCTCATCAATTCTTATATATTTGAGTGAGTTTGCAACTAACTTTGTCAGCAATCGTCGATTTACATCCGTTGAAGCCCATTGAGGTCGGTTGTCACTCTGTGTTGTTTGAAAACTTTGAAAGTCTATTTTCTGAATTTGAAGTCGAATCTTATCAATTCTTATATATTTGAGTGAGTTTGCAACTAACTTTGTCAGCAATCGTCGATTTACATCTATGAAGCCCATTGAGGTCAATTGTCACTTTGTGTTGTTTGAAAATTTTCGAAGTCTATCTTCCGAATTTGAAGTCGAATCTCATCAATTCTTATATATTTGAGTGAGGTTGCAACTAACTTTGTCAGCAATCGTCCATTTACTTCCATTGAAGCCCATTGAGGTCGATTGTCACTTTGAAATGATTGAAAATTTTCAAGGTCTATCTTCAGAATTTGAAGTCGAATCTCATCAATTCTTATATATTTGAGTGAGTTCGCAACTAACTTTGTCAGCAATCCTCGATTTACATCAATTGAAGCCCATTGAGGTCGATTGTCACTTTGTATTGATTGAAAATTTTCAAAGTCTATCTTCCGAATTAGAAGTCGAATATCATCAATTCTTATATATTTGAGTAAAGTTTCAACTAACTTTGTCAGCAATCTTCGATTCACATCCATTGAAGCCCATTGAGCTCGATTGTCACTTTGTGTTGTTTAAAAATTTTCAAAGTCTATCTTCCGAATTTGAAGTCGAATCTCATCAATTCTTATATATTTGAGTAAGTTTGCAACTAACTTTGTCAGTTATCGTCGATTTACATTTATTGAAGACCATTGAGGTCGATTGTCACTTTGTGATGTTTGAAAATTTTCAAAGTCTATCTTCCGAATTAGAAGTCGAATCTCATCAATTCTTATATATTTGAGTAATTTTGCAACTAACTTTTTCAGCAATCTTCGATTCACTTCCATTGAAGCACATTGAGGTCGATTGTCTCTTTGTGTTGTTTAAAAATTTTCAAAGTCTATCTTCCGAATTTAAAGTCGAATCTCATCAATTCTTATATATTTGAGTAAGTTTGCAACTAACTTTGTCAGATATCGTCGATTTACATTTATTGAAGCCCATTGAGGTCGATTGTCTCTATGTGTTGTTTAGAAATTTTCAAAGTCTATCTTCCGAATTAGAAGTCGAATCTCATCAATTCTTATATATTTGAGTCAAATTGCAACTAACTTTGTCAGCAATCGTCGATTTACATCAATTGAAGCCCATTAAGGTCGATTGTCACTTTGTGTTGTTTGAAAATTTTCAAAGTCTATCTTCCGAGTTTGAAGTCGAATCTCATCAATTCTTATATATTTGAGTGAGTTTGCAACTAACTCTGTCAGCAATCCTCGATTTACATCCATTGAAGCCCATTGAGGTCGATTGTCACTTTTTGTTGTTTGAAAATTTTTAAAGTCTATCTTCCGAATTTGAAGTCGAATCTCATCAATTCTTATATATTTGAGTGAGTTTGCAACTAACTTTGTCAGCAATCGTCGATTTACATCTATGAAGCCCATTGAGGTCAATTGTCACTTTGTGTTGTTTGAAAATTTTCGAAGTCTGTCTTCCGAATTTGGAGTCGAATCTCATCAATTCTTATATATTTGAGTGAGTTTGCAACTAACTTTGTCAGCAATCGTCGATTTACATCCGTTGAAGCCCATTGAGGTCGGTTGTCACTTTGTGTTGTTTGAAAACTTTTAAAGTCTATCTTCTGAATTTGAAGTCGAATCTTATCAATTCTTATATATTTGAGTGAGTTTGCAACTAACTTTGTCAGCAATCGTCGATTTACATCTATGAAGCCCATTGAGGTCAATTGTCACTTTGTGTTGTTTGAAAATTTTCGAAGTCTATCTTCCGAATTTGAAGTCGAATCTCATCAATTCTTATATATTTGAGTGAGGTTGCAACTAACTTTGTCAGCAATCGTCCATTTACTTCCATTGAAGCCCATTGAGGTCGATTGTCACTTTGTATTGATTGAAAATTTTCAAGGTCTATCTTCAGAATTTGAAGTCGAATCTCATCAATTCTTATATATTTGAGTGAGTTCGCAACTAACTTTGTCAGCAATCCTCGATTTACATCAATTGAAGCCCATTGAGGTCGATTGTCACTTTGTATTGATTGAAAATTTTCAAAGTCTATCTTCCGAATTAGAAGTCGAATATCATCAATTCTTATATATTTGAGTAAAGTTTCAACTAACTTTGTCAGCAATCTTCGATTCACATCCATTGAAGCCCATTGAACTCGATTGTCACTTTGTGTTGTTTAAAAATTTTCAAAGTCTATCTTCCGAATTTGAAGTCGAATCTCATCAATTCTTATATATTTGAGTAAGTTTGCAACTAACTTTGTCAGTTATCTTCGATTTACATCAATTGAAGCCCATTAAGGTCGATTGTCACTTTGTGTTGTTTGAAAATTTTCAAAGTCTATCTTCCGAGTTTGAAGTCGAATCTCATCAATTCTTATATATTTGAGTGAGTTTGCAACTAACTTTGTCAGCAATCGTCCATTTACTTCCATTGAAGCCCATTGAGGTCGATTGTCACTTTGTGTTGTTTGAAAATTTTCAAAGTCTATCTTCCGAGTTTGAAGTCGAATCTCATCAATTCTTATATATTTGAGTGAAGTTGCAACTAACTTTGTCAGTTATCTTCGATTTACATCAATTGAAGCCCATTAAGGTCGATTGTCACTTTGTGTTGTTTGAAAATTTTCAAAGTCTATCTTCAGAATTTGAAGTCGAATCTCATCAATTCTTATATATTTGAGTGAGTTCGCAACTAACTTTGTCAGCAATCGTCGATTTACATCAATTGAAGCCCATTGAGGTCGATTGTCACTTTGTGTTGTTTGAAAATTTTCAAAGTCTATCTTCAGAATTTGAAGTCGAATCCCATCAATTCTTATATATTTGAGTGAAGTTGCAACTAACTTTGTCAGCAATCGTCCATTTACTTCCATTGAAGCCCATTGAGGTCGATTGTCACTTTGTATTGATTGAAATATTTCAAAGTCTGTCTTCCGAATTTGGAGTCGAATCTCATCAATTCTTATATATTTGAGTGAGTTTGCAACTAACTTTGTCAGCAATCGTCGATTTACATCCGTTGAAGCCCATTGAGGTCGGTTGTCACTTTATGTTGTTTGAAAACTTTTAAAGTCTATCTTCTGAATTTGAAGTCGAATCTCATCAATTCTTATATATTTGAGTGAGTTCGCAACTAATTTTGTCAGCAATCCTCGATTTACATCAATTGAAGCCCATTGAGGTCGATTGTCACTTTGTATTGATTGAAAATTTTCAAAGTCTATCTTCCGAATTAGAAGTCGAATATCATCAATTCTTATATATTTGAGTAAAGTTTCAACTAACTTTGTCAGCAATCTTCGATTCACATCCATTGAAGCCCATTGAGCTCGATTGTCACTTTGTGTTGTTTGAAAATTTTTAAAGTCTATCTTCCGAATTTGAAGTCGAATCTCATCAATTCTTATATATTTGAGTGAGTTTGCAACTAACTTTGTCAGCAATCGTCGATTTACATCTATGAAGCCCATTGAGGTCAATTGTCACTTTGTGTTGTTTGAAAATTTTCGAAGTCTGTCTTCCGAATTTGGAGTCGAATCTCATCAATTCTTATATATTTGAGTGAGTTTGCAACTAACTTTGTCAGCAATCGTCGATTTACATCCGTTGAAGCCCATTGAGGTCGGTTGTCACTTTGTGTTGTTTGAAAACTTTTAAAGTCTATCTTCTGAATTTGAAGTCGAATCTTATCAATTCTTATATATTTGAGTGAGTTTGCAACTAACTTTGTCAGCAATCGTCGATTTACATCTATGAAGCCCATTGAGGTCAATTGTCACTTTGTGTTGTTTGAAAATTTTCGAAGTCTATCTTCCGAATTTGAAGTCGAATCTCATCAATTCTTATATATTTGAGTGAGGTTGCAACTAACTTTGTCAGCAATCGTCCATTTACTTCCATTGAAGCCCATTGAGGTCGATTGTCACTTTGTATTGATTGAAAATTTTCAAGGTCTATCTTCAGAATTTGAAGTAGAATCTCATCAATTCTTATATATTTGAGTGAGTTCGCAACTAACTTTGTCAGCAATCCTCGATTTACATCAATTGAAGCCTATTGAGGTCGATTGTCACTTTGTATTGATTGAAAATTTTCAAAGTCTATCTTCCGAATTTGAAGTCGAATCTCATCAATTCTTATATATTTGAGTAAGTTTGCAACTAACTTTGTCAGTTATCGTCGATTTACATTTATTGAAGACCATTGAGGTCGATTGTCACTTTGTGATGTTTGAAAATTTTCAAAGTCTATCTTCCGAATTAGAAGTCGAATCTCATCAATTCTTATATATTTGAGTAATTTTGCAACTAACTTTTTCAGCAATCTTCGATTCACTTCCATTGGAGCCCATTGAGGTCGATTGTCTCTTTGTGTTGTTTAAAAATTTTCAAAGTCTATCTTCCGAATTTAAAGTCGAATCTCATCAATTCTTATATATTTGAGTAAGTTTGCAACTAATTTTGTCAGATATCGTCGTTTTACATTTATTGAAGCCCATTGAGGTCGATTGTCTCTATGTGTTGTTTAGAAATTTTCAAAGTCTACCTTCCGAATTTGAAGTCGAATCTCATCAATTCTTATATATTTGAGTGAGTTTGCAACTAACTCTGTCAGCAATCGTCGATTTACATCTATGAAGCCCATTGAGGTCAATTGTCACTTTGTGTTGTTTGAAAATTTTCGAAGTCTGTCTTCCGAATTTGTAGTCGAATCTCATCAATTCTTATATATTTGAGTGAGTTTGCAACTAACTTTGTCAGCAATCGTCGATTTACATCCGTTGAAGCCCATTGAGGTCGGTTGTCACTCTGTGTTGTTTGAAAACTTTTAAAGTCTATCTTCTGAATTTGAAGTCGAATCTTATCAATTCTTATATATTTGAGTGAGTTTGCAACTAACTTTGTCAGCAATCGTCGATTTACATCTATGAAGCCCATTGAGGTCAATTGTCACTCTGTGTTGTTTGAAAACTTTTAAAGTCTATCTTCTGAATTTGAAGTCGAATCTCATCAATTCTTATATATTTGAGTGAGGTTGCAACTAACTTTGTCAGCAATCGTCCATTTACTTCCATTGAAGCCCATTGAGGTCGATTGTCACTTTGAAATGATTGAAAATTTTCAAAGTCTATCTTCCGAATTTGAAGTCGAATCTCATCAATTCTTATATATTTGAGTAAGTTTGCAACTAACTTTGTCAGTTATCGTCGATTTACATTTATTGAAGACCATTGAGGTCGATTGTCACTTTGTGATGTTTGAAAATTTTCAAAGTCTATCTTCCGAATTAGAAGTCGAATCTCATCAATTCTTATATATTTGAGTAATTTTGCAACTAACTTTTTCAGCAATCTTCGATTCACTTCCATTGAAGCCCATTGAGGTCGATTGTCACTTTGTGTTGTTTGAAAATTTTTAAAGTCTATCTTCCGAATTTAAAGTCGAATCTCATCAATTCTTATATATTTGAGTGAGTTTGCAACTAACTTTGTCAGCAATCGTCGATTTACATCTATGAAGCCCATTGAGGTCAATTGTCACTTTGTGTTGTTTGAAAATTTTCGAAGTCTATCTTCCGAATTTGAAGTCGAATCTCATCAATTCTTATATATTTGAGTGAGGTTGCAACTAACTTTGTCAGCAATCGTCCATTTACTTCCATTGAAGCCCATTGAGGTCGATTGTCACTTTGTATTGATTGAAAATTTTCAAGGTCTATCTTCAGAATTTGAAGTCGAATCTCATCAATTCTTATATATTTGAGTGAGTTCGCAACTAACTTTGTCAGCAATCCTCGATTTACATCAATTGAAGCCTATTGAGGTCGATTGTCACTTTGTATTGATTGAAAATTTTCAAAGTCTATCTTCCGAATTTGAAGTCGAATCTCATCAATTCTTATATATTTGAGTAAGTTTGCAACTAACTTTGTCAGTTATCGTCGATTTACATTTATTGAAGACCATTGAGGTCGATTGTCACTTTGTGATGTTTGAAAATTTTCAAAGTCTATCTTCCGAATTAGAAGTCGAATCTCATCAATTCTTATATATTTGAGTAATTTTGCAACTAACTTTTTCAGCAATCTTCGATTCACTTCCATTGGAGCCCATTGAGGTCGATTGTCTCTTTGTGTTGTTTAAAAATTTTCAAAGTCTATCTTCCGAATTTAAAGTCGAATCTCATCAATTCTTATATATTTGAGTAAGTTTGCAACTAATTTTGTCAGATATCGTCGTTTTACATTTATTGAAGCCCATTGAGGTCGATTGTCTCTATGTGTTGTTTAGAAATTTTCAAAGTCTATCTTCCGAATTAGAAGTCGAATCTCATCAATTCTTATATATTTGAGTCAAATTGCAACTAACTTTGTCAGCAATCGTCGATTTACATCAATTGAAGCCCATTAAGGTCGATTGTCACTTTGTGTTGTTTGAAAATTTTTAAAGTCTATCTTCCGAATTTGAAGTCGAATCTCATCAATTCTTATATATTTGAGTGAGTTTGCAACTAACTTTGTCAGCAATCGTCGATTTACATCTATGAAGCCCATTGAGGTCAATTGTCACTTTGTGTTGTTTGAAAATTTTCGAAGTCTGTCTTCCGAATTTGTAGTCGAATCTCATCAATTCTTATATATTTGAGTGAGTTTGCAACTAACTTTGTCAGCAATCGTCGATTTACATCCGTTGAAGCCCATTGAGGTCGGTTGTCACTCTGTGTTGTTTGAAAACTTTGAAAGTCTATTTTCTGATTTGAAGTCGAATCTTATCAATTCTTATATATTTGAGTGAGTTTGCAACTAACTTTGTCAGCAATCGTCGATTTACATCTATGAAGCCCATTGAGGTCAATTGTCACTTTGTGTTGTTTGAAAATTTTCGAAGTCTATCTTCCGAATTTGAAGTCGAATCTCATCAATTCTTATATATTTGAGTGAGGTTGCAACTAACTTTGTCAGCAATCGTCCATTTACTTCCATTGAAGCCCATTGAGGTCGATTGTCACTTTGAAATGATTGAAAATTTT
Source organism: Diorhabda elongata (assembly GCA_026230145.1). Taxonomy (NCBI): domain Eukaryota; kingdom Metazoa; phylum Arthropoda; class Insecta; order Coleoptera; family Chrysomelidae; genus Diorhabda; species Diorhabda elongata. The sequence continues at coordinate 11,697,571 of CM047936.1, forward strand.
CAAGGTCTATCTTCAGAATTTGAAGTCGAATCTCATCAATTCTTATATATTTGAGTGAGTTCGCAACTAACTTTGTCAGCAATCCTCGATTTACATCAATTGAAGCCCATTGAGGTCGATTGTCACTTTGTATTGATTGAAAATTTTCAAAGTCTATCTTCCGAATTAGAAGTCGAATATCATCAATTCTTATATATTTGAGTAAAGTTTCAACTAACTTTGTCAGCAATCTTCGATTCACATCCATTGAAGCCCATTGAGCTCGATTGTCACTTTGTGTTGTTTAAAAATTTTCAAAGTCTATCTTCCGAATTTGAAGTCGAATCTCATCAATTCTTATATATTTGAGTAAGTTTGCAACTAACTTTGTCAGTTATCGTCGATTTACATTTATTGAAGACCATTGAGGTCGATTGTCACTTTGTGATGTTTGAAAATTTTCAAAGTCTATCTTCCGAATTAGAAGTCGAATCTCATCAATTCTTATATATTTGAGTAATTTTGCAACTAACTTTTTCAGCAATCTTCGATTCACTTCCATTGAAGCACATTGAGGTCGATTGTCTCTTTGTGTTGTTTAAAAATTTTCAAAGTCTATCTTCCGAATTTAAAGTCGAATCTCATCAATTCTTATATATTTGAGTAAGTTTGCAACTAACTTTGTCAGATATCGTCGATTTACATTTATTGAAGCCCATTGAGGTCGATTGTCTCTATGTGTTGTTTAGAAATTTTCAAAGTCTATCTTCCGAATTAGAAGTCGAATCTCATCAATTCTTATATATTTGAGTCAAATTGCAACTAACTTTGTCAGCAATCGTCGATTTACATCAATTGAAGCCCATTAAGGTCGATTGTCACTTTGTGTTGTTTGAAAATTTTCAAAGTCTATCTTCCGAGTTTGAAGTCGAATCTCATCAATTCTTATATATTTGAGTGAGTTTGCAACTAACTCTGTCAGCAATCCTCGATTTACATCCATTGAAGCCCATTGAGGTCGATTGTCACTTTTTGTTGTTTGAAAATTTTTAAAGTCTATCTTCCGAATTTGAAGTCGAATCTCATCAATTCTTATATATTTGAGTGAGTTTGCAACTAACTTTGTCAGCAATCGTCGATTTACATCTATGAAGCCCATTGAGGTCAATTGTCACTTTGTGTTGTTTGAAAATTTTCGAAGTCTGTCTTCCGAATTTGGAGTCGAATCTCATCAATTCTTATATATTTGAGTGAGTTTGCAACTAACTTTGTCAGCAATCGTCGATTTACATCCGTTGAAGCCCATTGAGGTCGGTTGTCACTTTGTGTTGTTTGAAAACTTTTAAAGTCTATCTTCTGAATTTGAAGTCGAATCTTATCAATTCTTATATATTTGAGTGAGTTTGCAACTAACTTTGTCAGCAATCGTCGATTTACATCTATGAAGCCCATTGAGGTCAATTGTCACTTTGTGTTGTTTGAAAATTTTCGAAGTCTATCTTCCGAATTTGAAGTCGAATCTCATCAATTCTTATATATTTGAGTGAGGTTGCAACTAACTTTGTCAGCAATCGTCCATTTACTTCCATTGAAGCCCATTGAGGTCGATTGTCACTTTGTATTGATTGAAAATTTTCAAGGTCTATCTTCAGAATTTGAAGTCGAATCTCATCAATTCTTATATATTTGAGTGAGTTCGCAACTAACTTTGTCAGCAATCCTCGATTTACATCAATTGAAGCCCATTGAGGTCGATTGTCACTTTGTATTGATTGAAAATTTTCAAAGTCTATCTTCCGAATTAGAAGTCGAATATCATCAATTCTTATATATTTGAGTAAAGTTTCAACTAACTTTGTCAGCAATCTTCGATTCACATCCATTGAAGCCCATTGAACTCGATTGTCACTTTGTGTTGTTTAAAAATTTTCAAAGTCTATCTTCCGAATTTGAAGTCGAATCTCATCAATTCTTATATATTTGAGTAAGTTTGCAACTAACTTTGTCAGTTATCTTCGATTTACATCAATTGAAGCCCATTAAGGTCGATTGTCACTTTGTGTTGTTTGAAAATTTTCAAAGTCTATCTTCCGAGTTTGAAGTCGAATCTCATCAATTCTTATATATTTGAGTGAGTTTGCAACTAACTTTGTCAGCAATCGTCCATTTACTTCCATTGAAGCCCATTGAGGTCGATTGTCACTTTGTGTTGTTTGAAAATTTTCAAAGTCTATCTTCCGAGTTTGAAGTCGAATCTCATCAATTCTTATATATTTGAGTGAAGTTGCAACTAACTTTGTCAGTTATCTTCGATTTACATCAATTGAAGCCCATTAAGGTCGATTGTCACTTTGTGTTGTTTGAAAATTTTCAAAGTCTATCTTCAGAATTTGAAGTCGAATCTCATCAATTCTTATATATTTGAGTGAGTTCGCAACTAACTTTGTCAGCAATCGTCGATTTACATCAATTGAAGCCCATTGAGGTCGATTGTCACTTTGTGTTGTTTGAAAATTTTCAAAGTCTATCTTCAGAATTTGAAGTCGAATCCCATCAATTCTTATATATTTGAGTGAAGTTGCAACTAACTTTGTCAGCAATCGTCCATTTACTTCCATTGAAGCCCATTGAGGTCGATTGTCACTTTGTATTGATTGAAATATTTCAAAGTCTGTCTTCCGAATTTGGAGTCGAATCTCATCAATTCTTATATATTTGAGTGAGTTTGCAACTAACTTTGTCAGCAATCGTCGATTTACATCCGTTGAAGCCCATTGAGGTCGGTTGTCACTTTATGTTGTTTGAAAACTTTTAAAGTCTATCTTCTGAATTTGAAGTCGAATCTCATCAATTCTTATATATTTGAGTGAGTTCGCAACTAATTTTGTCAGCAATCCTCGATTTACATCAATTGAAGCCCATTGAGGTCGATTGTCACTTTGTATTGATTGAAAATTTTCAAAGTCTATCTTCCGAATTAGAAGTCGAATATCATCAATTCTTATATATTTGAGTAAAGTTTCAACTAACTTTGTCAGCAATCTTCGATTCACATCCATTGAAGCCCATTGAGCTCGATTGTCACTTTGTGTTGTTTAAAAATTTTCAAAGTCTATCTTCGGAATTTGAAGTCGAATCTCATCAATTCTTATATATTTGAGTAAGTTTGCAACTAACTTTGTCAGTTATCCTCGATTTAACTCCATTGAAGCCCATTGAGGTCGATTGTCACTTTGTGTTGTTTGAAAATTTTTAAAGTCTATCTTCCGAATTTGAAGTCGAATCTCATCAATTCTTATATATTTGAGTGAAATTGCAACTAACTTTGTCAGCAATCGTCGATTTACATCTATGAAGCCCATTGAGGTCAATTGTCACTTTGTGTTGTTTGAAAATTTTCGAAGTCTGTCTTCCGAATTTGGAGTCGAATCTCATCAATTCTTATATATTTGAGTGAGTTTGCAACTAACTTTGTCAGCAATCGTCGATTTACATCCGTTGAAGCCCATTGAGGTCGGTTGTCACTTTGTGTTGTTTGAAAACTTTTAAAGTCTATCTTCTGAATTTGAAGTCGAATCTTATCAATTCTTATATATTTGAGTGAGTTTGCAACTAACTTTGTCAGCAATCGTCGATTTACATCTATGAAGCCCATTGAGGTCAATTGTCACTTTGTGTTGTTTGAAAATTTTCGAAGTCTATCTTCCGAATTTGGAGTCGAATCTCATCAATTCTTATATATTTGAGTGAGGTTGCAACTAACTTTGTCAGCAATCGTCCATTTACTTCCATTGAAGCCCATTGAGGTCGATTGTCACTTTGTATTGATTGAAAATTTTCAAGGTCTATCTTCAGAATTTGAAGTCGAATCTCATCAATTCTTATATATTTGAGTGAGTTCGCAACTAACTTTGTCAGCAATCCTCGATTTACATCAATTGAAGCCCATTGAGGTCGATTGTCACTTTGTATTGATTGAAAATTTTCAAAGTCTATCTTCCGAATTAGAAGTCGAATATCATCAATTCTTATATATTTGAGTAAAGTTTCAACTAACTTTGTCAGCAATCTTCGATTCACATCCATTGAAGCCCATTGAACTCGATTGTCACTTTGTGTTGTTTAAAAATTTTCAAAGTCTATCTTCCGAATTTGAAGTCGAATCTCATCAATTCTTATATATTTGAGTAAGTTTGCAACTAACTTTGTCAGTTATCTTCGATTTACATCAATTGAAGCCCATTAAGGTCGATTGTCACTTTGTGTTGTTTGAAAATTTTCAAAGTCTATCTTCCGAGTTTGAAGTCGAATCTCATCAATTCTTATATATTTGAGTGAGTTTGCAACTAACTTTGTCAGCAATCGTCCATTTACTTCCATTGAAGCCCATTGAGGTCGATTGTCACTTTGTGTTGTTTGAAAATTTTCAAAGTCTATCTTCCGAGTTTGAAGTCGAATCTCATCAATTCTTATATATTTGAGTGAAGTTGCAACTAACTTTGTCAGTTATCTTCGATTTACATCAATTGAAGCCCATTAAGGTCGATTGTCACTTTGTGTTGTTTGAAAATTTTCAAAGTCTATCTTCAGAATTTGAAGTCGAATCTCATCAATTCTTATATATTTGAGTGAGTTCGCAACTAACTTTGTCAGCAATCGTCGATTTACATCAATTGAAGCCCATTGAGGTCGATTGTCACTTTGTGTTGTTTGAAAATTTTCAAAGTCTATCTTCAGAATTTGAAGTCGAATCCCATCAATTCTTATATATTTGAGTGAAGTTGCAACTAACTTTGTCAGCAATCGTCCATTTACTTCCATTGAAGCCCATTGAGGTCGATTGTCACTTTGTATTGATTGAAATATTTCAAAGTCTGTCTTCCGAATTTGGAGTCGAATCTCATCAATTCTTATATATTTGAGTGAGTTTGCAACTAACTTTGTCAGCAATCGTCGATTTACATCCGTTGAAGCCCATTGAGGTCGGTTGTCACTTTATGTTGTTTGAAAACTTTTAAAGTCTATCTTCTGAATTTGAAGTCGAATCTCATCAATTCTTATATATTTGAGTGAGTTCGCAACTAATTTTGTCAGCAATCCTCGATTTACATCAATTGAAGCCCATTGAGGTCGATTGTCACTTTGTATTGATTGAAAATTTTCAAAGTCTATCTTCCGAATTAGAAGTCGAATATCATCAATTCTTATATATTTGAGTAAAGTTTCAACTAACTTTGTCAGCAATCTTCGATTCACATCCATTGAAGCCCATTGAGCTCGATTGTCACTTTGTGTTGTTTAAAAATTTTCAAAGTCTATCTTCGGAATTTGAAGTCGAATCTCATCAATTCTTATATATTTGAGTAAGTTTGCAACTAACTTTGTCAGTTATCCTCGATTTAACTCCATTGAAGCCCATTGAGGTCGATTGTCACTTTGTGTTGTTTGAAAATTTTTAAAGTCTATCTTCCGAATTTGAAGTCGAATCTCATCAATTCTTATATATTTGAGTGAAATTGCAACTAACTTTGTCAGCAATCGTCGATTTACATCTATGAAGCCCATTGAGGTCAATTGTCACTTTGTGTTGTTTGAAAATTTTCGAAGTCTATCTTCCGAATTTGAAGTCGAATCTCATCAATTCTTATATATTTGAGTGAGGTTGCAACTAACTTTGTCAGCAATCGTCCATTTACTTCCATTGAAGCCCATTGAGGTCGATTGTCACTTTGTATTGATTGAAAATTTTCAAGGTCTATCTTCAGAATTTGAAGTCGAATCTCATCAATTCTTATATATTTGAGTGAGTTCGCAACTAACTTTGTCAGCAATCCTCGATTTACATCAATTGAAGCCCATTGAGGTCGATTGTCACTTTGTATTGATTGAAAATTTTCAAAGTCTATCTTCCGAATTAGAAGTCGAATCTCATCAATTCTTATATATTTGAGTAAAGTTTCAACTAACTTTGTCAGCAATCTTCGATTCACATCCATTGAAGCCCATTGAGCTCGATTGTCACCTATTGTTGTTCAAAAATTTCCAAAGTCTATCTTCCGAATTTGAAGTCGAATCTCGTCAATTCTTATATATTTGAGTGAAGTTGCAACTAACTTTGTCAGCAATCGTCGATTTACATTTATTGAAGACCATTGAGGTCGATTGTCACTTTGTGTTGTTTGAAAATTTTCAAAGTCTATCTTCCGAATTAGAAGTCGAATCTCATCAATTCTTATATATTTGAGTAATTTTGCAACTAACTTTTTCAGCAATCTTCGATTCACTTCCATTGAAGCCCATTGAGGTCGATTGTCACTTTGTGTTGTTTAAAAATTTTCAAAGTCTATCTTCCGAATTTGAAGTCGAATCTCATCAATTCTTATATATTTGAGTAAGTTTGCAACTAACTTTGTCAGATATCGTCGATTTACATTTATTGAAGCCCATTGAGGTCGATTGTCTCTATGTGTTGTTTAGAAATTTTCAAAGTCTATCTTCAGAATTAGAAGTCGAATCTCGTCAATTCTTATATATTTGAGTAAGTTTGCAACTAACTTTGTCAGTTATCGTCGATTTACATTTATTGAAGACCATTGAGGTCGATTGTCACTTTGTGTTGTTTGAAAATTTTCAAAGTCTATCTTCCGAATTAGAAGTCGAATCTCATCAATTCTTATATATTTGAGTAATTTTGCAACTAACTCTTTCAGCAATCTTCGATTCACTTCCATTGAAGCCCATTGAGGTCGATTGTCACTTTGTGTTGTTTAAAAATTTCCAAAGTCTATCTTCCGAGTTTGAAGTCGAATCTCATCAATTCTTATATATTTGAGTGAGTTCGCAACTAACTTTGTCAGATATCGTCGATTTACATCTATTGAAGCCCATTGAGGTCGATTGTCACTTTGTGTTGTTTGAAAATTTTCAAAGTCTGTTTTCAGAATTTGAAGTCGAATCTCATCAATTCTTATATATTTGAGTGAGTTTGCAACTAACTTTGTCAGCAATCGTCGATTTACATCTATGAAGCCCATTGAGGTCAATTGTCACTTTGTGTTGTTTGAAAATTTTCGAAGTCTGTCTTCCGAATTTGGAGTCGAATCTCATCAATTCTTATATATTTGAGTGAGTTTGCAACTAAGTTTGTCAGCAATCATCGATTTACATCCGTTGAAGCCCATTGAGGTCGGTTGTCACTTTGTGTTGTTTGAAATCTTTTAAAGTCTATCTTCTGAATTTGAAGTCGAATCTCATAAATTCTTATATATTTGAGTGAAGTTGCAACTAACTTTGTCAGCAATCGTCGATTTACATCAATTGAAGCCCATTGAGGTCGATTGTCACTTTGTGTTGTTTGAAAATTTTCAAAGTCTGTTTTCAGAATTTGAAGTCGAATCTCATCAATTCTTATATATTTGAGTGAGTTTGCAACTAACTTTGTCAGCAATCGTCGATTTACATCTATGAAGCCCATTGAGGTCAATTGTCACTTTGTGTTGTTTGAAAATTTTCGAAGTCTGTCTTCCGAATTTGGAGTCGAATCTCATCAATTCTTATATATTTGAGTGAGTTCGCAACTAACTTTGTCAGATATCGTCGATTTACATCTATTGAAGCCCATTGAGGTCGATTGTCACTTTGTGTTGTTTGAAAATTTTCAAAGTCTGTTTTCAGAATTTGAAGTCGAATCTCATCAATTCTTATATATTTGAGTGAGTTTGCAACTAACTTTGTCAGCAATCGTCGATTTACATCTATGAAGCCCATTGAGGTCAATTGTCACTTTGTGTTGTTTGAAAATTTTCGAAGTCTGTCTTCCGAATTTGGAGTCGAATCTCATCAATTCTTATATATTTGAGTGAGTTTGCAACTAACTTTGTCAGCAATCGTCGATTTACATCTATGAAGCCCATTGAGGTCAATTGTCACTTTATGTTGTTTGAAAATTTTCGAAGTCTGTCTTCCGAATTTGGAGTCGAATCTCATAAATTCTTATATATTTGAGTGAAGTTGCAACTAACTTTGTCAGCAATCGTCGATTTACATCAATTGAAGCCCATTGACGTCGATTGTCACTTTGTGTTGTTTGAAAATTTTCAAAGTCTATCTTCCGAGTTTGAAGTCGAATCTCATCAATTCTTATATATTTGAGTGAGTTTGCAACTAACTTTGTCAGCAATCGTCGATTTACATCCGTTGAAGCCCATTGAGGTCGGTTGTCACTTTGTGTTGTTTGAAAACTTTTAAAGTCTATCTTCTGAATTTGAAGTCGAATCTCATAAATTCTTATATATTTGAGTGAAGTTGCAACTAACTTTGTCAGCAATCGTCGATTTACATCAATTGAAGCCCATTGACGTCGATTGTCACTTTGTGTTGTTTGAAAATTTTTAAAGTCTATTTTCCGAATTAGAAGTTGAATCTCATCAATTCTTATATATTTGAGTGGAGTTGCAACTAACTTTGTCAGCAATCGTCCATTTACTTCCATTGAAGCCCATTGAGGTCGATTGTCACTTTGTATTGATTGAAAATTTTCAAAGTCTATCTTCAGAATTTGAAGTCGAATGTCATCAATTCTTATATATTTGAGTGAGTTCGCAACTAACTTTGTCAGCATTCGTCGATTTACATCAATTGAAGCCCATTGAGGTCGATTGTCACTTTGTGTTGTTTGAAAATTTTCAATTTCTATCTTCCGAGTTTGAAGTCGAATCTCATCAATTCTTATATATTTGAGTGAGTTTGCAACTAACTTTGTCAGCAATCCTCGATTTACATCCATCGAAGCCCATTGAGGTCGATTGTCACTTTGTGTTGTTTGAAAATTTATAAAGTCTATTTTCCGAATTAGAAGTCGAATCTCATTAATTCTTATATATTTGAGTGAAGTTGCAACTAACTTTGTCAGCAATCGTCCATTTACTTCCATTGAAGCCCATTGAGGTCGATTGTCACTTTGTATTGATTGAAAATTTTCAAAGTCTATCTTCAGAATTTGAAGTCGAATCTCATCAATTCTTATATATTTGAGTGAGTTCGCAACTAACTTTGTCAGATATCGTCGATTTACATTTATTGAAGCCCATTGAGGTCGATTGTCACTTTGTGTTGTTTGAAAACTTTTAAAGTCTATCTTCTGAATTTGAAGTCGAATCTTATCAATTCTTATATATTTGAGAGAGATTGCAACTAACTTTGTCAGCAATCGTCCATTTACATCTATGAAGCCCATTGAGGTCAATTGTCACTTTGTGTTGTTTGAAAATTTTCGAAGTCTATCTTCCGAATTTGAAGTCGAATCTCATCAATTCTTATATATTTGAGTGAGTTCGCAACTAACTTTGTCAGCAATCGTCGATTTACATCAATTGAAGCCCATTGAGGTCGATTGTCACTTTGTGTTGTTTGAAAACTTTTAAAGTCTATCTTCTGAATTTGAAGTCGAATCTCATCAATTCTTATATATTTGAGTGAGTTCGCAACTAATTTTGTCAGCAATCCTCGATTTACATCAATTGAAGCCCATTGAGGTCGATTGTCACTTTGTATTGATTGAAAATTTTCAAAGTCTATCTTCCGAATTAGAAGTCGAATATCATCAATTCTTATATATTTGAGTAAAGTTTCAACTAACTTTGTCAGCAATCTTCGATTCACATCCATTGAAGCCCATTGAGCTCGATTGTCACTTTGTGTTGTTTAAAAATTTTCAAAGTCTATCTTCCGAATTTGAAGTCGAATCTCATCAATTCTTATATATTTGAGTAAGTTTGCAACTAACTTTGTCAGTTATCCTCGATTTACATCCATTGAAGCCCATTGAGGTCGATTGTCACTTTGTGTTGTTTGAAAATTTTTAAAGTCTATCTTCCGAATTTGAAGTCGAATCTCATCAATTCTTATATATTTGAGTGAAATTGCAACTAACTTTGTCAGCAATCGTCGATTTACATCTATGAAGCCCATTGAGGTCAATTGTCACTTTGTGTTGTTTGAAAATTTTCGAAGTCTGTCTTCCGAATTTGGAGTCGAATCTCATCAATTCTTATATATTTGAGTGAGTTTGCAACTAACTTTGTCAGCAATCGTCGATTTACATCCGTTGAAGCCCATTGAGGTCGGTTGTCACTTTGTGTTGTTTGAAAACTTTTAAAGTCTATCTTCTGAATTTGAAGTCGAATCTTATCAATTCTTATATATTTGAGTGAGTTTGCAACTAACTTTGTCAGCAATCGTCGATTTACATCTATGAAGCCCATTGAGGTCAATTGTCACTTTGTGTTGTTTGAAAATTTTCGAAGTCTATCTTCTGAATTTGAAGTCGAATCTCATCAATTCTTATATATTTGAGTGAGGTTGCAACTAACTTTGTCAGCAATCGTCCATTTACTTCCATTGAAGCCCATTGAGGTCGATTGTCACTTTGTATTGATTGAAAATTTTCAAGGTCTATCTTCAGAATTTGAAGTCGAATCTCATCAATTCTTATATATTTGAGTGAGTTCGCAACTAACTTTGTCAGCAATCCTCGATTTACATCAATTGAAGCCCATTGAGGTCGATTGTCACTTTGTATTGATTGAAAATTTTCAAAGTCTATCTTCCGAATTAGAAGTCGAATCTCATCAATTCTTATATATTTGAGTGAAGTTTCAACTAACTTTGTCAGCAATCTTCGATTCACATCCATTGAAGCCCATTGAGCTCGATTGTCACTTAGTGTTGTTCAAAAATTTCCAAAGTCTATCTTCCGAATTTGAAGTCGAATCTCGTCAATTCTTATATATTTGAGTGAAGTTGCAACTAACTTTGTCAGCAATCGTCGATTTACATTTATTGAAGACCATTGAGGTCGATTGTCACTTTGTGTTGTTTGAAAATTTTCAAAGTCTATCTTCCGAATTAGAAGTCGAATCTCATCAATTCTTATATATTTGAGTAATTTTGCAACTAACTTTTTCAGCAATCTTCGATTCACTTCCATTGAAGCCCATTGAGGTCGATTGTCACTTTGTGTTGTTTAAAAATTTTCAAAGTCTATCTTCCGAATTTGAAGTCGAATCTCATCAATTCTTATATATTTGAGTAAGTTTGCAACTAACTTTGTCAGATATCGTCGATTTACATTTATTGAAGCCCATTGAGGTCGATTGTCTCTATGTGTTGTTTAGAAATTTTCAAAGTCTATCTTCAGAATTAGAAGTCGAATCTCGTCAATTCTTATATATTTGAGTAAGTTTGCAACTAACTTTGTCAGTTATCGTCGATTTACATTTATTGAAGACCATTGAGGTCGATTGTCACTTTGTGTTGTTTGAAAATTTTCAAAGTCTATTTTCCGAATTAGAAGTCGAATCTCATCAATTCTTATATATTTGAGTAATTTTGCAACTAACTTTTTCAGCAATCTTCGATTCACTTCCATTGAAGCCCATTGAGGTCGATTGTCACTTTGTGTTGTTTAAAAATTTTCAAAGTCTATCTTCCGAGTTTGAAGTCGAATCTCATCAATTCTCATATATTTGAGTGAGTTCGCAACTAACTTTGTCAGATATCGTCGATTTACATCTATTGAAGCCCATTGAGGTCGATTGTCACTTTGTGTTGTTTCAAAATTTTCAAAGTCTGTTTTCAGAATTTGAAGTCGAATCTCATCAATTCTTATATATTTGAGTGAGTTTGCAACTAACTTTGTCAGCAATCGTCGATTTACATCCGTTGAAGCCCATTGAGGTCGGTTGTCACTTTGTGTTGTTTGAAAACTTTTAAAGTCTATCTTCTGAATTTGAAGTCGAATCTCATAAATTCTTATATATTTGAGTGAAGTTGCAACTAACTTTGTCAGCAATCGTCGATTTACATCAATTGAAGCCCATTGACGTCGATTGTCACTTTGTGTTGTTTGAAAATTTTCAAAGTCTATCTTCCGAGTTTGAAGTCGAATCTCATCAATTCTTATATATTTGAGTGAGTTTGCAACTAACTTTGTCAGCAATCGTCGATTTACATCCGTTGAAGCCCATTGAGGTCGGTTGTCACTTTGTGTTGTTTGAAAACTTTCAAAGTCTATCTTCTGAATTTGAAGTCGAATCTCATAAATTCTTATATATTTGAGTGAAGTTGCAACTAACTTTGTCAGCAATCGTCGATTTACATCAATTGAAGCCCATTGACGTCGATTGTCACTTTGTGTTGTTTGAAAATTTTTAAAGTCTATTTTCCGAATTAGAAGTTGAATCTCATCAATTCTTATATATTTGAGTGAAGTTGCAACTAACGTTGTCAGCAATCGTCCATTTACTTCCATTGAAGCCCATTGAGGTCGATTGTCACTTTGTATTGATTGAAAATTTTCAAAGTCTATCTTCAGAATTTGAAGTCGAATGTCATCAATTCTTATATATTTGAGTGAGTTCGCAACTAACTTTGTCAGCATTCGTCGATTTACATCAATTGAAGCCCATTGAGGTCGATTGTCACTTTGTGTTGTTTGAAAATTTTCAATTTCTATCTTCCGAGTTTGAAGTCGAATCTCATCAATTCTTATATATTTGAGTGAGTTTGCAACTAACTTTGTCAGCAATCCTCGATTTACATCCATCGAAGCCCATTGAGGTCGATTGTCACTTTGTGTTGTTTGAAAATTTATAAAGTCTATTTTCCGAATTAGAAGTCGAATCTCATTAATTCTTATATATTTGAGTGAAGTTGCAACTAACTTTGTCAGCAATCGTCCATTTACTTCCATTGAAGCCCATTGAGGTCGATTGTCTCTTTGTGTTGTTCGAAAATTTTTAAAGTCTATTTTCCGAATTAGAAGTCGAATCTCATCAATTCTTATATATTTGAGTGAAGTTGCAACTAACTTTTTCAGCAATCGTCCATTTACTTCCATTGAAGCCCATTGAGGTCGATTGTCACTTTGTATTGATTGAAAATTTTCAAAGTCTATCTTCAGAATTTGAAGTCGAATCTCATCAATTCTTATATATTTGAGTGAGTTCGCAACTAACTTTGTCAGATATCGTCGATTTACATTTATTGAAGCCCATTGAGGTCGATTGTCACTTTGTGTTGTTTGAAAACTTTTAAAGTCTATCTTCTGAATTTGAAGTCGAATCTTATCAATTCTTATATATTTGAGAGAGATTGCAACTAACTTTGTCAGCAATCGTCCATTTACATCTATGAAGCCCATTGAGGTCAATTGTCACTTTGTGTTGTTTGAAAATTTTCGAAGTCTATCTTCCGAATTTGAAGTCGAATCTCATCAATTCTTATATATTTGAGTGAGGTTGCAACTAACGTTGTCAGCAATCGTCCATTTACTTCCATTGAAGCCCATTGAGGTCGATTGTCACTTTGTATTGATTGAAAATTTTCAAGGTCTATCTTCAGAATTTGGAGTCGAATCTCACCAATTCTTATATATTTGAGTGAGTTCGCAACTAACTTTGTCAGCAATCCTCGATTTACATCAATTGAAGCCCATTGAGGTCGATTGTCACTTTGTATTGATTGAAAATTTTCAAAGTCTATCTTCCGAATTAGAAGTCGAATATCATCAATTCTTATATATTTGAGTAAAGTTTCAACTAACTTTGTCAGCAATCTTCGATTCACATCCATTGAAGCCCATTGAGCTCGATTGTCACTTAGTGTTGTTCAAAAATTTCCAAAGTCTATCTTCCGAATTTGTAGTCGAATCTCGTCAATTCTTATATATTTGAGTAAGTTTGCAACTAACTTTGTCATTTATCGTCGATTTACATTTATTGAAGGCCATTGAGGTCGATTGTCACTTTGTGTTGTTTGAAAATTTTCAAAGTCTATCTTCCGAATTAGAAGTCGAATCTCATCAATTCTTATATATTTGAGTAATTTTGCAACTAACTTTTTCAGCAATCTTCGATTCACTTCCATTGAAGCCCATTGAGGTCGATTGTCACTTTGTGTTGTTTAAAAATTTTCAAAGTCTATCTTCCGAATTTGAAGTCGAATCTCATCAATTCTTATATATTTGAGTAAGTTTGCAACTAACTTTGTCAGATATCGTCGATTTACATTTATTGAAGCCCATTGAGGTCGATTGTCTCTATGTGTTGTTTAGAAATTTTCAAAGTCTATCTTCAGAATTAGAAGTCGAATCTAGTCAATTCTTATATATTTGAGTAAGTTTGCAACTAACTTGGTCAGTTATCGTCGATTTACATTTATTGAAGACCATTGAGGTCGATTGTCACTTTGTGTTGTTTGAAAATTTTCAAAGTCTATCTTCCGAATTAGAAGTAGAATCTCATCAATTCTTATATATTTGAGTAATTTTGCAACTAACTTTTTCAGCAATCTTCGATTCACTTCCATTGAAGCCCATTGAGGTCGATTGTCACTTTGTGTTGTTTAAAAATTCTCAAAGTCTATCTTCCGAGTTTGAAGTCGAATCTCATCAATTCTTATATATTTGAGTGAGTTCGCAACTAACTTTGTCAGATATCGTCGATTTACATCAATTGAAGCCCATTGAGGTCGATTGTCACTTTGTGTTGTTTGAAAATTTTCAAAGTCTATCTTCCGAGTTTGAAGTCGAATCTCATCAATTCTTATATATTTGAGTGAGTTTGCAACTAACTTTGTCAGCAATCCTCGATTTACATCCATTGAAGCCCATTGAGGTCGATTGTCACTTTGTGTTGTTTGAAAATTTTCAAAGTCTATTTTCCGAATTAGAAGTTGAATCTCATCAATTCTTATATATTTGAGTGAAGTTGTAACTAACTTTGTCAGCAATCGTCCATTTACTTCCATTGAAGCCCATTGAGGTCGATTGTCACTTTGTATTGATTGAAAATTTTCAAAGTCTATCTTCAGAATTTGAAGTCGAATGTCATCAATTCTTATATATTTGAGTGAGTTCGCAACTAACTTTGTCATCATTCGTCGATTTACTTCAATTGAAGCCCATTGAGGTCGATTGTCAGTTTGTGTTGTTTGAAAATTTTCAAAGTCTATCTTCCGAGTTTGAAGTCGAATCTCATCAATTCTTATATATTTGAGTGAGTTTGCAACTAACTTTGTCAGCAATCCTCGATTTACATCCATTGAAGCCAATTGAGGTCGATAGTCACTTTGTGTTGTTTGAAAATTTTTAAAGTCTATTTTCCGAATTAGAAGTTGAAACTCATCAATTCTTATATATTTGAGTGAGGTTGCAACTAACTTTGTCAGCAATCGTCCATTTACTTCCATTGGAGCCCATTGAGGTCGATTGTCACTTTGTATTGATTGAAAATTTTCAAGGTCTATCTTCAGAATTTGAAGTCGAATCTCATCAATTCTTATATATTTGAGTGAGTTCGCAACTAACTTTGTCAGCAATCCTCGATTTACATCCATTGAAGCCCATTGAGGTCGATTGTCACTTTGTATTGTTTGAAAATTTTTAAGTATATTTTCCGAATTAGAAGTCGAATCTCATCAATTCTTATATATTTGAGTGAAGTTGCAACTAAAATTGTCAGCAATCGTCCATTCACTTCCATTGAAGCCCATTGAGGTCGATTGTCACTTTATATTGATTGAAAATTTTCAAAGTCTATCTTCAGAATTTGAAGTCGAATCTCATCAATTCTTATATATTCGACTGAGTTCGCAACTAACTTTGTCAGATATCGTCGATTTACATTTATTGAAGCCCATTGAGGTCGATTGTCACTTTATATTGTTTGAAAATTTTCGAAGTCTATCTTCCGAATTTGAAGTCCAATCTCATCAATTCTTATATATTTGAGTGAAGTTGCAACTAACTTTGTCAGCAATCGTCCATTTACTTCCATTGAAGCCCATTGAGGTCGATTGTCACTTTGTGTTGTTTGAAAACTTTTAAAGTCTATCTTCCGAATTTGAAGTCGAATCTTATCAATTCTTATATATTTGAGAGAGATTGCAACTAACTTTGTCAGCGATCGTCCATTTACTTCCATTGAAGCCCATTGAGGTCGATTGTCACTTTGTATTGATTGAAAATTTTTAAAGTCTTTCCTCCGAATTTGAAGTCGAATCTCATCAGTTCTTATATATTTGAGTAAATTTTCAACTAACTTTGTCAGCAATCTTCGATTCACTTCCATTGAAGCCCATTGAGGTCGATTGTCACTTTGTGTTGTTTAAAAATTTTCAAAGTCTATCTTCCGAATTTGGAGTCGAATCTCATCAATTCTTATATATTTGAGTGAGTTTGCAACTAACTTTGTCAGCTATCGTCGATTTACATCCGTTGAAGCCCATTGAGGTCGATTGTCACTTTGTGTTGTTTGAAAATTTTTAAAGTCTATCTTCCGAATTTGAAGTCGAATCTCATCAATTCTTATATATTTGAGTGAGTTTGCAACTAACTTTGTCAGCAATCGTCCATTTACTTCCATTGAAGCCCATTGAGGTCGATTGTCACTTTGTATTGATTGAAAGTTTTTAAAGTCTTTCCTCCGAATTTGAAGTCGAATCTCATCAGTTCTTATATATTTGAGTGAGTTTGCGACTAACTTTGTCAGCAATCGTCCATTTACTTCCATTGAAGCCCATTGAGGTCGATTGTCACTTTGTATTGATTGAAAATTTTCAAAGTCTATCTTCCGAATTTGAAGTCGAATCTCATCAATTCTTATATATTTGAGTGAGTTTGCAACTAACTTTGTCAGCAATTGTCGATTTACATCTATGAAGCCCATTGAGGTCGATTGTCACTTTGTGTTGTTTGAAAATTTTTGAAGTCTATCTTCCGAATTTGAAGTCGAATCTCATCAATTCTTATATATTTGAGTGAGTTTGCGACTAACTTTGTCAGCAATCGTCCATTTACTTCCATTGAAGCCCATTGAGGTCGATTGTCACTTTGTATTGATTGAAAGTTTTTAAAGTCTTTCCTCCGAATTTGAAGTCGAATCTCATCAGTTCTTATATATTTGAGTGAGTTTGCGACTAACTTTGTCAGCAATCGTCCATTTACTTCCATTGAAGCCCATTGAGGTCGATTGTCACTTTGTATTGATTGAAAATTTTCAAAGTCTATCTTCCGAATTTGAAGTCGAATCTCATCAATTCTTATATATTTGAGTGAGTTTGCAACTAACTTTGTCAGCAATTGTCGATTTACATCTATGAAGCCCATTGAGGTCGATTGTCACTTTGTGTTGTTTGAAAATTTCCAAAGTATATCTTCCGAATTTGAAGTCGAATCTCATCAATTCTTATATTTTTGAGTGAGTTTGCAACTAACTTTGTCAGCAATCTTCGATTTACATCTATGAAGCCCATTGAGGTCGATTGTCACTTTGTGTTGTTTGAAAACTTTTAAAGTCTATCTTCCGAATTTGAAGTCGAATCTTATCAATTCTTATATATTTGAGAGAGATTGCAACTAACATTGTCAGCAATCGTCCATTTACTTCCATTGAAGCCCATTGAGGTCGATTGTCACTTTGTATTGATTGAAAATTTTTAAAGTCTTTCCTCCGAATTTGAAGTCGAATCTCATCAGTTCTTATATATTTGAGTAAATTTTCAACTAACTTTCTCAGCAATCTTCGATTCACTTCCATTGAAGCCCATTGAGGTCGATTGTCACTTTGTGTTGTTTGAAAACTTTTGAAGTCTATCTTCCGAATTTGAAGTCGAATCTCATCAATTCTAATATATTTGAGTGAGTTTGCGACTAACTTTGTCAGCAATCGTCCATTTACTTCCATTGAAGCCCATTGAGGTCGATTGTCACTTTGTATTGATTGAAAGTTTTTAAAGTCTTTCCTCCGAATTTGAAGTCGAATCTCATCAGTTCTTATATATTTGAGTGAGTTTGCGACTAACTTTGTCAGCAATCGTCCATTTACTTCCATTGAAGCCCATTGAGGTCGATTGTCACTTTGTATTGATTGAAAATTTTCAAAGTCTATCTTCCGAATTTGAAGTCGAATCTCATCAATTCTTATATATTTGAGTGAGTTTGCAACTAACTTTGTCAGCAATTGTCGATTTACATCTATGAAGCCCATTGAGGTCGATTGTCACTTTGTGTTGTTTGAAAATTTTTGAAGTCTATCTTCCGAATTTGAAGTCGAATCTCATCAATTCTTATATATTTGAGTGAGTTTGCGACTAACTTTGTCAGCAATCGTCCATTTACTTCCATTGGAGCCCATTGAGGTCGATTGTCACTTTGTTTTGATTGAAAATTTCCAAAGTATATCTTCCGAATTTGAAGTCGAATCTCATCAATTCTTATATATTTGAGTGAGTTTGCAACTAACTTTGTCAGCAATTGTCGATTTACATCTATGAAGCCCATTGAGGTCAATTGTCACTTTGTTTTGATTGAAAATTTCCAAAGTATATCTTCCGAATTTGAAGTCGAATCTCATCAATTCTTATATTTTTGAGTGAGTTTGCAACTAACTTTGTCAGCAATCTTCGATTTACATCTATGAAGCCCATTGAGGTCGATTGTCACTTTGTGTTGTTTGAAAACTTTTAAAGTCTATCTTCCGAATTTGAAGTCGAATCTTATCAATTCTTATATATTTGAGAGAGATTGCAACTAACATTGTCAGCAATCGTCCATTTACTTCCATTGAAGCCCATTGAGGTCGATTGTCACTTTGTATTGATTGAAAATTTTTAAAGTCTTTCCTCCGAATTTGAAGTCGAATCTCATCAGTTCTTATATATTTGAGTAAGTTTGCAACTAACTTTGTCAGCAATCTTCGATTCACTTCCATTGAAGCCCATTGAGGTCGATTGTCACTTTGTGTTGTTCGAAAATTTTCGAAGTCTATCTTCCGAATTTGAAGTCGAATCTCATCAATTCTTATATTTTTGAGTGAGTTTGCAGCTAACTTTGTCAGCAATCGTCGATTTACATCTATGAAGCCCATTGAGGTCGATTGTCACTTTATGTTGTTTGAAAATTTTCGAAGTCTATCTTCCGAATTCGAAGTCGAATCTCATCAATTCTTATATATTTGAGAGAGATTGCAACTAACTTTGTCAGCAATCGTCCATTTACTTTCATTGGAGCCCATTGAGGTCGATTGTCACTTTGTTTTGATTGAAAATTTCCAAAGTATATCTTCCGAATTTGAAGTCGAATCTCATCAATTCTTATATATTTGAGTGAGTTTGCAACTAACTTTGTCAGCAATTGTCGATTTACATCTATGAAGCCCATTGAGGTCAATTGTCACTTTGTTTTGATTGAAAATTTCCAAAGTATATCTTCCGAATTTGAAGTCGAATCTCATCAATTCTTATATTTTTGAGTGAGTTTGCAACTAACTTTGTCAGCAATCGTCGATTTACATCTATGAAGCCCATTGAGGTCGATTGTCACTTTGTGTTGTTTGAAAACTTTTAAAGTCTATCTTCCGAATTTGAAGTCGAATCTTATCAATTCTTATATATTTGGGAGAGATTGCAACTTACTTTGTCAGCAATCGTCCATTTACTTCCATTGAAGCCCATTGAGGTCGATTGTCACTTTGTATTGATTGAAAATTTTTAAAGTCTTTCCTCCGAATTTGAAGTCGAATCTCATCAGTTCTCATATATTTGAGTAAATTTTCAACTAACTTTATCAGCAATCTTCGATTCACTTCCATTGAAACCCATTGAGGTCGATTGTCACTTTGTGTTGTTTAAAAATTTTCAAAGTCTATCTTCCGAATTTGGAGTCGAATCTCATCAATTCTTATATATTCGAGTGAGTTTGCAACGAACTTTGTCAGCAATCGTCGATTTACATCCGTTGAAGCCCATTGAGGTCGATTGTCACTTTGTGTTGTTTGAAAATTTTTAAAGTCTATCTCCCGAATTTGAAGTCGAATCTCATCAATTCTTATATATTTGAGTGAGTTTGCAACTAACTTTGTCAGAAATCGTCCATTTACTTCCATTGAAGCCCATTGAGGTCGATTGTCACTTTATATTGATTGAAAATTTTCAAAGTCTATCTTCAGAATTTGAAGTCGAATCTCATCAATTCTTATATATTTGAGTGAGTTCGCAACTAACTTTGTCAGATATCGTCGATTTACATTTATTGAAGCCCATTGAGGTCGATTGTCACTTTGTGTTGTTTGAAAATTTTCGAAGTCTATCTTCCGAATTTGAAGTCGAATCTCATCAATTCTTATATATTTGAGTGAGTTTGCGACTAACTTTGTCAGCAATCGTCCATTTACTTCCATTGAAGCCCATTGAGGTCGATTGTCACTTTGTATTGATTGAAAGTTTTTAAAGTCTTTCCTCCGAATTTGAAGTCGAATCTCATCAGTTCTTATATATTTGAGTGAGTTTGCGACTAACTTTGTCAGCAATCGTCCATTTACTTCCATTGAAGCCCATTGAGGTCGATTGTCACTTTGTATTGATTGAAAATTTTCAAAGTCTATCTTCCGAATTTGAAGTCGAATCTCATCAATTCTTATATATTTGAGTGAGTTTGCAACTAACTTTGTCAGCAATTGTCGATTTACATCTATGAAGCCCATTGAGGTCGATTGTCACTTTGTGTT
Organism: Diorhabda elongata; assembly: GCA_026230145.1. NCBI lineage: Eukaryota > Metazoa > Arthropoda > Insecta > Coleoptera > Chrysomelidae > Diorhabda > Diorhabda elongata. The sequence continues at coordinate 11,718,114 of CM047936.1, forward strand.
GTTTGAAAATTTTTGAAGTCTATCTTCCGAATTTGAAGTCGAATCTCATCAATTCTTATATATTTGAGTGAGTTTGCGACTAACTTTGTCAGCAATCGTCCATTTACTTCCATTGAAGCCCATTGAGGTCGATTGTCACTTTGTATTGATTGAAAGTTTTTAAAGTCTTTCCTCCGAATTTGAAGTCGAATCTCATCAGTTCTTATATATTTGAGTGAGTTTGCGACTAACTTTGTCAGCAATCGTCCATTTACTTCCATTGAAACCCATTGAGGTCGATTGTCACTTTGTATTGATTGAAAATTTTCAAAGTCTATCTTCCGAATTTGAAGTCGAATCTCATCAATTCTTATATATTTGAGTGAGTTTGCAACTAACTTTGTCAGCAATTGTCGATTTACATCTATGAAGCCCATTGAGGTCGATTGTCACTTTGTGTTGTTTGAAAATTTTTGAAGTCTATCTTCCGAATTTGAAGTCGAATCTCATCAATTCTTATATATTTGAGTGAGTTTGCGACTAACTTTGTCAGCAATCGTCCATTTACTTCCATTGGAGCCCATTGAGGTCGATTGTCACTTTGTTTTGATTGAAAATTTCCAAAGTATATCTTCCGAATTTGAAGTCGAATCTCATCAATTCTTATATATTTGAGTGAGTTTGCAACTAACTTTGTCAGCAATTGTCGATTTACATCTATGAAGCCCATTGAGGTCAATTGTCACTTTGTTTTGATTGAAAATTTCCAAAGTATATCTTCCGAATTTGAAGTCGAATCTCATCAATTCTTATATTTTTGAGTGAGTTTGCAACTAACTTTGTCAGCAATCTTCGATTTACATCTATGAAGCCCATTGAGGTCGATTGTCACTTTGTGTTGTTTGAAAACTTTTAAAGTCTATCTTCCGAATTTGAAGTCGAATCTTATCAATTCTTATATATTTGAGAGAGATTGCAACTAACATTGTCAGCAATCGTCCATTTACTTCCATTGAAGCCCATTGAGGTCGATTGTCACTTTGTATTGATTGAAAATTTTTAAAGTCTTTCCTCCGAATTTGAAGTCGAATCTCATCAGTTCTTATATATTTGAGTAAATTTTCAACTAACTTTCTCAGCAATCTTCGATTCACTTCCATTGAAGCCCATTGAAGTCGATTGTCACTATGTGTTGTTTAAAAATTTTCAAAGTCTATCTTCCGAATTTGGAGTCGAATCTCATCAATTCTTATATATTTGAGTGAGTTTGCAACTAACTTTATCAGCAATCGTCGATTTACATCCGTTGAAGCCCATTGAGGTCGATTGTCACTTTGTGTTGTTTGAAAATTTTTGAAGTCTATCTTCCGAATTTGAAGTCGAATCTCATCAATTCTTATATATTTGAGTGAGTTTGCAACTAACTTTGTTAGCAATTGTCGATTTACATCTATGAAGCCCATTGAGGTCAATTGTCATTTTGTGATGTTTGAAAATTTTCAAAGTCTATCTTCCGAATTTGAAGTCGAATCTCATCAATTCTTATATTTTTGAGTGAGTTTGCAACTAACTTTGTCAGCAATCGTCGATTTACATCTATGAAGCCCATTGAGGTCGATTGTCACTTTATGTTGTTTGAAAATTTTCGAAGTCTATCTTCCGAATTCGAAGTCGAATCTCATCAATTCTTATATATTTGAGAGAGATTGCAACTAACTTTGTCAGCAATCGTCCATTTACTTCCATTGAAGCCCATTGAGGTCGATTGTCACTTTGTATTGATTGAAAATTTTCAAAGTCTACCTTTCGAATTTGAAGTCGAATCTCATCAATTCTTATATATTTGAGTGAGTTTGCGACTAACTTTGTCAGCAATCGTCCATTTACTTCCATTGAAGCCCATTGTGGTCGATTGTCACTTTGTGTTGTTTAAAAATTTTCAAAGTCTATCTTCCGAATTTGAAGTCGAATCTCATCAATTCTTATATAGTAGAGTGAGTTTGCTACTAACTTTGTCAGCAATCGTCGATTTACATCCCTTGAAGCCCATTGAGGTCGATTGTCACTTTGTGTTGTTTGAAAATTTTTGTAGTCTATCTTCCGAATTTGAAGTCGAATCTCATCAATTCTTATATATTTGAGTGAGTTTGCGACTAACTTTGTCAGCAATCGTCCATTTACTTCCATTGAAGCCCATTGAGGTCGATTGTCACTTTGTATTGATTGAAAATTTTCAAAGTCTATCTTCCGAATTTGAAGTCGAATCTCATCAATTCTTATATATTTGAGTGAGTTTGCAACTAACTTTGTCAGCAATTGTCGATTTACATCTATGAAGCCCATTGAGGTCAATTGTCACTTTGTGTTGTTTGAAAATTTTCGAAGTCTATCTTCCGAATTTGAAGTCGAATCTCATCAATTCTTATATATTTGAGTGAGTTTGCAACTAACTTTGTCAGCAATCGTCGATTTACATCTATGAAGCCCATTGAGGTCGATTGTCACTTTGTGTTGTTTGAAAACTTTTGAAGTCTATCTTCCGAATTTGAAGTCGAATCTTATCAATTCTTATATATTTGAGAGAGATTGCAACTACCTTTGTCAGCAATCGTCCATTTACTTCCATTGAAGCCCATTGAGGTCGATTGTCACTTTATATTGATTGAAAATTTTCAAAGACTATCTTCCGAATTTGAAGTCGAATCTCATCAATTCTTATATATTTGAGTGAGTTTGCGACTAACTTTGTCAGCAATCGTCCATTTACTTCCATTGAAGCCCATTGAGGTCGATTGTCACTTTGTATTGATTGAAAGTTTTTAAAGTCTTTCCTCCGAATTTGAAGTCGAATCTCATCAGTTCTTATATATTTGAGTAAATTTTCAACTAACTTTATCAGCAATCTTCGATTCACTTCCATTGAAGCCCATTGAGGTCGGTTGTCACTTTGTGTTGTTTAAAAATTTTCGAAGTCTATCTTCCGAATTTGAAGTCGAATCTCATCAATTCTTATATATTTGAGTGAGTTTGCAACTAACTTTGTCAGCAATCGTCGATTTACATCCGTTGAAGCCCATTGAGGTCGATTGTCACTTTGTGTTGTTTGAAAATTTTTAAAGTCTATCTCCCGAATTTGAAGTCGAATCTCATCAATTCTTATATATTTGAGTGAGTTTGCAACTAACTTTGTCAGCAATCGTCCATTCACTTCCATTGAAGCCCATTGAGGTCGATTGTCACTTTATATTGATTGAAAATTTTCAAAGTCTATCTTCAGAATTTGAAGTCGAATCTCATCAATTCTTATATATTTGAGTGAGTTTGCAACTAACTTTGTCAGCAATCGTCGATTTACATCCGTTGAAGCCCATTGAGGTCGATTGTCACTTTGTGTTGTTTGAAAATTTTTAAAGTCTATCTCCCGAATTTGAAGTCGAATCTCATCAATTCTTATATATTTGAGTGAGTTTGCGACTAACTTTGTCAGCAATCGTCCATTTACTTCCATTGAAGCCCATTGAGGTCGATTGTCACTTTGTATTGATTGAAAGTTTTTAAAGTCTTTCCTCCGAATTTGAAGTCGAATCTCATCAGTTCTTATATATTTGAGTAAATTTTCAACTAACTTTGTCAGCAATCTTCGATTCACTTCCATTGAAGCCCATTGAGGTCGATTGTCACTTTGTGTTGTTTAAAAATTTTCAAAGTCTATCTTCCGAATTTGGAGTCGACTCTCATCAATTCTTATATATTTGAGTGAGTTTGCAACTAACTTTGTCAGCAATTGTCGATTTACACATATGAATCCCATTGAGGTCAATTGTCACTTTGTGTTGTTTGAAAATTTTCGTAGTCTATCTTCCGAGTTTGAAGTCGAATCTCATCAATTCTTATATTTTTGAGTGAGTTTGCAACTAACTTTAACAGCAATCCTCGATTTACATCCATTGGAGCCCATTGAGGTCGATTGTCACTTTGTGTTGTTTGAAAATTTTTAAAGTCTATCTCCCGAATTTGAAGTCGAATCTCATCAATTCTTATATATTTGAGTCAGTTTGCAACTAACTTTGTCAGCAATCGTCCATTTACTTCCATTGAAGCCCATTGAGGTCGATTGTCACTTTATATTGATTGAAAATTTTCAAAGTCTATCTTCAGAATTTGAAGTCGAATCTCATCAATTCTTATATATTTGAGTGAGTTCGCAACTAACTTTGTCAGATATCGTCGATTTACATTTATTGAAGCCCATTGAGGTCGATTGTCACTTTGTGTTGTTTGAAAATTTTTAAAGTCTATCTCCCGAATTTGAAGTCGAATCACATCAATTCTTATATATTTGAGTGAGTTTGCAACTAACTTTGTCAGCAATCGTCCATTTACTTCCATTGAAGCCCATTGAGGTCGATTGTCACTTTATATTGATTGAAAATTTTCAAAGTCTATCTTCAGAATTTGAAGTCGAATCTCATCAATTCTTATATATTTGAGTGAGTTCGCAACTAACTTTGTCAGATATCGTCGATTTACATTTATTGAAGCCCATTGAGGTCGATTGTCACTTTGTGTTGTTTGAAAATTTTCGAAGTCTATCTTCCGAATTTGAAGTCGAATCTCATCAATTCTTATATATTTGAGTGAGTTTGCGACTAACTTTGTCAGCAATCGTCCATTTACTTCCATTGAAGCCCATTGAGGTCGATTGTCACTTTGTATTGATTGAAAGTTTTTAAAGTCTTTCCTCCGAATTTGAAGTCGAATCTCATCAGTTCTTATATATTTGAGTAAATTTTCAACTAACTTTGTCAGCAATCTTCGATTCACTTCCATTGAAGCCCATTGAGGTCGATTGTCACTTTGTGTTGTTTAAAAATTTTCAAAGTCTATCTTCCGAATTTGGAGTCGAATCTCATCAATTCTTATATATTTGAGTGAGTTTGCAACTAACTTTGTCAGCAATTGTCGATTTACACATATGAATCCCATTGAGGTCAATTGTCACTTTGTGTTGTTTGAAAATTTTCGAAGTCTATCTTCCGAGTTTGAAGTCGAATCTCATCAATTCTTATATTTTTGAGTGAGTTTGCAACTAACTTTGTCAGCAATCCTCGATTTCCATCCATTGGAGCCCATTGAGGTCGATTGTCACTTTGTGTTGTTTGAAAATTTTTAAAGTCTATTTTCCGAACTAGAAGTCGAATCTCATCAATTCTTATATATATGAGTGAAGTTGCAACTAACTTTGTCAGCAATCGTCCATTTACTTCCATTGAAGCCCATTGAGGTCGATTGTCACTTTATATTGATTGAAAATTTTCAAAGTCTATCTTCAGAATTTGAAGTCGAATCTCATCAATTCTTATATATTTGAGTGAGTTCGCAACTAACTTTGTCAGATATCGTCGATTTACATTTATTGAAGCCCATTGAGGTCGATTGTCACTTTGTGTTGTTAGAAAATTTTCGAAGTCTATCTTCCGAATTTGAAGTCGAATCTCATCAATTCTTATATATTTGAGTGAGTTTGCAACTAACTTTGTCAGCAATCGTCGATTTACATCCGTTGAAGCCCATTGAGGTCGATTGTCACTTTGTGTTGTTTGAAAATTTTTAAAGTCTATCTCCCGAATTTGAAGTCGAATCTCATCAATTCTTATATATTTGAGTGAGTTTGCAACTAACTTTGTCAGCAATCGTCCATTTACTTCCATTGAAGCCCATTGAGGTCGATTGTCACTTTATATTGATTGAAAATTTTCAAAGTCTATCTTCAGAATTTGAAGTCGAATCTCATCAATTCTTATATATTTGAGTGAGTTCGCAACTTACTTTGTCAGATATCGTCGATTTACATTTATTGAAGCCCATTGAGGTCGATTGTCACTTTGTGTTGTTTGAAAATTTTCGAAGTCTATCTTCCGAATTTGAAGTCGAATCTCATCAATTCTTATATATTTGAGTGAGTTTGCGACTAACTTTGTCAGCAATCGTCCATTTACTTCCATTGAAGCCCATTGAGGTCGATTGTCACTTTGTATTGATTGAAAGTTTTTAAAGTCTTTCCTCCGAATTTGAAGTCGAATCTCATCAGTTCTTATATATTTGAGTAAATTTTCAACTAACTTTGTCAGCAATCTTCGATTCACTTCCATTGAAGCCCATTGAGGTCGATTGTCACTTTGTGTTGTTTAAAAATTTTCAAAGTCTATCTTCCGAATTTGGAGTAGAATCTCATCAATTCTTATATATTTGAGTGAGTTTGCAACTAACTTTGTCAGCAATTGTCGATTTACACATATGAATCCCATTGAGGTCAATTGTCACTTTGTGTTGTTTGAAAATTTTCGAAGTCTATCTTCCGAGTTTGGAGTCGAATCTCATCAATTCTTATATTTTTGAGTGAGTTTGCAACTAACTTTGTCAGCAATCCTCGATTTACATCCATTGGAGCCCATTGAGGTCGATTGTCACTTTGTGTTGTTTGAAAATTTTTAAAGTCTATTTTCCGAACTAGAAGTCGAATCTCATCAATTCTTATATATATGAGTGAAGTTGCAACTAACTTTGTCAGCAATCGTCCATTTACTTCCATTGAAGCCCATTGAGGTCGATTGTCACTTTATATTGATTGAAAATTTTCAAAGTCTATCTTCAGAATTTGAAGTCGAATCTCATCAATTCTTATACATTTGAGTGAGTTCGCAACTAACTTTGTCAGATATCGTCGATTTACATTTATTGAAGTCCATTGAGGTCGATTGTCACTTTATGTTGTTTGAAAATTTTCGAAGTCTATCTTCCGAATTCGAAGTCGAATCTCATCAATTCTTATATATTTGAGAGAGATTGCAACTAACTTTGTCAGCAATCGTCCATTTACTTCCATTGAAGCCCATTGAGGTCGATTGTCACTTTGTATTGATTGAAAATTTTCAAAGTCTATCTTCAGAATTTGAAGTCGAATCTCATCAATTCTTATATATTTGAGTGAGTTCGCAACTTACTTTGTCAGCAATCGTCGATTTACATCCCTTGAAGCCCATTGAGGTCGATTGTCACTTTGTGTTGTTTGAAAATTTTTGAAGTCTATCTTCCGAATTTGAAGTCGAATCTCATCAATTCTTATATATTTGAGTGAGTTTGCGACTAACTTTTCCAGCAATCGTCCATTTACTTCCATTGAAGCCCATTGAGGTCGATTGTCACTTTGTATTGATTGAAAATTTTCAAAGTCTATCTTCCGAATTTGAAGTCGAATCTCATCAACTCTTATATATTTGAGTGAGTTTGCAACTAACTTTGTCAGCAATTGTCGATTTACATCTATGAAGCCCATTGAGGTCAATTGTCACTTTGTGTTGTTTGAAAATTTTCGAAGTCTATCTTCCTAATTTGAAGTCGAATCTCATCAATTCTTATATATTTGAGTGAGTTTGCAACTAACTTTGTCAGCAATCGTCGATTTACATCTATGAAGCCCATTGAGGTTGATTGTCACTTTGTGTTGTTTGAAAACTTTTGAAGTCTATCTTCCGAATTTGAAGTCGAATCTTATCAATTCTTATATATTTGAGAGAGATTGCAACTACCTTTGTCAGCAATCGTCCATTTACTTCCATTGGAGCCCATTGAGGTCGATTGTCACTTTGTATTGATTGAAAATTTTTAAAGTCTTTCCTCCGAATTTGAAGTCGAATCTCATCAGTTCTTATATATTTGAGTAAATTTTCAACTAACTTTGTCAGCAATCTTCGATTCACTTCCATTGAAGCCCATTGAGGTCGATTGTCACTTTGTGTTGTTTAAAAATTTTCAAAGTCTATCTTCCGAATTTGGAGTCGAATCTCATCAATTCTTATATATTTGAGTGAGTTTGCAACTAACTTTGTCAGCAATCGTCGATTTACATCCGTTGAAGCCCATTGAGGTCGATTGTCACTTTGTGTTGTTTGAAAATTTTTAAAGTCGATCTTCCGAATTTGAAGTCGAATCTCATCAATTCTTATATATTTGAGTGAGTTTGCAACTAACTTTGTCAGCAATTGTCGATTTACATCTATGAAGCCCATTGAGGTCAATTGTCACTTTGTGTTGTTTGAAAATTTTCGAAGTCTATCTTCCGAATTTGAAGTCGAATCTCATCAATTCTTATATTTTTGAGTGAGTTTGCAACTAACTTTGTCAGCAATCGTCGATTTACATCTATGAAGCCCATTGAGGTCGATTGTCACTTTGTGTTGTTTGAAAACTTTTAAAGTCTATCTTCCGAATTTGAAGTCGAATCTTATCAATTCTTATATATTTGAGAGAGATTGCAACTAACTTTGTCAGCAATCGTCCATTTACTTCCATTGAAGCCCATTGAGGTCGATTGTCACTTTGTATTGATTGAAAATTTTTAAAGTCTTTCCTCCGAATTTGAAGTCGAATCTCATCAGTTCTTATATATTTGAGTAAATTTTCAACTAACTTTATCAGCAATCTTCGATTCACTTCCATTGAAGCCCATTGAGGTCGATTGTCACTTTGTGTTGTTTAAAAATTTTCAAAGTCTATCTTCCGGATTTGGAGTCGAATCTCATCAATTCTTATATATTTGAGTGAGTTTGCAACTAACTTTGTCAGCAATCGTCGATTTACATCCGTTGAAGCCCATTGAGGTCGATTGTCACTTTGTGTTGTTTGAAAATTTTTAAAGTCTATCTTCCGAATTTGAAGTCGAATCTCATCAATTCTTATATATTTGAGTGAGTTTGCAACTAACTTTGTCAGCAATCGTCCATTTACTTCCATTGAAGCCCATTGAGGTCGATTGTCACTTTATATTGATTGAAAATTTTCAAAGTCTATCTTCAGAATTTGAAGTCGAATCTCATCAATTCTTATATATTTGAGTGAGTTTGCGACTAACTTTGTCAGCAATCTTCCATTTACTTCCATTGAAGCCCATTGAGGTCGATTGTCACTTTGTGTTGTTTGGAAGCTTTTAAAGTCTATCTTCCGAATTTGAAGTCGAATCTTATCAATTCTTATATATTTGAGAGAGATTGCAACTAACTTTGTCAGCAATCGTCCATTTACTTCCATTGAAGCCCATTGAGGTCGATTGTCACTTTGTATTGATTGAAAATTTTTAAAGTCTTTCCTCCGAATTTGAAGTCGAATCTCATCAGTTCTTATATATTTGAGTAAATTTTCAACTAACTTTGTCAGCAATCTTCGATTCCCTTCCATTGAAGCCCATTGAGGTCGATTGTCACTTTGTGTTGTTTAAAAATTTTCAAAGTCTTTCCTCCGAATTTGAAGTCGAATCTCATCAGTTCTTATATATTTGAGTAAATTTTCAACTAACTTTGTCAGCAATCTTCGATTCCCTTCCATTGAAGCCCATTGAGGTCGATTGTCACTTTGTGTTGTTTAAAAATTTTCAAAGTCTATCTTCCGAATTTGGAGTCGAATCTCATCAATTCTTATATATTTGATTGGGTTTGCAACTAACTTTGTCAGCAATCGTCGATTTACATCCGTTGAAGCCCATTGAGGTTGATTGTCACTTTATGTTGTTTGAAAATTTTCGAAGTCTATCTTCCGAATTCGAAGTCGAATCTCATTAATTCTTATATATTTGAGAGAGATTGCAACTAACTTTGTCAGCAATCGTCCATTTACTTCCATTGGAGCCCATTGAGGTCGATTGTCACTTTGTTTTGATTGAAAATTACCAAAGTATATCTTTCGAATTTGAAGTCGAATCTCATCAATTCTTATATATTTGAGTGAGTTTGCAACTAACTTTGTCAGATATCGTCGATTTACATTTATTGAAGCCCATTGTGGTCGATTGTCACTATGTGTTGTTAAAAAATTTTCAAAGCCTATCTTCCGAATTTGAAATCGAATCTCATCAATTCTTATACATTTGAGTGAGTTCGCAACTAACTTTGTCAGATATCGTCGATTTACATTTATTGAAGCCCATTGAGGTCGATTGTCACTTTATGTTGTTTGAAAATTTTCGAAGTCTATCTTCCGAATTCGAAGTCGAATCTCATCAATTCTTATATATTTGGGAGAGATTGCAACTAACTTTGTCAGCAATCGTCCATTTACTTCCATTGAAGCCCATTGAGGTCGATTGTCACTTTGTATTGATTGAAAATTTTCAAAGTCTACCTTCCGAATTTGAAGTCGAATCTCATCAATTCTTATATATTTGAGTGAATTTGCGACTAACTTTGTCAGATATCGTCGATTTACATTTATTGAAGCCCATTGTGGTCGATTGTCACTTTGTGTTGTTTAAAAATTTTCAAAGTCTATCTTCTGAATTTGAAGTCGAATCTCATCAATTCTTATATATTAGAGTGAGTTTGCTACTAATTTTGTCAGCAATCGTCGATTTACATCCCTTGAAGCCCATTGAGGTCGATTGTCACTTTGTGTTGTTTGAAAATTTTTGAAGTCTATCTTCCGAATTTGAAGTCGAATCTCATCAATTCTTATATATTTGAGTGAGTTTGCGACTAACTTTTCCAGCAATCGTCCATTTACTTCCATTGAAGCCCATTGAGGTCGATTGTCACTTTGTATTGATTGAAAATTTTCAAAGTCTATCTTCCGAATTTGAAGTCGAATCTCATCAACTCTTATATATTTGAGTGAGTTTGCAACTAACTTTGTCAGCAATTGTCGATTTACATCTATGAAGCCCATTGAGGTCAATTGTCACTTTGTGTTGTTTGAAAATTTTCGAAGTCTATCTTCCTAATTTGAAGTCGAATCTCATCAATTCTTATATATTTGAGTGAGTTTGCAACTAACTTTGTCAGCAATCGTCGATTTACATCTATGAAGCCCATTGAGGTTGATTGTCACTTTGTGTTGTTTGAAAACTTTTGAAGTCTATCTTCCGAATTTGAAGTCGAATCTTATCAATTCTTATATATTTGAGAGAGATTGCAACTACCTTTGTCAGCAATCGTCCATTTACTTCCATTGGAGCCCATTGAGGTCGATTGTCACTTTGTATTGATTGAAAATTTTTAAAGTCTTTCCTCCGAATTTGAAGTCGAATCTCATCAGTTCTTATATATTTGAGTAAATTTTCAACTAACTTTGTCAGCAATCTTCGATTCACTTCCATTGAAGCCCATTGAGGTCGATTGTCACTTTGTGTTGTTTAAAAATTTTCAAAGTCTATCTTCCGAATTTGGAGTCGAATCTCATCAATTCTTATATATTTGAGTGAGTTTGCAACTAACTTTGTCAGCAATCGTCGATTTACATCCGTTGAAGCCCATTGAGGTCGATTGTCACTTTGTGTTGTTTGAAAATTTTTAAAGTCGATCTTCCGAATTTGAAGTCGAATCTCATCAATTCTTATATATTTGAGTGAGTTTGCAACTAACTTTGTCAGCAATTGTCGATTTACATCTATGAAGCCCATTGAGGTCAATTGTCACTTTGTGTTGTTTGAAAATTTTCGAAGTCTATCTTCCGAATTTGAAGTCGTATCTCATCAATTCTTATATTTTTGAGTGAGTTTGCAACTAACTTTGTCAGCAATCGTCGATTTACATCTATGAAGCCCATTGAGGTCGATTGTCACTTTGTGTTGTTTGAAAACTTTTAAAGTCTATCTTCCGAATTTGAAGTCGAATCTTATCAATTCTTATATATTTGAGAGAGATTGCAACTAACTTTGTCAGCAATCGTCCATTTACTTCCATTGAAGCCCATTGAGGTCGATTGTCACTTTGTATTGATTGAAAATTTTTAAAGTCTTTCCTCCGAATTTGAAGTCGAATCTCATCAGTTCTTATATATTTGAGTAAATTTTCAACTAACTTTATCAGCAATCTTCGATTCACTTCCATTGAAGCCCATTGAGGTCGATTGTCACTTTGTGTTGTTTAAAAATTTTCAAAGTCTATCTTCCGGATTTGGAGTCGAATCTCATCAATTCTTATATATTTGAGTGAGTTTGCAACTAACTTTGTCAGCAATCGTCGATTTACATCCGTTGAAGCCCATTGAGGTCGATTGTCACTTTGTGTTGTTTGAAAATTTTTAAAGTCTATCTTCCGAATTTGAAGTCGAATCTCATCAATTCTTATATATTTGAGTGAGTTTGCAACTAACTTTGTCAGCAATCGTCCATTTACTTCCATTGAAGCCCATTGAGGTCGATTGTCACTTTATATTGATTGAAAATTTTCAAAGTCTATCTTCAGAATTTGAAGTCGAATCTCATCAATTCTTATATATTTGAGTGAGTTTGCGACTAACTTTGTCAGCAATCTTCCATTTACTTCCATTGAAGCCCATTGAGGTCGATTGTCACTTTGTGTTGTTTGGAAGCTTTTAAAGTCTATCTTCCGAATTTGAAGTCGAATCTTATCAATTCTTATATATTTGAGAGAGATTGCAACTAACTTTGTCAGCAATCGTCCATTTACTTCCATTGAAGCCCATTGAGGTCGATTGTCACTTTGTATTGATTGAAAATTTATAAAGTCTTTCCTCCGAATTTGAAGTCGAATCTCATCAGTTCTTATATATTTGAGTAAATTTTCAACTAACTTTGTCAGCAATCTTCGATTCCCTTCCATTGAAGCCCATTGAGGTCGATTGTCACTTTGTGTTGTTTAAAAATTTTCAAAGTCTTTCCTCCGAATTTGAAGTCGAATCTCATCAGTTCTTATATATTTGAGTAAATTTTCAACTAACTTTGTCAGCAATCTTCGATTCCCTTCCATTGAAGCCCATTGAGGTCGATTGTCACTTTGTGTTGTTTAAAAATTTTCAAAGTCTATCTTCCGAATTTGGAGTCGAATCTCATCAATTCTTATATATTTGAGTGGGTTTGCAACTAACTTTGTCAGCAATCGTCGATTTACATCCGTTGAAGCCCATTGAGGTTGATTGTCACTTTATGTTGTTTGAAAATTTTCGAAGTCTATCTTCCGAATTCGAAGTCGAATCTCATTAATTCTTATATATTTGAGAGAGATTGCAACTAACTTTGTCAGCAATCGTCCATTTACTTCTATTGGAGCCCATTGAGGTCGATTGTCACTTTGTTTTGATTGAAAATTACCAAAGTATATCTTTCGAATTTGAAGTCGAATCTCATCAATTCTTATATATTTGAGTGAGTTTGCAACTAACTTTGTCAGATATCGTCGATTTACATTTATTGAAGCCCATTGTGGTCGATTGTCACTATGTGTTGTTAAAAAATTTTCAAAGCCTATCTTCCGAATTTGAAATCGAATCTCATCAATTCTTATATATTTGAGTGAGTTTGCGACTAACTTTGTCAGCAATCGTCCATTTACTTCCATTGAAGCCCATTGAGGTCGATTGTCACTTTGTATTGATTGAAAATTTTCAAAGTCTATCTTCCGAATTTTAAGTCGAATCTCATCAATTCTCATATATTTGAGTGAGTTTGCAACTAACTTTGTCAGCATTCGTCCATTTACTTCCATTGAAGCCCATTGAGGTCGATTGTCACTTTATATTGATTGAAAATTTTCAAAGTCTATCTTCAGAATTTGAAGTCGAATCTCATCAATTCTTATACATTTGAGTGAGTTCGCAACTAACTTTGTCAGATATCGTCGATTTACATCTATTGAAGCCCATTGAGGTCGATGGTCACTTTGTGTTGTTTGAAAACTTTTAAAGTCTATCTTCCGAATTTGAAGTCGAATCTAATCAATTCTTATATATTTGAGAGAGATTGCAACTAACATTGTCAGCAATCGTCCATTTACTTCCATTGAAGCCCATTGAGGTCGATTGTCACTTTGTATTGATTGAAAATTTTTAAAGTCTTTCCTCCGAATTTGAAGTCGAATCTCATCAGTTCTTATATATTTGAGTAAATTTTCAACTAACTTTGTCAGCAATCTTCGATTCACTTCCATTGAAGCCCATTGAGGTCGATTGTCACTTTGTGTTGTTTAAAAATTTTCAAAGTCTATCTTCCGAATTTGGAGTCGAATCTCATCAATTCTTATATATTTGAGTGAGTTTGCAACTAACTTTGTCAGCAATTGTCGATTTACATCTATGAAGCCCATTGAGGTCAATTGTCACTTTGTGTTGTTTGAAAACTTTTAAAGTCTATCTTCCGAATTTGAAGTCGAATCTCATCAATTCTTATATATTTGAGTGAGTTTGCAACTAACTTTGTCAGCAATCGTCGATTTACATCTATGAAGCCCATTGAGGTCGATTGTCACTTTATGTTGTTTGAAAATTTTCGAAGTCTATCTTCCGAATTCGAAGTCGAATCTCATCAATTCTTATATATTTGAGAGAGGTTGCAACTAACTTTGTCAGCAATCGTCCATTTACTTCCATTGAAGCCCATTGAGGTCGATTGTCACTTTGTATTGATTGAAAATTTTCAAAGTCTACCTTCCGAATTTGAAGTCGAATCTCATCAATTCTTATATATTTGAGTGAATTTGCGACTAACTTTGTCAGATATCGTCGATTTACATTTATTGAAGCCCATTGTGGTCGATTGTCACTTTGTGTTGTTTAAAAATTTTCAAAGTCTATCTTCCGAATTTGAAGTCGAATCTCATCAATTCTTATATATTAGAGTGAGTTTGCTACTAATTTTGTCAGCAATCGTCGATTTACATCCCTTGAAGCCCATTGAGGTCGATTGTCACTTTGTGTTGTTTGAAAATTTTTGAAGTCTATCTTCCGAATTTGAAGTCGAATCTCATCAATTCTTATATATTCGAGTGAGTTTGCGACTAACTTTTTCAGCAATCGTCCATTTACTTCCATTGAAGCCCATTGAGGTCGATTGTCACTTTGTATTGATTGAAAATTTTCAAAGTCTATCTTCCGAATTTGAAGTCGAATCTCATCAATTCTTATATATTTGAGTGAGTTTGCAACTAACTTTGTCAGCAATTGTCGATTTACATCTATGAAGCCCATTGAGGTCAATTGTCACTTTGTGTTGTTTGAAAATTTTCGAAGTCTATCTTCCTAATTTGAAGTCGAATCTCATCAATTCTTATATATTTGAGTGAGTTTGCAACTAACTTTGTCAGCAATCGTCGATTTACATCTATGAAGCCCATTGAGGTTGATTGTCACTTTGTGTTGTTTGAAAACTTTTGAAGTCTATCTTCCGAATTTGAAGTCGAATCTTATCAATTCTTATATATTTGAGAGAGATTGCAACTACCTTTGTCAGCAATCGTCCATTTACTTCCATTGAAGCCCATTGAGGTCGATTGTCACTTTGTATTGATTGAAAATTTTTAAAGTCTTTCCTCCGAATTTGAAGTCGAATCTCATCAGTTCTTATATATTTGAGTAAATTTTCAACTAACTTTGTCAGCAATATTCGATTCACTTCCATTGAAGCCCATTGAGGTCGATTGTCACTTTGTGTTGTTTAAAAATTTTCAAAGTCTATCTTCCGAATTTGGAGTCGAATCTCATCAATTCTTATATATTTGAGTGACTTTGCAACTAACTTTGTCAGCAATCGTCGATTTACATCCGTTGAAGCCCATTGAGGTCGATTGTCACTTTATGTTGTTTGAAAATTTTCGAAGTCTATCTTCCGAATTCGAAGTCAAATCTCATTAATTCTTATATATTTGAGAGAGATTGCAACTAACTTTGTCAGCAATCGTCCATTTACTTCCATTGGAGCCCATTGAGGTCGATTGTCACTTTGTTTTGATTGAAAATTTCCAAAGTATATCTTTCGAATTTGAAGTCGAATCTCATCAATTCTTATATATTTGAGTGACTTTGCAACTAACTTTGTCAGCAATCGTCGATTTACATCCGTTGAAGCCCATTGAGGTCGATTGTCACTTTATGTTGTTTGAAAATTTTCGAAGTCTATCTTCCGAATTCGAAGTCGAATCTCATCAATTCTTATATATTTGAGTGAGTTTGCAACTAACTTTGTCAGCAATCGTCGATTTACATCTATGAAGCCCATTGAGGTTGATTGTCACTTTGTGTTGTTTGAAAACTTTTGAAGTCTATCTTCCGAATTTGAAGTCGAATCTTATCAATTCTTATATATTTGAGAGAGATTGCAACTACCTTTGTCAGCAATCGTCCATTTACTTCCATTGAAGCCCATTGAGGTCGATTGTCACTTTGTATTGATTGAAAATTTTTAAAGTCTTTCCTCCGAATTTGAAGTCGAATCTCATCAGTTCTTATATATTTGAGTAAATTTTCAACTAACTTTGTCAGCAATATTCGATTCACTTCCATTGAAGCCCATTGAGGTCGATTGTCACTTTGTGTTGTTTAAAAATTTTCTAAGTCTATCTTCCGAATTTGGAGTCGAATCTCATCAATTCTTATATATTTGAGTGACTTTGCAACTAACTTTGTCAGCAATCGTCGATTTACATCCGTTGAAGCCCATTGAGGTCGATTGTCACTTTATGTTGTTTGAAAATTTTCGAAGTCTATCTTCCGAATTCGAAGTCGAATCTCATTAATTCTTATATATTTGAGAGAGATTGCAACTAACTTTGTCAGATATCGTCGATTTACATTTATTGAAGCCCATTGTGGTCGATTGTCACTATGTGTTGTTAAAAAATTTTCAAAGTATATCTTCCGAATTTGAAGTCGAATCTCATCAATTCTTATATATTTGAGTGAGTTTGCGACTAACTTTGTCAGCAATCGTCCATTTACTTCCATTGAAGCCCATTGAGGTCGATTGTCACTTTGTATTGATTGAAAATTTTCAAAGTCTATCTTCCGAATTTCAAGTCGAATCTCATCAATTCTCATATATTTGAGTGAGTTTGCAACTAACTTTGTCAGCAATCGTCCATTTACCTCCATTGAAGCCCATTGAGGTCGATTGTCACTTTATATTGATTGAAAATTTTCAAATTCTATCTTCAGAATTTGAAGTCGAATCTCATCAATTCTTATATATTTGAGTGAATTTGCGACTAACTTTGTCAGATATCGTCGATTTACATTTATTGAAGCCCATTGTGGTCGATTGTCACTTTGTGTTGTTTAAAAATTTTCAAAGTCTATCTTCCGAATTTGAAGTCGAATCTCATCAATTCTTATATATTAGAGTGAGTTTGCTACTAATTTTGTCAGCAATCGTCGATTTACATCCCTTGAAGCCCATTGAGGTCGATTAACACTTTGTGTTGTTTGAAAATTTTTGAAGTCTATCTTCCGAATTTGAAGTCGAATCTCATCAATTCTTATATATTTGAGTGAGTTTGCGACTAACTTTTTCAGCAATCGTCCATTTACTTCCATTGAAGCCCATTGAGGTCGATTGTCACTTTGTATTGATTGAAAATTTTCAAAGTCTATCTTCCGAATTTGAAGTCGAATCTCATCAATTCTTATATATTTGAGTGAGTTTGCAACTAACTTTGTCAGCAATCGTCGATTTACATCTATGAAGCCCATTGAGGTTGATTGTCACTTTGTGTTGTTTGAAAATTTTCGAAGTCTATCTTCCTAATTTGAAGTCGAATCTCATCAATTCTTATATATTTGAGTGAGTTTGCAACTAACTTTGTCAGCAATCGTCGATTTACATCTATGAAGCCCATTGAGGTTGATTGTCACTTTGTGTTGTTTGAAAACTTTTGAAGTCTTTCCTCCGAATTTGAAGTCGAATCTCATCAGTTCTTATATATTTGAGTAAATTTTCAACTAACTCTGTCAGCAATCTTCGATTCCCTTCCATTGAAGCCCATTGAGGTCGATTGTCACTTTGTGTTGTTTAAAAATTTTCAAAGTCTATCTTCCGAATTTGGAGTCGAATCTCATCAATTCTTATATATTTGAGTGGGTTTGCAACTAACTTTGTCAGCAATCGTCGATTTACATCCGTTGAAGCCCATTGAGGTCGATTGTCACTTTGTGTTGTTTAAAAATTTTCAAAGTCTATCTTCCGAATTTGGAGTCGAATCTCATCAATTCTTATATATTTGAGTGAGTTTGCAACTAACTTTGTCAGCAATCGTCGATTTACATCCGTTGAAGCCCATTGAGGTCGATTGTCACTTTGTGTTGTTTGAAAATTTTTAAAGTCTATCTTCCGAATTTGAAGTCGAATCTCATCAATTCTTATATATTTGAGTGAGTTTGCAACTAACTTTGTCAGCAATTGTCGATTTACATCTATGAAGCCCATTGAGGTCAATTGTCACTTTGTGTTGTTTGAAAATTTTCGAAGTCTATCTTCCGAATTTGAAGTCGAATCTCATCAATTCTTATATTTTTGAGTGAGTTTGCAACTAACTTTGTCAGCAATCGTCGATTTACATCTATGAAGCCCATTGAGGTCGATTGTCACTTTGTGTTGTTTGAAAACTTTTAAAGTCTATCTTCCGCATTTGAAGTCGAATCTTATCAATTCTTATATATTTGAGAGAGATTGCAACTAACTTTGTCAGCAATCGTCCATTTACTTCCATTGAAGCCCATCGAGGTCGATTGTCACTTTGTATTGATTGAAAATTTTTAAAGTCTTTCCTCCGAATTTGGAGTCGAATCTCATCAATTCTTATATATTTGAGTAAATTTTCAACTAACTTTATCAGCAATCTTCGATTCACTTCCATTGAAGCCCATTGAGGTCGATTGTCACTTTGTGTTGTTTAAAAATTTTCAAAGTCTATCTTCCGGATTTGGAGTCGAATCTCATCAATTCTTATATATTTGAGTGAGTTTGCAACTAACTTTGTCAGCAATCGTCGATTTACATCCGTTGAAGCCCATTGAGGTCGATTGTCACTTTGTGTTGTTTGAAAATTTTTAAAGTCTATCTTCCGAATTTGAAGTCGAATCTCATCAATTCTTATATATTTGAGTGAGTTTGCAACTAACTTTGTCAGCAATCGTCCATTTACTTCCATTGAAGCCCATTGAGGTCGATTGTCACTTTATATTGATTGAAAATTTTCAAAGTCTATCTTCAGAATTTGAAGTCGAATCTCATCAATTCTTATATATTTGAGTGAGTTTGCGACTAACTTTGTCAGCAATCGTCCATTTACTTCCATTGAAGCCCATTGAGGTCGATTGTCACTTTGTGTTGTTTGAAAGCTTTTAAAGTCTATCTTCCGAATTTGAAGTCGAATCTTATCAATTCTTATATATTTGAGAGAGATTGCAACTAACTTTGTCAGCAATCGTCCATTTACTTCCATTGAAGCCCATTGAGGTCGATTGTCACTTTGTATTGATTGAAAATTTTTAAAGTCTTTCCTCCGAATTTGAAGTCGAATCTCATCAGTTCTTATATATTTGAGTAAATTTTCAACTAACTTTGTCAGCAATCTTCGATTCACTTCCACTGAAGCCCATTGAGGTCGATTGTCACTTTGTGTTGTTTAAAAATTTTCAAAGTCTATTTTCCGAATTTGGAGTCGAATCTCATCAATTCTTATATATTTGAGTGAGTTTGCAACTAACTTTGTCAGCAATTGTCGATTTACATCTATGAAGCCCACTGAGGTCAATTGTCACTTTGTGTTGTTTGAAAATTTTCGAAGTCTATCTTCCGAATTTGAAGTCGAATCTCATCAATTCTTATATTTTTGAGTGAGTTTGCAACTAACTTTGTCAGCAATCGTCGATTTACATCTATGAAGCCCATTGAGGTCGATTGTCACTTTATGTTGTTTGAAAATTTTCGAAGTCTATCTTCCGAATTCGAAGTCGAATCTCATCAATTCTTATATATTTGAGAGAGATTGCAACTAACTTTGTCAGCAATCGTCCATTTACTTCCATTGAAACCCATTGAGGTCGATTGTCACTTTGAATTGATTGAAAATTTTCAAAGTCTACCTTCCGAATTTGAAGTCGAATCTCATCAATTCTTATATATTTGAGTGAATTTGCGACTAACTTTGTCAGATATCGTCGATTTACGTTTATTGAAGCCCATTGTGGTCGATTGTCACTTTGTGTTGTTTAAAAATTTTCAAAGTCTATCTTCTGAATTTGAAGTCGAATCTCATCAATTCTTATATATTTGAGTGAGTTTGCGACTAACTTTTTCAGCAATCGTCCATTTACTTCCATTGAAGCCCATTGAGGTCGATTGTCACTTTGTATTGATTGAAAATTTTCAAAGTCTATCTTCCGAATTTGAAGTCGAATCTCATCAATTCTTATATATTTGAGTGAGTTTGCAACTAACTTTGTCAGCAATCGTCGATTTACATCTATGAAGCCCATTGAGGTTGATTGTCACTTTGTGTTGTTTGAAAATTTTCGAAGTCTATCTTCCTAATTTGAAGTCGAATCTCATCAATTCTTATATATTTGAGTGAGTTTGCAACTAACTTTGTCAGCAATCGTCGATTTACATCTATGAAGCCCATTGAGGTTGATTGTCACTTTGTGTTGTTTGAAAACTTTTGAAGTCTTTCCTCCGAATTTGAAGTCGAATCTCATCAGTTCTTATATATTTGAGTAAATTTTCAACTAACTCTGTCAGCAATCTTCGATTCCCTTCCATTGAAGCCCATTGAGGTCGATTGTCACTTTGTGTTGTTTAAAAATTTTCAAAGTCTATCTTCCGAATTTGGAGTCGAATCTCATCAATTCTTATATATTTGAGTGGGTTTGCAACTAACTTTGTCAGCAATCGTCGATTTACATCCGTTGAAGCCCATTGAGGTCGATTGTCACTTTGTGTTGTTTAAAAATTTTCAAAGTCTATCTTCCGAATTTGGAGTCGAATCTCATCAATTCTTATATATTTGAGTGAGTTTGCAACTAACTTTGTCAGCAATCGTCGATTTACATCCGTTGAAGCCCATTGAGGTCGATTGTCACTTTGTGTTGTTTGAAAATTTTTAAAGTCTATCTTCCGAATTTGAAGTCGAATCTCATCAATTCTTATATATTTGAGTGAGTTTGCAACTAACTTTGTCAGCAATTGTCGATTTACATCTATGAAGCCCATTGAGGTCAATTGTCACTTTGTGTTGTTTGAAAATTTTCGAAGTCTATCTTCCGAATTTGAAGTCGAATCTCATCAATTCTTATATTTTTGAGTGAGTTTGCAACTAACTTTGTCAGCAATCGTCGATTTACATCTATGAAGCCCATTGAGGTCGATTGTCACTTTGTGTTGTTTGAAAACTTTTAAAGTCTATCTTCCGCATTTGAAGTCGAATCTTATCAATTCTTATATATTTGAGAGAGATTGCAACTAACTTTGTCAGCAATCGTCCATTTACTTCCATTGAAGCCCATCGAGGTCGATTGTCACTTTGTATTGATTGAAAATTTTTAAAGTCTTTCCTCCGAATTTGGAGTCGAATCTCATCAATTCTTATATATTTGAGTAAATTTTCAACTAACTTTATCAGCAATCTTCGATTCACTTCCATTGAAGCCCATTGAGGTCGATTGTCACTTTGTGTTGTTTAAAAATTTTCAAAGTCTATCTTCCGGATTTGGAGTCGAATCTCATCAATTCTTATATATTTGAGTGAGTTTGCAACTAACTTTGTCAGCAATCGTCGATTTACATCCGTTGAAGCCCATTGAGGTCGATTGTCACTTTGTGTTGTTTGAAAATTTTTAAAGTCTATCTTCCGAATTTGAAGTCGAATCTCATCAATTCTTATATATTTGAGTGAGTTTGCAACTAACTTTGTCAGCAATCGTCCATTTACTTCCATTGAAGCCCATTGAGGTCGATTGTCACTTTATATTGATTGAAAATTTTCAAAGTCTATCTTCAGAATTTGAAGTCGAATCTCATCAATTCTTATATATTTGAGTGAGTTTGCGACTAACTTTGTCAGCAATCGTCCATTTACTTCCATTGAAGCCCATTGAGGTCGATTGTCACTTTGTGTTGTTTGAAAGCTTTTAAAGTCTATCTTCCGAATTTGAAGTCGAATCTTATCAATTCTTATATATTTGAGAGAGATTGCAACTAACTTTGTCAGCAATCGTCCATTTACTTCCATTGAAGCCCATTGAGGTCGATTGTCACTTTGTATTGATTGAAAATTTTTAAAGTCTTTCCTCCGAATTTGAAGTCGAATCTCATCAGTTCTTATATATTTGAGTAAATTTTCAACTAACTTTGTCAGCAATCTTCGATTCACTTCCACTGAAGCCCATTGAGGTCGATTGTCACTTTGTGTTGTTTAAAAATTTTCAAAGTCTATTTTCCGAATTTGGAGTCGAATCTCATCAATTCTTATATATTTGAGTGAGTTTGCAACTAACTTTGTCAGCAATTGTCGATTTACATCTATGAAGCCCACTGAGGTCAATTGTCACTTTGTGTTGTTTGAAAATTTTCGAAGTCTATCTTCCGAATTTGAAGTCGAATCTCATCAATTCTTATATTTTTGAGTGAGTTTGCAACTAACTTTGTCAGCAATCGTCGATTTACATCTATGAAGCCCATTGAGGTCGATTGTCACTTTATGTTGTTTGAAAATTTTCGAAGTCTATCTTCCGAATTCGAAGTCGAATCTCATCAATTCTTATATATTTGAGAGAGATTGCAACTAACTTTGTCAGCAATCGTCCATTTACTTCCATTGAAACCCATTGAGGTCGATTGTCACTTTGAATTGATTGAAAATTTTCAAAGTCTACCTTCCGAATTTGAAGTCGAATCTCATCAATTCTTATATATTTGAGTGAATTTGCGACTAACTTTGTCAGATATCGTCGATTTACGTTTATTGAAGCCCATTGTGGTCGATTGTCACTTTGTGTTGTTTAAAAATTTTCAAAGTCTATCTTCTGAATTTGAAGTCGAATCTCATCAATTCTTATATATTTGAGTGAGTTTGCGACTAACTTTTTCAGCAATCGTCCATTTACTTCCATTGAAGCCCATTGAGGTCGATTGTCACTTTGTATTGATTGAAAATTTTCAAAGTCTATCTTCCGAATTTGAAGTCGAATCTCATCAATTCTTATATATTTGAGTGAGTTTGCAACTAACTTTGTCAGCAATCGTCGATTTACATCTATGAAGCCCATTGAGGTTGATTGTCACTTTGTGTTGTTTGAAAATTTTCGAAGTCTATCTTCCTAATTTGAAGTCGAATCTCATCAATTCTTATATATTTGAGTGAGTTTGCAACTAACTTTGTCAGCAATCGTCGATTTACATCTATGAAGCCCATTGAGGTTGATTGTCACTTTGTGTTGTTTGAAAACTTTTGAAGTCTTTCCTCCGAATTTGAAGTCGAATCTCATCAGTTCTTATATATTTGAGTAAATTTTCAACTAACTCTGTCAGCAATCTTCGATTCCCTTCCATTGAAGCCCATTGAGGTCGATTGTCACTTTGTGTTGTTTAAAAATTTTCAAAGTCTATCTTCCGAATTTGGAGTCGAATCTCATCAATTCTTATATATTTGAGTGGGTTTGCAACTAACTTTGTCAGCAATCGTCGATTTACATCCGTTGAAGCCCATTGAGGTCGATTGTCACTTTGTGTTGTTTAAAAATTTTCAAAGTCTATCTTCCGAATTTGGAGTCGAATCTCATCAATTCTTATATATTTGAGTGAGTTTGCAACTAACTTTGTCAGCAATCGTCGATTTACATCCGTTGAAGCCCATTGAGGTCGATTGTCACTTTGTGTTGTTTGAAAATTTTTAAAGTCTATCTTCCGAATTTGAAGTCGAATCTCATCAATTCTTATATATTTGAGTGAGTTTGCAACTAACTTTGTCAGCAATTGTCGATTTACATCTATGAAGCCCATTGAGGTCAATTGTCACTTTGTGTTGTTTGAAAATTTTCGAAGTCTATCTTCCGAATTTGAAGTCGAATCTCATCAATTCTTATATTTTTGAGTGAGTTTGCAACTAACTTTGTCAGCAATCGTCGATTTACATCTATGAAGCCCATTGAGGTCGATTGTCACTTTGTGTTGTTTGAAAACTTTTAAAGTCTATCTTCCGCATTTGAAGTCGAATCTTATCAATTCTTATATATTTGAGAGAGATTGCAACTAACTTTGTCAGCAATCGTCCATTTACTTCCATTGAAGCCCATCGAGGTCGATTGTCACTTTGTATTGATTGAAAATTTTTAAAGTCTTTCCTCCGAATTTGGAGTCGAATCTCATCAATTCTTATATATTTGAGTAAATTTTCAACTAACTTTATCAGCAATCTTCGATTCACTTCCATTGAAGCCCATTGAGGTCGATTGTCACTTTGTGTTGTTTAAAAATTTTCAAAGTCTATCTTCCGGATTTGGAGTCGAATCTCATCAATTCTTATATATTTGAGTGAGTTTGCAACTAACTTTGTCAGCAATCGTCGATTTACATCCGTTGAAGCCCATTGAGGTCGATTGTCACTTTGTGTTGTTTGAAAATTTTTAAAGTCTATCTTCCGAATTTGAAGTCGAATCTCATCAATTCTTATATATTTGAGTGAGTTTGCAACTAACTTTGTCAGCAATCGTCCATTTACTTCCATTGAAGCCCATTGAGGTCGATTGTCACTTTATATTGATTGAAAATTTTCAAAGTCTATCTTCAGAATTTGAAGTCGAATCTCATCAATTCTTATATATTTGAGTGAGTTTGCGACTAACTTTGTCAGCAATCGTCCATTTACTTCCATTGAAGCCCATTGAGGTCGATTGTCACTTTGTGTTGTTTGAAAGCTTTTAAAGTCTATCTTCCGAATTTGAAGTCGAATCTTATCAATTCTTATATATTTGAGAGAGATTGCAACTAACTTTGTCAGCAATCGTCCATTTACTTCCATTGAAGCCCATTGAGGTCGATTGTCACTTTGTATTGATTGAAAATTTTTAAAGTCTTTCCTCCGAATTTGAAGTCGAATCTCATCAGTTCTTATATATTTGAGTAAATTTTCAACTAACTTTGTCAGCAATCTTCGATTCACTTCCACTGAAGCCCATTGAGGTCGATTGTCACTTTGTGTTGTTTAAAAATTTTCAAAGTCTATCTTCCGAATTTGGAGTCGAATCTCATCAATTCTTATATATTTGAGTGAGTTTGCAACTAACTTTGTCAGCAATTGTCGATTTACATCTATGAAGCCCACTGAGGTCAATTGTCACTTTGTGTTGTTTGAAAATTTTCGAAGTCTATCTTCCGAATTTGAAGTCGAATCTCATCAATTCTTATATTTTTGAGTGAGTTTGCAACTAACTTTGTCAGCAATCGTCGATTTACATCTATGAAGCCCATTGAGGTCGATTGTCACTTTATGTTGTTTGAAAATTTTCGAAGTCTATCTTCCGAATTCGAAGTCGAATCTCATCAATTCTTATATATTTGAGAGAGATTGCAACTAACTTTGTCAGCAATCGTCCATTTACTTCCATTGAAACCCATTGAGGTCAATTGTCACTTTGTGATGTTTGAAAATTTTCGAAGTCTATCTTCCGAATTTGAAGTCGAATCTCATCAATTCTTATATTTTTGAGTGAGTTTGCAACTAACTTTGTCAGCAATCGTCCATTTACTTCCATTGAAGCCCATTGAGGTCGATTGTCACTTTGTATTGATTGAAAATTTTCAAAGTCTATCTTCCGAATTTGAAGTCGAATCTCATCAATTCTTATATATTTGAGTGAGTTTGCAACTAACTTTGTCAGCAATTGTCGATTTACATCTATGAAGCCCATTGAGGTCAATTGTCACTTTGTGTTGTTTGAAAATTTTCGAAGTCTATCTTCCGAATTTGAAGTCGAATCTCATCAATTCTTATATTTTTGAGTGAGTTTGCAACTAACTTTGTCAGCAATCGTCGATTTACATCTATGAAGCCCATTGAGGTCGATTGTCACTTTGTGTTGTTTGAAAACTTTCAAAGTCTATCTTCCGAATTTGGAGTCGAATCTTATCAATTCTTATATATTTGAGAGAGATTGCAACTAACTTTGTCAGCAATCGTCCATTTACTTCCATTGAAGCCCATTGAGGTCGATTGTCACTTTGTATT
Source organism: Diorhabda elongata (assembly GCA_026230145.1). NCBI lineage: Eukaryota > Metazoa > Arthropoda > Insecta > Coleoptera > Chrysomelidae > Diorhabda > Diorhabda elongata. Next base: position 11,744,090 of record CM047936.1, read on the forward strand.
GATTGAAAATTTTTAAAGTCTTTCCTCCGAATTTGAAGTCGAATCTCATCAGTTCTTATATATTTGAGTAAATTTTCAACTAACTTTGTCAGCAATCGTCGATTCACTTCCATTGAAGCCCATTGAGGTCGATTGTCACTTTGTGTTGTTTAAAAATTTTCAAAGCCTATCTTCCGAATTTGGAGTCGAATCTCATCAATTCTTATATATTTGAGTGAGTTTGCAACTAACTTTGTCAGCAATCGTCGATTTACATCCGTTGAAGCCCATTGAGGTCGATTGTTACTTTGTGTTGTTTGAAAATTTTTAAAGTCTATCTTCCGAATTTGAAGTCGAATCTCATCAATTCTCATATATTTGGGTGAGTTTGCAACTAACTTTGTCAGCAATTGTCGATTTACATCTATGAAGCCCATTGAGGTCAATTGTCACTTTGTGTTGTTTGAAAATTTTCGAAGTCTATCTTCCGAATTTGAAGTCGAATCTCATCAATTCTTATATTTTTGAGTGAGTTTGCAACTAACTTTGTCAGCAATCGTCCATTTACTTCCATTGAAGCCCATTGAGGTCGATTGTCACTTTGTATTGATTGAAAATTTTCAAAGTCTATCTTCCGAATTTGAAGTCGAATCTCATCAATTCTTATATATTTGAGTGAGTTTGCAACTAACTTTGTCAGCAATCGTCCATTTACTTCCATTGAAGCCCATTGAGGTCGATTGTCACTTTGTATTGATTGAAAATTTTCAAAGTCTATCTTCCGAATTTGAAGTCGAATCTCATCAATTCTTATATATTTGAGTGAGTTTGCAACTAACTTTGTCAGCAATTGTCGATTTATATCTATGAAGCCCATTGAGGTCAATTGTCACTTTGTGTTGTTTGAAAATTTTCGAAGTCTATCTTCCGAATTTGAAGTCGAATCTCATCAATTCTTATATTTTTGAGTGAGTTTGCAACTAACTTTGTCAGCAATCGTCGATTTACATCTATGAAGCCCATTGAGGTCGATTGTCACTTTGTGTTGTTTGAAAACTTTCAAAGTCTATCTTCCGAATTTGGAGTCGAATCTTATCAATTCTTATATATTTGAGAGATATTGCAACTAACTTTGTCAGCAATCGTCCATTTACTTCCATTGAAGCCCATTGAGGTCGATTGTCACTTTGTATTGATTGAAAATTTTTAAAGTCTTTCCTCCGAATTTGAAGTCGAATCTCATCAGTTCTTATATATTTGAGTAAATTTTCAACTAACTTTGTCAGCAATCGTCGATTCACTTCCATTGAAGCCCATTGAGGTCGATTGTCACTTTGTGTTGTTTAAAAATTTTCAAAGCCTATCTTCCGAATTTGGAGTCGAATCTCATCAATTCTTATATATTTGAGTGAGTTTGCAACTAACTTTGTCAGCAATCGTCGATTTACATCCGTTGAAGCCCATTGAGGTCGATTGTTACTTTGTGTTGTTTGAAAATTTTTAAAGTCTATCTTCCGAATTTGAAGTCGAATCTCATCAATTCTCATATATTTGGGTGAGTTTGCAACTAACTTTGTCAGGAATTGTCGATTTACATCTATGAAGCCCATTGAGGTCAATTGTCACTTTGTGTTGTTTGAAAATTTTCGAAGTCTATCTTCCGAATTTGAAGTCGAATCTCATCAATTCTTATATTTTTGAGTGAGTTTGCAACTAACTTTGTCAGCAATCGTCGATTTACATCTATGAAGCCCATTGATGTCGATTGTCACTTTATGTTGTTTAAAAATTTTCGAAGTCTATCTTCCGAATTCGAAGTCGAATCTCATCAATTCTTATATATTTGAGAGAGATTGCAACTAACTTTGTCAGCAATCGTCCATTTACTTCCATTGAAGCCCATTGAGGTCGATTGTCACTTTGTATTGATTGAAAATTTTTAAAGTCTTTCCTCCGAATTTGAAGTCGAATCTCATCAGTTCTTATATATTTGAGTAAATTTTCAACTAACTTTATCAGCAATCTTCGATTCACTTCCATTGAAGCCCATTGAGGTCGATTGTCACTTTGTGTTGTTTAAAAATTTTCAAAGTCTATCTTCCGGATTTGGAGTCGAATCTCCTCAATTCTTATATATTTGAGTGAGTTTGCAACTAACTTTGTCAGCAATCGTCGATTTACATCCGTTGAAGCCCATTGAGGTCGATTGTCACTTTGTGTTGTTTGAAAATTTTTAAAGTCTATCTTCCGAATTTGAAGTCGAATCTCATCAATTCTTATATATTTGAGTGAGTTTGCAACTAACTTTGTCAGCAATCGTCCATTTACTTCCATTGAAGCCCATTGAGGTCGATTGTCACTTTATATTGATTGAAAATTTTCAAAGTCTATCTTCAGAATTTGAAGTCGAATCTCATCAATTCTTATATATTTGAGTGAGTTTGCGACTAACTTTGTCAGCAATCGTCCATTTACTTCCATTGAAGCCCATTGAGGTCGATTGTCACTTTGTGTTGTTTGAAAGCTTTTAAAGTCTATCTTCCGAATTTGAAGTCGAATCTTATCAATTCTTATATATTTTTGAGAGATTGCAACTAACTTTGAATTGATTGAAAATTTTCAAAGTCTACCTTCCGAATTTGAAGTCGAATCTCATCAATTCTTATATATTTGAGAGAGATTGCAACTAACTTTGTCAGCAATCGTCCATTTACTTCCATTGAAGCCCATTGAGGTCGATTGTCACTTTGAATTGATTGAAAATTTTCAAAGTCTACCTTCCGAATTTGAAGTCGAATCTCATCAATTCTTATATATTTGAGTGAATTTGCGACTAACTTTGTCAGATATCGTCGATTTACGTTTATTGAAGCCCATTGTGGTCGATTGTCACTTTGTGTTGTTTAAAAATTTTCAAAGTCTATCTTCCGAATTTGAAGTCGAATCTCATCAATTCTTATATATTTGAGTGAGTTTGCTACTAACTTTGTCAGCAATTGTCGATTCACATCTATGAAGCCCATTGAGGTCAATTGTCACTTTGTGATGGTTGAAAATTTTCGAAGTCTATCTTCCGAATTTGAAGTCGAATCTCATCAATTCTTATATTTTTGAGTGAGTTTGCAACTAACTTTGTCAGCAATCGTCCATTTACTTCCATTGAAGCCCATTGAGGTCGATTGTCACTTTGTATTGATTGAAAATTTTCAAAGTCTATCTTCCGAATTTGAAGTCGAATCTCATCAATTCTTATATATTTGAGTGAGTTTGCAACTAACTTTGTCAGCAATTGTCGATTTACATCTATGAAGCCCATTGAGGTCAATTGTCATTTTGTGTTGTTTGAAAATTTTCGAAGTCTATCTTCCGAATTTGAAGTCGAATCTCATCAATTCTTATATATTTGAGAGAGATTGCAACTAACTTTGTCAGCAATCGTCCATTTACTTCCATTGAAGCCCATTGAGGTCGATTGTCACTTTGTATTGATTGAAAATTTTTAAAGTCTTTCCTCCGAATTTGAAGTCGAATCTCATCAGTTCTTATATATTTGAGTAAATTTTCAACTAACTTTGTCAGCAATCGTCGATTCACTTCCATTGAAGCCCATTGAGGTCGATTGTCACTTTGTGTTGTTTAAAAATTTTCAAAGCCTATCTTCCGAATTTGGAGTCCAATCTCATCAATTCTTATATATTTGAGTGAGTTTGCAACTAACTTTGTCAGCAATCGTCGATTTACATCCGTTGAAGCCCATTGAGGTCGATTGTTACTTTGTGTTGTTTGAAAATTTTTAAAGTCTATCTTCCGAATTTGAAGTCGAATCTCATCAATTCTCATATATTTGGGTGAGTTTGCAACTAACTTTGTCAGCAATTGTCGATTTACATCTATGAAGCCCATTGAGGTCAATTGTCACTTTGTGTTGTTTGAAAATTTTCGAAGTCTATCTTCCGAATTTGAAGTCGAATCTCATCAATTCTTATATTTTTGAGTGAGTTTGCAACTAACTTTGTCAGCAATCGTCGATTTACATCTATGAAGCCCATTGATGTCGATTGTCACTTTATGTTGTTTAAAAATTTTCGAAGTCTATCTTCCGAATTTGAAGTCGAATCTCATCAATTCTTATATTTTTGAGTGAGTTTGCAACTAACTTTGTCAGCAATCGTCGATATACATCTATGAAGCCCATTGAGGTCGATTGTCACTTTATGTTGTTTGAAAATTTTCGAAGTCTATCTTCCGAATTCGAAGTCGAATCTCATCAATTCTTATATATTTGAGAGAGATTGCAACTAACTTTGTCAGCAATCGTCCATTTACTTCCATTGAAGCCCATTGAGGTCGATTGTCACTTTATATTGATTGAAAATTTTCAAAGTCTATCTTCAGAATTTGAAGTCGAATCTCATCAATTCTTATATATTTGAGTGAGTTTGCGACTAACTTTGTCAGCAATCGTCCATTTACTTCCATTGAAGCCCATTGAGGTCGATTGTCACTTTGTGTTGTTTGAAAGCTTTTAAAGTCTATCTTCCGAATTTGAAGTCGAATCTCATCAATTCTTATATATTTGAGTGAGTTTGCGACTAACTTTGTCAGCAATCGTCCATTTACTTCCATTGAAGCCCATTGAGGTCGATTGTCACTTTGTGTTGTTTGAAAGCTTTTAAAGTCTATCTTCCGAATTTGAAGTCGAATCTTATCAATTCTTATATATTTGAGAGAGATTGCAACTAACTTTGTCAGCAATCGTCCATTTACTTCCATTGAAGCCCATTGAGGTCGATTGTCACTTTGAATTGATTGAAAATTTTCAAAGTCTACCTTCCGAATTTGAAGTCGAATCTCATCAATTCTTATATATTTGAGTGAATTTGCGACTAACTTTGTCAGATATCGTCGATTTACGTTTATTGAAGCCCATTGTGGTCGATTGTCACTTTGTGTTGTTTAAAAATTTTCAAAGTCTATCTTCCGAATTTGAAGTCGAATCTCATCAATTCTTATATATTTGAGTGAGTTTGCTACTAACTTTGTCAGCAATTGTCGATTCACATCTATGAAGCCCATTGAGGTCAATTGTCACTTTGTGATGGTTGAAAATTTTCGAAGTCTATCTTCCGAATTTGAAGTCGAATCTCATCAATTCTTATATTTTTGAGTGAGTTTGCAACTAACTATGTCAGCAATCGTCCATTTACTTCCATTGAAGCCCATTGAGGTCGATTGTCACTTTGTATTGATTGAAAATTTTCAAAGTCTATCTTCCGAATTTGAAGTCGAATCTCATCAATTCTTATATAATTGAGTGAGTTTGCAACTAACTTTGTCAGCAATTGTCGATTTACATCTATGAAGCCCATTGAGGTCAATTGTCATTTTGTGTTGTTTGAAAATTTTCGAAGTCTATCTTCCGAATTTGAAGTCGAATCTCATCAATTCTTATATTTTTGAGTGAGTTTGCAACTAACTTTGTCAGCAATCGTCGATTTACATCTATGAAGCCCATTGAGGTCGATTGTCACTTTGTGTTGTTTGAAAACTTTCAAAGTCTATCTTCCGAATTTGGAGTCGAATCTTATCAATTCTTATATATTTGAGAGAGATTGCAACTAACTTGGTCAGCAATCGTCCATTTACTTCCATTGAAGCCCATTGAGGTCGATTGTCACTTTGTATTGATTGAAAATTTTTAAAGTCTTTCCTCCGAATTTGAAGTCGAATCTCATCAGTTCTTATATATTTGAGTAAATTTTCAACTAACTTTGTCAGCAATCGTCGATTCACTTCCATTGAAGCCCATTGAGGTCGATTGTCACTTTGTGTTGTTTAAAAATTTTCAAAGCCTATCTTCCGAATTTGGAGTCGAATCTCATCAATTCTTATATATTTGAGTGAGTTTGCAACTAACTTTGTCAGCAATTGTCGATTTACATCTATGAAGCCCATTGAGGTCAATTGTCACTTTGTGTTGTTTGAAAATTTTCGAAGTCTATCTTCCGAATTTGAAGTCGAATCTCATCAATTCTTATATTTTTGAGTGAGTTTGCAACTAACTTTGTCAGCAATCGTCGATTTACATCTATGAAGCCCATTGATGTCGATTGTCACTTTATGTTGTTTAAAAATTTTCGAAGTCTATCTTCCGAATTTGAAGTCGAATCTCATCAATTCTTATATATTTGAGAGAGATTGCAACTAACTTTGTCAGCAATCGTCCATTTACTTCCATTGGAGCCCATTGAGGTCGATTGTCACTTTGTTTTGATTGAAAATTTCCAAAGTATATCTTCCGAATTTGAAGTCGAATCTCATCAATTCTTATATATTTGAGTGAGTTTGCAACTAACTTTGTCAGCAATTGTCGATTTACATCTATGAAGCCCATTGAGGTCAATTGTCACTTTGTGTTGTTTGAAAATTTTCGAAGTCTCTCTTCCGAATTTGAAGTCGAATCCCATCAATTCTTATATTTTCGAGTGAGTTTGCAACTAACTTTGTCAGCAATCGTCGATTTACATCTATGAAGCCCATTGAGGTCGATTGTCACTTTGTGTTGTTTGAAAACTTTTAAAGTCTATCTTCCGAATTTGAAGTCGAATCTTATCAATTCTTATATATTTGAGAGAGATTGAAACTAACTTTGTCAGCAATCGTCCATTCACTTCCATTGAAGCCCATTGAGGTCGATTGTCACTTTGTATTGATTGAAACTTTTTAAAGTCTTTCCTCCGAATTTGAAGTCGAATCTCATCAGTTCTTATATATTTGAGTAAATTTTCAACTAACTTTGTCAGCAATCTTCGATTCACTTCCATTGAAGCCCATTGAGGTCGATTGTCACTTTGTGTTGTTTAAAAATTTTCAAAGTCTATCTTCCGAATTTGGAGTCGAATCTCATCAATTCTTATATATTTGAGTGAGTTTGCAACTAACTTTGTCAGCAATCGTCGATTTACATCCGTTGAAGCCCATTGAGGTCGATTGTCACTTTGTGTTGTTTGAAAATTTTTAAAGTCTATCTTCCGAATTTGAAGTCGAATCTCATCAATTCTTATATTTTTGAGTGAGTTTGCAACTAACTTTGTCAGCAATCGTCGATTTACATCTATGAAGCCCATTGAGGTCGATTGTCACTTTATGTTGTTTGAAAATTTTCGAAGTCTATCTTCCGAATTCGAAGTCGAATCTCATCAATTCTTATATATTTGAGAGAGATTGCAACTAACTTTGTCAGCAATCGTCCATTTACTTCCATTGGAGCCCATTGAGGTCGATTGTCACTTTGTTTTGATTGAAACTTTTTAAAGTCTTTCCTATGAATTTGAAGTCGAATCTCATCAGTTCTTATATATTTGAGTAAATTTTCAACTAACTTTGTCAGCAATCTTCGATTCACTTCCATTGAAGCCCATTGAGGTCGATTGTCACTTTGTGTTGTTTAAAAATTTTCAAAGTCTATCTTCTGAATTTGAAGTCGAATCTCATCAATTCTTATATATTTGAGTGAGTTTGCGACTAACTTTGTCAGCAATCGTCGATTTACATCCGTTGAAGCCCATTGAGGTCGATTGTTACTTTGTGTTGTTTGAAAATTTTTAAAGTCTATCTTCCGAATTTGAAGTCGAATCTCATCAATTCTCATATATTTGGGTGAGTTTGCAACTAACTTTGTCAGCAATTGTCGATTTACATCTATGAAGCCCATTGAGGTCAATTGTCACTTTGTGTTGTTTGAAAATTTTCGAAGTCTATCTTCCGAATTTGAAGTCGAATCTCATCAATTCTTATATTTTTGAGTGAGTTTGCAACTAACTTCGTCAGCAATCGTCGATTTACATCTATGAAGCCCATTGATGTCGATTGTCACTTTATGTTGTTTAAAAATTTTTGAAGTCTATCTTCCGAATTCGAAGTCGAATCTCATCAATTCTTATATATTTGAGAGAGATTGCAACTAACTTTGTCAGCAATCGTCCATTTACTTCCATTGGAGCCCATTGAGGTCGATTGTCACTTTGTTTTGATTGAAAATTTCCAAAGTATATCTTCCGAATTTGAAGTCGAATCTCATCAATTCTTATATATTTGAGTGAGTTTGCAACTAACTTTTTCAGCAATTGTCGATTTACATCTATGAAGCCCATTGAGGTCAATTGTCACTTTGTGTTGTTTGAAAATTTTCGAAGTCTCTCTTCCGAATTTGAAGTCGAATCCCATCAATTCTTATATTTTCGAGTGAGCTTGCAACTAACTTTGTCAGCAATCGTCGATTTACATCTATGAAGCCCATTGAGGTCGATTGTCACTTTGTGTTGTTTGAAAACTTTTGAAGTCTATCTTCCGAATTTGAAGTCGAATCTTATCAATTCTTATATATTTGAGAGAGATTGAAACTAACTTTGTCAGCAATCGTCCATTCACTTCCATTGAAGCCCATTGAGGTCGATTGTCACTTTGTATTGATTGAAACTTTTTAAAGTCTTTCCTCCGAATTTGAAGTCGAATCTCATCAGTTCTTATATATTTGAGTAAATTTTCAACTAACTTTGTCAGCAATCTTCGATTCACTTCCATTGAAGCCCATTGAGGTCGATTGTCACTTTGTGTTGTTTAAAAATTTTCAAAGTCTATCTTCCGAATTTGGAGTCGAATCTCATCAATTCTTATATATTTGAGTGAGTTTGCGACTAACTTTGTCAGCAATCGTCCATTTACTTCCATTGAAGCCCATTGAGGTCGATTGTCACTTTGTATTGATTGAAAATTTTCAAAGTCTATCTTCCGAATTTTAAGTCGAATCTCATCAATTCTCATATATTTGAGTGAGTTTGCAACTAACTTTGTCAGCAATCGTCGATTTACATCCATTGAAGCCCATTGAGGTCGATTGTCACTTTGTGTTGTTTGAAAACTTTTAAAGTCTTTCTTCCGAATTTGAAGTCGAATCTTATCAATTCTTATATATTTGAGAGAGATTGCAACTAACTTTGTCAGCAATCGTCCATTTACTTCCATTGAAGCCCATTGAGGTCGATTGTCACTTTGTATTGATTGAAACTTTTTAAAGTCTTTCCTCCGAATTTGAAGTCGAATCTCATCAGTTCTTATATATTTGAGTAAATTTTCAACTAACTTTGTCAGCAATCTTCGATTCACTTCCATTGAAGCCCATTGAGGTCGATTGTCACTTTGTGTTGTTTAAAAATTTTCAAAGTCTATCTTCCGAATTTGGAGTCGAATCTCATCAATTCTTATATATTTGAGTGAGTTTGCAACTAACTTTGTCAGCAATCGTCGATTCACATCCGTTGAAGCCCATTGAGGTCGATTGTCACTTTGTGTTGTTTGAAAATTTTTGAAGTCTAGCTTCCGAATTTGAAGTCGAATCTCATCAATTCTTATATATTTGAGTGAGTTTGCAACTAACTTTGTCAGCAATTGTCGATTTACATCTATGAAGCCCATTAAGGTCAATTGTCACTTTGTGTTGTTTGAAAATTTTCGAAGTCTATCTTCCGAATTTGAAGTCGAATCTCATCAATTCTTATAATTTTGAGTGAGTTTGCAACTAACTTTGTCAGCAATCGTCGATTTACATCTATGAAGCCCATTGAGGTCGATTGTCACTTTATGTTGTTTGAAAATTTTCGAAGTCTATCTTCCGAATTCGAAGTCGAATCTCATCAATTCTTATATATTTGAGAGAGATTGCAACTAACTTTGTTAGCAATCGTCCATTTACTTCCATTGGAGCCCATTGAGGTCGATTGTCACTTTGTTTTGATTGAAAATTTCCAAAGTATATCTTTCGAATTTGAAGTCGAATCTCATCAATTCTTATATATTTGAGTGAGTTTGCAACTAACTTTGTCAGATATCGTCGATTTACATTTATTGAAGCCCATTGTTGTCGATTGTCACTATGTGTTGTTAAAAAATTTTCAAAGTCTATCTTCCGAATTTGAAGTCGAATCTCATCAATTCTTATATATTTGAGTGAGTTTGCGACTAACTTTGTCAGCAATCGTCCATTTACTTCCATTGAAGCCCATTGAGGTCGATTGTCACTTTGTATTGATTGAAAATTTTCAAAGTCTATCTTCCGAATTTTAAGTCGAATCTCATCAATTCTCATATATTTGAGTGAGTTTGCAACTAACTTTGTCAGCAATCGTCGATTTACATCCATTGAAGCCCATTGAGGTCGATTGTCACTTTGTGTTGTTTGAAAACTTTTAAAGTTTATCTTCCGAATTTGAAGTCGAATCTTATCAATTCTTATATATTTGAGAGAGATTGCAACTAAGTTTGTCCGCAATCGTCCATTTACTTCCATGGAAGCCCATTGAGGTCGATTGTCACTTTGTATTGATTGAAAATTTTCAAAGTCTTTCCTTCGAATTTGAAGTCGAATTTCATCAGTTCTTATATATTTGAGTAAATTTTCAACTAACCTTGTCAGCAATCTTCGATTCACTTCCATTGAAGCCCATTGAGGTCGATTGTCACTTTGTGTTGTTTGAAAATTTTCGAAGTCTATCTTCCGAATTTGAAGTCGAATATCATCAATTCTTATATTTTTGAGTGAGTTTGCAACTAACTTGTCAGCAATCGTCGATTTACATCTATGAAGCCCATTGAGGTCGATTGTCACTTTATGTTGTTTGAAAACTTTTAAAGTCTTTCCTCCGAATTTGAAGTCGAATCTCATCAATTCTTATATATTTGAGTAAATTTTCAACTAACTATGTCAGCAATCTTCGATTCACTTCCATTGAAGCCCATTGAGGTCGATTGTTACTTTGTATTGATTGAAAATTTTCAAAGTATATCTTCCGAATTTGAAGTCGAATCTCATCAATTCTTATATATTTGAGTGAGTTTGCGACTAACTTTGTCAGCAATCGTTGATTCACATCCGTTGAAGCCCATTGAGGTCGATTGTCACATTGTGTTGTTTGAAAATTTTCAAAGTCTATCTTCCGAATTTGAAGTCGAATCTCATCAATTCTTATTTATTTGAGTAAATTTTCAACTAACTATGTCAGCAATCTTCGATTCACTTCCATTGAAGCCCATTGAGGTCGATTGTTACTTTGTATTGATTGAAAATTTTCAAAGTATATCTTCCGAATTTGAAGTCGAATCTCATCAATTCTTATATATTTGAGTGAGTTTGCGACTAACTTTGTCAGCAATCTTCGATTCACTTCCATTGAAGCCCATTGAGGTCGATTGTCACTTTGTGTTGTTTAAAAATTTTCAAAGTCTATCTTCCGAATTTGGAGTCGAATCTCATCAATTCTTATATATTTGAGTGAGTTTGCAACTAACTTTGTCAGCAATCGTCGATTTACATCCGTTGAAGCCCATTGAGATCGATTGTCACTTTGTGTTGTTTGAAAATTTTTAAAGTCTATCTTCCGAATTTGAAGTCGAATCTCATCAATTCTTATATTTTTGAGTGAGTTTGCAACTAACTTTGTCAGCAATCGTCGATTTACATCTATGAAGCCCATTGAGGTCGATTGTCACTTTATGTTGTTTGAAAATTTTCGAAGTCTATCTTCCGAATTCGAAGTCGAATCTCATCAATTCTTATATATTTGAGAGAGATTGCAACTAACTTTGTCAGCAATCGTCCATTTACTTCCATTGGAGCCCATTGAGGTCGATTGTCACTTTGTTTTGATTGAAACTTTTTAAAGTCTTTCCTCCGAATTTGAAGTCGAATCTCATCAGTTCTTATATATTTGAGTAAATTTTCAACTAACTTTGTCAGCAATCTTCGATTCACTTCCATTGAAGCCCATTGAGGTCGATTGTCACTTTGTGTTGTTTAAAAATTTTCAAAGTCTATCTTCTGAATTTGAAGTCGAATCTCATCAATTCTTATATATTTGAGTGAGTTTGCGACTAACTTTGTCAGCAATCGTCGATTTACATCCGTTGAAGCCCATTGAGGTCGATTGTTACTTTGTGTTGTTTGAAAATTTTTAAAGTCTATCTTCCGAATTTGAAGTCGAATCTCATCAATTCTCATATATTTGGGTGAGTTTGCAACTAACTTTGTCAGCAATTGTCGATTTACATCTATGAAGCCCATTGAGGTCAATTGTCACTTTGTGTTGTTTGAAATATTTCGAAGTCTATCATCCGAATTTGAAGTCGAATCTCATCAATTCTTATATTTTTGAGTGAGTTTGCAACTAACTTTGTCAGCAATCGTCGATTTACATCTATGAAGCCCATTGATGTCGATTGTCACTTTATGTTGTTTAAAAATTTTTGAAGTCTATCTTCCGAATTCGAAGTCGAATCTCATCAATTCTTATATATTTGAGAGAGATTGCAACTAACTTTGTCAGCAATCGTCCATTTACTTCCATTGGAGCCCATTGAGGTCGATTGTCACTTTGTTTTGATTGAAAATTTCCAAAGTATATCTTCCGAATTTGAAGTCGAATCTCATCAATTCTTATATATTTGAGTGAGTTTGCAACTAACTTTGTCAGCAATTGTCGATTTACATCTATGAAGCCCATTGAGGTCAATTGTCACTTTGTGTTGTTTGAAAATTTTCGAAGTCTCTCTTCCGAATTTGAAGTCGAATCCCATCAATTCTTATATTTTCGAGTGAGTTTGCAACTAACTTTGTCAGCAATCGTCGATTTACATCTATGAAGCCCATTGAGGTCGATTGTCACTTTGTGTTGTTTGAAAACTTTTAAAGTCTATCTTCCGAATTTGAAGTCGAATCTTATCAATTCTTATATATTTGAGAGAGATTGAAACTAACTTTGTCAGCAATCGTCCATTCACTTCCATTGAAGCCCATTGAGGTCGATTGTCACTTTGTATTGATTGAAACTTTTTAAAGTCTTTCCTCCGAATTTGAAGTCGAATCTCATCAGTTCTTATATATTTGAGTAAATTTTCAACTAACTTTGTCAGCAATCTTCGATTCACTTCCATTGAAGCCCATTGAGGTCGATTGTCACTTTGTGTTGTTTAAAAATTTTCAAAGTCTATCTTCCGAATTTGAAGTCGAATCTCATCAATTCTTATATATTTGAGTGAGTTTGCGACTAACTTTGTCAGCAATCGTCCATTTACATCTATGAAGCCCATTGAGGTCGATTGTCACTTTGTGTTGTTTGAAAACTTTTAAAGTCTATCTTCCGAATTCGAAGTCGAATCTCATCAATTCTTATATATTTGAGAGAGATTGCAACTAACTTTGTCAGCAATCGTCCATTTACTTCCATTGGAGCCCATTGAGGTCGATTGTCACTTTGTTTTGATTGAAACTTTTTAAAGTCTTTCCTCCGAATTTGAAGTCGAATCTCATCAGTTCTTATATATTTGAGTAAATTTTCAACTAACTTTGTCAGCAATCTTCGATTCACTTCCATTGAAGCCCATTGAGGTCGATTGTCACTTTGTGTTGTTTAAAAATTTTCAAAGTCTATCTTCCGAATTTGAAGTCGAATCTCATCAATTCTTATATATTTGAGTGAGTTTGCGACTAACTTTGTCAGCAATCGTCCATTTACTTCCATTGAAGCCCATTGAGGTCGATTGTCACTTTGTATTGATTGAAAATTTTCAAAGTCTATCTTCCGAATTTTAAGTCGAATCTCATCAATTCTCATATATTTGAGTGAGTTTGCAACTAACTTTGTCAGCAATCGTCGATTTACATCCATTGAAGCCCATTGAGGTCGATTGTCACTTTGTGTTGTTTGAAAACTTTTAAAGTCTATCTTCCGAATTTGAAGTCGAATCTTATCAATTCTTATATATTTGAGAGAGATTGCAACTAACTTTGTCAGCAATCGTCCATTTACTTCCATTGAAGCCCATTGAGGTCGATTGTCACTTTGTATTGATTGAAACTTTTTAAAGTCTTTCCTCCGAATTTGAAGTCGAATCTCATCAGTTCTTATATATTTGAGTAAATTTTCAACTAACTTTGTCAGCAATCTTCGATTCACTTCCATTGAAGCCCATTGAGGTCGATTGTCACTTTATGTTGTTTAAAAATTTTCAAAGTCTATCTTCCGAATTTGGAGTCGAATCTCATCAATTCTTATATATTTGAGTGAGTTTGCAACTAACTTTGTCAGCAATCGTCGATTCACATCCGTTGAAGCCCATTGAGGTCGATTGTCACTTTGTGTTGTTTGAAAATTTTTAAAGTCTAGCTTCCGAATTTGAAGTCGAATCTCATCAATTCTTATATATTTGAGTGAGTTTGCAACTAACTTTGTCAGCAATTGTCGATTTACATCTATGAAGCCCATTAAGGTCAATTGTCACTTTGTGTTGTTTGAAAATTTTCGAAGTCTATCTTCCGAATTTGAAGTCGAATCTCATCAATTCTTATAATTTTGAGTGAGTTTGCAACTAACTTTGTCAGCAATCGTCGATTTACATCTATGAAGCCCATTGAGGTCGATTGTCACTTTATGTTGTTTGAAAATTTTCGAAGTCTATCTTCCGAATTCGAAGTCGAATCTCATCAATTCTTATATATTTGAGAGAGATTGCAACTAACTTTGTTAGCAATCGTCCATTTACTTCCATTGGAGCCCATTGAGGTCGATTGTCACTTTGTTTTGATTGAAAATTTCCAAAGTATATCTTTCGAATTTGAAGTCGAATCTCATCAATTCTTATATATTTGAGTGAGTTTGCAACTAACTTTGTCAGATATCGTCGATTTACATTTATTGAAGCCCATTGTTGTCGATTGTCACTATGTGTTGTTAAAAAATTTTCAAAGTCTATCTTCCGAATTTGAAGTCGAATCTCATCAATTCTTATATATTTGAGTGAGTTTGCGACTAACTTTGTCAGCAATCGTCCATTTACTTCCATTGAAGCCCATTGAGGTCGATTGTCACTTTGTATTGATTGAAAATTTTCAAAGTCTATCTTCCGAATTTTAAGTCGAATCTCATCAATTCTCATATATTTGAGTGAGTTTGCAACTAACTTTGTCAGCAATTGTCGATTTACATCTATGAAGCCCATTGAGGTCAATTGTCACTTTGTGTTGTTTGAAAATTTTCGAAGTCTCTCTTCCGAATTTGAAGTCGAATCCCATCAATTCTTATATTTTCGAGTGAGTTTGCAACTAACTTTGTCAGCAATCGTCGATTTACATCTATGAAGCCCATTGAGGTCGATTGTCACTTTGTGTTGTTTGAAAACTTTTAAAGTCTATCTTCCGAATTTGAAGTCGAATCTTATCAATTCTTATATATTTGAGAGAGATTGAAACTAACTTTGTCAGCAATCGTCCATTCACTTCCATTGAAGCCCATTGAGGTCGATTGTCACTTTGTGTTGTTTGAAAATTTTCGAAGTCTATCTTCCGAATTTGAAGTCGAATATCATCAATTCTTATATATTTGAGTGAGTTTGCAACTAACTTGTCAGCAATCGTCGATTTACATCTATGAAGCCCATTGAGGTCGATTGTCACTTTATGTTGTTTGAAAACTTTTAAAGTCTTTCCTCCGAATTTGAAGTCGAATCTCATCAATTCTTATATATTTGAGTAAATTTTCAACTAACTATGTCAGCAATCTTCGATTCACTTCCATTGAAGCCCATTGAGGTCGATTGTTACTTTGTATTGATTGAAAATTTTCAAAGTATATCTTCCGAATTTGAAGTCGAATCTCATCAATTCTTATATATTTGAGTGAGTTTGCGACTAACTTTGTCAGCAATCGTTGATTCACATCCGTTGAAGCCCATTGAGGTCGATTGTCACATTGTGTTGTTTGAAAATTTTCAAAGTCTATCTTCCGAATTTGAAGTCGAATCTCATCAATCCTTATATATTTAAGTGAGTTTGCAACTAACTTTGTCAGCAATCGTCGATTTACTTCTATGAAGCCCATTGAGGTCAATTGTCACTTTGTGTTGTTTGAAAATTTTCGAAGTCTATCTTCCGAATTTGAAGTCGAATATCATCAATTCTTATATATTTGAGTGAGTTTGCAACTAACTTGTCAGCAATCGTCGATTTACATCTATGAAGCCCATTGAGGTCGATTGTCACTTTATGTTGTTTGAAAACTTTTAAAGTCTTTCCTCCGAATTTGAAGTCGAATCTCATCAATTCTTATATATTTGAGTAAATTTTCAACTAACTATGTCAGCAATCTTCGATTCACTTCCATTGAAGCCCATTGAGGTCGATTGTCACTTTGTATTGATTGAAAATTTTCAAAGTCTATCTTCAGAAATTGAAGTCGAATCTCATCAATTCTTATATATTTGAGTGAGTTTGCGACTAACTTTGTCAGCAATCTTCGATTCACTTCCATTGAAGCCCATTGAGGTCGATTGTCACTTTGTGTTGTTTAAAAATTTTCAAAGTCTATCTTCCGAATTTGGAGTCGAATCTCATCAATTCTTATATATTTGAGTGAGTTTGCAACTAACTTTGTCAGCAATCGTCGATTTACATCCGTTGAAGCCCATTGAGATCGATTGTCACTTTGTGTTGTTTGAAAATTTTTAAAGTCTATCTTCCGAATTTGAAGTCGAATCTCATCAATTCTTATATTTTTGAGTGAGTTTGCAACTAACTTTGTCAGCAATCGTCGATTTATATCTATGAAGCCCATTGAGGTCGATTGTCACTTTATGTTGTTTGAAAATTTTCGAAGTCTATCTTCCGAATTCGAAGTCGAATCTCATCAATTCTTATATATTTGAGAGAGATTGCAACTAACTTTGTCAGCAATCGTCCATTTACTTCCATTGGAGCCCATTGAGGTCGATTGTCACTTTGTTTTGATTGAAACTTTTTAAAGTCTTTCCTCCGAATTTGAAGTCGAATCTCATCAGTTCTTATATATTTGAGTAAATTTTCAACTAACTTTGTCAGCAATCTTCGATTCACTTCCATTGAAGCCCATTGAGGTCGATTGTCACTTTGTGTTGTTTAAAAATTTTCAAAGTCTATCTTCTGAATTTGAAGTCGAATCTCATCAACTCTTATATATTTGAGTGAGTTTGCGACTAACTTTGTCAGCAATCGTCGATTTACATCCGTTGAAGCCCATTGAGGTCGATTGTTACTTTGTGTTGTTTGAAAATTTTTAAAGTCTATCTTCCGAATTTGAAGTCGAATCTCATCAATTCTCATATATTTGGGTGAGTTTGCAACTAACTTTGTCAGCAATTGTCGATTTACATCTATGAAGCCCATTGAGGTCAATTGTCACTTTGTGTTGTTTGAAATATTTCGAAGTCTATCATCCGAATTTGAAGTCGAATCTCATCAATTCTTATATTTTTGAGTGAGTTTGCAACTAACTTTGTCAGCAATCGTCGATTTACATCTATGAAGCCCATTGATGTCGATTGTCACTTTATGTTGTTTAAAAATTTTTGAAGTCTATCTTCCGAATTCGAAGTCGAATCTCATCAATTCTTATATATTTGAGAGAGATTGCAACTAACTTTGTCAGCAATCGTCCATTTACTTCCATTGGAGCCCATTGAGGTCGATTGTCACTTTGTTTTGATTGAAAATTTCCAAAGTATATCTTCCGAATTTGAAGTCGAATCTCATCAATTCTTATATATTTGAGTGAGTTTGCAACTAACTTTGTCAGCAATTGTCGATTTACATCTATGAAGCCCATTGAGGTCAATTGTCACTTTGTGTTGTTTGAAAATTTTCGAAGTCTCTCTTCCGAATTTGAAGTCGAATCCCATCAATTCTTATATTTTCGAGTGAGTTTGCAACTAACTTTGTCAGCAATCGTCGATTTACATCTATGAAGCCCATTGAGGTCGATTGTCACTTTGTGTTGTTTGAAAACTTTTAAAGTCTATCTTCCGAATTTGAAGTCGAATCTTATCAATTCTTATATATTTGAGAGAGATTGAAACTAACTTTGTCAGCAATCGTCCATTCACTTCCATTGAAGCCCATTGAGGTCGATTGTCACTTTGTATTGATTGAAACTTTTTAAAGTCTTTCCTCCGAATTTGAAGTCGAATCTCATCAGTTCTTATATATTTGAGTAAATTTTCAACTAACTTTGTCAGCAATCTTCGATTCACTTCCATTGAAGCCCATTGAGGTCGATTGTCACTTTGTGTTGTTTAAAAATTTTCAAAGTCTATCTTCCGAATTTGAAGTCGAATCTCATCAATTCTTATATATTTGAGTGAGTTTGCGACTAACTTTGTCAGCAATCGTCCATTTACATCTATGAAGCCCATTGAGGTCGATTGTCACTTTGTGTTGTTTGAAAACTTTTAAAGTCTATCTTCCGAATTCGAAGTCGAATCTCATCAATTCTTATATATTTGAGAGAGATTGCAA
Source organism: Diorhabda elongata (assembly GCA_026230145.1). Classification (NCBI taxonomy): domain Eukaryota; kingdom Metazoa; phylum Arthropoda; class Insecta; order Coleoptera; family Chrysomelidae; genus Diorhabda; species Diorhabda elongata. The sequence goes on from CM047936.1 coordinate 11,762,442, forward strand.
CTAACTTTGTCAGCAATCGTCCATTTACTTCCATTGGAGCCCATTGAGGTCGATTGTCACTTTGTTTTGATTGAAACTTTTTAAAGTCTTTCCTCCGAATTTGAAGTCGAATCTCATCAGTTCTTATATATTTGAGTAAATTTTCAACTAACTTTGTCAGCAATCTTCGATTCACTTCCATTGAAGCCCATTGAGGTCGATTGTCACTTTGTGTTGTTTAAAAATTTTCAAAGTCTATCTTCCGAATTTGAAGTCGAATCTCATCAATTCTTATATATTTGAGTGAGTTTGCGACTAACTTTGTCAGCAATCGTCCATTTACTTCCATTGAAGCCCATTGAGGTCGATTGTCACTTTGTATTGATTGAAAATTTTCAAAGTCTATCTTCCGAATTTTAAGTCGAATCTCATCAATTCTCATATATTTGAGTGAGTTTGCAACTAACTTTGTCAGCAATCGTCGATTTACATCCATTGAAGCCCATTGAGGTCGATTGTCACTTTGTGTTGTTTGAAAACTTTTAAAGTCTATCTTCCGAATTTGAAGTCGAATCTTATCAATTCTTATATATTTGAGAGAGATTGCAACTAACTTTGTCAGCAATCGTCCATTTACTTCCATTGAAGCCCATTGAGGTCGATTGTCACTTTGTATTGATTGAAACTTTTTAAAGTCTTTCCTCCGAATTTGAAGTCGAATCTCATCAGTTCTTATATATTTGAGTAAATTTTCAACTAACTTTGTCAGCAATCTTCGATTCACTTCCATTGAAGCCCATTGAGGTCGATTGTCACTTTATGTTGTTTAAAAATTTTCAAAGTCTATCTTCCGAATTTGGAGTCGAATCTCATCAATTCTTATATATTTGAGTGAGTTTGCAACTAACTTTGTCAGCAATCGTCGATTCACATCCGTTGAAGCCCATTGAGATCGATTGTCACTTTGTGTTGTTTGAAAATTTTTAAAGTCTAGCTTCCGAATTTGAAGTCGAATCTCATCAATTCTTATATATTTGAGTGAGTTTGCAACTAACTTTGTCAGCAATTGTCGATTTACATCTATGAAGCCCATTAAGGTCAATTGTCACTTTGTGTTGTTTGAAAATTTTCGAAGTCTATCTTCCGAATTTGAAGTCGAATCTCATCAATTCTTATAATTTTGAGTGAGTTTGCAACTAACTTTGTCAGCAATCGTCGATTTACATCTATGAAGCCCATTGAGGTCGATTGTCACTTTATGTTGTTTGAAAATTTTCGAAGTCTATCTTCCGAATTCGAAGTCGAATCTCATCAATTCTTATATATTTGAGAGAGATTGCAACTAACTTTGTTAGCAATCGTCCATTTACTTCCATTGGAGCCCATTGAGGTCGATTGTCACTTTGTTTTGATTGAAAATTTCCAAAGTATATCTTTCGAATTTGAAGTCGAATCTCATCAATTCTTATATATTTGAGTGAGTTTGCAACTAACTTTGTCAGATATCGTCGATTTACATTTATTGAAGCCCATTGTTGTCGATTGTCACTATGTGTTGTTAAAAAATTTTCAAAGTCTATCTTCCGAATTTGAAGTCGAATCTCATCAATTCTTATATATTTGAGTGAGTTTGCGACTAACTTTGTCAGCAATCGTCCATTTACTTCCATTGAAGCCCATTGAGGTCGATTGTCACTTTGTATTGATTGAAAATTTTCAAAGTCTATCTTCCGAATTTTAAGTCGAATCTCATCAATTCTCATATATTTGAGTGAGTTTGCAACTAACTTTGTCAGCAATCGTCGATTTACATCTATGAAGCCCATTGAGGTCGATTGTCACTTTGTGTTGTTTGAAAACTTTTAAAGTCTATCTTCCGAATTTGAAGTCGAATCTTATCAATTCTTATATATTTGAGAGAGATTGAAACTAACTTTGTCAGCAATCGTCCATTCACTTCCATTGAAGCCCATTGAGGTCGATTGTCACTTTGTGTTGTTTGAAAATTTTCGAAGTCTATCTTCCGAATTTGAAGTCGAATATCATCAATTCTTATATATTTGAGTGAGTTTGCAACTAACTTGTCAGCAATCGTCGATTTACATCTATGAAGCCCATTGAGGTCGATTGTCACTTTATGTTGTTTGAAAACTTTTAAAGTCTTTCCTCCGAATTTGAAGTCGAATCTCATCAATTCTTATATATTTGAGTAAATTTTCAACTAACTATGTCAGCAATCTTCGATTCACTTCCATTGAAGCCCATTGAGGTCGATTGTTACTTTGTATTGATTGAAAATTTTCAAAGTATATCTTCCGAATTTGAAGTCGAATCTCATCAATTCTTATATATTTGAGTGAGTTTGCGACTAACTTTGTCAGCAATCGTTGATTCACATCCGTTGAAGCCCATTGAGGTCGATTGTCACATTGTGTTGTTTGAAAATTTTCAAAGTCTATCTTCCGAATTTGAAGTCGAATCTCATCAATTCTTATATATTTAAGTGAGTTTGCAACTAACTTTGTCAGCAATCGTCGATTTACTTCTATGAAGCCCATTGAGGTCAATTGTCACTTTGTGTTGTTTGAAAATTTTCGAAGTCTATCTTCCGAATTTGAAGTCGAATATCATCAATTCTTATATATTTGAGTGAGTTTGCAACTAACTTGTCAGCAATCGTCGATTTACATCTATGAAGCCCATTGAGGTCGATTGTCACTTTATGTTGTTTGAAAACTTTTAAAGTCTTTCCTCCGAATTTGAAGTCGAATCTCATCAATTCTTATATATTTGAGTAAATTTTCAACTAACTATGTCAGCAATCTTCGATTCACTTCCATTGAAGCCCATTGAGGTCGATTGTCACTTTGTATTGATTGAAAATTTTCAAAGTCTATCTTCAGAAATTGAAGTCGAATCTCATCAATTCTTATAGATTTGAGTGAGTTCGCAACTATCTTTGTCAGATATCGTCGATTTACATTTATTGAAGCCCATTGAGGTCGATTGTCACTTTGTGTTGTTTGAAAATTTTCGAAGTCTTTCCTCCGAATTTTAAGTCGAATCTCATCAATTCTCATATATTTAAGTGAGTTTGCAACTAACTTTGTCAGAAATCGTCGATTTACATCCATTGAAGCCCATTGAGGTCGATTGTCACTTTGTGTTGTTTGAAAACTTTTAAAGTCTATCTTCCGAATTTGAAGTCGAATCTTATCAATTCTTATATATTTGAGAGAGATTGCAACTAACTTTGTCAGCAATCGTCCATTTACTTCCATTGAAGCCCATTGAGGTCGATTGTCACTTTGTATTGATTGAAACTTTTTAAAGTCTTTCCTCCGAATTTGAAGTCGAATCTCATCAGTTCTTATATATTTGAGTAAATTTTCAACTAACTTTGTCAGCAATCTTCGATTCACTTCCATTGAAGCCCATTGAGGTCGATTGTCACTTTGTGTTGTTTAAAAATTTTTAAAGTCTATCTTCCGAATTTGAAGTCGAATCTCATCAATTTTTATATATTTGAGTGAGTTTGCAACTAACTTTGTCAGCAATCGTCGATTCACATCCGTTGAAGCCCATTGAGGTCGATTGTCACTTTGTGTTGTTTGAAAATTTTTAAAGTCTATCTTCCGAATTTGAAGTCGAATCTCATCAATTTTTATATATTTGAGTGAGTTTGCAACTAACTTTGTCAGCAATTGTCGATTTACATCTATGAAGCCCATTGAGGTCAATTGTCACTTTGTGTTGTTTGAAAATTTTCGAAGTCTATCTTCCGAATTTGAAGTCGAATCTCATCAATTCTTATAATTTTGAGTGAGTTTGCAACTAACTTTGTCAGCAATCGTCGATTTACATCTATGAAGCCCATTGAGGTCGATTGTCACTTTATGTTGTTTGAAAATTTTCGAAGTCTATCTTCCGAATTCGAAGTCGAATCTCATCAATTCTTATATATTTGAGAGAGATTGCAACTAACTTTGTCAGCAATCGTCCATTTACTTCCATTGAAGCACATTGAGGTCGATTGTCACTTTGTATTGATTGAAACTTTTTAAAGTCTTTCCTCCGAATTTGAATTCGAATCTCATCAGTTCTTATATATTTGAGTAAATTTTCAACTAACTTTGTCAGCAATCTTCGATTCACTTCCATTGAAGCCCATTGAGGTCGATTGTCACTTTGTGTTGTTTAAAAATTTTCAAAGTCTATCTTCCGAATTTGGAGTCGAATCTCATCAGTTCTTATATATTTGAGTAAATTTTCAACTAACTTTGTCAGCAATCTTCGATTCACTTCCATTGAAGCCCATTGAGGTCGATTGTCACTTTGTGTTGTTTAAAAATTTTCAAAGTCTATCTTCCGAATTTGGAGTCGAATCTCATCAATTCTTATATATTTGAGTGAGTTTGCAACTAACTTTGTCAGCAATCGTCGATTCACATCCGTTGAAGCCCATTGAGGTCGATTGTCACTTTGTGTTGTTTGAAAATTTTTAAAGTCTATCTTCCGAATTTGAAGTCGAATCTCATCAATTCTTATATATTTGAGTGAGTTTGCAACTAACTTTGTCAGCAATTGTCGATTTACATCTATGAAGCCCATTGAGGTCAATTGTCACTTTGTGTTGTTTGAAAATTTTCGAAGTCTATCTTCCGAATTCGAAGTCGAATCTCATCAATTCTTATATATTTGAGAGAGATTGCAACTAACTTTGTTAGCAATCGTCCATTTACTTCCATTGGAGCCCATTGAGGTCGATTGTCACTTTGTTTTGATTGAAAATTTCCAAAGTATATCTTTCGAATTTGAAGTCGAATCTCATCAATTCTTATATATTTGAGTGAGTTTGCAACTAACTTTGTCAGATATCGTCGATTTACATTTATTGAAGCCCATTGTGGTCGATTGTCACTATGTGTTGTTAAAAAAATTTCAAAGTCTATCTTCCGAATTTGAAGTCGAATCTCATCAATTCTTATATATTTGAGTGAGTTTGCGACTAACTTTGTCAGCAATCGTCCATTTACTTCCATTGAAGCCCATTGAGGTCGATTGTCACTTTGTATTGATTGAAAATTTTCAAAGTCTATCTTCCGAATTTTAAGTCGAATCTCATCAATTCTCATATATTTGAGTGAGTTTGCAACTAACTTTGTCAGCAATCGTCGATTTACATCCATTGAAGCCCATTGAGGTCGATTGTCACTTTGTGTTGTTTCAAAACTTTTAAAGTCTATCTTCCGAATTTGAAGTCGAATCTTATCAATTCTTATATATTTGAGAGAGATTGCAACTAAGTTTGTCCGCAATCGTCCATTTACTTCCATGGAAGCCCATTGAGGTCGATTGTCACTTTGTATTGATTGAAAATTTTCAAAGTCTTTCCTCCGAATTTGAAGTCGAATCTCATCAGTTCTTATATATTTGAGTAAATTTTCAACTAACCTTGTCAGCAATCTTCGATTCACTTCCATTGAAGCCCATTGAGGTCGATTGTCACTTTGTGTTGTTTGAAAATTTTCGAAGTCTATCTTCCGAATTTGAAGTCGAATATCATCAATTCTTATATATTTGAGTGAGTTTGCGACTAACTTTGTCAGCAATCGTCCATTTACTTCCATTGAAGCCCATTGAGGTCGATTGTCACTTTGTATTGATTGAAAATTTTCAAAGTCTATCTTCCGAATTTTAAGTCGAATCTCATCAATTCTCATATATTTGAGTGAGTTTGCAACTAACTTTGTCAGCAATCGTCGATTTACATCCATTGGAGCCCATTGAGGTCGATTGTCACTTTATGTTGTTTGAAAACTTTTAAAGTCTTTCCTCCGAATTTGAAGTCGAATCTCATCAATTCTTATATATTTGAGTAAATTTTCAACTAACTATGTCAGCAATCTTCGATTCACTTCCATTGAAGCCCATTGAGGTCGATTGTCACTTTGTATTGATTGAAAATTTTCAAAGTCTATCTTCAGAAATTGAAGTCGAATCTCATCAATTCTTATAGATTTGAGTGAGTTCGCAACTATCTTTGTCAGATATCGTCGATTTACATTTATTGAAGCCCATTGAGGTCGATTGTCACTTTGTGTTGTTTGAAAATTTTCGAAGTCTTTCCTCCGAATTTTAAGTCGAATCTCATCAATTCTCATATATTTAAGTGAGTTTGCAACTAACTTTGTCAGAAATCGTCGATTTACATCCATTGAAGCCCATTGAGGTCGATTGTCACTTTGTGTTGTTTGAAAACTTTTAAAGTCTATCTTCCGAATTTGAAGTCGAATCTTATCAATTCTTATATATTTGAGAGAGATTGCAACTAACTTTGTCAGCAATCGTCCATTTACTTCCATTGAAGCCCATTGAGGTCGATTGTCACTTTGTATTGATTGAAAATTTTCAAAGTCTTTCCTCCGAATTTGAAGTCGAATCTCATCAGTTCTTATATATTTGAGTAAATTTTCAACTAACCTTGTCAGCAATCTTCGATTCACTTCCATTGAAGCCCATTGAGGTCGATTGTCACTTTGTGTTGTTTGAAAATTTTCGAAGTCTATCTTCCGAATTTGAAGTCGAATATCATCAATTCTTATATATTTGAGTGAGTTTGCAACTAACTTGTCAGCAATCGTCGATTTACATCTATGAAGCCCATTGAGGTCGATTGTCACTTTATGTTGTTTGAAAACTTTTAAAGTCTTTCCTCCGAATTTGAAGTCGAATCTCATCAATTCTTATATATTTGAGTAAATTTTCAACTAACTATGTCAGCAATCTTCGATTCACATCCATTGAAGCCCATTGAGGTCGATTGTTACTTTGTATTGATTGAAAATTTTCAAAGTATATCTTCCGAATTTGAAGTCGAATCTCATCAATTCTTATATATTTGAGTGAGTTTGCGACTAACTTTGTCAGCAATCGTTGATTCACATCCGTTGAAGCCCATTGAGGTCGATTGTCACATTGTGTTGTTTGAAAATTTTTAAAGTCTATCTTCCGAATTTGAAGTCGAATCTTATCAAATCTTATATATTTGAGAGAGATTGCAACTAACTTTGTCAGCAATCGTCCATTTACTTCCATTAAAGCCCATTGAGGTCGATTGTCACTTTGTATTGATTGAAAATTTTCAAAGTCTATCTTCCGAATTTGAAGTCGAGTCTCATCAATTCTTATATATTTAAGTGAGTTTGCAACTAACTTTGTCAGCAATCGTCGATTTACTTCTATGAAGCCCATTGAGGTCAATTGTCACTTTGTGTTGTTTGAAAATTTTCGAAGTCTATCTTCCGAATTTGAAGTCGAATATTATCAATTCTCATATATTTGAGTGAGTTTGCAACTAACTTGTCAGCAATCGTCGATTTACATCAATGAAGCCCATTGAGGTCGATTGTCACTTTATGTTGTTTGAAAACTTTTAAAGTCTTTCCTCCGAATTTGAAGTCGAATCTCATCAATTCTTATATATTTGAGTAAATTTTCAACTAACTATGTCAGCAATCTTCGATTTACTTCCATTGAAGCCCATTGAGGTCGATTGTTACTTTGTATTGATTGAAAATTTTCAAAGTATATCTTCCGAATTTGAAGTCGAATCTCATCAATTCTTATATATTTGAGTGAGTTTGCGACTAACTTTGTCAGCAATCGTTGATTCACATCCGTTGAAGCCCATTGAGGTCGATTGTCACATTGTGTTGTTTGAAAATTTTTAAAGTCTATCTTCCGAATTTGAAGTCGAATCTTATCAAATCTTATATATTTGAGAGAGATTGCAACTAACTTTGTCAGCAATCGTCCATTTACTTCCATTAAAGCCCATTGAGGTCGATTGTCACTTTGTATTGATTGAAAATTTTCAAAGTCTATCTTCCGAATTTGAAGTCGAATCTCATCAATTCTTATATATTTAAGTGAGTTTGCAACTAACTTTGTCAGCAATCGTCCATTTACTTCCATTGAAGCCCATTGAGGTCGATTGTCACTTTGTATTGATTGAAAATTTTCAAAGTCTATCTTCCGAATTTTAAGTCGAATCTCATCAATTCTCATATATTTGAGTGAGTTTGCAACTAACTTTGTCAGCAATCGTCGATTTACATCCATTGAAGCCCATTGAGGTCGATTGTCACTTTGTGTTGTTTCAAAACTTTTAAAGTCTATCTTCCGAATTTGAAGTCGAATCTTATCAATTCTTATATATTTGAGAGAGATTGCAACTAAGTTTGTCCGCAATCGTCCATTTACTTCCATGGAAGCCCATTGAGGTCGATTGTCACTTTGTATTGATTGAAAATTTTCAAAGTCTTTCCTCCGAATTTGAAGTCGAATCTCATCAGTTCTTATATATTTGAGTAAATTTTCAACTAACCTTGTCAGCAATCTTCGATTCACTTCCATTGAAGCCCATTGAGGTCGATTGTCACTTTGTGTTGTTTGAAAATTTTCGAAGTCTATCTTCCGAATTTGAAGTCGAATATCATCAATTCTTATATATTTGAGTGAGTTTGCGACTAACTTTGTCAGCAATCGTCCATTTACTTCCATTGAAGCCCATTGAGGTCGATTGTCACTTTGTATTGATTGAAAATTTTCAAAGTCTATCTTCCGAATTTTAAGTCGAATCTCATCAATTCTCATATATTTGAGTGAGTTTGCAACTAACTTTGTCAGCAATCGTCGATTTACATCCATTGGAGCCCATTGAGGTCGATTGTCACTTTGTGTTGTTTGAAAACTTTTAAAGTCTATCTTCCGAATTTGAAGTCGAATCTTATCAATTCTTATATATTTGAGAGAGATTGCAACTAAGTTTGTCCGCAATCGTCCATTTACTTTCATGGAAGCCCATTGAGGTCGATTGTCACTTTGTGTTGTTTGAAAATTTTCGAAGTCTATCTTCCGAATTTGAAGTCGAATATCATCAATTCTTATATATTTGAGTGAGTTTGCGACTAACTTTGTCAGCAATCGTCCATTTACTTCCATTGAAGCCCATTGAGGTCGATTGTCACTTTGTATTGATTGAAAATTTTCAAAGTCTTTCCTCCGAATTTGAAGTCGAATCTCATCAGTTCTTATATATTTGAGTAAATTTTCAACTAACCTTGTCAGCAATCTTCGATTCACTTCCATTGAAGCCCATTGAGGTCGATTGTCACTTTGTGTTGTTTGAAAATTTTCGAAGTCTATCTTCCGAATTTGAAGTCGAATATCATCAATTCTTATATATTTGAGTGAGTTTGCAACTAACTTGTCAGCAATCGTCGATTTACATCTATGAAGCCCATTGAGGTCGATTGTCACTTTATGTTGTTTGAAAACTTTTAAAGTCTTTCCTCCGAATTTGAAGTCGAATCTCATCAATTCTTATTTATTTGAGTAAATTTTCAACTAACTATGTCAGCAATCTTCGATTCACATCCATTGAAGCCCATTGAGGTCGATTGTTACTTTGTATTGATTGAAAATTTTCAAAGTATATCTTCCGAATTTGAAGTCGAATCTCATCAATTCTTATATATTTGAGTGAGTTTGCGACTAACTTTGTCAGCAATCGTTGATTCACATCCGTTGAAGCCCATTGAGGTCGATTGTCACATTGTGTTGTTTGAAAATTTTTAAAGTCTATCTTCCGAATTTGAAGTCGAATCTTATCAAATCTTATATATTTGAGAGAGATTGCAACTAACTTTGTCAGCAATCGTCCATTTACTTCCATTAAAGCCCATTGAGGTCGATTGTCACTTTGTATTGATTGAAAATTTTCAAAGTCTATCTTCCGAATTTGAAGTCGAGTCTCATCAATTCTTATATATTTAAGTGAGTTTGCAACTAACTTTGTCAGCAATCGTCGATTTACTTCTATGAAGCCCATTGAGGTCAATTGTCACTTTGTGTTGTTTGAAAATTTTCGAAGTCTATCTTCCGAATTTGAAGTCGAATATTATCAATTCTCATATATTTGAGTGAGTTTGCAACTAACTTGTCAGCAATCGTCGATTTACATCTATGAAGCCCATTGAGGTCGATTGTCACTTTATGTTGTTTGAAAACTTTTAAAGTCTTTCCTCCGAATTTGAAGTCGAATCTCATCAATTCTTATATATTTGAGTAAATTTTCAACTAACTATGTCAGCAATCTTCGATTCACATCCATTGAAGCCCATTGAGGTCGATTGTTACTTTGTATTGATTGAAAATTTTCAAAGTATATCTTCCGAATTTGAAGTCGAATCTCATCAATTCTTATATATTTGAGTGAGTTTGCAACTAACTTGTCAGCAATCGTCGATTTACATCTATGAAGCCCATTGAGGTCGATTGTCACTTTATGTTGTTTGAAAACTTTTAAAGTCTTTCCTCCGAATTTGAAGTCGAATCTCATCAATTCTTATTTATTTGAGTAAATTTTCAACTAACTATGTCAGCAATCTTCGATTCACATCCATTGAAGCCCATTGAGGTCGATTGTTACTTTGTATTGATTGAAAATTTTCAAAGTATATCTTCCGAATTTGAAGTCGAATCTCATCAATTCTTATATATTTGAGTGAGTTTGCGACTAACTTTGTCAGCAATCGTTGATTCACATCCGTTGAAGCCCATTGAGGTCGATTGTCACATTGTGTTGTTTGAAAATTTTTAAAGTCTATCTTCCGAATTTGAAGTCGAATCTTATCAAATCTTATATATTTGAGAGAGATTGCAACTAACTTTGTCAGCAATCGTCCATTTACTTCCATTAAAGCCCATTGAGGTCGATTGTCACTTTGTATTGATTGAAAATTTTCAAAGTCTATCTTCCGAATTTGAAGTCGAGTCTCATCAATTCTTATATATTTAAGTGAGTTTGCAACTAACTTTGTCAGCAATCGTCGATTTACTTCTATGAAGCCCATTGAGGTCAATTGTCACTTTGTGTTGTTTGAAAATTTTCGAAGTCTATCTTCCGAATTTGAAGTCGAATATTATCAATTCTCATATATTTGAGTGAGTTTGCAACTAACTTGTCAGCAATCGTCAATTTACATCAATGAAGCCCATTGAGGTCGATTGTCACTTTATGTTGTTTGAAAACTTTTAAAGTCTTTCCTCCGAATTTGAAGTCGAATCTCATCAATTCTTATATATTTGAGTAAATTTTCAACTAACTATGTCAGCAATCTTCGATTCACTTCCATTGAAGCCCATTGAGGTCGATTGTTACTTTGTATTGATTGAAAATTTTCAAAGTATATCTTCCGAATTTGAAGTCGAATCTCATCAATTCTTATATATTTGAGTGAGTTTGCGACTAACTTTGTCAGCAATCGTTGATTCACATCCGTTGAAGCCCATTGAGGTCGATTGTCACATTGTGTTGTTTGAAAATTTTTAAAGTCTATCTTCCGAATTTGAAGTCGAATCTTATCAAATCTTATATATTTGAGAGAGATTGCAACTAACTTTGTCAGCAATCGTCCATTTACTTCCATTAAAGCCCATTGAGGTCGATTGTCACTTTGTATTGATTGAAAATTTTCAAAGTCTATCTTCCGAATTTGAAGTCGAATCTCATCAATTCTTATATATTTAAGTGAGTTTGCAACTAACTTTGTCAGCAATCGTCGATTTACTTCTATGAAGCCCATTGAGGTCAATTGTCACTTTGTGTTGTTTGAAAATTTTCGAAGTCTATCTTCCGAATTTGAAGTCGAATATTATCAATTCTTATATATTTGAGTGAGTTTGCAACTAACTTGTCAGCAATCGTCGATTTACATCTATGAAGCCCATTGAGGTCGATTGTCACTTTATGTTGTTTGAAAACTTTTGAAGTCTTTCCTCCGAATTTGAAGTCGAATCTCATCAATTCTTATTTATTTGAGTAAATTTTCAACTAACTATGTCAGCAATCTTCGATTCACTTCCATTGAAGCCCATTGAGGTCGATTGTTACTTTGTATTGATTGAAAATTTTCAAAGTATACTTCCGAATTTGAAGTCGAATCTCATCAATTCTTATATATTTGAGTGAGTTTGCGACTAACTTTGTCAGCAATCGTTGATTCACATCCGTTGAAGCCCATTGAGGTCGATTGTCACATTGTGTTGTTTGAAAATTTTTAAAGTCTATCTTCCGAATTTGAAGTCGAATCTTATCAAATCTTATATATTTGAGAGAGATTGCAACTAACTTTGTCAGCAATCGTCCATTTACTTCCATTAAAGCCCATTGAGGTCGATTGTCACTTTGTATTGATTGAAAATTTTCAAAGTCTATCTTCCGAATTTGAAGTCGAATCTCATCAATTCTTATATATTTAAGTGAGTTTGCAACTAACTTTGTCAGCAATCGTCGATTTACTTCTATGAAGCCCATTGAGGTCAATTGTCACTTTGTGTTGTTTGAAAATTTTCGAAGTCTATCTCCCGAATTTGAAGTCGAATATTATCAATTCTTATATATTTGAGTGAGTTTGCAACTAACTTGTCAGCAATCGTCGATTTACATCTATGAAGCCCATTGAGGTCGATTGTCACTTTATGTTGTTTGAAAACTTTTGAAGTCTTTCCTCCGAATTTGAAGTCGAATCTCATCAATTCTTATTTATTTGAGTAAATTTTCAACTAACTATGTCAGCAATCTTCGATTCACTTCCATTGAAGCCCATTGAGGTCGATTGTCACTTTGTATTGATTGAAAATTTTCAAAGTCTATCTTCAGAATTTGAAGTCGAATCTCATCAATTCTTATAGATTTGAGTGAGATCGCAACTATCTTTGTCAAATATCGTCGATTTACATTTATTGAAGCCCATTGAGGTCGATTGTCACTTTGTGTTTTTTGAAAATTTTCGAAGTCTATCTTCCGAATTTGAAGCGGAATCTTATCAATTCTTATATATTTGAGAGAGATTGCAACTAACGTTGTCAGCAATCGTCCATTTACTTCCATTGAAGCCCATTGAGGTCGATTGTCACTTTGTATTGATTGAAAATTTTCAACTTGTCAGCAATCGTCGATTTACATCTATGAAGCCCATTGAGGTCGATTGTCACTTTATGTTGTTTGAAAACTTTTAAAGTCTTTCCTCCGAATTTGAAGTCGAATCTCATCAATTCTTATATATTTGAGTAAATTTTCAACTAACTATGTCAGCAATCTTCGATTCACTTCCATTGAAGCCCATTGAGGTCGATTGTTACTTTGTATTGATTGAAAATTTTCAAAGTATATCTTCCGAATTTGAAGTCGAATCTCATCAATTCTTATATATTTGAGTGAGTTTGCGACTAACTTTGTCAGCAATCGTTGATTCACATCCGTTGAAGCCCATTGAGGTCGATTGTCACATTGTGTTGTTTGAAAATTTTTAAAGTCTATCTTCCGAATTTGAAGTCGAATCTCATCAATTCTTATATATTTGAGTGAGTTTGCGACTAACTTTGTCAGCAATCGTCCATTTACTTCCATTGAAGCCCATTGAGGTCGATTGTCACTTTGTCTTGTTTGAAAACTTTTAAAGTCTATCTTCCGAATTTGAAGTCGAATCTCATCAATTCTTATATTTTTGAGTGAGTTTGCAACTAACTTTGTCAGCAATCGTCGATTTACATCTATGAAGCCCATTGAGGTCGATTGTCACTTTATGTTGTTTGAAAATTTTCGAAGTCTATCTTCCGAATTCGAAGTCGAATCTCATCAATTCTTATATATTTGAGAGAGATTGCAACTAACTTTGTCAGCAATCGTCCATTTACTTCCATTGAAGCCCATTGAGGTCGATTGTCACTTTGTATTGATTGAAACTTTTTAAAGTCTTTCCTCCGAATTTGAAGTCGAATCTCATCAGTTCTTATATATTTGCGTAAATTTTCAACTAACTTTGTCAGCAATCTTCGATTCACTTCCATTGAAGCCCATTGAGGTCGATTGTCACTTTGTGTTGTTTAAAAATTTTCAAAGTCTATCTTCCGAATTTGAAGTCGAATCTCATCAATTCTTATAATTTTGAGTGAGTTTGCAACTAACTTTGTCAGCAATCGTCGATTTACAACTATGAAGCCCATTGAGGTCGATTGTCACTTTATGTTGTTTGAAAATTTTCGAAGTCTATCTTCCGAATTCGAAGTCGAATCTCATCAATTCTCATATATTTAAGAGAGATTGCAACTAACTTTGTCAGCAATCGTCCATTTACTTCCATTGGAGCCCATTGAGGTCGATTGTCACTTTGTTTTGATTGAAAATTTCCAAAGTATATCTTTCGAATTTGAAGTCGAATCTCATCAATTCTTATATATTTGAGTGAGTTTGCAACTAACTTTGTCAGATATCGTCGATTTACATTTATTGAAGCCCATTGTGGTCGATTGTCACTTGTGTTGTTAAAAAATTTTCAAAGTCTATCTTCCGAATTTGAAGTCGAATCTCATCAATTCTTATATATTTGAGTGAGTTTGCGACTAACTTTGTCAGCAATCGTCCATTTACTTCCATTGAAGCCCATTGAGGTCGATTGTCACTTTGTATTGATTGAAAATTTTCAAAGTCTATCTTCCGAATTTTAAGTCGAATCTCATCAATTCTCATATATTTGAGTGAGTTTGCAACTAACTTTGTCAGCAATCGTCGATTTACATCCATTGAAGCCCATTGAGGTCGATTGTCACTTTGTGTTGTTTGTAAACTTTTAAAGTCTATCTTCCGAATTTGAAGTCGAATCTTATCAATTCTTATATATTTGAGAGAGATTGCAACTAAGTTTGTCCGCAATCGTCCATTTACTTCCATGGAAGCCCATTGAGGTCGATTGTCACTTTGTATTGATTGAAAATTTTCAAAGTCTTTCCTCCGAATTTGAAGTCGAATCTCATCAGTTCTTATATATTTGAGTAAATTTCCAACTAACCTTGTCAGCAATCTTCGATTCACTTCCATTGAAGCCCATTGAGGTCGATTGTCACTTTGTGTTGTTTGAAAATTTTCGAAGTCTATCTTCCGAATTTGAAGTCGAATATCATCAATTCTTATATATTTGAGTGAGTTTGCAACTAACTTGTCAGCAATCGTCGATTTACATCTATGAAGCCCATTGAGGTCGATTGTCACTTTATGTTGTTTGAAAACTTTTAAAGTCTTTCCTCCGAATTTGAAGTCGAATCTCATCAATTCTTATATATTTGAGTAAATTTTCAACTAACTATGTCAGCAATCTTCGATTCACTTCCATTGAAGCCCATTGAGGTCGATTGTTACTTTGTATTGATTGAAAATTTTCAAAGTATATCTTCCGAATTTGAAGTCGAATCTCATCAATTCTTATATATTTGAGTGAGTTTGCGACTAACTTTGTCAGCAATCGTTGATTCACATCCGTTGAAGCCCATTGAGGTCGATTGTCACATTGTGTTGTTTGAAAATTTTTAAAGTCTATCTTCCGAATTTGAAGTCGAATCTTATCAATTCTTATATATTTGAGAGAGATTGCAACTAACTTTGTCAGCAATCGTCCATTTACTTCCATTAAAGCCCATTGAGGTCGATTGTCAATTTGTATTGATTGAAAATTTTCAAAGTCTATCTTCCGAATTTGAAGTCGAATCTCATCAATTCTTATATATTTAAGTGAGTTTGCAACTAACTTTGTCAGCAATCGTCGATCTACTTCTATGAAGCCCATTGAGGTCAATTGTCACTTTGTGTTGTTTGAAAATTTTCGAAGTCTATCTTCCGAATTTGAAGTCGAATATCATCAATTCTTATATATTTGAGTGAGTTTGCAACTAACTTGTCAGCAATCGTCGATTTACATCTATGAAGCCCATTGAGGTCGATTGTCACTTTATGTTGTTTGAAAACTTTTAAAGTCTTTCCTCCGAATTTGAAGTCGAATCTCATCAATTCTTATATATTTGAGTAAATTTTCAACTAACTATGTCAGCAATCTTCGATTCACTTCCATTGAACCCCATTGAGGTCGATTGTCACTTTGTATTGATTGAAAATTTTCAAAGTCTATCTTCAGAATTTGAAGTCGAATCTCATCAATTCTTATAGATTTGAGTGAGTTCGCAACTATCTTTGTCAGATATCGTCGATTTACATTTATTGAAGCCCATTGAGGTCGATTGTCACTTTGTGTTGTTTGAAAATTTTCGAAGTCTATCTTCCGAATTTGAAGTCGAATCTCATCAATTCTCATATATTTGAGTGAGTTTGCGACTAACTTTGTCAGCAATCGTCCATTTACTTCCATTGAAGCCCATTGAGGTCGATTGTCACTTTGTCTTGTTTGAAAACTTTTAAAGTCTATCTTCCGAATTTGAAGTCGAATCTTATCAATTCTTATATATTTGAGAGAGATTGCAACTAACGTTGTCAGCAATCGTCCATTTACTTCCATTGAAGCCCATTGAGGTCGATTGTCACTTTGTATTGATTGAAAATTTTTAAAGTCTTTCCTCCGAATTTGAAGTCGAATCTCATCAGTTCTTATATATTTGAGTGAGTTTGCAACTAACTTTGTCAGCAATCGCAATCGTCGATTTACATCCGTTGAAGCCCATAGAGGTCGATTGTCACTTTGTGTTGTTTGAAAATTTTTAAAGTCTATCTTCCGAATTTGAAGTCGAATCTCATCAATTCATATATTTGAGTGAGTTTGCAACTAACTTTGTCAGCAATTGTCGATTTACATCTATGAAGCCCATTGAGGTCAATTGTCACTTTGTGTTGTTTGAAAATTTTCGAAGTCTATCTTCCGAATTCGAAGTCGAATCTCATCAATTCTTATAGATTTGAGTGAGTTCGCAACTATCTTTGTCAGATATCGTCGATTTACATTTATTGAAGCCCTTTGGGGTCGATTGTCAGTTTGTGTTGTTTGAAAATTTTCGAAGTCTATCTTCCGAATTTGAAGTCGAATCTCATCAATTCTTATATATTTGAGTGAGTTTGCGACTAACTTTGTCAGCAATCGTCCATTTACTTCCATTGAAGCCCATTGAGGTCGATTGTCACTTTGTCTTGTTTGAAAACTTTTAAAGTCTATCTTCCGAATTTGAAGTCGAATATCATCAATTCTTATATATTTGAGTGAGTTTGCAACTAACTTGTCAGCAATCGTCGATTTACATCTATGAAGCCCATTGAGGTCGATTGTCACTTTATGTTGTTTGAAAACTTTTAAAGTCTTTCCTCCGAATTTGAAGTCGAATCTCATCAATTCTTATATATTTGAGTAAATTTTCAACTAACTATGTCAGCAATCTTCGATTCACTTCCATTGAACCCCATTGAGGTCGATTGTCACTTTGTATTGATTGAAAATTTTCAAAGTCTATCTTCAGAATTTGAAGTCGAATCTCATCAATTCTTATAGATTTGAGTGAGTTCGCAACTATCTTTGTCAGATATCGTCGATTTACATTTATTGAAGCCCATTGAGGTCGATTGTCACTTTGTGTTGTTTGAAAATTTTCGAAGTCTATCTTCCGAATTTGAAGTCGAATCTCATCAATTCTTATATATTTGAGTGAGTTTGCGACTAACTTTGTCAGCAATCGTCCATTTACTTCCATTGAAGCCCATTGAGATCGATTGTCACTTTGTCTTGTTTGAAAACTTTTAAAGTCTATCTTCCGAATTTGAAGTCGAATCTTATCAATTCTTATATATTTGAGAGAGATTGCAACTAACGTTGTCAGCAATCGTCCATTTACTTCCATTGAAGCCCATTGAGGTCGATTGTCACTTTGTATTGATTGAAAATTTTTAAAGTCTTTCCTCCGAATTTGAAGTCGAATCTCATCAGTTCTTATATATTTGAGTGAGTTTGCAACTAACTTTGTCAGCAATCGCAATCGTCGATTTACATCCGTTGAAGCCCATAGAGGTCGATTGTCACTTTGTGTTGTTTGAAAATTTTTAAAGTCTATCTTCCGAATTTGAAGTCGAATCTCATCAATTCATATATTTGAGTGAGTTTGCAACTAACTTTGTCAGCAATTGTCGATTTACATCTATGAAGCCCATTGAGGTCAATTGTCACTTTGTGTTGTTTGAAAATTTTCGAAGTCTATCTTCCGAATTCGAAGTCGAATCTCATCAATTCTTATAGATTTGAGTGAGTTCGCAAATATCTTTGTCGGATATCGTCGATTTACATTTATTGAAGCCCTTTGGGGTCGATTGTCAGTTTGTGTTGTTTGAAAATTTTCGAAGTCTATCTTCCGAATTTGAAGTCGAATCTCATCAATTCTTATATATTTGAGTGAGTTTGCGACTAACTTTGTCAGCAATCGTCCATTTACTTCCATTGAAGCCCATTGAGGTCGATTGTCACTTTGTCTTGTTTGAAAACTTTTAAAGTCTATCTTCCGAATTTGAAGTCGAATCTCATCAATTCTTATATTTTTGAGTGAGTTTGCAACTAACTTTGTCAGCAATCGTCGATTTACATCTATGAAGCCCATTGAGGTCGATTGTCACTTTATGTTGTTTGAAAATTTTCGAAGTCTATCTTCCGAATTCGAAGTCGAATCTCATCAATTCTTATATATTTGAGAGAGATTGCAACTAACTTTGTCAGCAATCGTCCATTTACTTCCATTGAAGCCCATTGAGGTCGATTGTCACTTTGTATTGATTGAAACTTTTTAAAGTCTTTCCTCCGAATTTGAAGTCGAATCTCATCAGTTCTTATATATTTGCGTAAATTTTCAACTAACTTTGTCAGCAATCTTCGATTCACTTCCATTGAAGCCCATTGAGGTCGATTGTCACTTTGTGTTGTTTAAAAATTTTCAAAGTCTATCTTCCGAATTTGAAGTCGAATCTCATCAATTCTTATAATTTTGAGTGAGTTTGCAACTAACTTTGTCAGCAATCGTCGATTTACAACTATGAAGCCCATTGAGGTCGATTGTCACTTTATGTTGTTTGAAAATTTTCGAAGTCTATCTTCCGAATTCGAAGTCGAATCTCATCAATTCTCATATATTTAAGAGAGATTGCAACTAACTTTGTCAGCAATCGTCCATTTACTTCCATTGGAGCCCATTGAGGTCGATTGTCACTTTGTTTTGATTGAAAATTTCCAAAGTATATCTTTCGAATTTGAAGTCGAATCTCATCAATTCTTATATATTTGAGTGAGTTTGCAACTAACTTTGTCAGATATCGTCGATTTACATTTATTGAAGCCCATTGTGGTCGATTGTCACTTGTGTTGTTAAAAAATTTTCAAAGTCTATCTTCCGAATTTGAAGTCGAATCTCATCAATTCTTATATATTTGAGTGAGTTTGCGACTAACTTTGTCAGCAATCGTCCATTTACTTCCATTGAAGCCCATTGAGGTCGATTGTCACTTTGTATTGATTGAAAATTTTCAAAGTCTATCTTCCGAATTTTAAGTCGAATCTCATCAATTCTCATATATTTGAGTGAGTTTGCAACTAACTTTGTCAGCAATCGTCGATTTACATCCATTGAAGCCCATTGAGGTCGATTGTCACTTTGTGTTGTTTGTAAACTTTTAAAGTCTATCTTCCGAATTTGAAGTCGAATCTTATCAATTCTTATATATTTGAGAGAGATTGC
Source organism: Diorhabda elongata (assembly GCA_026230145.1). Taxonomy (NCBI): domain Eukaryota; kingdom Metazoa; phylum Arthropoda; class Insecta; order Coleoptera; family Chrysomelidae; genus Diorhabda; species Diorhabda elongata. Next base: position 11,782,029 of record CM047936.1, read on the forward strand.
AACTAAGTTTGTCCGCAATCGTCCATTTACTTCCATGGAAGCCCATTGAGGTCGATTGTCACTTTGTATTGATTGAAAATTTTCAAAGTCTTTCCTCCGAATTTGAAGTCGAATCTCATCAGTTCTTATATATTTGAGTAAATTTCCAACTAACCTTGTCAGCAATCTTCGATTCACTTCCATTGAAGCCCATTGAGGTCGATTGTCACTTTGTGTTGTTTGAAAATTTTCGAAGTCTATCTTCCGAATTTGAAGTCGAATATCATCAATTCTTATATATTTGAGTGAGTTTGCAACTAACTTGTCAGCAATCGTCGATTTACATCTATGAAGCCCATTGAGGTCGATTGTCACTTTATGTTGTTTGAAAACTTTTAAAGTCTTTCCTCCGAATTTGAAGTCGAATCTCATCAATTCTTATATATTTGAGTAAATTTTCAACTAACTATGTCAGCAATCTTCGATTCACTTCCATTGAAGCCCATTGAGGTCGATTGTTACTTTGTATTGATTGAAAATTTTCAAAGTATATCTTCCGAATTTGAAGTCGAATCTCATCAATTCTTATATATTTGAGTGAGTTTGCGACTAACTTTGTCAGCAATCGTTGATTCACATCCGTTGAAGCCCATTGAGGTCGATTGTCACATTGTGTTGTTTGAAAATTTTTAAAGTCTATCTTCCGAATTTGAAGTCGAATCTTATCAATTCTTATATATTTGAGAGAGATTGCAACTAACTTTGTCAGCAATCGTCCATTTACTTCCATTAAAGCCCATTGAGGTCGATTGTCAATTTGTATTGATTGAAAATTTTCAAAGTCTATCTTCCGAATTTGAAGTCGAATCTCATCAATTCTTATATATTTAAGTGAGTTTGCAACTAACTTTGTCAGCAATCGTCGATTTACTTCTATGAAGCCCATTGAGGTCAATTGTCACTTTGTGTTGTTTGAAAATTTTCGAAGTCTATCTTCCGAATTTGAAGTCGAATATCATCAATTCTTATATATTTGAGTGAGTTTGCAACTAACTTGTCAGCAATCGTCGATTTACATCTATGAAGCCCATTGAGGTCGATTGTCACTTTATGTTGTTTGAAAACTTTTAAAGTCTTTCCTCCGAATTTGAAGTCGAATCTCATCAATTCTTATATATTTGAGTAAATTTTCAACTAACTATGTCAGCAATCTTCGATTCACTTCCATTGAACCCCATTGAGGTCGATTGTCACTTTGTATTGATTGAAAATTTTCAAAGTCTATCTTCAGAATTTGAAGTCGAATCTCATCAATTCTTATAGATTTGAGTGAGTTCGCAACTATCTTTGTCAGATATCGTCGATTTACATTTATTGAAGCCCATTGAGGTCGATTGTCACTTTGTGTTGTTTGAAAATTTTCGAAGTCTATCTTCCGAATTTGAAGTCGAATCTCATCAATTCTCATATATTTGAGTGAGTTTGCGACTAACTTTGTCAGCAATCGTCCATTTACTTCCATTGAAGCCCATTGAGGTCGATTGTCACTTTGTCTTGTTTGAAAACTTTTAAAGTCTATCTTCCGAATTTGAAGTCGAATCTTATCAATTCTTATATATTTGAGAGAGATTGCAACTAACGTTGTCAGCAATCGTCCATTTACTTCCATTGAAGCCCATTGAGGTCGATTGTCACTTTGTATTGATTGAAAATTTTTAAAGTCTTTCCTCCGAATTTGAAGTCGAATCTCATCAGTTCTTATATATTTGAGTGAGTTTGCAACTAACTTTGTCAGCAATCGCAATCGTCGATTTACATCCGTTGAAGCCCATAGAGGTCGATTGTCACTTTGTGTTGTTTGAAAATTTTTAAAGTCTATCTTCCGAATTTGAAGTCGAATCTCATCAATTCATATATTTGAGTGAGTTTGCAACTAACTTTGTCAGCAATTGTCGATTTACATCTATGAAGCCCATTGAGGTCAATTGTCACTTTGTGTTGTTTGAAAATTTTCGAAGTCTATCTTCCGAATTCGAAGTCGAATCTCATCAATTCTTATAGATTTGAGTGAGTTCGCAACTATCTTTGTCAGATATCGTCGATTTACATTTATTGAAGCCCTTTGGGGTCGATTGTCAGTTTGTGTTGTTTGAAAATTTTCGAAGTCTATCTTCCGAATTTGAAGTCGAATCTCATCAATTCTTATATATTTGAGTGAGTTTGCGACTAACTTTGTCAGCAATCGTCCATTTACTTCCATTGAAGCCCATTGAGGTCGATTGTCACTTTGTCTTGTTTGAAAACTTTTAAAGTCTATCTTCCGAATTTGAAGTCGAATCTCATCAATTCTTATATTTTTGAGTGAGTTTGCAACTAACTTTGTCAGCAATCGTCGATTTACATCTATGAAGCCCATTGAGGTCGATTGTCACTTTATGTTGTTTGAAAATTTTCGAAGTCTATCTTCCGAATTCGAAGTCGAATCTCATCAATTCTTATATATTTGAGAGAGATTGCAACTAACTTTGTCAGCAATCGTCCATTTACTTCCATTGAAGCCCATTGAGGTCGATTGTCACTTTGTATTGATTGAAACTTTTTAAAGTCTTTCCTCCGAATTTGAAGTCGAATCTCATCAGTTCTTATATATTTGCGTAAATTTTCAACTAACTTTGTCAGCAATCTTCGATTCACTTCCATTGAAGCCCATTGAGGTCGATTGTCACTTTGTGTTGTTTAAAAATTTTCAAAGTCTATCTTCCGAATTTGGAGTCGAATCTCATCAATTCTTATATATTTGAGTGATTTTGCAACTAACTTTGTCAGCAATCGTCGATTTACATCTATGAAGACCATTGAGGTCGATTGTCACTTTGTGTTGTTTGAAAATTTTCGAAGTCTATCTTCCGAATTTGAAGTCGAATCTCATCAATTCTTATATTTTTGAGTGAGTTTGCAACTAACTTTGTCAGCAATCGTTGATTTACATCTATGAAGCCCATTGAGGTCGATTGTCACTTTATGTTGTTTGAAAATTTTCGAAGTCTATCTTCCGAATTCGAAGTCGAATCTCATCAATTCTCATATATTTGAGAGAGATTGCAACTAACTTTGTCAGCAATCGTCCATTTACTTCCCTTGGAGCCCATTGAGGTCGATTGTCACTTTGTTTTGATTGAAAATTTCCAAAGTATATCTTCCGAATTTGAAGTCGAATCTCATCAATTCTTATATATTTGAGTGAGTTTGCAACTAACTTTGTCAGATATCGTCGATTTACATTTATTGAAGCCCATTGTGGTCGATTGTCACTTTGTGTTGTTAAAAAATTTTCAAAATCTATCTTCCGAATTTGAAGTCAAATCTCATCAATTCTTATATATTAGACTGAGTTTGCTACTAACTTTGTCAGCAATCGTCGATTTACATCCCTTGAAGCCCATTGAGGTCGATTGTCACTTTGTGTTGTTTGAAAATTTTTGAGGTCTATCTTCCGAATTTGAAGTCGAATCTCATCAATTCTTATATATTTGAGTGAGTTTGCGACTAACTTTGTCAGCAATCGTCGATTTACATCCATTGAAGCCCATTGAGGTCGATTGTCGCTTTGTGTTGTTTGAAAACTTTTAAAGTCTATCTTCCGAATTTGAAGTCGAATCTTATCAATTCTTATATATTTGAGAGAGATTGCAACTAACTTTGTCAGCAATCGTCCATTTACTTCCATTGAAGCCCATTGAGGTCGATTGTCACTTTGTATTGATTGAAACTTTTTAAAGTCTTTCCTCCGAATTTGAAGTCGAATCTCATCAGTTCTTATATATTTGAGTAAATTTTCAACTAACTTTGTCAGCAATCGTCGATTTACATCCATTGAAGCCCATTGAGGTCGATTGTCACTTTGTGTTGTTTGAAAACTTTTAAAGTATATCTTCCGAATTTGAAGTCGAATCTCATCAATTCTCATATATTTGAGAGAGATTGCAACTAACTTTGTCAGCAATCGTCCATTTACTTCCCTTGGAGCCCATTGAGGTCGATTGTCACTTTGTTTTGATTGAAAATTTCCAAAGTATATCTTCCGAATTTGAAGTCGAATCTCATCAATTCTTATATATTTGAGTGAGTTTGCAACTAACTTTGTCAGATATCGTCGATTTACGTTTATTGAAGCCCATTGAGGTCGATTGTCACTTTATGTTGTTTGAAAATTTTCGAAGTCTATCTTCCGAATTCGAAGTCGAATCTCATCAATTCTCATATATTTGAGAGAGATTGCAACTAACTTTGTCAGCAATCGTCCATTTACTTCCCTTGGAGCCCATTGAGGTCGATTGTCACTTTGTGTTGTTTGAAAATTTTTGAGGTCTATCTTCCGAATTTGAAGTCGAATCTCATCAATTCTTATATATTTGAGTGAGTTTGCGACTAACTTTGTCAGCAATCGTCCATTTACTTCCATTGAAGCCCATTGAGGTCGATTGTCACTTTGTATTGTTTGAAAATTTTCAAAGTCTATCTTCCGAATTTGAAGTCGAATCTTATCAATTCTTATATATTTGAGAGAGATTGCAACTAAGTTTGTCCGCAATCGTCCATTTACTTCCATTGAAGCCCATTGAGGTCGATTGTCACTTTGTATTGATTGAAAATTTTCAAAGTCTTTCCTCCGAATTTGAAGTCGAATCTCATCAATTCTTATATATTTGAGTGAGTTTGCAACTAACTTTGTCAGCAATCGTTGATTTACATCCGTTGAAGCCCATTGAGGTCTATTGTCGCTTTGTGTTGTTTGAAAATTTTTAAAGTCTATCTTCCGAATTTGTAGTCGAATCTTATCAATTCTTATATATTTGAGAGAGATTGCAACTAACTTTGTCAGCAATCGTCCATTTACTTCCATTGAAGCCCATTGAAGTCGATTGTCACTTTGTATTGATTGAAAATTTTCAAAGTCTATCTTCCGAATTTGAAGTCGAATCTCATCAATTCTTATATATCTGAGTGAGTTTGCGACTAACTTTGTCAGCAATCGTCGATTTACTTCTATGAAGCCCATTGAGGTCAATTGTCACTTTGTGTTGTTTGAAAATTTTCGAAGTCTATCTTCCGAATTTGAAGTCGAATCTCATCAATTCTTATATATTTGAGTGAGTTTGCAACTAACTTGTCAGCAATCGTCGATTTACATCTATGAAGCCCATTGAGGTCGATTGTCACTTTATGTTGTTTGAAAACTTTTAAAGTCTTTCCTCCGAATTTGAAGTCGAATCTCATCAATTCTTATATATTTGAGTTAATTTTCAACTAACTATGTCAGCAATCTTCGATTCACTTCCATTGAAGCCCATTGAGGTCGATTGTCACTTTGTATTGATTGAAAATTTTCAAAGTCTATCTTCAGAATTTGAAGTCGAATCTCATCAATTCTTATATTTTTGAGTGAGTTTGCAACTAACTTTGTCAGCAATCGTCCATTTACTTCCATTGGAGCCCATTGAGGTCGATTGTCACTTTGTTTTGATTGAAAATTTCCAAAGTATATCTTCCGAATTTGAAGTCGAATCTCATCAATTCTTATATATTTGAGTGAGTTTGCAACTAACTTTGTCAGCAATCGTTGATTTACATCCGTTGAAGCCCATTGAGGTCGATTGTCACTTTGTGTTGTTTGAAAATTTTTAAAGTCTATCTTCCGAATTTGAAGTCGAATCTTATCAATTCTTATATATTTGAGAGAGATTGCAACTAACTTTGTCAGCAATCGTCCATTTACTTCTATGAAGCCTATTGAGGTCGATTGTCACTTTGTGTTGTTTGAAAATTTTCGAAGTCTATCTTCCGAATTTGAAGTCGAATCTCATCAATTCTTATATATTTGAGTGAGTTTGCAACTAACTTTGTCAGCAATCGTCCATTTACTTCCATTGGAGCCCATTGAGGTCGATAGTCACTTTGTTTTGATTGAAAATTTCCAAAGTATATCTTCCGAATTTGAAGTCGAATCTCATCAATTCTTATATATTTGAGTGAGTTTGCAACTAACTTTGTCAGCAATCGTTGATTTACATCCGTTGAAGCCCATTGAGGTCGATTGTCACTTTGTGTTGTTTGAAAATTTTTAAAGTCTATCTTCCGAATTTGAAGTCGAATCTTATCAATTCTTATATATTTGAGAGAGATTGCAACTAACTTTGTCAGCAATCGTCCATTTACTTCTATGAAGCCTATTGAGGTCGATTGTCACTTTGTGTTGTTTGAAAATTTTCGAAGTCTATCTTCCGAATTTGAAGTCGAATCTCATCAATTCTTATATATTTGAGTGAGTTTGCAACTAACTTTGTCAGCAATCGTCGATTTACTTCTATGAAGCCCATTGAGGTCAATTGTCACTTTGTGTTGTTTGAAAATTTTCGAAGTCTATCTTCCGAATTTGAAGTCGAATCTCATCAATTCTTATATATTTGAGTGAGTTTGCAACTAACTTGTCAGCAATCGTCGATTTACATCTATGAAGCCCATTGAGGTCGATTGTCACTTTATGTTATTTGAAAACTTTTAAAGTTTTTCCTCCGAATTTGAAGTCGAATCTCATCAATTCTTATATATTTGAGTTAATTTTCAACTAACTATGTCAGCAATCTTCGATTCACTTCCATTGGAGCCCATTGAGGTCGATAGTCACTTTGTTTTGATTGAAAATTTCCAAAGTATATCTTCCGAATTTGAAGTCGAATCTCATCAATTCTTATATATTTGAGTGAGTTTGCAACTAACTTTGTCAGCAATCGTTGATTTACTTACGTTGAAGCCCATTGAGGTCGATTGTCACTTTGTGTTGTTTGAAAATTTTTAAAGTCTATCTTCCGAATTTGAAGTCGAATCTTATCAATTCTTATATATTTGAGAGAGATTGCAACTAACTTTGTCAGCAATCGTCCATTTACTTCTATGAAGCCTATTGAGGTCGATTGTCACTTTGTGTTGTTTGAAAATTTTCGAAGTCTATCTTCCGAATTTGAAGTCGAATCTCATCAATTCTTATATATTTGAGTGAGTTTGCAACTAACTTTGTCAGCAATCGTCGATTTACTTCTATGAAGCCCATTGAGGTCAATTGTCACTTTGTGTTGTTTGAAAATTTTCGAAGTCTATCTTCCGAATTTGAAGTCGAATCTCATCAATTCTTATATATTTGAGTGAGTTTGCAACTAACTTGTCAGCAATCGTCGATTTACATCTATGAAACCCATTGAGGTCGATTGTCACTTTATGTTATTTGAAAACTTTTAAAGTTTTTCCTCCGATTTTGAAGTCGAATCTCATCAATTCTTATATATTTGAGTTAATTTTCAACTAACTATGTCAGCAATCTTCGATTCACTTCCATTGAAGCCCATTGAGGTCGATTGTCACTTTGTTTTGATTGAAAATTTTCAAAGTCTATCTTCAGAATTTGAAGTCGAATCTCATCAATTCTTATATATTTGAGTGAGTTCGCAACTAACTTTGTCAGATATCGTCGATTTACATTTATTGAAGCCCATTGAGGTCGATTGTCACTTTGTGTTGTTTGAAAATTTTCGAAGTCTATCTTCCGAATTTGAAGTCGAATCTCATCAATTCTTATATATTTGAGTGAGTTTGCGACTAACTTTGTCAGCAATCGTCCATTTATTTCCATTGAAGCCCATTGAGGTCGATTGTCACTTTGTCTTGTTTGAAAACTTTTAAAGTCTATCTTCCGAATTTGAAGTGGAATCTTATCAATTCTTATATATTTGAGAGAGATTGCAACTAACTTTGTCAGCAATCGTCCATTTAATTCCATTGAAGCCCATTGAGGTCGATTGTCACTTTGTATTGATTGAAAATTTTTAAAGTCTTTCCTCCGAATTTGAAGTCGAATCTCATCAGTTCTTATATATTTGAGTAAATTTTCAACTAACTTTGTCAGCAATCTTCGATTCACTTCCATTGAAGCCCATTGAGGTCGATTGTCACTTTGTGTTGTTTAAAAATTTTCAAAGTCTATCTTCCGAATTTGGAGTCGAATCTCATCAATTCTTATATATTTGAGTGAGTTTGCAACTAATTCTGTCAGCAATCGTCGATTTACATCCGTTGAAGCCCATTGAGGTCGATTGTCACTTTGTGTTGTTTGAAAATTTTCAAAGTCTATCTTCCGAATTTGAAGTCGAATCTCATCAATTCTTCTATTTTTGAGTGAGTTTGCAACTAACATTGTCAGCAATCGTCGATTTACATCTGTGAAGCCCATTGAGGTCGATTGTCACTTTATGTTGTTTGAAAATTTTCGAAGTCTATCTTCCGAATTCGAAGTCGAATCTCATCAATTCTTATATATTTGAGAGAGATAGCAACTAACTTTGTCAGCAATCGTCCATTTACTTCCGTTGAAGCCCATTGAGGTCGATTGTCACTTTGTGTTGTTTGAAAATTTTCAAAGTCTATCTTCCGAATTTGAAGTCGAATCTCATCAATTCTTCTATTTTTGAGTGAGTTTGCAACTAACATTGTCAGCAATCGTCGATTTACATCTGTGAAGCCCATTGAGGTCGATTGTCACTTTATGTTGTTTGAAAATTTTCGAAGTCTACCTTCCGAATTTGAAGTCGAATCTCATCAATTCTTATATATTTGAGTGAATTTGCGACTAACTTTGTCGGCAATCGTCCATTTAATTCCATTGGAGCCCATTGAGGTCGATTGTCACTTTGTTTTGATTGAAAATTTCCAAAGTATATCTTCCGTATTTGAAGTCGAATCTCATCAATTCTTATATGTTTGAGTGAGTTTGTAACTAACTTTGTCAGATATCGTCGATTTACATTTATTGAAGCCCATTGTGGTCGATTGTCACTTTGTGTTGTTTAAAAATTTTCAAAGTATATCTTCCGAATTTGAAGTCGAATCTCATCAATTCTTATATATTAGAGTGAGTTTGCTACTAACTTTGTCAGCAATCGTCGATTTACATCCCTTGAAGCCCATTGAGGTCGATTGTCACTTTGTGTTGTTTGAAAATTTTTGAAGTCTATCTTCCGAATTTGAAGTCGAATCTCATCAATTCTTATATATTTGAGTGAGTTTGCGACTAACTTTGTTAGCAATCGTCCATTTACTTCCATTGAAGCCCATTGAGGTCGATTGTCACTTTGTATTGATTGAAAATTCTCAAAGTCTATCTTCCGAATTTTGAGTCGAATCTCATCAATTCTCATATATTTGAGTGAGTTTGCAACTAACTTTGTCAGCAATCGTCGATTTACATCCATTGAAGCCCATTGAGGTCGATTGTCACTTTGTGTTGTTTGAGAACTTTTAAAGTCTATCTTCCGAATTTGAAGTCGAATCTCATCAATTCTTATATATTAGAGTGAGTTTGCTACTAACTTTGTCAGCAATCGTCGATTTACATCCCTTGAAGCCCATTGAGGTCGATTGTCACTTTGTGTTGTTTGAAAATTTTCAAAGTCTATCTTCCGAATTTGGAGTCGAATCTCATCAATTCTTATATATCTAAGTGAGTTTGCAACTAACTTTGTCAGCAATCGTCCATTTACTTCCATTGAAGCCCATTGAGGTCGATTGTCACTTTGTGTTGTTTGAAAATTTTCGAAGTCTATCTTCCGAATTTTAAGTCGAATCTCATCAATTCTTATATTTTTGAGTGAGTTTGCAACTAACTTTGTCAGCAATCGTCCATTTACTTCCATTGGAGCCCATTGAGGTCGATTGTCACTTTGTTTTGATTGAAAATTTCCAAAGTATATCTTCCGAATTTGAAGTCGAATCTCATCAATTCTTATATATTTGAGTGAGTTTGCAACTAACTTTGTCAGCAATCGTTGATTTACATCCGTTGAAGCCCATTGAGGTCGATTGTCACTTTGTGTTGTTTGAAAATTTTTAAAGTCTATCTCCCGAATTTGAAGTCGAATCTTATCAATTCTTATATATATGAGAGAGATTGCAACTAACTTTGTCAGCAATCGTCCATTTACTTCTATGGAGCCCATTGAGGTCGATTGTCACTTTGTGTTGTTTGAAAATTTTCGTAGTCTATCTTCCGAATTTGAAGTCGAATCTCATCAATTCTTATATATTTGAGTGAGTTTGCAACTAACTTGTCAGCAATCGTCGATTTACATCTATGAAGCCCATTGAGGTCGATTGTCACTTTATGTTGTTTGCAAACTTTTAGAGTCTTTCCTCCGAATTTGAAGTCGAATCTCATCAATTCTTATATATTTGAGTAAATTTTCAACTAACTATGTCAGCAATCTTCGATTCACTTCCATTGAAGCCCATTGAGGTCGATTGTCACTTTGTATTGATTGAAAATTTTCGAAGTCTATCTTCAGAATTTGAAGTCGAATCTCATCAATTCTTATATATTTGAGTGAGTTCGCAACTAACTTTGTCAGATATCGTCGATTTACATTTATTGAAGCCCATTGAGGTCGATTGTCACTTTGTGTTGTTTGAAAATTTTCGAAGTCTATCTTCCGAATTTGGAGTCGAATCTCATCAATTCTTATATATTTGAGTGAGTTTGCAACTAACTCTGTCAGCAATCGTCGATTTACATCCGTTGAAGCCCATTGAGGTCGATTGTCACTTTGTGTTGTTTGAAAATTTTCAAAGTCTATCTTCCGAATTTGAAGTCGAATCTCATCAATTCTTCTATTTTTGAGTGAGTTTGCAACTAACATTGTCAGCAATCGTCGATTTACATCTGTGAAGCCCATTGAGGTCGATTGTCACTTTATGTTGTTTGAAAATTTTCGAAGTCTATCTTCCGAATTCGAAGTCGAATCTCATCAATTCTTATATATTTGAGAGAGATAGCAACTAACTTTGTCAGCAATCGTCCATTTACTTCCGTTGAAGCCCATTGAGGTCGATTGTCACTTTGTGTTGTTTGAAAATTTTCAAAGTCTATCTTCCGAATTTGAAGTCGAATCTCATCAATTCTTCTATTTTTGAGTGAGTTTGCAACTAACATTGTCAGCAATCGTCGATTTACATCTGTGAAGCCCATTGAGGTCGATTGACACTTTATGTTGTTTGAAAATTTTCGAAGTCTACCTTCCGAATTTGAAGTCGAATCTCATCAATTCTTATATATTCGAGTGAATTTGCGACTAACTTTGTCGGCAATCGTCCATTTAATTCCATTGGAGCCCATTGAGGTCGATTGTCACTTTGTTTTGATTGAAAATTTCCAAAGTATATCTTCCGTATTTGAAGTCGAATCTCATCAATTCTTATATGTTTGAGTGAGTTTGTAACTAACTTTGTCAGATATCGTCGATTTACATTTATTGAAGCCCATTGTGGTCGATTGTCACTTTGTGTTGTTTAAAAATTTTCAAAGTCTATCTTCCGAATTTGAAGTCGAATCTCATCAATTCTTATATATTAGAGTGAGTTTGCTACTAACTTTGTCAGCAATCGTCGATTTACATCCCTTGAAGCCCATTGAGGTCGATTGTCACTTTGTGTTGTTTGAAAATTTTTGAAGTCTATCTTCCGAATTTGAAGTCGAATCTCATCAATTCTTATATATTTGAGTGAGTTTGCGACTAACTTTGTTAGCAATCGTCCATTTACTTCCATTGAAGCCCATTGAGGTCGATTGTCACTTTGTATTGATTGAAAATTCTCAAAGTCTATCTTCCGAATTTTAAGTCGAATCTCATCAATTCTCATATATTTGAGTGAGTTTGCAACTAACTTTGTCAGCAATCGTCGATTTACATCCATTGAAGCCCATTGAGGTCGATTGTCACTTTGTGTTGTTTGAGAACTTTTAAAGTCTATCTTCCGAATTTGAAGTCGAATCTCATCAATTCTTATATATTAGAGTGAGTTTGCTACTAACTTTGTCAGCAATCGTCGATTTACATCCCTTGAAGCCCATTGAGGTCGATTGTCACTTTGTGTTGTTTGAAAATTTTCAAAGTCTATCTTCCGAATTTGGAGTCGAATCTCATCAATTCTTAGATATCTAAGTGAGTTTGCAACTAACTTTGTCAGCAATCGTCCATTTACTTCCATTGAAGCCCATTGAGGTCGATTGTCACTTTGTGTTGTTTGAAAATTTTCGAAGTCTATCTTCCGAATTTTAAGTCGAATCTCATCAATTCTTATATTTTTGAGTGAGTTTGCAACTAACTTTGTCAGCAATCGTCCATTTACTTCCATTGGAGCCCATTGAGGTCGATTGTCACTTTGTTTTGATTGAAAATTTCCAAAGTATATCTTCCGAATTTGAAGTCGAATCTCATCAATTCTTATATATTTGAGTGAGTTTGCAACTAACTTTGTCAGCAATCGTTGATTTACATCCGTTGAAGCCCATTGAGGTCGATTGTCACTTTGTGTTGTTTGAAAATTTTTAAAGTCTATCTTCCGAATTTGAAGTCGAATCTTATCAATTCTTATATATTTGAGAGAGATTGCAACTAACTTTGTCAGCAATCGTCCATTTACTTCTATGAAGCCCATTGAGGTCGATTGTCACTTTGTGTTGTTTGAAAATTTTCGAAGTCTATCTTCCGAATTTGAAGTCGAATCTCATCAATTCTTATATATTTGAGTGAGTTTGCAACTAACTTGTCAGCAATCGTCGATTTACATCTATGAAGCCCATTGAGGTCGATTGTCACTTTATGTTGTTTGCAAACTTTTAGAGTCTTTCCTCCGAATTTGAAGTCGAATCTCATCAATTCTTATATATTTGAGTAAATTTTCAACTAACTATGTCAGCAATCTTCGATTCACTTCCATTGAAGCCCATTGAGGTCGATTGTCACTTTGTATTGATTGAAAATTTTCGAAGTCTATCTTCAGAATTTGAAGTCGAATCTCATCAATTCTTATATATTTGAGTGAGTTTGCGACTAACTTTGTCAGCAATCGTCCATTTACTTCCATTGAAGCCCATTGAGGTCGATTGTCACTTTGTCTTGTTTGAAAACTTTTAAAGTCTATCTTCCGAATTTGAAGTGGAATCTTATCAATTCTTATATATTTGAGAGAGATTGCAACTAACTTTGTCAGCAATCGTTCATTTACTTCCATTGAAGCCCATTGAGGTCGATTGTCACTTTGTATTGATTGAAAATTTCTAAAGTCTTTCCTCCGAATTTGAAGTCGAATCTCATCAGTTCTTATATATTTGAGTAAATTTTCAACTAACTTTGTCAGCAATCTTCGATTCACTTCCATTGAAGCCCATTGAGGATTGTCACTTTGTGTTGTTTAAAAATTTTCAAAGTCTATCTTCCGAATTTGGAGTCGAATCTCATACATTCTTATATATTTGAGTGAGTTTGCAACTAACTTTGTCAGCAATCGTCGATTTACATCCGTTGAAGCCCATTGAGGTCGATTGTCACTTTGTGTTGTTTGAAAATTTTCGAAGTCTATCTTCCGAATTCGAAGTCGAATCTCATCAATTCTTATATATTTGAGTGAATTTGCGACTAACTTTGTCAGCAATCGTCCATTTATTTCCATTGGAGCCCATTGAGGTCGATTGTCACTTTGTTTTGATTGAAAATTTCCAAAGTATATCTTCCGAATTTGAAGTCGAATCTCATCAATTCTTATATGTTTGAGTGAGTTCGTAACTAACTTTGTCAGCAATCGTCGATTTACATCCATTGAAGCCCATTGAGGTCGATTGTCACTTTGTGTTGTTTAAAAATTTTCAAAGTCTATCTTCCGAATTTGAAGTCGAATCTCATCAATTCTTATATATTAGAGTGAGTTTGCTACTAACTTTGTCAGCAATCGTCGATTTACATCCCTTGAAGCCCAATGAGGTCGATTGTCACTTTGTGTTGTTTGAAAATTTTTGAAGTCTATCTTCCGAATTTGAAGTCGAATCTCATCAATTCTTATATATTTGAGAGAGATTGCAACTAACTTTGTCAGCAATCGTCCATTTACTCTCATTGAAGCCCATTGAGGTCGATTGTCACTTTGTATTGATTGAAAATTTTCAAAGTCTACCTTCCGAATTTGAAGTCGAATCTCATCAATTCTTATATATTTGAGTGAATTTGCGACTAACTTTGTCAGCAATCGTCCATTTATTTCCATTGGAGCCCATTGAGGTCGATTGTCACTTTGTTTTGATTGAAAATTTCCAAAGTATATCTTCCGAATTTGAAGTCGAATCTCATCAATTCTTATATGTTTGAGTGAGTTCGTAACTAACTTTGTCAGCAATCGTCGATTTACATCCATTGAAGCCCATTGAGGTCGATTGTCACTTTGTGTTGTTTAAAAATTTTCAAAGTCTATCTTCCGAATTTGAAGTCGAATCTCATCAATTCTTATATATTAGAGTGAGTTTGCTACTAACTTTGTCAGCAATCGTCGATTTACATCCCTTGAAGCCCAATGAGGTCGATTGTCACTTTGTGTTGTTTGAAAATTTTTGAAGTCTATCTTCCGAATTTGAAGTCGAATCTCATCAATTCTTATATATTTGAGTGAGTTTGCGACTAACTTTGTTAGCAATCGTCCATTTACTTCCATTGAAGCCCATTGAGGTCGATTGTCACTTTGTATTGATTGAAAATTTTCAAAGTCTATCTTCCGAATTTGAAGTCGAATCTCATCAATTCTTATATATTAGAGTGAGTTTGCTACTAACTTTGTCAGCAATCGTCGATTTACATCCCTTGAAGCCCAATGAGGTCGATTGTCACTTTGTGTTGTTTGAAAATTTTTGAAGTCTATCTTCCGAATTTGAAGTCGAATCTCATCAATTCTTATATATTTGAGTGAGTTCGTAACTAACTTTGTCAGCAATCGTCGATTTACATCCATTGAAGCCCATTGAGGTCGATTGTCACTTTGTGTTGTTTAAAAATTTTCAAAGTCTATCTTCCGAATTTGAAGTCGAATCTCATCAATTCTTATATATTAGAGTGAGTTTGCTACTAACTTTGTCAGCAATCGTCGATTTACATCCCTTGAAGCCCAATGAGGTCGATTGTCACTTTGTGTTGTTTGAAAATTTTTGAAGTCTATCTTCCGAATTTGAAGTCGAATCTCATCAATTCTTATATATTTGAGTGAGTTTGCGACTAACTTTGTTAGCAATCGTCCATTTACTTCCATTGAAGCCCATTGAGGTCGATTGTCACTTTGTTTTGATTGAAAATTTTCAAAGTCTATCTTCCGAATTTGAAGTCGAATCTCATCAATTCTTATATATTAGAGTGAGTTTGCTACTAACTTTGTCAGCAATCGTCGATTTACATCCCTTGAAGCCCAATGAGGTCGATTGTCACTTTGTGTTGTTTGAAAATTTTTGAAGTCTATCTTCCGAATTTGAAGTCGAATCTCATCAATTCTTATATATTTGAGTGAGTTTGCGACTAACTTTGTTAGCAATCGTCCATTTACTTCCATTGAAGCCCATTGAGGTCGATTGTCACTTTGTATTGATTGAAAATTTTCAAAGTCTATCTTCCGAATTTTAAGTCGAATCTCATCAATTCTCATATATTTGAGTGAGTTTGCAACTAACTTTGTCAGCAATCGTCGATTTACATCCATTGAAGCCCATTGAGGTCGATTGTAACTTTGTGTTGTTTGAGAACTTTTAAAGTCTATCTTCCGAATTTGAAGTCGAATCTCATCAATTTTTATATATTAGAGTGAGTTTGCTACTAACTTTGTCAGCAATCGTCGATTTACATCCCTTGAAGCCCATTGAGGTCGATTGTCACTTTGTATTGTTTGAAAATTTTCAAAGTCTATCTTCCGAATTTTAAGTCGAATCTCATCAATTCTCATATATTTGAGTGAGTTTGCAACTAACTTTGTCAGCAATCGTCGATTTACATCCATTGAAGCCCATTGAGGTCGATTGTCACTTTGTGTTGTTTGAAAACTTTTAAAGTCTATCTTCAGAATTTGAAGTCGAATCTCATCAATTCTTATATATTTGAGTGAGTTTGCGACTTACTTTGTCAGCAATCGTCCATTTACTTCCATTGAAGCCCATTGAGGTCGATTGTCACTTTGTCTTGTTTGAAAACTTTTAAAGTCTATCTTCCGAATTTGAAGTGGAATCTTATCAATTCTTATATATTTGAGAGAGATTGCAACTAACTTTGTCAGCAATCGTTCATTTACTTCCATTGAAGCCCATTGAGGTCGATTGTCACTTTGTATTGATTGAAAATTTCTAAAGTCTTTCCTCCGAATTTGAAGTCGAATCTCATCAGTTCTTATATATTTGAGTAAATTTTCAACTAACTTTGTCAGCAATCTTCGATTCACTTCCATTGAAGCCCATTGAGGATTGTCACTTTGTGTTGTTTAAAAATTTTCAAAGTCTATCTTCCGAATTTGGAGTCGAATCTCATCAATTCTTATATATTTGAGTGAGTTTGCAACTAACTTTGTCAGCAATCGTCGATTTACATCCGTTGAAGCCCATTGAGGTCGATTGTCACTTTGTGTTGTTTGAAAATTTTCGAAGTCTATCTTCCGAATTCGAAGTCGAATCTCATCAATTCTTATATATTTGAGTGAATTTGCGACTAACTTTGTCAGCAATCGTCCATTTATTTCCATTGGAGCCCATTGAGGTCGATTGTCACTTTGTTTTGATTGAAAATTTCCAAAGTATATCTTCCGAATTTGAAGTCGAATCTCATCAATTCTTATATGTTTGAGTGAGTTCGTAACTAACTTTGTCAGCAATCGTCGATTTACATCCATTGAAGCCCATTGAGGTCGATTGTCACTTTGTGTTGTTTAAAAATTTTCAAAGTCTATCTTCCGAATTTGAAGTCGAATCTCATCAATTCTTATATATTAGAGTGAGTTTGCTACTAACTTTGTCAGCAATCGTCGATTTACATCCCTTGAAGCCCAATGAGGTCGATTGTCACTTTGTGTTGTTTGAAAATTTTTGAAGTCTATCTTCCGAATTTGAAGTCGAATCTCATCAATTCTTATATATTTGAGAGAGATTGCAACTAACTTTGTCAGCAATCGTCCATTTACTCTCATTGAAGCCCATTGAGGTCGATTGTCACTTTGTATTGATTGAAAATTTTCAAAGTCTACCTTCCGAATTTGAAGTCGAATCTCATCAATTCTTATATATTTGAGTGAATTTGCGACTAACTTTGTCAGCAATCGTCCATTTATTTCCATTGGAGCCCATTGAGGTCGATTGTCACTTTGTTTTGATTGAAAATTTCCAAAGTATATCTTCCGAATTTGAAGTCGAATCTCATCAATTCTTATATGTTTGAGTGAGTTCGTAACTAACTTTGTCAGCAATCGTCGATTTACATCCATTGAAGCCCATTGAGGTCGATTGTCACTTTGTGTTGTTTAAAAATTTTCAAAGTCTATCTTCCGAATTTGAAGTCGAATCTCATCAATTCTTATATATTAGAGTGAGTTTGCTACTAACTTTGTCAGCAATCGTCGATTTACATCCCTTGAAGCCCAATGAGGTCGATTGTCACTTTGTGTTGTTTGAAAATTTTTGAAGTCTATCTTCCGAATTTGAAGTCGAATCTCATCAATTCTTATATATTTGAGTGAGTTTGCGACTAACTTTGTTAGCAATCGTCCATTTACTTCCATTGAAGCCCATTGAGGTCGATTGTCACTTTGTATTGATTGAAAATTTTCAAAGTCTATCTTCCGAATTTGAAGTCGAATCTCATCAATTCTTATATATTAGAGTGAGTTTGCTACTAACTTTGTCAGCAATCGTCGATTTACATCCCTTGAAGCCCAATGAGGTCGATTGTCACTTTGTGTTGTTTGAAAATTTTTGAAGTCTATCTTCCGAATTTGAAGTCGAATCTCATCAATTCTTATATATTTGAGTGAGTTTGCGACTAACTTTGTTAGCAATCGTCCATTTACTTCCATTGAAGCCCATTGAGGTCGATTGTCACTTTGTATTGATTGAAAATTTTCAAAGTCTATCTTCCGAATTTTAAGTCGAATCTCATCAATTCTCATATATTTGAGTGAGTTTGCAACTAACTTTGTCAGCAATCGTCGATTTACATCCATTGAAGCCCATTGAGGTCGATTGTAACTTTGTGTTGTTTGAGAACTTTTAAAGTCTATCTTCCGAATTTGAAGTCGAATCTCATCAATTTTTATATATTAGAGTGAGTTTGCTACTAACTTTGTCAGCAATCGTCGATTTACATCCCTTGAAGCCCATTGAGGTCGATTGTCACTTTGTGTTGTTTGAAAACTTTTGAAGTCTATCTTCCGAATTTGAAGTCGAATCTCATCAATTCTTATATATTTGAGTGAGTTTGCGACTAACTTTATCAGCAATCGTCCATTTACTTCCATTGAAGCCCATTGAGGTCGATTGTCACTTTGTATTGTTTGAAAATTTTCAAAGTCTATCTTCCGAATTTTAAGTCGAATCTCATCAATTCTCATATATTTGAGTGAGTTTGCAACTAACTTTGTCAGCAATCGTCGATTTACATCCATTGAAGCCCATTGAGGTCGATTGTCACTTTGTGTTGTTTGAAAACTTTTAAAGTCTATCTTCCGAATTTGAAGTCGAATCTTATCAATTCTTATATATTTGAGAGAGATTGCAACTAACTTTGTCCTCAATCGTCCATTTACTTCCATTGAAGCCCATTGAGGTCGATTGTCACTTTGTATTGATTGAAAATTTTTAAAGTCTTTCCTCCGAATTTGAAGTCGAATCTCATCAGTTCTTATATATTTGAGTAAATTTTCAACTAACTTTGTCAGCAATCTTCGATTCACTTCCATTGAAGCCCATTGAGGTCGATTGTCACTTTGTGTTGTTTGAAAATTTTCGAAGTCTATCTTCCGAATTTGGAGTCGAATCTCATCAATTCTTATATATTTGAGTGAGTTTGCAACTAACTTTGTCAGCAATCGTCGATTTACATCTATGAAGCCCATTGAGGTCGATTGTCACTTTGTGTTGTTTGAAAACTTTTAAAGTCTATCTTCCGAATTTGAAGTCGAATCTTATCAATTCTTATATATTTGAGAGAGATTGCAACTAACTTTGTCAGCAATTGTCCATTTACTTCTATTGAAGCCCATTGAGGTCGATTGTCACTTTGTATTGATTGAAAATTTTTAAAGTCTTTCCTCCGAATTTGAAGTCGAATCTCATCAGTTCTTATATATTTGAGTGAATTTTCAACTAACTTTGTCAGCAATCTTCGATTCACTTCCATTGAAGCCCATTGAGGTCGATTGTCACTTTGTGTTGTTTGAAAATTTTTAAAGTCTATCTTCCGAATTTGAAGTCGAATCTCATCAATTCTTATATTTTTGAGTGAGTTTGCAACTAACTTTGTCAGCAATCGTCCATTTACTTCCATTGGAGCCAATTGAGGTCAATTGTCACTTTGTGTTGTTTGAAAATTTTCGAAGTCTATCTTCCGAATTTGAAGTCGAATCTCATCAATTCTTATATATTAGAGTGAGTTTGTAACTAACTTTGTCAGCAATCGTCGATTTACATCCCTTGAAGCCCATTGAGGTCGATTGTCACTTTGTGTTGTTTGAAAATTTTTGAAGTCTATCTTCCGAATTTGAAGTCGAATCTCATCAATTCTTATATATTTGAGTGACTTTGCGACTAACTTTGTCAGCAATCGTCCATTTACTTCCATTGAAGCCCATTGAGGTCGATTGTCACTTTGTATTGATTGAAAATTTTCAAAGTCTATCTTCCGAATTTTAAGTCGAATCTCATCAATTCTCATATATTTGAGTGAGTTTGCAACTAACTTTGTCAGCAATCGTCGATTTACATCCATTGAAGCCCATTGAGGTCGATTGTCACTTTGTGTTGTTTGAGAACTTTTAAATTCTATCTTCCGAATTTTAAGTCGAATCTCATCAATTCTCATATATTTGAGTGAGTTTGCAACTAACTTTGTCAGCAATCGTCGATTTACATCCATTGAAGCCCATTGAGGTCGATTGTCACTTTGTGTTGTTTGAGAACTTTTAAAGTCTATCTTCCGAATTTTAAGTCGAATCTCATCAATTCTCATATATTTGAGTGAGTTTGCAACTAACTTTGTCAGCAATCGTCGATTTACATCCATTGAAGCCCATTGAGGTCGATTGTCACTTTGTGTTGTTTGAAAACTTTTAAAGTCTATCTTCCGAATTTGAAGTCGAATCTTATCAATTCTTATATATTTGAGAGAGATTGCAACTAACTTTGTCCTCAATCGTCCATTTACTTCCATTGAAGCCCATTGAGGTCGATTGTCACTTTGTATTGATTGAAAATTTTTAAAGTCTTTCCTCCGAATTTGAAGTCGAATCTCATCAGTTCTTATATATTTGAGTAAATTTTCAACTAACTTTGTCAGCAATCTTCGATTCACTTCCATTGAAGCCCATTGAGGTCGATTGTCACTTTGTGTTGTTTGAAAATTTTCGAAGTCTATCTTCCGAATTTGGAGTCGAATCTCATCAATTCTTATATATTTGAGTGAGTTTGCAACTAACTTTGTCAGCAATCGTCGATTTACATCTATGAAGCCCATTGAGGTCGATTGTCACTTTGTGTTGTTTGAAAACTTTTAAAGTCTATCTTCCGAATTTGAAGTCGAATCTTATCAATTCTTATATATTTGAGAGAGATTGCAACTAACTTTGTCAGCAATTGTCCATTTACTTCTATTGAAGCCCATTGAGGTCGATTGTCACTTTGTATTGATTGAAAATTTTTAAAGTCTTTCCTCCGAATTTGAAGTCGAATCTCATCAGTTCTTATATATTTGAGTGAATTTTCAACTAACTTTGTCAGCAATCTTCGATTCACTTCCATTGAAGCCCATTGAGGTCGATTGTCACTTTGTGTTGTTTGAAAATTTTTAAAGTCTATCTTCCGAATTTGAAGTCGAATCTCATCAATTCTTATATTTTTGAGTGAGTTTGCAACTAACTTTGTCAGCAATCGTCCATTTACTTCCATTGGAGCCAATTGAGGTCAATTGTCACTTTGTGTTGTTTGAAAATTTTCGAAGTCTATCTTCCGAATTTGAAGTCGAATCTCATCAATTCTTATATATTAGAGTGAGTTTGCTACTAACTTTGTCAGCAATCGTCGATTTACATCCCTTGAAGCCCATTGAGGTCGATTGTCACTTTGTGTTGTTTGAAAATTTTTGAAGTCTATCTTCCGAATTTGAAGTCGAATCTCATCAATTCTTATATATTTGAGTGACTTTGCGACTAACTTTGTCAGCAATCGTCCATTTACTTCCATTGAAGCCCATTGAGGTCGATTGTCACTTTGTATTGATTGAAAATTTTCAAAGTCTATCTTCCGAATTTTAAGTCGAATCTCATCAATTCTCATATATTTGAGTGAGTTTGCAACTAACTTTGTCAGCAATCGTCGATTTACATCCATTGAAGCCCATTGAGGTCGATTGTCACTTTGTGTTGTTTGAGAACTTTTAAATTCTATCTTCCGAATTTTAAGTCGAATCTCATCAATTCTCATATATTTGAGTGAGTTTGCAACTAACTTTGTCAGCAATCGTCGATTTACATCCATTGAAGCCCATTGAGGTCGATTGTCACTTTGTGTTGTTTGAGAACTTTTAAAGTCTATCTTCCGAATTTTAAGTCGAATCTCATCAATTCTCATATATTTGAGTGAGTTTTCAACTAACTTTGTCAGCAATCGTCGATTTACATCCGTTGAAGCCCATTGAGGTCGATTGTCACTTTGTGTTGTTTGAAAATTTTCGAAGTCTATCTTCCGAATTTGAAGTCGAATCTCATCAATTCTTCTATTTTTGAGTGAGTTTGCAACTAACATTGTCAGCAATCGTCGATTTACATCTGTGAAGCCCATTGAGGTCGATTGTCACTTTATGTTGTTTGAAAATTTTCGAAGTCTATCTTCCGAATTCGAAGTCGAATCTCATCAATTCTTATATATTTGAGAGAGATTGCAACTAACTTTGTCAGCAATCGTCCATTTACTTCCATTGAAGCCCATTGAGGTCGATTGTCACTTTGTATTGATTGAAAATTTTCAAAGTCTACCTTCCGAATTTGAAGTCGAATCTCATCAATTCTTATATATTTGAGTGAATTTGCGACTAACTTTGTCAGCAATCGTCCATTTAATTCCATTGGAGCCCATTGAGGTCGATTGTCACTTTGTTTTGATTGAAAATTTTCAAAGTATATCTTCCGAATTTGAAGTCGAATCTCATCAATTCTTATATGTTTGAGTGAGTTTGTAACTAACTTTGTCAGATATCGTCGATTTACATTTATTGAAGCCCATTGTGGTCGATTGTCACTTTGTGTTGTTTAAAAATTTTCAAAGTCTATCTTCCGAATTCGAAGTCGAATCTCATCAATTCTTATATATTTGAGAGAGATTGCAACTAACTTTGTCAGCAATCGTCCATTTACTTCCATTGAAGCCCATTGAGGTCGATTGTCACTTTGTATTGATTGAAAATTTTCAAAGTCTACCTTCCGAATTTGAAGTCGAATCTCATCAATTCTTATATATTTGAGTGAGTTTGTAACTAACTTTGTCAGATATCGTCGATTTACATTTATTGAAGCCCATTGTGGTCGATTGTCACTTTGTGTTGTTTAAAAATTTTCAAAGTCTATCTTCCGAATTTGAAGTCGAATCTCATCAATTCTCATATATTTGAGTGAGTTTGCAACTAACTTTGTCAGCAATCGTCGATTTACATCCATCGAAGCCCATTGAGGTCGATTGTCACTTTGTGTTGTTTGAGAACTTTTAAAGTCTATCTTCCGAATTTTAAGTCGAATCTCATCAATTCTCATATATTTGAGTGAGTTTGCAACTAACTTTGTCAGCAATCGTCGATTTACATCCATTGAAGCCCATTGAGGTCGATTGTCACTTTGTGTTGTTTGAGAACTTTTAAAGTCTATCTTCCGAATTTGAAGTCGAATCTCATCAATTCTTCTATTTTTGAGTGAGTTTGCAACTAACATTGTCAGCAATCGTCGATTTACATCTGTGAAGCCCATTGAGGTCGATTGTCACTTTATGTTGTTTGAAAATTTTCGAAGTCTATCTTCCGAATTCGAAGTCGAATCTCATCAATTCTTATATATTTGAGAGAGATTGCAACTAACTTTGTCAGCAATCGTCCATTTACTTCCATTGAAGCCCATTGAGGTCGATTGTCACTTTGTATTGATTGAAAATTTTCAAAGTCTACCTTCCGAATTTGAAGTCGAATCTCATCAATTCTTATATATTTGAGTGAGTTTGCAACTAACTTTGTCAGCAATCGTCGATTTACATCCATTGAAGCCCATTGAGGTCGATTGTCACTTTGTGTTGTTTGAGAACTTTTAAAGTCTATCTTCCGAATTTGAAGTCGAATCTCATCAATTCTTCTATTTTTGAGTGAGTTTGCAACTAACATTGTCAGCAATCGTCGATTTACATCTGTGAAGCCCATTGAGGTCGATTGTCACTTTATGTTGTTTGAAAATTTTCGAAGTCTATCTTCCGAATTCGAAGTCGAATCTCATCAATTCTTATATATTTGAGAGAGATTGCAACTAACTTTGTCAGCAATCGTCCATTTACTTCCATTGAAGCCCATTGAGGTCGATTGTCACTTTGTATTGATTGAAAATTTTCAAAGTCTACCTTCCGAATTTGAAGTCGAATCTCATCAATTCTTATATATTTGAGTGAGTTTGTAACTAACTTTGTCAGATATCGTCGATTTACATTTATTGAAGCCCATTGTGGTCGATTGTCACTTTGTGTTGTTTAAAAATTTTCAAAGTCTATCTTCCGAATTTGAAGTCGAATCTCATCAATTCTTATATATTAGAGTGAGTTTGCGACTAACTTTGTCAGCAATCGTCCATTTACTTCCATTGAAGCCCATTGAGGTCGATTGTCACTTTGTATTGTTTGAAAATTTTCAAAGTCTATCTTCCGAATTTTAAGTCGAATCTCATCAATTCTCATATATTTGAGTGAGTTTGCAACTAACTTTGTCAGCAATCGTCGATTTACATCCATCGAAGCCCATTGAGGTCGATTGTCACTTTGTGTTGTTTGGAAACTTTTAAAGTCTATCTTCCGAATTCGAAGTCGAATCTCATCAATTCTTATATATTTGAGAGAGATTGCAACTAACTTTGTCAGCAATCGTCCATTTACTTCCATTGAAGCCCATTGAGGTCGATTGTCACTTTGTATTGATTGAAAATTTTCAAAGTCTATCTTCCGAATTTGAAGTCGAATCTCATCAATTCTTATATATTAGAGTGAGTTTGCGACTAACTTTGTCAGCAATCGTCCATTTACTTCCATTGAAGCCCATTGAGGTCGATTGTCACTTTGTATTGTTTGAAAATTTTCAAAGTCTATCTTCCGAATTTGAAGTCGAATCTCATCAATTCTTATATATTAGAGTGAGTTTGCGACTAACTTTGTCAGCAATCGTCCATTTACTTCCATTGAAGCCCATTGAGGTCGATTGTCACTTTGTATTGTTTGAAAATTTTCAAAGTCTATCTTCCGAATTTTAAGTCGAATCTCATCAATTCTCATATATTTGAGTGAGTTTGCAACTAACTTTGTCAGCAATCGTCGATTTACATCCATCGAAGCCCATTGAGGTCGATT
Organism: Diorhabda elongata; assembly: GCA_026230145.1. Classification (NCBI taxonomy): domain Eukaryota; kingdom Metazoa; phylum Arthropoda; class Insecta; order Coleoptera; family Chrysomelidae; genus Diorhabda; species Diorhabda elongata. Next base: position 11,806,744 of record CM047936.1, read on the forward strand.
GTCACTTTGTGTTGTTTGGAAACTTTTAAAGTCTATCTTCCGAATTTGAAGTCGAATCTTATCAATTCTTATATATTTGAGAGAGATTGCAACTAACTTTGTCCGCAATCGTCCATTTACTTCCATTGAAGCCCATTGAGGTCGATTGTCACTTTGTATTGATTGAAAATTTTTAAAGTCTTTCCTCCGAATTTGAAGTCGAATCTCATCAGTTCTTATATATTTGAGTAAATTTTCAACTAACTTTGTCAGCAATCTTCGATTCACTTCCATTGAAGCCCATTGAGGTCGATTGTCACTTTGTGTTGTTTGAAAACTTTTAAAGTCTATCTTCCGAATTTGAAGTCGAATCTTATCAATTCTTATATATTTGAGAGAGATTGCAACTAACTTTGTCAGCAATCGTCCATTTACTTCCATTGAAGCCCATTGAGGTCGATTGTCACTTTGGATTGATTGAAAATTTTTAAAGTCTTTCCTCCGAATTTGAAGTCGAATCTCATCAGTTCTTATATATTTGAGTAAATTTTCAACTAACTTTGTCAGCAATCTTCGATTCACTTCCATTGAAGCCCATTGAGGTCGATTGTCACTTTGTGTTGTTTGAGAACTTTTAAAGTCTATCTTCCGAATTTGAAGTCGAATCTCATCAATTCTTATATATTAGAGTGAGTTTGCTACTAACTTTGTCAGCAATCGTCCATTTAATTCCATTGGAGCCCATTGAGGTCGCTTGTCACTTTGTTTTGATTGAAAATTTCCAAAGTATATCTTCCGAATTTGAAGTCGAATCTCATCAATTCTTATATGTTTGAGTGAGTTTGTAACTAACTTTGTCAGATATCGTCGATTTACATCCGTTGAAGCCCATTGAGGTCGATTGTCACTTTGTGTTGTTTGAAAATTTTTAAAGTCTATCTTCCGAATTTTAAGTCGAATCTCATCAATTCTTATATTTTTGAGCGAGTTTGCAACTAACTTTGTCAGCAATCGTCCATTTACTTCCATTGGAGCCCATTGAGATCAATTGTCACTTTGTGTTGTTTGAAAATTTTCGAAGTCTATCTTCCGAATTTGAAGTCGAATCTCATCAATTCTTATATATTAGAGTGAGTTTGCTACTAACTTTGTCAGCAATCGTCGATTTACATCCCTTGAAGCCCATTGAGGTCGATTGTCACTTTGTGTTGTTTGAAAATTTTCAAAGTCTATCTTCCGAATTTTAAGTCGAATCTGATCAATTCTCATATATTTGAGTGAGTTTGCAACTAACTTTGTCAGCAATCGTCGATATTCATCCATTGAAGCCCATTGAGGTCGATTGTCACTTTGTGTTGTTTGAGAACTTTTAAAGTCTATCTTCCGAATTTGAAGTCGAATCTTATCAATTCTTATATATTTGAGAGAGATTGCAACTAACTTTGTCAGCAATCGTCGATTTACATCTATGAAGCCCATTGAGGTCGATTGTCACTTTGTGTTGTTTGAAAATTTTTAAAGTCTATCTTCCGAATTTGAAGTCGAATCTCATCAATTCTTATATATTTGAGTGAGTTTGCGACTAACTTTGTCAGCAACCGTCCATTTACTTCCATTGAAGCCCATTGAGGTCGATTGTCACTTTGTATTGATTGAAAATTTTCAAAGTCTATCTTCCGAATTTTAAGTCGAATCTCATCAATTCTCATATATTTGAGTGAGTTTGCAACTAACTTTGTCAGCAATCGTCGATTTACATCCATTGAAGCCCATTGAGGTCGATTGTCACTTTGTGTTGTTTGAGAATTTTTAAAGTCTATCTTCCGAATTTTAAGTCGAATCTCATCAATTCTCATATATTTGAGTGAGTTTGCAACTAACTTTGTCAGCAATCGTCGATATTCATCCATTGAAGCCCATTGAGGTCGATTGTCACTTTGTGTTGTTTGAGAACTTTTAAAGTCTATCTTCCGAATTTTAAGTCGAATCTCATCAATTCTCATATATTTGAGTGAGTTTGCAACTAACTTTGTCAGCAATCGTCGATTTACATCCATTGAAGCCCATTGAGGTCGATTGTCACTTTGTGTTGTTTGAGAACTTTTAAAGTCTATCTTCCGAATTTGAAGTCGAATCTCATCAATTCTTATATATTAGAGTGAGTTTGCTACTAACTTTGTCAGCAATCGTCGATTTACATCCCTTGAAGCCCATTGAGGTCGATTGTCACTTTGTGTTGTTTGATAATTTTTGAAGTCTATCTTCCGAATTTGAAGTCGAATCTCATCAATTCTTATATATTTGAGTGAGTTTGCGACTAATTTTCTCAGCAATCGTCCATTTACTTCCATTGAAGCCCATTGAGGTCGATTGTCACTTTGTATTGATTGAAAATTCTCAAAGTCTATCTTCCGAATTTTAAGTCGAATCTCATCAATTCTCATATATTTGAGTGAGTTTGCAACTAACTTTGTCAGATATCGTCGATTTACATCCATTGAAGCCCATTGAGGTCGATTGTCACTTTGTGTTGTTTGAAAACTTTTAAAGTCTATCTTCCGAATTTGAAGTCGAATCTTATCAATTCTTATATATTTGAGAGAGATTGCAACTAACTTTGTCCGCAATCGTCCATTTACTTCCATTGAAGCCAATTGAGGTCGATTGTCACTTTGTGTTGTTTGAAAATTTTCAAAGTCTTTCCTCCGAATTTGAAGTCGAATCTCATCAGTTCTTATATATTTGAGTAAATTTTCAACTAACTTTGTCAGCAATTTTCGATTCACTTCCATTGAAGTCCATTGAGGTCGATTGTCAATTTGTGTTGTTTGAAAATTTTCAAAGTCCATCTTCCGAATTTGGAGTCGAATCTCATCAATTCTTATATATTTGAGTGAGTTTGCAACTAACTTTGTCAGCAATCGTCGATTTACATCTATGAAGCCCATTGAGGTTGATTGTCACTTTGTGTTGTTTGAGAACTTTTAAAGTCTATCTTCCGAATTTTAAGTCGAATCTCATCAATTCTCATATATTTGAGTGAGTTTGCAACTAACTTTGTCAGCAATCGTCGATTTACATCCATTGAAGCCCATTGAGGTCGATTGTCACTTTGTGTTGTTTGAGAACTTTTAAAGTCTATCTTCCGAATTTTAAGTCGAATCTCATCAATTCTTATATATTAGAGTGAGTTTGCTACTAACTTTGTCAGCAATCGTCGATTTACATCCCTTGAAGCCCATTGAGGTCGATTGTCACTTTGTGTTGTTTGATAATTTTTGAAGTCTATCTTCCGAATTTGAAGTCGATTCTCATCAATTCTTATATATTTGAGTGAGTTTGCGACTAACTTTCTCAGCAATCGTCCATTTACTTCCATTGAAGCCCATTGAGGTCGATTGTCACTTTGTATTGATTGAAAATTTTCAAAGTCTATCTTCCGAATTTTAAGTCGAATCTCATCAATTCTCATATATTTGAGTGAGTTTGCAACTAACTTTGTCAGCAATCGTCGATTTACATCCATTGAAGCCCATTGAGGTCGATTGTCACTTTGTGTTGTTTGAAAACTTTTAAAGTCTATCTTCCGAATTTGAAGTCGAATCTTATCAATTCTTATATATTTGAGAGAGATTGCAACTAACTTTGTCCGCAATCGTCCATTTACTTCCATTGAAGCCAATTGAGGTCGATTGTCACTTTGTGTTGTTTGAAAATTTTCAAAGTCTTTCCTCCGAATTTGAAGTCGAATCTCATCAGTTCTTATATATTTGAGTAAATTTTCAACTAACTTTGTCAGCAATCTTCGATTCACTTCCATTGAAGTCCATTGAGGTCGATTGTCAATTTGTGTTGTTTGAAAATTTTCAAAGTCTATCTTCCGAATTTGGAGTCGAATCTCATCAATTCTTATATATTTGAGTGAGTTTGCAACTAACTTTGTCAGCAATCGTCGATTTACATCTATGAAGCCCATTGAGGTCGATTGTCACTTTGTGTTGTTTGAGAACTTTTAAAGTCTATCTTCCGAATTTTAAGTCGAATCTCATCAATTCTCATATATTTGAGTGAGTTTGCAACTAACTTTGTCAGCAATCGTCGATTTACATCCATTGAAGCCCATTGAGGTCGATTGTCACTTTGTGTTGTTTGAGAACTTTTAAAGTCTATCTTCCGAATTTTAAGTCGAATCTCATCAATTTTCATATATTTGAGTGAGTTTGCAACTAACTTTGTCAGCAATCGTCGATTTACATCCATTGAAGCCCATTGAGGTCGATTGTCACTTTGTGTTGTTTGAGAACTTTTAAAGTCTATCTTCCGAATTTGGAGTCAAATCTCATCAATTCTTATATATTAGAGTGAGTTTGCTACTAACTTTGTCAGCAATCGTCGATTTACATCCCTTGAAGCCCATTGAGGTCGATTGTCACTTTGTGTTGTTTGAAAATTTTTGAAGTCTATCTTCCGAATTTGAAGTCGAATCTCATCAATTCTTATATATTTGAGTGAGTTTGCGACTAACTTTCTTAGCAATCGTCCATTTACTTCCATTGAAGCCAATTGAGGTCGATTGTCACTTTGTATTGATTGAAAATTTTCAAAGTCTATCTTCCGAATTTTAAGTCGAATCTCATCAATTCTCATATATTTGAGTGAGTTTGCAACTAACTTTGTCAGCAATCGTCGATTTACATCCATTGAAGCCCATTGAGGTCGATTGTCACTTTGTGTTGTTTGAAAACTTTTAAAGTCTATCTTCCGAATTTGAAGTCGAATCTTATCAATTCTTATATATTTGAGAGAGATTGCAACTAACTTTGTCCGCAATCGTCCATTCACTTCCATTGAAGCCAATTGAGGTCGATTGTCACTTTGTGTTGTTTGAAAATTTTTAAAGTCTTTCCTCCGAATTTGAAGTCGAATCTCATCAGTTCTTATATATTTGAGTAAATTTTCAACTAACTTTGTCAGCAATCTTCGATTCACTCCCATTGAAGTCCATTGAGGTCGATTGTCAATTTGTGTTGTTTGAAAATTTTCAAAGTCTATCTTCCGAATTTGGAGTCGAATCTCATCAATTCTTATATACTTGAGTGAGTTTGCAACTAACTTTGTCAGCAATCGTCCATTTACTTCCATTGGAGCCCATTGAGGTCAATTGTCACTTTGTGTTGTTTGAAAACTTTTAAAGTCTATCTTCCGAATTTGAAGTCGAATCTTATCAATTCTTATATATTTGAGAGAGATTGCAACTAACTTTGTCAGCAATCGTCCATTTACTTCCATTGGAGCCCATTGAGGTCAATTGTCACTTTGTGTTGTTTGAAAATTTTCGAAGTCTATCTTCCGAATTCGAAGTCGAATCTCATCAATTCTTATTTATTTGAGAGAGATTGCAACTAACTTTGTCAGCAATCGTCCATTTACTTCCATTGGAGCCCATTGAGGTCGATTGTCACTTTGTTTTGATTGAAAATTTCCAAAGTATATCTTCCGAATTTGAAGTCGAATCTCATCAATTCTTATATATTTGAGTGAGTTTGCAACTAACTTCGTCAGATATCGTCGATTTACATTTATTGAAGCCCATTGAGGTCAATTGTCACTTTGTGTTGTTTGGAAATTTTCGAAGTCTATCTTCCGAATTCGAAGTCGAATCTCATCAATTCTTATTTATTTGAGAGAGATTGCTACTAACTTTGTCAGCAATCGTCCATTTACTTCCATTGGAGCCCATTGAGGTCGATTGTCACTTTGTTTTGATTGAAAATTTCCAAAGTCTATCTTCCGAATTTGAAGTCGAATCTCATCAATTCTTATATATTAGAGTGAGTTTGCTACTAACTTTGTCAGCAATCGTCGATTTACTCCCGTTGAAGCCCATTGAGGTCGATTGTCACTTTGTGTTGTTTGAAAATTTTTAAAGTCTATCTTCCGAATCTGAAGTCGAATCTCATCAATTCTTATATATTTTAGTGAGTTTGTGACTAACTTTGTCAGCAATCGTCCATTTACTTCCATTGAAGCCCATTGAGGTCGATTGTCACTCATCAATTCTCATATATTTGAGTGAGTTTGCAACTAACTTTGTCAGCAATCGTCGATTTACATCCATTGAAGCCCATTGAGGTCGATTGTCACTTTGTGTTGTTTGAGAACTTTTAAAGTCTATCTTCCGAATTTTAAGTCGAATCTCATCAATTCTCATATATTTGAGTGAGTTTGCAACTAACTTTGTCAGCAATCGTCGATTTACATCCATTGAAGCCCATTGAGGTCGATTGTCACTTTGTGTTGTTTGAGAACTTTTAAAGTCTATCTTCCGAATTTTAAGTCGAATCTCATCAATTCTCATATATTTGAGTGAGTTTGCAACTAACTTTGTCAGCAATCGTCGATTTACATCCATTGAAGCCCATTGAGGTCGATTGTCACTTTGTGTTGTTTGAGAACTTTTAAAGTCTATCTTCCGAATTTTAAGTCGAATCTCATCAATTCTTATGTATTTGAGTGAGTTTGCAACTAACTTTGTCAGCAATCGTCGATTTACATCCATTGGAGCCCATTGAGGTCAATTGTCACTTTGTGTTGTTTGAAAATTTTCGAAGTCTATCTTCCGAATTTGAAGTCGAATCTCATCAATTCTTATATATTAGAGTGAGTTTGCTACTAACTTTGTCAGCAATCGTCGATTTACATCCCTTGAAGCCCATTGAGGTCGATTGTCACTTTGTGTTGTTTGAAAATTTTTAAAGTCTATCTTCCGAATTTTAAGTCGAATCTCATCAATTCTCATATATTTGAGTGAGTTTGCAACTAACTTTGTCAGCATTCGTCGATATTCATCCATTGAAGCCCATTGAGGTCGATTGTCACTTTGTGTTGTTTGAGAACTTTTAAAGTCTATCTTCCGAATTTGAAGTCGAATCTTATCAATTCTTATATATTTGAGAGAGATTGCAACTAACTTTGTCAGCAATCGTCGATTTACATCTATGAAGCCCATTGAGGTCGATTGTCACTTTGTGTTGTTTGAAAATTTTTAAAGTCTATCTTCCGAATTTGAAGTCGAATCTCATCAATTCTTATATATTTGAGTGAGTTTGCGACTAACTTTGTCAGCAATCGTCCATTTACTTCCATTGAAGCCCATTGAGGTCGATTGTCACTTTGTATTGATTGAAAATTTCCAAAGTATATCTTCCGAATTTGAAGTCGAATCTCATCAATTCTTATATATTTGAGTGAGTTTGCAACTAACTTTGTCAGATATCGTCGATTTACATTTATTGAAGCCCATTGAGGTCAATTGTCACTTTGTGTTGTTTGAAAATTTTCGAAGTCTATCTTCCGAATTCGAAGTCGAATCTCATCAATTCTTATTTATTTGAGAGAGATTGCAACTAACTTTGTCAGCAATCGTCCATTTACTTCCATTGGAGCCCATTGAGGTCGATTGTCACTTTGTTTTGATTGAAAATTTCCAAAGTCTATCTTCCGAATTTGAAGTCGAATCTCATCAATTCTTATATATTAGAGTGAGTTTGCTACTAACTTTGTCAGCAATCGTCGATTTACATCCCTTGAAGCCCATTGAGGTCGATTGTCACTTTGTGTTGTTTGAAAATTTTTGAAGTCTATCTTCCGAATTCGAAGTCGAATCTCATCAATTCTTATTTATTTGAGAGAGATTGCAACTAACTTTGTCAGCAATCGTCCATTTACTTCCATTGGAGCCCATTGAGGTCGATTGTCACTTTGTTTTGATTGAAAATTTCCAAAGTATATCTTCCGAATTTGAAGTCGAATCTCATCAATTCTTATATATTTGAGTGAGTTTGCAACTAACTTTGTCAGATATCGTCGATTTACATTTGTTGAAGCCCATTGAGGTCAATTGTCACTTTGTGTTGTTTGGAAATTTTCGAAGTCTATCTTCCGAATTCGAAGTCGAATCTCATCAATTCTTATTTATTTGAGAGAGATTGCAACTAACTTTGTCAGCAATCGTCCATTTACTTCCATTGGAGCCCATTGAGGTCGATTGTCACTTTGTTTTGATTGAAAATTTCCAAAGTATATCTTCCGAATTTGAAGTCGAATCTCATCAATTCTTATATATTTGAGTGAGTTTGCAACTAACTTTGTCAGATATCGTCGATTTACATTTATTGAAGCCCATTGAGGTCAATTGTCACTTTGTGTTGTTTGGAAATTTTCGAAGTCTATCTTCCGAATTCGAAGTCGAATCTCATCAATTCTTATTTATTTGAGAGAGATTGCAACTAACTTTGTCAGCAATCGTCCATTTACTTCCATTGGAGCCCATTGAGGTCGATTGTCACTTTGTTTTGATTGAAAATTTCCAAAGTCTATCTTCCGAATTTGAAGTCGAATCTCATCAATTCTTATATATTAGAGTGAGTTTGCTACTAACTTTGTCAGCAATCGTCGATTTACATCCGTTGAAGCCCATTGAGGTCGATTGTCACTTTGTGTTGTTTGAAAATTTTTAAAGTCTATCTTCCGAATTTTAAGTCGAATCTCATCAATTCTCATATATTTGAGTGAGTTTGCAACTAACTTTGTCAGCAATCGTCGATTTACATCCATTGAAGCCCATTGAGGTCGATTGTCACTTTGTGTTGTTTGAGAACTTTTAAAGTCTATCTTCCGAATTTTGAGTCGAATCTCATCAATTCTCATATATTTGAGTGAGTTTGCAACTAACTTTGTCAGCAATCGTCGATTTACATCCATTGAAGCCCATTGAGGTCGATTGTCACTTTGTGTTGTTTGAGAACTTTTAAAGTCTATCTTCCGAATTTTAAGTCGAATCTCATCAATTCTCATATATTTGAGTGAGTTTGCAACTAACTTTGTCAGTAATCGTCGATTTACATCCATTGAAGCCCATTGAGGTCGATTGTCACTTTGTGTTGTTTGAGAACTTTTAAAGTCTATCTTCCGAATTTTATGTCGAATCTCATCAATTCTTATGTATTTGAGTGAGTTTGCAACTAACTTTGTCAGCAATCGTCGATTTACATCCATTGAAGCCCATTGAGGTCGATTGTCACTTTGTGTTGTTTGAAAACTTTTAAAGTCTATCTTCCGAATTTGAAGTCGAATCTTATCAATTCTTATATATTTGAGAGAGATTGCAACTAACTTTGTCCGCAATCGTCCATTCACTTCCATTGGAGCCCATTGAGGTCAATTGTCACTTTGTGTTGTTTGAAAATTTTCGAAGTCTATCTTCCGAATTTGAAGTCGAATCTCATCAATTCTTATATATTAGAGTGAGTTTGCTACTAACTTTGTCAGCAATCGTCGATTTACATCCCTTGAAGCCCATTGAGGTCGATTGTCACTTTGTGTTGTTTGAAAATTTTTAAAGTCTATCTTCCGAATTTTAAGTCGAATCTCATCAATTCTCATATATTTGAGTGAGTTTGCAACTAACTTTGTCAGCATTCGTCGATATTCATCCATTGAAGCCCATTGAGGTCGATTGTCACTTTGTGTTGTTTGAGAACTTTTAAAGTCTATCTTCCGAATTTGAAGTCGAATCTTATCAATTCTTATATATTTGAGAGAGATTGCAACTAACTTTGTCAGCAATCGTCGATTTACATCTATGAAGCCCATTGAGGTCGATTGTCACTTTGTGTTGTTTGAAAATTTTTAAAGTCTATCTTCCGAATTTGAAGTCGAATCTCATCAATTCTTATATATTAGAGTGAGTTTGCTACTAACTTTGTCAGCAATCGTCGATTTACATCCCTTGAAGCCCATTGAGGTCGATTGTCACTTTATGTTGTTTGAAAATTTTTGAAGTCTATCTTCCGAATTCGAAGTCGAATCTCATCAATTCTTATTTATTTGAGAGAGATTGCAACTAACTTTGTCAGCAATCGTCCATTTACTTCCATTGGAGCCCATTGAGGTCGATTGTCACTTTGTTTTGATTGAAAATTTCCAAAGTATATCTTCCGAATTTGAAGTCGAATCTCATCAATTCTTATATATTTGAGTGAGTTTGCAACTAACTTTGTCAGATATCGTCGATTTACATTTATTGAAGCCCATTGAGGTCAATTGTCACTTTGTGTTGTTTGGAAATTTTCGAAGTCTATCTTCCGAATTCGAAGTCGAATCTCATCAATTCTTATTTATTTGAGAGAGATTGCAACTAACTTTGTCAGCAATCGTCCATTTACTTCCATTGGAGCCCATTGAGGTCGATTGTCACTTTGTTTTGATTGAAAATTTCCAAAGTATATCTTCCGAATTTGAAGTCGAATCTCATCAATTCTTATATATTTGAGTGAGTTTTCAAATAACTTTGTCAGATATCGTCGATTTACATTTATTGAAGCCCATTGAGGTCAATTGTCACTTTGTGTTGTTTGGAAATTTTCGAAGTCTATCTTCCGAATTCGAAGTCGAATCTCATCAATTCTTATTTATTTGAGAGAGATTGCAACTAACTTTGTCAGCAATCGTCCATTTACTTCCATTGGAGCCCATTGAGGTCGATTGTCACTTTGTTTTGATTGAAAATTTCCAAAGTCTATCTTCCGAATTTGAAGTCGAATCTCATCAATTCTTATATATTAGAGTGAGTTTGCTACTAACTTTGTCAGCAATCGTCGATTTACATCCGTTGAAGCCCATTGAGGTCGATTGTCACTTTGTGTTGTTTGAAAATTTTTAAAGTCTATCTTCCGAATCTGAAGTCGAATCTCATCACTTCTTATGTATTTGAGTGAGTTTGCAACTAACTTTGTCAGCAATCGTCGATTTACATCCATTGAAGCCCATTGAGGTCGATTGTCACTTTGTGTTGTTTGAGAACTTTTAAAGTCTATCTTCCGAATTTTAAGTCGAATCTCATCAATTCTCATATATTTGAGTGAGTTTGCAACTAACTTTGTCAGCAATCGTCCATTTACTTCCATTGGAGCCCATTGAGGTCAATTGTCACTTTGTGTTGTTTGAAAATTTTCGAAGTCTATCTTCCGAATTCGAAGTCGAATCTCATCAATTCTTATTTATTTGAGAGAGATTGCAACTAACTTTGTCAGCAATCGTCCATTTACTTCCATTGGAGCCCATTGAGGTCGATTGTCACTTTGTTTTGATTGAAAATTTCCAAAGTATATCTTCCGAATTTGAAGTCGAATCTCATCAATTCTTATATATTTGAGTGAGTTTGCAACTAACTTTGTCAGATATCGTCGATTTACATTTATTGAAGCCCATTGAGGTCAATTGTCACTTTGTGTTGTTTGGAAATTTTCGAAGTCTATCTTCCGAATTCGAAGTCGAATCTCATCAATTCTTATTTATTTGAGAGAGATTGCAACTAACTTTGTCAGCAATCGTCCATTTACTTCCATTGGAGCCCATTGAGGTCGATTGTCACTTTGTTTTGATTGAAAATTTCCAAAGTATATCTTCCGAATTTGAAGTCGAATCTCATCAATTCTTATATATTTGAGTGAGTTTTCAAATAACTTTGTCAGATATCGTCGATTTACATTTATTGAAGCCCATTGAGGTCAATTGTCACTTTGTGTTGTTTGGAAATTTTCGAAGTCTATCTTCCGAATTCGAAGTCGAATCTCATCAATTCTTATTTATTTGAGAGAGATTGCTACTAACTTTGTCAGCAATCGTCCATTTACTTCCATTGGAGCCCATTGAGGTCGATTGTCACTTTGTTTTGATTGAAAATTTCCAAAGTATATCTTCCGAATTTTAAGTCGAATCTCATCAATTCTTATATATTTGAGTGAGTTTGCAACTAACTTTGTCAGATATCGTCGATTTACATTTATTGAAGCCCATTGAGGTCAATTGTCACTTTGTGTTGTTTGGAAATTTTCGAAGTCTATCTTCCGAATTCGAAGTCGAATCTCATCAATTCTTATTTATTTGAGAGAGATTGCAACTAACTTTGTCAGCAATCGTCCATTTACTTCCATTGGAGCCCATTGAGGTCGATTGTCACTTTGTTTTGATTGAAAATTTCCAAAGTCTATCTTCCGAATTTGAAGTCGAATCTCATCAATTCTTATATATTAGAGTGAGTTTGCTACTAACTTTGTCAGCAATCGTCGATTTACTCCCGTTGAAGCCCATTGAGGTCGATTGTCACTTTGTGTTGTTTGAAAATTTTTAAAGTCTATCTTCCGAATCTGAAGTCGAATCTCATCAATTCTTATATATTTTAGTGAGTTTGTGACTAACTTTGTCAGCAATCGTCCATTTACTTCCATTGAAGCCCATTGAGGTCGATTGTCACTTTGTATTGATTGAAAATTTCCAAAGTCTATCTTCCGAATTTTAAGTCGAATCTCATCAATTCTCATATATTTGAGTGAGTTTGCAACTAACTTTATCAGCAATCGTCGATTTACATCCATTGAAGCCCATTGAGGTCGATTGTCACTTTGTGTTGTTTGAGAACTTTTAAAGTCTATCTTCCGAATTTTAAGTCGAATCTCATCAATTCTCATATATTTGAGTGAGTTTGCAACTAACTTTGTCAGCAATCGTCGATTTACATCCATTGAAGCCCATTGAGGTCGATTGTCACTTTGTGTTGTTTGAGAACTTTTAAAGTCTATCTTCCGAATTTTAAGTCGAATCTCATCAATTCTCATATATTTGAGTGAGTTTGCAACTAACTTTGTCAGCAATCGTCGATTTACATCCATTGAAGCCCATTGAGGTCGATTGTCACTTTGTGTTGTTTGAGAACTTTTAAAGTCTATCTTCCGAATTTTAAGTCGAATCTCATCAATTCTTATGTATTTGAGTGAGTTTGCAACTAACTTTGTCAGCAATCGTCGATTTACATCCATTGAAGCCCATTGAGGTCGATTGTCACTTTGTGTTGTTTGAAAACTTTTAAAGTCTATCTTCCGAATTTGAAGTCGAATCTTATCAATTCTTATATATTTGAGAGAGATTGCAACTAACTTTGTCCGCAATCGTCCATTCACTTCCATTGGAGCCCATTGAGGTCAATTGTCACTTTGTGTTGTTTGAAAATTTTCGAAGTCTATCTTCCGAATTTGAAGTCGAATCTCATCAATTCTTATATATTAGAGTGAGTTTGCTACTAACTTTGTCAGCAATCGTCGATTTACATCCCTTGAAGCCCATTGAGGTCGATTGTCACTTTGTGTTGTTTGAAAATTTTTAAAGTCTATCTTCCGAATTTTAAGTCGAATCTCATCAATTCTCATATATTTGAGTGAGTTTGCAACTAACTTTGTCAGCATTCGTCGATATTCATCCATTGAAGCCCATTGAGGTCGATTGTCACTTTGTGTTGTTTGAGAACTTTTAAAGTCTATCTTCCGAATTTGAAGTCGAATCTTATCAATTCTTATATATTTGAGAGAGATTGCAACTAACTTTGTCAGCAATCGTCGATTTACATCTATGAAGCCCATTGAGGTCGATTGTCACTTTGTGTTGTTTGAAAATTTTTAAAGTCTATCTTCCGAATTTGAAGTCGAATCTCATCAATTCTTATATATTTGAGTGAGTTTGCGACTAACTTTGTCAGCAATCGTCCATTTACTTCCATTGAAGCCCATTGAGGTCGATTGTCACTTTGTATTGATTGAAAATTTCCAAAGTATATCTTCCGAATTTGAAGTCGAATCTCATCAATTCTTATATATTTGAGTGAGTTTGCAACTAACTTTGTCAGATATCGTCGATTTACATTTATTGAAGCCCATTGAGGTCAATTGTCACTTTGTGTTGTTTGAAAATTTTCGAAGTCTATCTTCCGAATTCGAAGTCGAATCTCATCAATTCTTATTTATTTGAGAGAGATTGCAACTAACTTTGTCAGCAATCGTCCATTTACTTCCATTGGAGCCCATTGAGGTCGATTGTCACTTTGTTTTGATTGAAAATTTCCAAAGTCTATCTTCCGAATTTGAAGTCGAATCTCATCAATTCTTATATATTTGAGTGAGTTTGCAACTAACTTTGTCAGATATCGTCGATTTACATTTATTGAAGCCCATTGAGGTCAATTGTCACTTTGTGTTGTTTGGAAATTTTCGAAGTCTATCTTCCGAATTCGAAGTCGAATCTCATCAATTCTTATTTATTTGAGAGAGATTGCAACTAACTTTGTCAGCAATCGTCCATTTACTTCCATTGGAGCCCATTGAGGTCGATTGTCACTTTGTTTTGATTGAAAATTTCCAAAGTCTATCTTCCGAATTTGAAGTCGAATCTCATCAATTCTTATATATTAGAGTGAGTTTGCTACTAACTTTGTCAGCAATCGTCGATTTACATCCGTTGAAGCCAATTGAGGTCGATTGTCACTTTGTGTTGTTTGAAAATTTTTAAAGTCTATCTTCCGAATTTTAAGTCGAATCTCATCAATTCTCATATATTTGAGTGAGTTTGCAACTAACTTTGTCAGCAATCGTCGATTTACATCCATTGAAGCCCATTGAGGTCGATTGTCACTTTGTGTTGTTTGAGAACTTTTAAAGTCTATCTTCCGAATTTTGAGTCGAATCTCATCAATTCTCATATATTTGAGTGAGTTTGCAACTAACTTTGTCAGCAATCGTCGATTTACATCCATTGAAGCCCATTGAGGTCGATTGTCACTTTGTGTTGTTTGAGAACTTTTAAAGTCTATCTTCCGAATTTTAAGTCGAATCTCATCAATTCTCATATATTTGAGTGAGTTTGCAACTAACTTTGTCAGTAATCGTCGATTTACATCCATTGAAGCCCATTGAGGTCGATTGTCACTTTGTGTTGTTTGAGAACTTTTAAAGTCTATCTTCCGAATTTTAAGTCGAATCTCATCAATTCTTATGTATTTGAGTGAGTTTGCAACTAACTTTGTCAGCAATCGTCGATTTACATCCATTGAAGCCCATTGAGGTCGATTGTCACTTTGTGTTGTTTGGAAACTTTTAAAGTCTATCTTCCGAATTTGAAGTCGAATCTTATCAATTCTTATATATTTGAGAGAGATTGCAACTAACTTTGTCCGCAATCGTCCATTCACTTCCATTGGAGCCCATTGAGGTCAATTGTCACTTTGTGTTGTTTGAAAATTTTCGAAGTCTATCTTCCGAATTTGAAGTCGAATCTCATCAATTCTTATATATTAGAGTGAGTTTGCTACTAACTTTGTCAGCAATCGTCGATTTACATCCCTTGAAGCCCATTGAGGTCGATTGTCACTTTGTGTTGTTTGAAAATTTTTAAAGTCTATCTTCCGAATTTTAAGTCGAATCTCATCAATTCTCATATATTTGAGTGAGTTTGCAACTAACTTTGTCAGCATTCGTCGATATTCATCCATTGAAGCCCATTGAGGTCGATTGTCACTTTGTGTTGTTTGAGAACTTTTAAAGTCTATCTTCCGAATTTGAAGTCGAATCTTATCAATTCTTATATATTTGAGAGAGATTGCAACTAACTTTGTCAGCAATCGTCGATTTACATCTATGAAGCCCATTGAGGTCGATTGTCACTTTGTGTTGTTTGAAAATTTTTAAAGTCTATCTTCCGAATTTGAAGTCGAATCTCATCAATTCTTATATATTAGAGTGAGTTTGCTACTAACTTTGTCAGCAATCGTCGATTTACATCCCTTGAAGCCCATTGAGGTCGATTGTCACTTTATGTTGTTTGAAAATTTTTGAAGTCTATCTTCCGAATTCGAAGTCGAATCTCATCAATTCTTATTTATTTGAGAGAGATTGCAACTAACTTTGTCAGCAATCGTCCATTTACTTCCATTGGAGCCCATTGAGGTCGATTGTCACTTTGTTTTGATTGAAAATTTCCAAAGTATATCTTCCGAATTTGAAGTCGAATCTCATCAATTCTTATATATTTGAGTGAGTTTGCAACTAACTTTGTCAGATATCGTCGATTTACATTTATTGAAGCCCATTGAGGTCAATTGTCACTTTGTGTTGTTTGGAAATTTTCGAAGTCTATCTTCCGAATTCGAAGTCGAATCTCATCAATTCTTATTTATTTGAGAGAGATTGCAACTAACTTTGTCAGCAATCGTCCATTTACTTCCATTGGAGCCCATTGAGGTCGATTGTCACTTTGTTTTGATTGAAAATTTCCAAAGTATATCTTCCGAATTTGAAGTCGAATCTCATCAATTCTTATATATTTGAGTGAGTTTTCAACTAACTTTGTCAGATATCGTCGATTTACATTTATTGAAGCCCATTGAGGTCAATTGTCACTTTGTGTTGTTTGGAAATTTTCGAAGTCTATCTTCCGAATTCGAAGTCGAATCTCATCAATTCTTATTTATTTGAGAGAGATTGCAACTAACTTTGTCAGCAATCGTCCATTTACTTCCATTGGAGCCCATTGAGGTCGATTGTCACTTTGTTTTGATTGAAAATTTCCAAAGTCTATCTTCCGAATTTGAAGTCGAATCTCATCAATTCTTATATATTAGAGTGAGTTTGCTACTAACTTTGTCAGCAATCGTCGATTTACATCCGTTGAAGCCCATTGAGGTCGATTGTCACTTTGTGTTGTTTGAGAACTTTTAAAGTCTATCTTCCGAATTTTAAGTCGAATCTCATCAATTCTCATATATTTGAGTGAGTTTGCAACTAACTTTGTCAGCAATCGTCGATTTACATCCATTGAAGCCCATTGAGGTCGATTGTCACTTTGTGTTGTTTGAGAACTTTTAAAGTCTATCTTCCGAAATTTAAGTCGAATCTCATCAATTCTCATATATTTGAGTGAGTTTGCAACTAACTTTGTCAGCAATCGTCGATTTACATCCATTGAAGCCCATTGAGGTCGATTGTCACTTTGTGTTGTTTGAGAACTTTTAAAGTCTATCTTCCGAATTTTAAGTCGAATCTCATCAATTCTTATGTATTTGAGTGAGTTTGCAACTAACTTTGTCAGCAATCGTCGATTTACATCCATTGAAGCCCATTGAGGTCGATTGTCACTTTGTGTTGTTTGAAAACTTTTAAAGTCTATCTTCCGAATTTGAAGTCGAATCTTATCAATTCTTATATATTTGAGAGAGATTGCAACTAACTTTGTCCGCAATCGTCCATTCACTTCCATTGGAGCCCATTCAGGTCAATTGTCACTTTGTGTTGTTTGAAAATTTTCGAAGTCTATCTTCCGAATTTGAAGTCGAATCTCATCAATTCTTATATATTAGAGTGAGTTTGCTACTAACTTTGTCAGCAATCGTCGATTTACATCCCTTGAAGCCCATTGAGGTCGATTGTCACTTTGTGTTGTTTGAAAATTTTTAAAGTCTATCTTCCGAATTTTAAGTCGAATCTCATCAATTCTCATATATTTGAGTGAGTTTGCAACTAACTTTGTCAGCATTCGTCGATATTCATCCATTGAAGCCCATTGAGGTCGATTGTCACTTTGTGTTGTTTGAGAACTTTTAAAGTCTATCTTCCGAATTTGAAGTCGAATCTTATCAATTCTTATATATTTGAGAGAGATTGCAACTAACTTCGTCAGCAATCGTCGATTTACATCTATGAAGCCCATTGAGGTCGATTGTCACTTTGTGTTGTTTGAAAATTTTTAAAGTCTATCTTCCGAATTTGAAGTCGAATCTCATCAATTCTTATATATTTGAGTGAGTTTGCGACTAACTTTGTCAGCAATCGTCCATTTACTTCCATTGAAGCCCATTGAGGTCGATTGTCACTTTGTATTGATTGAAAATTTCCAAAGTATATCTTCCGAATTTGAAGTCGAATCTCATCAATTCTTATATATTTGAGTGAGTTTGCAACTAACTTTGTCAGCAATCGTCGATTTACATTTATTGAAGCCCATTGAGGTCAATTGTCACTTTGTGTTGTTTGAAAATTTTCGAAGTCTATCTTCCGAATTCGAAGTCGAATCTCATCAATTCTTATTTATTTGAGAGAGATTGCAACTAACTTTGTCAGCAATCGTCCATTTACTTCCATTGGAGCCCATTGAGGTCGATTGTCACTTTGTTTTGATTGAAAATTTCCAAAGTATATCTTCCGAATTTGAAGTCGAATCTCATCAATTCTTATATATTTGAGTGAGTTTGCAACTAACTTTGTCAGATATCGTCGATTTACATTTATTGAAGCCCATTGAGGTCAATTGTCACTTTGTGTTGTTTGAAAATTTGCGAAGTCTATCTTCCGAATTCGAAGTCGAATCTCATCAATTCTTATTTATTTGAGAGAGATTGCAACTAACTTTGTCAGCAATCGTCGATTTACATCCATTGAAGCCCATTGAGGTCGATTGTCACTTTGTGTTGTTTGAGAACTTTTAAAGTCTATCTTCCGAAATTTAAGTCGAATCTCATCAATTCTCATATATTTGAGTGAGTTTGCAACTAACTTTGTCAGCAATCGTCGATTTACATCCCTTGAAGCCCATTGAGGTCGATTGTCACTTTGTGTTGTTTGAAAATTTTTGAAGTCTATCTTCCGAATCTGAAGTCGAATCTCATCAATTCTTATATATTTGAGTGAGTTTGCGACTAACTTTGTCAGCAATCGTCCATTTACTTCTATTGAAGCCCATTGAGGTCGATTGTCACTTTGTGTTGTTTGAAAATTATCAAAGTCTATCTTCCGAATTTGGAGTCGAATCTCATCAATTCTTATATATTTGAGTGAGTTTGCAACTAACTTTGTCAGCAATCGTCCATTTACTTCCATTGGAGCCCATTGAGGTCGATTGTCACTTTGTTTTGATTGAAAATTTCCAAAGTATATCTTCCGAATTTGAAGTCGAATCTCATCAATTCTTATATATTTGAGTGAGTTTGCAACTAACTTTGTCAGATATCGTCGATTTACATTTATTGAAGCCCATTGAGGTCAATTGTCACTTTGTGTTGTTTGAAAATTTGCGAAGTCTATCTTCCGAATTCGAAGTCGAATCTCATCAATTCTTATTTATTTGAGAGAGATTGCAACTAACTTTGTCAGCAATCGTCCATTTACTTCCATTGGAGCCCATTGAGGTCGATTGTCACTTTGTTTTGATTGAAAATTTCCAAAGTCTATCTTCCGAATTTGAAGTCGAATCTCATCAATTCTTATATATTAGAGTGAGTTTGCTACTAACTTTGTCAGCAATCGTCGATTTACATCCGTTGAAGCCCATTGAGGTCGATTGTCACTTTGTGTTGTTTGAAAATTTTTAAAGTCTATCTTCCGAATCTGAAGTCGAATCTCATCACTTCTTATGTATTTGAGTGAGTTTGCAACTAACTTTGTCAGCAATCGTCGATTTACATCCATTGAAGCCCATTGAGGTCGATTGTCACTTTGTGTTGTTTGAGAACTTTTAAAGTCTATCTTCCGAATTTTAAGTCGAATCTCATCAATTCTCATATTTTTGAGTGAGTTTGCAACTAACTTTGTCAGCAATCGTCGATTTACATCCATTGAAGCCCATTGAGGTCGATTGTCACTTTGTGTTGTTTGAGAACTTTTAAAGTCTATCTTCCGAATTTTAAGTCGAATCTCATCAATTCTCATATATTTGAGTGAGTTTGCAACTAACTTTGTCAGCAATCGTCGATTTACATCCATTGAAGCCCATTGAGGTCGATTGTCACTTTGTGTTGTTTGAGAACTTTCAAAGTCTATCTTCCGAAATTTAAGTCGAATCTCATCAATTCTCATATATTTGAGTGAGTTTGCAACTAACTTTGTCAGCAATCGTCGATTTACATCCATTGAAGCCCATTGAGGTCGATTGTCACTTTGTGTTGTTTGAGAACTTTTAAAGTCTATCTTCCGAATTTTAAGTCGAATCTCATCAATTCTTATGTATTTGAGTGAGTTTGCAACTAACTTTGTCAGCAATCGTCGATTTACATCCATTGAAGCCCATTGAGGTCGATTGTCACTTTGTGTTGTTTGAAAACTTTTAAAGTCTATCTTCCGAATTTGAAGTCGAATCTTATCAATTCTTATATATTTGAGAGAGATTGCAACTAACTTTGTCCGCAATCGTCCATTCACTTCCATTGGAGCCCATTGAGGTCAATTGTCACTTTGTGTTGTTTGAAAATTTTCGAAGTCTATCTTCCGAATTTGAAGTCGAATCTCATCAATTCTTATATATTAGAGTGAGTTTGCTACTAACTTTGTCAGCAATCGTCGATTTACATCCCTTGAAGCCCATTGAGGTCGATTGTCACTTTGTGTTGTTTGAAAATTTTTAAAGTCTATCTTCCGAATTTTAAGTCGAATCTCATCAATTCTCATATATTTGAGTGAGTTTGCAACTAACTTTGTCAGCATTCGTCGATATTCATCCATTGAAGCCCATTGAGGTCGATTGTCACTTTGTGTTGTTTGAGAACTTTTAAAGTCTATCTTCCGAATTTGAAGTCGAATCTCATCAATTCTTATATATTTGAGAGAGATTGCAACTAACTTTGTCAGCAATCGTCGATTTACATCTATGAAGCCCATTGAGGTCGATTGTCACTTTGTGTTGTTTGAAAATTTTTAAAGTCTATCTTCCGAATTTGAAGTCGAATCTCATCAATTCTTATATATTTGAGTGAGTTTGCGACTAACTTTGTCAGCAATCGTCCATTTACTTCCATTGAAGCCCATTGAAGTCGATTGTCACTTTGTATTGATTGAAAATTTCCAAAGTATATCTTCCGAATTTGAAGTCGAATCTCATCAATTCTTATATATTTGAGTGAGTTTGCAACTAACTTTGTCAGATATCGTCGATTTACATTTATTGAAGCCCATTGAGGTCAATTGTCACTTTGTGTTGTTTGAAAATTTTCGAAGTCTATCTTCCGAATTCGAAGTCGAATCTCATCAATTCTTATTTATTTGAGAGAGATTGCAACTAACTTTGTCAGCAATCGTCCATTTACTTCCATTGGAGCCCATTGAGGTCGATTGTCACTTTGTTTTGATTGAAAATTTCCAAAGTCTATCTTCCGAATTTGAAGTCGAATCTCATCAATTCTTATATATTAGAGTGAGTTTGCTACTAACTTTGTCAGCAATCGTAGGTTTACATCCCTTGAAGCCCATTGAGGTCGATTGTCACTTTGTGTTGTTTGAAAATTTTCAAAGTCTATCTTCCGAATTTGGAGTCGAATCTCATCAATTCTTATATATTTGAGTGAGTTTGCAACTAACTTTGTCAGCAATCGTCCATTTACTTCCATTGGAGCCCATTGAGGTCGATTGTCACTTTGTTTTGATTGAAAATTTCCAAAGTATATCTTCCGAATTTGAAGTCGAATCTCATCAATTCTTATATATTTGAGTGAGTTTGCAACTAACTTTGTCAGATATCGTCGATTTACATTTATTGAAGCCCATTGAGGTCAATTGTCACTTTGTGTTGTTTGAAAATTTGCGAAGTCTATCTTCCGAATTCGAAGTCGAATCTCATCAATTCTTATTTATTTGAGAGAGATTGCAACTAACTTTGTCAGCAATCGTCCATTTACTTCCATTGGAGCCCATTGAGGTCGATTGTCACTTTGTTTTGATTGAAAATTTCCAAAGTCTATCTTCCGAATTTGAAGTCGAATCTCATCAATTCTTATATATTAGAGTGAGTTTGCTACTAACTTTGTCAGCAATCGTCGATTTACATCCCTTGAAGCCCATTGAGGTCGATTGTCACTTTGTGTTGTTTGAAAATTTTTGAAGTCTATCTTCCGAATCTGAAGTCGAATCTCATCAATTCTTATATATTTGAGTGAGTTTGCGACTAACTTTGTCAGCAATCGTCCATTTACTTCTATTGAAGCCCATTGAGGTCGATTGTCACTTTGTATTGATTGAAAATTTCCAAAGTCTATCTTCCGAATTTTAAGTCGAATCTCATCAATTCTCATATATTTGAGTGAGTTTGCAACTAACTTTGTCAGCAATCGTCGATTTACATCCATTGAAGCCCATTGAGGTCGATTGTCACTTTGTGTTGTTTGAGAACTTTTAAAGTCTATCTTCCGAATTTTAAGTCGAATCTCATCAATTCTCATATATTTGAGTGAGTTTGCAACTAACTTTGTCAGCAATCGTCGATTTACATCCATTGAAGCCCATTGAGGTCGATTGTCACTTTGTGTTGTTTGAGAACTTTTAAAGTCTATCTTCCGAATTTTAAGTCGAATCTCATCAATTCTCATATATTTGAGTGAGTTTGCAACTAACTTTGTCAGCAATCGTCGATTTACATCCATTGAAGCCAATTGAGGTCGATTGTCACTTTGTGTTGTTTGAGAACTTTTAAAGTCTATCTTCCGAATTTGAAGTCGAATCTCATCAATTCTTATATATTTGAGTGAGTTTGCGACTAACTTTGTCAGCAATCGTCCATTTACTTCCATTGAAGCCCATTGAGGTCGATTGTCACTTTGTATTGATTGAAAATTTTCAAAGTCTATCTTCCGAATTTTAAGTCGAATCTCATCAATTCTTATGTATTTGAGTGAGTTTGCAACTAACTTTGTCAGCAATCGTCGATTTACATCCATTGAAGCCCATTGAGGTCGATTGTCACTTTGTGTTGTTTGAAAACTTTTAAAGTCTATCTTCCGAATTTGAAGTCGAATCTTATCAATTCTTATATATTTGAGAGAGATTGCAAGTAACTTTGTCCGCAATCGTCCATTCACTTCCATTGAAGCCAATTGAGGTCGATTGTCACTTTGTGTTGTTTGAAAATTTTTAAAGTCTTTCCTCCGAATTTGAAGTCGAATCTCATCAGTTCTTATATATTTGAGTAAATTTTCAACTAACTTTGTCAGCAATCTTCGATTCACTTCCATTGAAGTCCATTGAGGTCGATTGTCAATTTGTGTTGTTTGAAAATTTTCAAAGTCTATCTTCCGAATTTGGAGTCGAATCTCATCAATTCTTATATATTTGAGTGAGTTTGCAACTAACTTTGTCAGCAATCGTCCATTTACTTCCATTGGAGCCCATTGAGGTCAATTGTCACTTTGTGTTGTTTGAAAACTTTTAAAGTCTATCTTCCGAATTTGAAGTCGAATCTTATCAATTCTTATATATTTGAGAGAGATTGCAACTAACTTTGTCAGCAATTGTCCATTTACTTCCATTGGAGCCCATTGAGGTCAATTGTCACTTTGTGTTGTTTGAAAATTTTCGAAGTCTATCTTCCGAATTCGAAGTCGAATCTCATCAATTCTTATTTATTTGAGAGAGATTGCAACTAACTTTGTCAGCAATCGTCCATTTACTTCCATTGGAGCCCATTGAGGTCGATTGTCACTTTGTTTTGATTGAAAATTTCCAAAGTATATCTTCCGAATTTGAAGTCGAATCTCATCAATTCTTATATATTTTAGTGAGTTTGCAACTAACTTTGTCAGATATCGTCGATTTACATTTATTGAAGCCCATTGAGGTCAATTGTCACTTTGTGTTGTTTGAAAATTTTCGAAGTCTATCTTCCGAATTCGAAGTCGAATCTCATCAATTCTTATTTATTTGAGAGAGATTGCAACTAACTTTGTCAGCAATCGTCCATTTACTTCCATTGGAGCCCATTGAGGTCGATTGTCACTTTGTTTTGATTGAAAATTTCCAAAGTCTATCTTCCGAATTTGAAGTCGAATCTCATCAATTCTTATATATTAGAGTGAGTTTGCTACTAACTTTGTCAGCAATCGTCGATTTACATCCCTTGAAGCCCATTGAGGTCGATTGTCACTTTGTGTTGTTTGAAAATTTTTGAAGTCTATCTTCCGAATCTGAAGTCGAATCTCATCAATTCTTATATATTTGAGTGAGTTTGCGACTAACTTTGTCAGCAATCGTCCATTTACTTCCATTGAAGCCCATTGAGGTCGATTGTCACTTTGTATTGATTGAAAATTTCCAAAGTCTATCTTCCGAATTTTAAGTCGAATCTCATCAATTCTCATATATTTGAGTGAGTTTGCAACTAACTTTGTCAGCAATCGTCGATTTACATCCATTGAAGCCCATTGAGGTCGATTGTCACTTTGTGTTGTTTGAGAACTTTTAAAGTCTATCTTCCGAATTTTAAGTCGAATCTCATCAATTCTCATATATTTAAGTGAGTTTGCAACTAACTTTGTCAGCAATCGTCGATTTACATCCATTGAAGCCCATTGAGGTCGATTGTCACTTTGTGTTGTTTGAGAACTTTTAAAGCCTATCTTCCGAATTTTAAGTCGAATCTCATCAATTCTCATATATTTGAGTGAGTTTGCAACTAACTTTGTCAGCAATCGTCGATTTACATCCATTGAAGCCCATTGAGGTCGATTGTCACTTTGTGTTGTTTGAGAACTTTTAAAGTCTATCTTCCGAATTTGAAGTCGAATCTCATCAATTCTTATATATTTGAGTGAGTTTGCGACTAACTTTGTCAGCAATCGTCCATTTACTTCCATTGAAGCCCATTGAGGTCGATTGTCACTTTGTATTTAATGAAAATTTTCAAAGTCTATCTTCCGAATTTTAAGTCGAATCTCATCAATTCTTATGTATTTGAGTGAGTTTGCAACTAACTTTGTCAGCAATCGTCGATTTACATCCATTGAAGCCCATTGAGGTCGATTGTCACTTTGTGTTATTTGAAAACTTTTAAAGTCTATCTTCCGAATTTGAAGTCGAATCTCATCAATTCTTATATATTTGAGAGAGATTGCTACTAACTTTGTCAGCAATCGTCCATTTACTTCCATTGAAGCACATTGAGGTCGATTGTCACTTTGTATTGATTAAAAATTCTTGAATTAAAGTCTTTCCTCCGAATTTAAAGTCGAATCTCATCAATTCTTATATATTTGAGTAAATTTTCAACTAACTTTGTCAGCAATCTTCGATTCACTTCCATTGAAGCCCATTGAGGTCGATTGTCACTTTGTGTTGTTTGAAAATTTCCAAAGTCTATCTTCCGAATTTGGAGTCGAATCTCATCAATTCTTATATATATGAGTGAGTTTGCAACTAACTTTGTCAGCAATCGTCGATTTACATCTATGAAGCCCATTGAGGTCGATTGTCCCTTTGTGTTGTTTGAAAATTTTCGAAGTCTATCTTCCGAATTTGAAGTCGAATCTCATCAACTCTTATATATTTGAGTGAGGTTGCAGCTAACTTTGTCAGCAATCGTCCATTTACTTCGATTGAAGCCCATTGAGGTCCATTGTCACTTTGTATTGATTGAAAATTTTCAAAGTCTATCTTCCGAATTTGAAGTCGAATCTCATCAGTTCTTATATATTTGAGTAAATTTTCAACTAACTTTGTCAGCAATCTTCGATTCACTTCCATTGAAGCCCATTGAGGTCGATTGTCACTTTGTGTTGTTTAAAAATTTTCAAAGTCTATCTTCCGAATTTGGAGTCGAATCTCATCAATTCTTATATATTTGAGTGAGTTTGCAACTAACTTTGTCAGCAATCGTCGATCTACATCCGTTGAAGCCCATTGAGGTCGATTGTCACTTTGTGTTGTTTGAAAATTTTTAAAGTCAATCTTCCGAATTTGAAGTCGAATCTCATCAATTCTTATATATTTGAGTAAATTTTCAACTAACTTTGTCAGCAATCTTCGATTCACTTCCATTGAAGCCCATTGAGGTCGATTGTCACTTTGTGTTGTTTGAAAATTTTCAAAGTCTATCTTCCGAATTTGGAGTCGAATCTCATCAATTCTTATATATATGAGTGAGTTTGCAACTAACTTTGTCAGCAATCGTCGATTTACATCTATGAAGCCCATTGAGGTCGATTGTCACTTTGTGTTGTTTGAAAATTTTCGAAGTCTATCTTCCGAATTTGAAGTCGAATCTCATCAATTCTTATATATTTGAGTGAGTATGCGACTAACTTTGTCAGCAATCGTCCATTTACTTCCATTGAAGCCCATTGAGGTCGATTGTCACTTTGTATTGATTGAAAATTTTCGAAGTCTATCTTCTGAATTTGAAGTCGAATCTCATCAGTTCTTATATATTTGAGTAAATTTTCAACTAACTTTGTCAGCAATCTTCGATGCACTTCCATTGAAGCCCATTGAGGTCGATTGTCACTTTGTGTTGTTTAAAAATTTTCAAAGTCTATCTTCCGAATTTGGAGTCGAATCTCATCAATTCTTATATATTTGAGTGAGTTTGCAACTAACTTTGTCAGCAATCGTCGATTTACATCCGTTGAAGCCCATTGAGGTCGATTGTCACTTTGTGTTGTTTGAAAATTTTTAAAGTCTATCTTCCGAATTTGAAGTCGAATCTCATCAATTCTTATATATTTGAGTGAGTTTGCAATTAACTTTGTCAGCAATCGTCGATTTACATCCGTTGAAGCCCATTGAGGTCCATTGTCACTTTGTATTGATTGAAAATTTTCAAAGTCTATCTTCCGAATTTGAAGTCGAATCTCATCAGTTCTTATATATTTGAGTAAATTTTCAACTAACTTTGTCAGCAATCTTCGATGCACTTCCATTGAAGCCCATTGAGGTCGATTGTCACTTTGTGTTGTTTAAAAATTTTCAAAGTCTATCTTCCGAATTTGGAGTCGAATCTCATCAATTCTTATATATTTGAGTGAGATTGCAACTAACTTTGTCAGCAATCGTCGATTTACATCCGTTGAAGCCCATTGAGGTCGATTGTCACTTTGTGTTGTTTGAAAATTTTTAAAGTCTATCTTCCGAATTTGAAGTCGAATCTCATCAATTCATATATATTTGAGTGAGTTTGCAACTAACTTTGTCAGCAATCGTCGATTTACATCCGTTGAAGCCCATTGAGGTCGATTGTCACTTTGTGTTGTTTGAAAATTTTCGAAGTCTATCTTCCGAATTTGAAGTCGAATCTCATCAATTCTCATATTTTTGAGTGAGTTTGCAACTAACTTTGTCAGCAATCGTCGATTTCTATCTATGAAGCCCATTGAGGTCGATTGTCACTTTGTGTTGTTTAAAAATTTTCAAAGTCTATCTTCCGAATTTGAAGTCGAATCTCATCAATTCTTATATATTAGAGTGAGTTTGCTACTAACTTTGTCAGCAATCGTCGATTTACATCCCTTGAAGCCCATTGAGGTCGATTGTCACTTTGTGTTGTTTGAAAATTTTTGAAGTCTTTCCTCCGAATTTGAAGTCGAATCTCATGAGTTCTTATATATTTGAGTAAATTTTCAACTAACTTTGTCAGCATTCTTCGATTCACTTCCATTGAAGCCCATTGAGGTCGATTGTCACTTTGTGTTGTTTGAAAATTTTCAAAGTCTATCTTCCGAATTTGGAGTCGAATCTCATCAATTCTTATATATTTGAATGAGTTTGCAACTAACTTTGTCAGCAATCGTCCATTTACTTCCATTGAAGCCCATTGAGGTCGATTGTCACTTTGTATTGATTGAAAATTTTCAAAGTCTATCTTCCGAATTTGAAGTCGAATCTCATCAATTCTTATATATTTGAGTGAGTTTGCAACTAACTTTGTCAGTAATCGTCGATTTACATCTATGAAGCCCATTGAAGTCGATTGTCACTTTATGTTGTTTGAAAACTTTTAAAGTCTATCTTCCGAATTTGAAGTCGAATCTTATCAATTCTTATATATTTGAGAGAGATTGCAACTAACTTTGTCAGCAATCGTCGATTTACATCTATGAAGCCCATTGAGGTCGATTGTCACTTTATGTTGTTTGAAAACTTTTAAAGTCTTTCCTTCGCATTTGAAGTCGAATCTCATCAATTCTTATATATTTGAGTAAATTTCCAACTAACTTTGTCAGCAATCTTCGATTCACTTCCATTGAAGCCCATTGAGGTCAATTGTCACTTTGTGTTGTTTGAAAATTTTCGAAGTCTATCTTCCGAATTTAAAGTCGAATCTCATCAATTCTTATATATTTGAGTGAGTTTGCAACTAACTTTGTCAGCAATCGTCGATTTACATCTATGAAGCCCATTGAAGTCGATTGTCACTTTGTGTTGTTTGAAAACTTTTAAAGTCTATCTTCCGAATTTGAAGTCGAATCTTATCAATTCTTATTTATTTGAGAGAGATTGCAACTAACTTTGTCAGCAATCGTTGATTTACATCCGTTGAACCCCATTGAGGTCGATTGTCACTTTGTGTTGTTTGAAAATTTTTAAAGTCTATCTTCCGAATTTGAAGTCGAATCTCATCAATTCTTATATATTTGAGTGAGTTTGCGACTAACTTTGTCAGCAATCGTCCATTTACTTCCATTGAAGCCCATTGAGGTCGATTGTCACTTTGTATTGATTGAAAATTTTCAAAGTCTATCTTCCGAATTTTAAGTCGAATCTCATCAATTCTTATATATTTGAGTGAGTTTGCAACTAACTTTGTCAGCAATCGTCGATTTACTTCCTTTGAAGCCCATTGAGGTCGATTGTCACTTTGTATTGATTGAAAATTTTCAAAGTCTATCTTCCGAATTTGAAGTCGAATCTCATCAATTCTTATATATTAGAGTGAGTTTGCTACTAACTTTGTCAGCAATCGTCGATTTACATCCCTTGAAGCCCATTGAGGTCGATTGTCACTTTGTGTTGTTTGAAAATTTTTGAAGTCTATCTTCCGAATCTGAAGTCGAATCTCATCAATTCTTATAATTTGAGTGAGTTTGCGACTAACTTTGTCAGCAATCGTCCATTTACTTCTATTGAAGCCCATTGAGGTCGATTGTCACTTTGTATTGATTGAAAATTTCCAAAGTCTATCTTCCGAATTTTAAGTCGAATCTCATCAATTCTCATATATTTGAGTGAGTTTGCAACTAACTTTGTCAGCAATCGTCGATTTACATCCATTGAAGCCCATTGAGGTCGATTGTCACTTTGTGTTGTTTGAGAACTTTTAAAGTCTATCTTCCGAATTTTAAGTCGAATCTCATCAATTCTCATATATTTGAGTGAGTTTGCAACTAACTTTGTCAGCAATCGTCGATTTACATCCATTGAAGCCCATTGAGGTCGATTGTCACTTTGTGTTGTTTGAGAACTTTTAAAGTCTATCTTCCGAATTTTAAGTCGAATCTCATCAATTCTCATATATTTGAGTGAGTTTGCAACTAACTTTGTCAGCAATCGTCGATTTACATCCATTGAAGCCCATTGAGGTCGATTGTCACTTTGTGTTGTTTGAGAACTTTTAAAGTCTATCTTCCAAATTTGAAGTCGAATCTCATCAATTCTTATATATTTGAGTGAGTTTGCGACTAACTTTGTCAGCAATCGTCCATTTACTTCCATTGAAGCCCATTGAGGTCGATTGTCACTTTGTATTGATTGAAAATTTTCAAAGTCTATCTTCCGAATTTTAAGTCGAATCTCATCAATTCTTATGTATTTGAGTGAGTTTGCAACTAACTTTGTCAGCAATCGTCGATTTACATCCATTGAAGCCCATTGAGGTCGATTGTCACTTTGTGTTGTTTGAAAACTTTTAAAGTCTATCTTCCGAATTTGAAGTCGAATCTTATCAATTCTTATATATTTGAGAGAGATTGCAACTAACTTTGTCCGCAATCGTCCATTCACTTCCATTGAAGCCAATTGAGGTCGATTGTCACTTTGTGTTGTTTGAAAATTTTTAAAGTCTTTCCTCCGAATTTGAAGTCGAATCTCATCAGTTCTTATATATTTGAGTAAATTTTCAACTAACTTTGTCAGCAATCTTCGATTCACTTCCATTGAAGTCCATTGAGGTCGATTGTCAATTTGTGTTGTTTGAAAATTTTCAAAGTCTATCTTCCGAATTTGGAGTCGAATCTCATCAATTCTTATATATTTGAGTGAGTTTGCAACTAACTTTGTCAGCAATCGTCCATTTACTTCCATTGGAGCCCATTGAGGTCAATTGTCACTTTGTGTTGTTTGAAAACTTTCAAAGTCTATCTTCCGAATTTGAAGTCGAATCTTATCAATTCTTATATATTTGAGAGAGATTGCAACTAACTTTGTCAGCAATTGTCCATTTACTTCCATTGGAGCCCATTGAGGTCAATTGTCACTTTGTGTTGTTTGAAAATTTTCGAAGTCTATCTTCCGAATTCGAAGTCGAATCTCATCAATTCTTATTTATTTGAGAGAGATTGCAACTAACTTTGTCAGCAATCGTCCATTTACTTCCATTGGAGCCCATTGAGGTCGATTGTCACTTTGTTTTGATTGAAAATTTCCAAAGTATATCTTCCGAATTTGAAGTCGAATCTCATCAATTCTTATATATTTGAGTGAGTTTGCAACTAACTTTGTCAGATATCGTCGATTTACATTTATTGAAGCCCATTGAGGTCAATTGTCACTTTGTGTTGTTTGAAAATTTTCGAAGTCTATCTTCCGAATTCGAAGTCGAATCTCATCAATTCTTATTTATTTGAGAGAGATTGCAACTAACTTTGTCAGCAATCGTCCATTTACTTCCATTGGAGCCCATTGAGGTCGATTGTCACTTTGTTTTGATTGAAAATTTCCAAAGTCTATCTTCCGAATTTGAAGTCGAATCTCATCAATTCTTATATATTAGAGTGAGTTTGCTACTAACTTTGTCAGCAATCGTCGATTTACATCCCTTGAAGCCCATTGAGGTCGATTGTCACTTTGTGTTGTTTGAAAATTTTTGAAGTCTATCTTCCGAATCTGAAGTCGAATCTCATCAATTCTTATATATTTGAGTGAGTTTGCGACTAACTTTGTCAGCAATCGTCCATTTACTTCCATTGAAGCCCATTGAGGTCGATTGTCACTTTGTATTGATTGAAAATTTCCAAAGTCTATCTTCCGAATTTTAAGTCGAATCTCATCAATTCTCATATATTTGAGTGAGTTTGCAACTAACTTTGTCAGCAATCGTCGATTTACATCCATTGAAGCCCATTGAGGTCGATTGTCACTTTGTGTTGTTTGAGAACTTTTAAAGTCTATCTTCCGAATTTTAAGTCGAATCTCATCAATTCTCATATATTTAAGTGAGTTTGCAACTAACTTTGTCAGCAATCGTCGATTTACATCCATTGAAGCCCATTGAGGTCGATTGTCACTTTGTGTTGTTTGAGAACTTTTAAAGTCTATCTTCCGAATTTTAAGTCGAATCTCATCAATTCTCATATATTTGAGTGAGTTTGCAACTAACTTTGTCAGCAATCGTCGATTTACATCCATTGAAGCCCATTGAGGTCGATTGTCACTTTGTGTTGTTTGAGAACTTTTAAAGTCTATCTTCCGAATTTGAAGTCGAATCTCATCAATTCTTATATATTTGAGTCAGTTTGCGACTAACTTTGTCAGCAATCGTCCATTTACTTCCATTGAAGCCCATTGAGGTCGATTGTCACTTTGTATTGAATGAAAATTTTCCAAGTCTATCTTCCGAATTTAAAGTCGAATCTCATCAATTCTTATGTATTTGAGTGAGTTTGCAACTAACTTTGTCAGCAATCGTCGATTTACATCCATTGAAGCCCATTGAGGTCGATTGTCACTTTGTGTTATTTGAAAACTTTTAAAGTCTATCTTCCGAATTTGAAGTCGAATCTCATCAATTCTTATATATTTGAGAGAGATTGCTACTAACTTTGTCAGCAATCGTCCATTTACTTCCATTGAAGCACATTGAGGTCGATTGTCACTTTGTATTGATTAAAAATTCTTGAATTAAAGTCTTTCCTCCGAATTTAAAGTCGAATCTCATCAATTCTTATATATTTGAGTAAATTTTCAACTAACTTTGTCAGCAATCTTCGATTCACTTCCATTGAAGCCCATTGAGGTCGATTGTCACTTTGTGTTGTTTGAAAATTTCCAAAGTCTATCTTCCGAATTTGGAGTCGAATCTCATCAATTCTTATATATATGAGTGAGTTTGCAACTAACTTTGTCAGCAATCGTCGATTTACATCTATGAAGCCCATTGAGGTCGATTGTCCCTTTGTGTTGTTTGAAAATTTTCGAAGTCTATCTTCCGAATTTGAAGTCGAATCTCATCAACTCTTATATATTTGAGTGAGGTTACAGCTAACTTTGTCAGCAATCGTCCATTTACTTCGATTGAAGCCCATTGAGGTCCATTGTCACTTTGTATTGATTGAAAATTTTCAAAGTCTATCTTCCGAATTTGAAGTCGAATCTCATCAGTTCTTATATATTTGAGTAAATTTTCAACTAACTTTGTCAGCAATCTTCGATTCACTTCCATTGAAGCCCATTGAGGTCGATTGTCACTTTGTGTTGTTTAAAAATTTTCAAAGTCTATCTTCCGAATTTGGAGTCGAATCTCATCAATTCTTATATATTTGAGTGAGTTTGCAACTAACTTTGTCAGCAATCGTCGATCTACATCCGTTGAAGCCCATTGAGGTCGATTGTCACTTTGTGTTGTTTGAAAATTTTTAAAGTCAATCTTCCGAATTTGAAGTCGAATCTCATCAATTCTTATATATTTGAGTAAATTTTCAACTAACTTTGTCAGCAATCTTCGATTCACTTCCATTGAAGCCCATTGAGGTCGATTGTCACTTTGTGTTGTTTGAAAATTTTCAAAGTCTATCTTCCGAATTTGGAGTCGAATCTCATCAATTCTTATATATATGAGTGAGTTTGCAACTAACTTTGTCAGCAATCGTCGATTTACATCTATGAAGCCCATTGAGGTCGATTGTCACTTTGTGTTGTTTGAAAATTTTCGAAGTCTATCTTCCGAATTTGAAGTCGAATCTCATCAATTCTTATATATTTGAGTGAGTATGCGACTAACTTTGTCAGCAATCGTCCATTTACTTCCATTGAAGCCCATTGAGGTCGATTGTCACTTTGTATTGATTGAAAATTTTCGAAGTCTATCTTCTGAATTTGAAGTCGAATCTCATCAGTTCTTATATATTTGAGTAAATTTTCAACTAACTTTGTCAGCAATCTTCGATGCACTTCCATTGAAGCCCATTGAGGTCGATTGTCACTTTGTGTTGTTTAAAAATTTTCAAAGTCTATCTTCCGAATTTGGAGTCGAATCTCATCAATTCTTATATATTTGAGTGAGTTTAAAACTAACTTTGTCAGCAATCGTCGATTTACATCCGTTGAAGCCCATTGAGGTCGATTGTCACTTTGTGTTGTTTGAAAATTTTTAAAGTCTATCTTCCGAATTTGAAGTCGAATCTCATCAATTCTTATATATTTGAGTGAGTTTGCAACTATTTTTGTCAGCAATCGTCGATTTACATCCGTTGAAGCCCATTGAGGTCCATTGTCACTTTGTATTGATTGAAAATTTTCAAAGTCTATCTTCCGAATTTGAAGTCGAATCTCATCAGTTCTTATATATTTGAGTAAATTTTCAACTAACTTTGTCAGCAATCTTCGATGCACTTCCATTGAAGCCCATTGAGGTCGATTGTCACTTTGTGTTGTTTAAAAATTTTCAAAGTCTATCTTCCGAATTTGGAGTCGAATCTCATCAATTCTTATATATTTGAGTGAGTTTGCAACTAACTTTGTCAGCAATCGTCGATTTACATCCGTTGAAGCCCATTGAGGTCGATTGTCACTTTGTGTTGTTTGAAAATTTTTAAAGTCTATCTTCCGAATTTGAAGTCGAATCTCATCAATTCTTATATATTTGAGTGAGTTTGCAACTAACTTTGTCAGCAATCGTCGATTTACATCCGTTGAAGCCCATTGAGGTCGATTGTCACTTTGTGTTGTTTGAAAATTTTCGAAGTCTATCTTCCGAATTTGAAGTCGAATCTCATCAATTCTCATATTTTTGAGTGAGTTTGCAACTAACTTTGTCAGCAATCGTCGATTTCTATCTATGAAGCCCATTGAGGTCGATTGTCACTTTGTGTTGTTTAAAAATTTTCAAAGTCTATCTTCCGAATTTGAAGTCGAATCTCATCAATTCTTATATATTAGAGTGAGTTTGCTACTAACTTTGTCAGCAATCGTCGATTTACATCCCTTGAAGCCCATTGAGGTCGATTGTCACTTTGTGTTGTTTGAAAATTTTTGAAGTCTTTCCTCCGAATTTGAAGTCGAATCTCATGAGTTCTTATATATTTGAGTAAATTTTCAACTAACTTTGTCAGCATTCTTCGATTCACTTCCATTGAAGCCCATTGAGGTCGATTGTCACTTTGTGTTGTTTGAAAATTTTCAAAGTCTATCTTCCGAATTTGGAGTCGAATCTCATCAATTCTTATATATTTGAATGAGTTTGCAACTAACTTTGTCAGCAATCGTCCATTTACTTCCATTGAAGCCCATTGAGGTCGATTGTCACTTTGTATTGATTGAAAATTTTCAAAGTCTATCTTCCGAATTTGAAGTCGAATCTCATCAATTCTTATATATTTGAGTGAGTTTGCAACTAACTTTGTCAGTAATCGTCGATTTACATCTATGAAGCCCATTGAAGTCGATTGTCACTTTATGTTGTTTGAAAACTTTTAAAGTCTATCTTCCGAATTTGAAGTCGAATCTCATCAATTCTTATATATTTGAGAGAGATTGCAACTAACTTTGTCAGCAATCGTCGATTTACATCTATGAAGCCCATTGAGGTCGATTGTCACTTTATGTTGTTTGAAAACTTTTAAAGTCTTTCCTTCGCATTTGAAGTCGAATCTCATCAATTCTTATATATTTGAGTAAATTTCCAACTAACTTTGTCAGCAATCTTCGATTCACTTCCATTGAAGCCCATTGAGGTCAATTGTCACTTTGTGTTGTTTGAAAATTTTCGAAGTCTATCTTCCGAATTTAAAGTCGAATCTCATCAATTCTTATATATTTGAGTGAGTTTGCAACTAACTTTGTCAGCAATCGTCGATTTACATCTATGAAGCCCATTGAAGTCGATTGTCACTTTGTGTTGTTTGAAAACTTTTAAAGTCTATCTTCCGAATTTGAAGTCGAATCTTATCAATTCTTATTTATTTGAGAGAGATTGCAACTAACTTTGTCAGCAATCGTTGATTTACTTCCATTGAAGCCCATTGAGGTCGATTATCACTTTGTATTTATTGAAAATTTTCAAAGTCTATCTTCCGAATTTGAAGTCGAATCTCATCAGTTCTTATATATTTGAGTAAATTTTCAACTAACTCTGTCAGCAATCTTCGATTCACTTCCATTGAAGCCCATTGAGGTCGATTGTCACTTTGTGTTGTTTAAAAATTTTCAAAGTCTATCTTCCGAATTTGGAGTCGAATCTCATCAATTCTTATATATTTGAGTGAGTTTGCAACTAACTTTGTCAGCAATCTTCGATTCACTTCCATTGAAGCCCATTGAGGTCAATTGTCACTTTGTGTTGTTTGAAAATTTTCGAAGTCTATCTTCCGAATTTAAAGTCGAATCTCATCAATTCTTATATATTTGAGTGAGTTTGCAACTAACTTTGTCAGCAATCGTCGATTTACATCTATGAAGCCCATTGAAGTCGATTGTCACTTTGTGTTGTTTGAAAACTTTTAAAGTCTATCTTCCGAATTTGAAGTCGAATCTCATCAATTCTTATATATTTGAGTGAGTTTGCGACTAACTTTGTCAGCAATCGTCCATTTACTTCCATTGAAGCCCATTGAGGTCGATTGTCACTTTGTATTGATTGAAAATTTTCAAAGTCTATCTTCCGAATTTTAAGTCGAATCTCATCAATTCTTATATATTTGAGTGAGTTTGCAACTAACTTTGTCAGCAATCGTCGATTTACTTCCATTGAAGCCCATTGAGGTCGATTGTCACTTTGTATTGATTGAAAATTTTCAAAGTCTATCTTCCGAATTTTAAGTCGAATCTCATCAATTCTTATATATTTGAGTGAGTTTGCGACTAACTTTGTCAGCAATCGTCCATTTACTTCCATTGAAGCCCATTGAGGTCGATTATCACTTTGTATTGATTGAAAATTTTCAAAGTCTATCTTCCGAATTTGAAGTCGAATCTCATCAGTTCTTATATATTTGAGTAAATTTTCAACTAACTCTGTCAGCAATCTTCGATTCACTTCCATTGAAGCCCATTGAGGTCGATTGTCACTTTGTGTTGTTTAAAAATTTTCAAAGTCTATCTTCCGAATTTGGAGTCGAATCTCATCAATTCTTATATATTTGAGTGAGTTTGCAACTAACTTTGTCAGCAATCGTCGATTTACATCCATTGAAGCCCATTGAGGTCGATTGTCACTTTGTGTTGTTTGAGAACTTTTAAAGTCTATCTTCCGAATTTTAAGTCGAATCTCATCAATTCTCATATATTTGAGTGAGTTTGCAACTAACTTTGTCAGCAATCGTTGATTTACATCCATTGAAGCCCATTGAGGTCGATTGTCACTTTGTGTTGTTTGAGAACTTTTAAAGTCTATCTTCCGAATTTGAAGTCGAATCTCATCAATTCTTATATATTTGAGTGAGTTTGCGACTAACTTTGTCAGCAATCGTCCATTTACTTCCATTGAAGCCCATTGAGGTCGATTGTCACTTTGTATTGAATGAAAGTTTTCAAAGTCTATCTTCCGAATTTTAAGTCGAATCTCATCAATTCTTATGTATTTGAGTGAGTTTGCAACTAACTTTGTCAGCAATCGTCGATTTACATCCATTGAAGCCCATTGAGGTCGATTGTCACTTTGTGTTGTTTGAAAATTTTCGAAGTCTATCTTCCGAATTCGAAGTCGAATCTCATCAATTCTTATTTATTTGAGAGAGATTGCAACTAACTTTGTCAGCAATCGTCCATTTACTTCCATTGGAGCCCATTGAGGTCGATTGTCACTTTGTTTTGATTGAAAATTTCCAAAGTCTATCTTCCGAATTTGAAGTCGAATCTCATCAATTCTTATATATTAGAGTGAGTTTGCTACTAACTTTGTCAGCAATCGTCGATTACATCCCTTGAAGCCCATTGAGGTCGATTGTCACTTTGTGTTGTTTGAAAATTTTTGAAGTCTATCTTCCGAATCTGAAGTCGAATCTCATCAATTCTTATATATTTGAGTGAGTTTGCGACTAACTTTGTCAGCAATCGTCCATTTACTTCCATTGAAGCCCATTGAGGTCGATTGTCACTTTGTATTGATTGAAAATTTCCAAAGTCTATCTTCCGAATTTTAAGTCGAATCTCATCAATTCTCATATATTTGAGTGAGTTTGCAACTAACTTTGTCAGCAATCGTCGATTTACATCCATTGAAGCCCATTGAGGTCGATTGTCACTTTGTGTTGTTTGAAAATTTTTGAAGTCTATCTTCCGAATCTGAAGTCGAATCTCATAAATTCTTATATATTTGAGTGAGTTTGCGACTAACTTTGTCAGCAATCGTCCATTTACTTCCATTGAAGCCCATTGAGGTCGATTGTCACTTTGTATTGAATGAAAATTTTCAAAGTCTATCTTCCGAATTTTAAGTCGAATCTCATCAATTCTTATGTATTTGAGTGAGTTTGCAACTAACTTTGTCAGCAATCGTCGATTTACATCCATTGAAGCCCATTGAGGTCGATTGTCACTTTGTGTTGTTTGAAAATTTTCGATGTCTATCTTCCGAATTCGAAGTCGAATCTCATCAATTCTTATTTATTTGAGAGAGATTGCAACTAACTTTGTCAGCAATCGTCCATTTACTTCCATTGGAGCCCATTGAGGTCGATTGTCACTTTGTTTTGATTGAAAATTTCCAAAGTCTATCTTCCGAATTTGAAGTCGAATCTCATCAATTCTTATATATTAGAGTGAGTTTGCTACTAACTTTGTCAGCAATCGTCGATTACATCCCTTGAAGCCCATTGAGGTCGATTGTCACTTTGTGTTGTTTGAAAATTTCCAAAGTCTATCTTCCGAATTTTAAGTCGAATCTCATCAATTCTCATATATTTGAGTGAGTTTGCAACTAACTTTGTCAGCAATCGTCGATTTACATCCATTGAAGCCCATTGAGGTCGATTGTCACTTTGTGTTGTTTGAAAATTTTTGAAGTCTATCTTCCGAATCTGAAGTCGAATCTCATCAATTCTTATATATTTGAGTGAGTTTGCGACTAACTTTGTCAGCAATCGTCCATTTACTTCCATTGAAGCCCATTGAGGTCGATTGTCACTTTGTATTGAATGAAAATTTTCAAAGTCTATCTTCCGAATTTTAAGTCGAATCTCATCAATTCTTATGTATTTGAGTGAGTTTGCAACTAACTTTGTCAGCAATCGTCGATTTACATCCATTGAAGCCCATTGAGGTCGATTGTCACTTTGTGTTGTTTGAAAATTTTCGAAGTCTATCTTCCGAATTCGAAGTCGAATCTCATCAATTCTTATTTATTTGAGAGAGATTGCAACTAACTTTGTCAGCAATCGTCCATTTACTTCCATTGGAGCCCATTGAGGTCGATTGTCACTTTGTTTTGATTGAAAATTTCCAAAGTCTATCTTCCGAATTTGAAGTCGAATCTCATCAATTCTTATATATTAGAGTGAGTTTGCTACTAACTTTGTCAGCAATCGTCGATTACATCCCTTGAAGCCCATTGAGGTCGATTGTCACTTTGTGTTGTTTGAAAATTTTTGAAGTCTATCTTCCGAATCTGAAGTCGAATCTCATCAATTCTTATATATTTGAGTGAGTATGCGACTAACTTTGTCAGCAATCGTCCATTTACTTCCATTGAAGCCCATTGAGGTCGATTGTCACTTTGTATTGATTGAAAATTTCCAAAGTCTATCTTCCGAATTTTAAGTCGAATCTCATCAATTCTCATATATTTGAGTGAGTTTGCAACTAACTTTTTCAGCAATCGTCGATTTACATCCATTGAAGCCCATTGAGGTCGATTGTCACTTTGTGTTGTTTGAGAACTTTTAAAGTCTATCTTCCGAATTTTAAGTCGAATCTCATCAATTCTCATATATTTAAGTGAGTTTGCAACTAACTTTGTCAGCAATCGTCGATTTACATCCATTGAAGCCCATTGAGGTCGATTGTCACTTTGTGTTGTTTGAGAACTTTTAAAGTCTATCTTCCGAATTTTAAGTCGAATCTCATCAATTCTCATATATTTGAGTGAGTTTGGAACTAACTTTGTCAGCAATCGTCGATTTACATCCATTGAAGCCCATTGAGGTCGATTGTCACTTTGTGTTGTTTGAGAACTTTTAAAGTCTATCTTCCGAATTTGAAGTCGAATCTCATCAATTCTTATATATTTGAGTGAGTTTGCGACTAACTTTGTCAGCAATCGTCCATTTACTTCCATTGAAGCCCATTGAGGTCGATTGTCACTTTGTATTGAATGAAAATTTTCAAAGTCTATCTTCCGAATTTTAAGTCGAATCTCATCAATTCTTATGTATTTGAGTGAGTTTGCAACTAACTTTGTCAGCAATCGTCGATTTACATCCATTGAAGCCCATTGAGGTCGATTGTCACTTTGTGTTATTTGAAAACTTTTAAAGTCTATCTTCCGAATTTGAAGTCGAATCTCATCAATTCTTATATATTTGAGAGAGATTGCTACTAACTTTGTCAGCAATCGTCCATTTACTTCCATTGAAGCACATTGAGGTCGATTGTCACTTTGTATTGATTAAAAATTCTTGAATTAAAGTCTTTCCTCCGAATTTAAAGTCGAATCTCATCAATTCTTATATATTTGAGTAAATTTTCAACTAACTTTGTCAGCAATCTTCGATTCACTTCCATTGAAGCCCATTGAGGTCGATTGTCACTTTGTGTTGTTTGAAAATTTCCAAAGTCTATCTTCCGAATTTGGAGTCGAATCTCATCAATTCTTATATATATGAGTGAGTTTGCAACTAACTTTGTCAGCAATCGTCGATTTACATCTATGAAGCCCATTGAGGTCGATTGTCCCTTTGTGTTGTTTGAAAATTTTCGAAGTCTATCTTCCGAATTTGAAGTCGAATCTCATCAACTCTTATATATTTGAGTGAGGTTGCAGCTAACTTTGTCAGCAATCGTCCATTTACTTCGATTGAAGCCCATTGAGGTCCATTGTCACTTTGTATTGATTGAAAATTTTCAAAGTCTATCTTCCGAATTTGAAGTCGAATCTCATCAGTTCTTATATATTTGAGTAAATTTTCAACTAACTTTGTCAGCAATCTTCGATTCACTTCCATTGAAGCCCATTGAGGTCGATTGTCACTTTGTGTTGTTTAAAAATTTTCAAAGTCTATCTTCCGAATTTGGAGTCGAATCTCATCAATTCTTATATATTTGAGTGAGTTTGCAACTAACTTTGTCAGCAATCGTCGATCTACATCCGTTGAAGCCCATTGAGGTCGATTGTCACTTTGTGTTGTTTGAAAATTTTTAAAGTCAATCTTCCGAATTTGAAGTCGAATCTCATCAATTCTTATATATTTGAGTAAATTTTCAACTAACTTTGTCAGCAATCTTCGATTCACTTCCATTGAAGCCCATTGAGGTCGATTGTCACTTTGTGTTGTTTGAAAATTTTCAAAGTCTATCTTCCGAATTTGGAGTCGAATCTCATCAATTCTTATATATATGAGTGAGTTTGCAACTAACTTTGTCAGCAATCGTCGATTTACATCTATGAAGCCCATTGAGGTCGATTGTCACTTTGTGTTGTTTGAAAATTTTTAAAGTCTATCTTCCGAATTTGAAGTCGAATCTCATCAATTCTTATATATTTGAGTGAGTTTGCAACTAACTTTGTCAGCAATCGTCGATTTACATCCGTTGAAGCCCATTGAGGTCCATTGTCACTTTGTATTGATTGAAAATTTTCAAAGTCTATCTTCCGAATTTGAAGTCGAATCTCATCAGTTCTTATATATTTGAGTAAATTTTCAACTAACTTTGTCAGCAATCTTCGATGCACTTCCATTGAAGCCCATTGAGGTCGATTGTCACTTTGTGTTGTTTAAAAATTTTCAAAGTCTATCTTCCGAATTTGGAGTCGAATCTCATCAATTGTTATATATTTGAGTGAGTTTGCAACTAACTTTGTCAGCAATCGTCGATTTACATCCGTTGAAGCCCATTGAGGTCGATTGTCACTTTGTGTTGTTTGAAAATTTTTAAAGTCTATCTTCCGAATTTGAAGTCGAATCTCATCAATTCTTATATATTTGAGTGAGTTTGCAACTAACTTTGTCAGCAATCGTCGATTTACATCCGTTGAAGCCCATTGAGGTCGATTGTCACTTTGTGTTGTTTGAAAATTTTCGAAGTCTATCTTCCGAATTTGAAGTCGAATCTCATCAATTCTCATATTTTTGAGTGAGTTTGCAACTAACTTTGTCAGCAATCGTCGATTTCTATCTATGAAGCCCATTGAGGTCGATTGTCACTTTGTGTTGTTTAAAAATTTTCAAAGTCTATCTTCCGAATTTGAAGTCGAATCTCATCAATTCTTATATATTAGAGTGAGTTTGCTACTAACTTTGTCAGCAATCGTCGATTTACATCCCTTGAAGCCCATTGAGGTCGATTGTCACTTTGTGTTGTTTGAAAATTTTTGAAGTCTTTCCTCCGAATTTGAAGTCGAATCTCATGAGTT
Source organism: Diorhabda elongata (assembly GCA_026230145.1). Lineage (NCBI taxonomy): Eukaryota > Metazoa > Arthropoda > Insecta > Coleoptera > Chrysomelidae > Diorhabda > Diorhabda elongata. Next base: position 11,848,345 of record CM047936.1, read on the forward strand.
CTTATATATTTTAGTAAATTTTCAACTAACTTTGTCAGCATTCTTCGATTCACTTCCATTGAAGCCCATTGAGGTCGATTGTCACTTTGTGTTGTTTGAAAATTTTCAAAGTCTATCTTCCGAATTTGGAGTCGAATCTCATCAATTCTTATATATTTGAATGAGTTTGCAACTAACTTTGTCAGCAATCGTCCATTTACTTCCATTGAAGCCCATTGAGGTCGATTGTCACTTTGTATTGATTGAAAATTTTCAAAGTCTATCTTCCGAATTTGAAGTCGAATCTCATCAATTCTTATATATTTGAGTGAGTTTGCAACTAACTTTGTCAGTAATCGTCGATTTACATCTATGAAGCCCATTGAAGTCGATTGTCACTTTATGTTGTTTGAAAACTTTTAAAGTCTATCTTCCGAATTTGAAGTCGAATCTCATCAATTCTTATATATTTGAGAGAGATTGCAACTAACTTTGTCAGCAATCGTCGATTTACATCTATGAAGCCCATTGAGGTCGATTGTCACTTTATGTTGTTTGAAAACTTTTAAAGTCTTTCCTTCGCATTTGAAGTCGAATCTCATCAATTCTTATATATTTGAGTAAATTTCCAACTAACTTTGTCAGCAATCTTCGATTCACTTCCATTGAAGCCCATTGAGGTCAATTGTCACTTTGTGTTGTTTGAAAATTTTCGAAGTCTATCTTCCGAATTTAAAGTCGAATCTCATCAATTCTTATATATTTGAGTGAGTTTGCAACTAACTTTGTCAGCAATCGTCGATTTACATCTATGAAGCCCATTGAAGTCGTTTGTCACTTTGTGTTGTTTGAAAACTTTTAAAGTCTATCTTCCGAATTTGAAGTCGAATCTCATCAATTCTTATATATTTGAGTGAGTTTGCGACTAACTTTGTCAGCAATCGTCCATTTACTTCCATTGAAGCCCATTGAGGTCGATTGTCACTTTGTATTGATTGAAAATTTTCAAAGTCTATCTTCCGAATTTTAAGTCGAATCTCATCAATTCTTATATATTTGAGTGAGTTTGCAACTAACTTTGTCAGCAATCGTCGATTTACTTCCATTGAAGCCCATTGAGGTCGATTGTCACTTTGTATTGATTGAAAATTTTCAAAGTCTATCTTCCGAATTTTAAGTCGAATCTCATCAATTCTTATATATTTGAGTGAGTTTGCGACTAACTTTGTCAGCAATCGTCCATTTACTTCCATTGAAGCCCATTGAGGTCGATTATCACTTTGTATTGATTGAAAATTTTCAAAGTCTATCTTCCGAATTTGAAGTCGAATCTCATCAGTTCTTATATATTTGAGTAAATTTTCAACTAACTCTGTCAGCAATCTTCGATTCACTTCCATTGAAGCCCATTGAGGTCGATTGTCACTTTGTGTTGTTTAAAAATTTTCAAAGTCTATCTTCCGAATTTGGAGTCGAATCTCATCAATTCTTATATATATGAGTGAGTTTGCAACTAACTTTGTCAGCAATCGTCGATTTACATCTATGAAGCCCATTGAGGTCGATTGTCACTTTGTGTTGTTTGAAAATTTTCGAAGTCTATCTTCCGAATTTGAAGTCGAATCTCATCAATTCTTATATATTTGAGTGAGTATGCGACTAACTTTGTCAGCAATCGTCCATTTACTTCCATTGAAGCCCATTGAGGTCGATTGTCACTTTGTATTGATTGAAAATTTTCGAAGTTTATCTTCCGAATTTGAAGTCGAATCTCATCAACTCTTATATATTTGAGTGAGGTTGCAGCTTACTTTGTCAGCAATCGCCCATTTACTTCGATTGAAGCCCATTGAGGTCCATTGCCACTTTGTATTGATTGAAAATTTTCAAAGTCTATCTTCCGAATTTGAAGTCGAATCTCATCAATTATTATATATTTGAGTGAGTTCGCAACTAACTTTGTCAGATATCGTCGATTTACATTTATTGAAGCCCATTGTGGTCGATTGTCACTTTGTGTTGTTTGAAAATTTTTAATGTCTATCTTCCGAATTTGAAGTCGAATCTCATCAATTCCTATATATTTGAGTGAGTTTGCAACTAACTTTGTCAGCAATCGTCCATTTACTTCCATTGAAGCCCTTTGAGGTCGATTGTCACTTTGTATTGATTCAAAATTTTCAAAGTATATCTTCCGAATTTGAAGTCGAATCTCATCAATTCTTATATATTTGAGTGAGTTTGCAACTAACTTTGTCAGATATCGTCGATTCACATTTATTGAAGCCCATTGTGGTCGATTGTCACTTTGTGTTGTTTAAAAATTTTCAAAGTCTATCTTCCGAATTTGAAGTCGAATCTCATCAATTCTTATATATTTGAGTGAGTTCGCAACTAACTTTGTCAGATATCGTCGATTTACATTTATTGAAGCCCATTGTGGTCGATTGTCACTTTGTGTTATTTGAAAATTTTTAAAGTCTATCTTCCGAATTTGAAGTCGAATCCCATCAATTCCTATATATTTGAGTGAGTTTGCAACTGACTTTTTCAGCAATCGTCCATTTACTTTCATTGAAGCACATTGAGGTCGATTGTCACTTTGTATTGATTAAAAATTTTCAAAGTCTTTCTTCCGAATTTTAAGTCGAATCTCATTAATTCTTATATATTTGAGTTAGTTTTCAACTAACTTTGTCAGCAATCTTCGATTCACTTCCATTGAAGCCCATTGAGGTCGATTGTCACTTTGTATTGTTTGAAAATTTTCAAAGTCTATCTTCCGAATTTGAAGTGGAATCTCATCAATTCTTATATATTTGAGTCAGTTCCCAACTAACTTTGTCAGCAATCGTCGATTTACATCCATTGAAGCCCATTGAGGTCGATTGTCACTTCGTGTTGTTTGAAAGCAGCCTGGAATGTTGAGCTACCGAATGTTACGTTGTTTTTGCGGAAAAATTTGTGATTGTTACAATTTAAAGACTCATTGTCGAAACGTGAGGTAGAAGTTGACATTTCAACCTCGGATATAGAACAACCACTGACTGATATAACTAATATAATTGGTTCTACTAATGGATTTTATATGACTGTGTATACCTCTACTTCAGAAGACGAAGATGACCAGCCTCTTCTTAATTTGAGAAAATCTGTAGATACAAAACCAGGTACATCACACGATCTACTAGTGGATAAGATCCATCCATTATTAATAAAAAATGGAACACCTCTTTTAGTCAAAGTACTAAGTGAAAGAAAAATTGAGTACACTTACTTAGGAGTAGCAAAAAGTGGAGTGGATGAAGATGTTCGAGTGATGTTTTATAAATCTGTTGATGATAATGGGAAATTGTTCAAATTAGTAGAGAGTGATGTGTCAGATGTGATGTATGAAAATTTGTTACAAATCATTCCACCTTCTAAGATAATTAAAAGAGGAAAACGCGTGTTTCACGAATACGATCAACCAATAAAAGTTTTTGAAAAGTAGAGTTAGTGAAAAGATATTGTAAGACTAAATTGATATCTACCAAAGAATCGACACCAATCATCAAGACTTGTATTAACATCTTAATTATATACTGTGTTTGTTATTGTGTTCTAAAATTAAAAATTGTTATAAGGTTAGATTTGTTCCGCGGACGTAAACATTGTTTACCACTCCGTCACTTCGTTAACCACTCTGTCACAATTTTGTCCCCCTTAAAATTTTTGTTCAAAGTAAGTTATGAACCACTTCATTGTTAGTATTTACAAAAATAACGTTTTCAATATGCTAAATAATAAAGGTGTTCACTAGATTTTTAAGCGACTTTATTGGGCGACTTTCATAATATTAAAAAGTTTTATGTCTTATGAAGCAAAAATGTTACAAAGTGGTATTGGATAATAGAAAAAAATGATTATTCAAAAAATTGCGTCCAATGGAGCTAGATAATTGTAAATGTTTATATTCTTGTTAAGAAAGTAATAAGAAACTGAAGTTCTGATTTAAAATGAGACATAAAAAAAATACTTTTGTGACTGAGGTGTTATTTTTTTCATACCATTCCTACGAAATTTGAAATAAAACGAAAATTACATACGTAATACTTCGCTGCATTATATGTTTTTGTAATCTACAATAATGTGTCAATAATTTAAATCACATTTCACTAAATAAATCACAAGTTTATTTTTTTATCAAATCAGTTTGTCGATAAAAAAAGAACGTCCTATATATATATAAATATATATATATATATATATATATATATATATATATATATATAATAAATTATTAATATTATTTTAATAATATATACCTTTAAAATTATACATGGTTAAATTGTCATACAATCAAAGACACGGAAACAATCGCGTCTCATGAACGGAACCAAACTGTAAGGTCGATTTTATTAGGTCTAAATGAATCAGAAATGGATGAAGTTCCCACCATATTCTGGTCCACAATAGCAGATAACGCTATCTGACCATGGTAAGATCACTTCGGTTGATTTATACTTCAAACACAACTCGTGATTTGCCCCGTGTCGGCTATGACGATGACCGATTTTATTCAATCACACACGAATAATCGATTTGATTTAGTTATCATAAATCACACAATAGATAGTCTACTGTCAACTAATATATTTCCTGCTGGGCATTTGCTCTCCATCCCGGGCTAGAGATAGATCAGTAAATATCACATTTTTAATGTCTTGGAATATCAGTTTCAATGATTGACATCACATAGTATTTTGTGTGTGCATTATTCATCAATTTTAATTACATATTTTAAACATTTTTACGTATTCAAGAATTATATGAATTACAACATGCATTGCTAATGTGAAATCCAACTTCTCAATCTTTTGCCATGACTTACTGCGTTATGATAACACCTAGGAATTTACCTGATGATAGGAAGAACACTTCCCGAAAGATTGGATTTTAGTTTAAAGTACACAAATTCCATTTTCATTTAGTAGACCTTTTGATATATTTATGCTTCGAAATCTTTCTGATTTTAGGTCTCTTCTGTTTCAAAAGTAGTTTTTTTTAAATAATTTTTGTAAGATAGATAAAATTGACGTTTAGACTCTTCTTTAATTTTGATAAAGACTCAAAGAAAAGTCGTAACATTAAAATTTATCTTTCTCTTACAAATTATTTAAGAAAAAACTAATTTTAAACAGAAAAGACCTAAAATCAAGAAGATTTAGAAACAAATATATATATACAGGGTCCTACACGACGAGCTGAATCGATATGTATATGGGAAAGTACTGCGACTAGTGTTTTGAAAATTTTCTTGCATGGGTTTTCCAAAATTCTCGTTTCAGCTAAAAAAATTTCAGTTTTCTGAAACTCCCGGTTATACTGGAAGTGGGTCCACTTTAAACGGAATGTTATGGTTTTTATTAAATTTTTGGAATCTACGCGAAATTTTAATTTAACTTTATATAAGGGATAGTATGTCTAATTCTAATTATTACACATTTTTGAACACATGCAGCGCTCTACTAAAAAAATATATTTCCCAGTTTAATTAAGTCCGGTCTAATATTTTGGGGATTTTGACAAATAAGACTTGCAACTTTCAATATATGTGAAAACCTTGGCAAAAATTTATATAGGGTGCCGAATTTCGCTATCTAAAAACTTAATTTTCTCAAATGGCAAGCCCCATTTTTGTAGAGTTGCACAGAATCATCTATAAACTTTTAAATTTAAATATAATGCACAGAGTAGCGATGATTCTTCCATGTTGATTCATATGAAAAATAAAACGACAAAAATACTGTGTTGAGGAGGTTGGTACATTATTTTGCCGAGTCTCTACTGATTTCGATTTGTTTTTTTGCAACATTTTATAAATCGGGAGAATTTTACTGGTGAGACTCATTCTTGTGCTACTTCTGTTTTGTGAAAACTACTACCGAGCTGAAATTAGAAGGCAGATAATAGAGTGCAGAAATGTGGAGAATCATCTATTAATTTTCAAATTCAACACTCTTGTAATCCCACCAAAATGACAGCATGAGTTTTTTTTGTTTATCAGATTTTGATGTAGTTTGTGCTGGTTCATCATGTTTGCTCCATCTTTTCCTCAATAATGACTTTGCTTGGCAATGACAACTTTAGTAGGCCGACCAGAGCGTTGTTGATCTTTGAGATAAAAGAATTTTTTATACCAATTCCAACATGTGCGCTCTGTTAAGCAATCATCACCATAAACTTCACATATGTAAACCACAGCAGCTTTGTTTTCTTTACGAAAATAAAAAAGTAAAATATGACAAAAATGTTCGTTTCTGCACTCCATTTAAAATTATCCAACAACTGATAGCTTCAATAAAAATCACGCACTAGCTTCCAAAGTTACCTCAATGTGACCAGTATCACGTGACAAACGGCAAACTACAGCAGTAACAAAACTTATTCAAAAAATAAAGCAAAGCCCTTTATCAGTAAAAAAGCGAAAGTACTTAGTTGCTACTACTTAAATTGGTTGTTCCATTTTTTTTAATCAAACAAGTTTTACAGCAGATAACGGCAATAAAAACATAAGTAAAATACAATGGTACACTTAACAGGGGGTAGAAGATTTTATTTTTATTCCATTTCAAATTTTGGAACATCCAATACAATTGTTATTGAAGATTTGTAAGAAAAATTTTCTGATATTGCTACTTTCCATTGAGAATGTATGATTAATAAATAAAACTGCATGTACTGGCATAATGAAGCGTCCCCTTTTTATCTTAGAAGGGTTCTTTGGTTATATTAGGTTAGGTAATTCGATGTAGATAACCTATAAAAATTTTGATATATGCTGACGATTTGGTTTTAATAATGAATTTACATATATATACAATCTGTCTTAAGAAATAGTAATAAATAACGTAAAACTGTAGTTGAGATAATAGACATACATCAAACCAACCGATTCACTAAAAAAAATCAAATATGAGGATAAAAAGACAAAGAATACCTTGGAATTATACCAACAGAAGGTAGGAAATTGGAACAAATAAATTCACTATACAATAAATAAAATTATACAAAAAAAATGAATATAGAAGTAAAAATAAAAATATAAGTACAAAGCCCCCTTCCCCAAGCAGACCTAGGACGGTTCGAGTTTATGAGCTATAAAAGACAACTTAGTTTATAGTGAAAGTGCATTTGCACGAAAAGCATTTGAGGATATTAAAAACATTGTTTGAGGAAGCTGTAAAATTGGATCCATTTAATGTCAATTCAATGTCAAAGAGTTAATTACCTTTTTATTTATGACTATTTACATTTGAAAAAATTTACTAAACGTTTCTCAATGCTTCCCTAAGACAAACTCTCAATGAAAAATATTGAATTTAAGTGAGATGATATTACTTGAATATAAATGTTACAAAAAGCCTCTATCTTGGGTATTGTGATAATAAAGAAGCATGAGTATTAGTAAATAGTAGTAGTGTTAATTTAAGGCAACTTGCCAGTTGCATATTCTTCAAAAAAGTCTTACTGCCAGTCGAAAAATATGGAGGTAAAACTGTGTAATCAAAGTAATCAAAAAACTTTGTAACAAATTTTTAGTAAGTAATTTGAACTTCAATTTAAAAGTTCAAAGATCAAGGTTGCATTTAGATGTCAAGTATAGCAATAAAAATTTTCTGGCAGTTGCACTATTTATATTGAGTTTAACAGAGACTCCAATAATTTAATACTGTGTACCAGAAAAATTTAAAGAGTAGGGTTTAAAAATTAAACAATAAATTCATACAAATACCAAGAATACCAATAAACTCAGTGGAATGAATAATTCATTTTATTTCAAAATGGTGATTTATTAGTGAGATAAAGTTCAGTTCCTCGTTTGTCCTTCTAAATATTAATTTGAAATTTTGAGGGATTGTAGCTTGTTTTGTATTGTTCAGAATACTATGGCATATCAAAGTTACATTTTCATATAAAATACCCTATATTTTATTCTATATTTGAAATAAACTCGACTTTTCAATTACAATAATATAGGGTTGTTATGTGTTCTACGAGTTATTTGATAAGTTATAACCAATTATTCAAGAATGAAAATCTGTTGCAGCCAAAACATTCGAATAGGATTAAAAATACTGGGTAAACCAAAATACTAATATATTATTTTCTCCGTATATTCGAATGAATGAACCTGTATTTTATGTGAGTATCGAGAAGTACTACCAACATTTTCTATTCCCTATAACTAAAATAATTAACCTTGGGATATTTTGAGTTTTCCGTGCAAAATAATTATTACGTACCTATACCTAATCATTTAGCAAGAGTATACCATGAACATTTTCCTGAGGCAGCAACCTACAAACGCAGGCTTGTAACAATTGATGGAAAGAAGTTGTGAAATGCACGGGTTCACTTAAAAGAACCTAGAAAATTATGTATTTGTATTTTGAATCACCCTTCATCAGATTAAATGAATATTAACGAAATAAATAGTTTTCCCGAATTTTTAATACTATTTGAATGTTTTGGCTGCAACAGATCTTCTTTTTTTGAATTTCTCTTACATTTCACAGGGAATTGAACTTGTCAATGGACTCAATATCCAGTACACTCTTGTTAGAGCACAGAAAGTATACCACATACGATGTAATATTTTTACAATTTAGTTACTTTTGAGGTCAGTTATACTTACAACGAACCTGCCAAATTAGATGCTGTTAAAATATACTGATGACAAGGTAAACAAAATATTGGACAGTTACAGTCTGTCAATGACAAATATGAAAACAGGTAATCAAGCTGCTGAAAGTCTAACCCTAACGCATTTTATGACACTAAAGCATAAATGTAATACGACTACCTGCAAAAGAGAGCCACAATTATGTCTAATTATAAACACCTATTTAGTCCCAAATTTGCGTAAAGGATTGAAGAAAAATTTAGATGGAAGTGGAGCAAAAATGTTGCAGTTGTACAATTGCAACAGCCACAATAGACTTCTAATTAGTTAAGCTTATACATTATTTTTCAAATTTGGCCCCAAGCGATTACCAGCAATTTCCAAAATTTAAGGAGCACTTTCGTTATAATCAATTTTTTTCAGATAATGTTATATGTGTGACGGATTAGTGGTTTTAAGAAGATGAAGGAATTTTTTTTGGAGACGCCTTAGAATTCTAGAGCATCAATGGAAGAATGTGACAATCTTATAAAAATTATAGGGAAAATCAAAAATTATTAAAAATAGGAAGAGCTCAAGGAAGGGACAATACAACTGCAGAAATGATTGAATGTTTGGATGAAAAATGAATAAATATTGTCATACCAAGGTATGACAACAACAAGCATACCAGCAAAATAAAGACTAGAATAATAAAAAAAGAATAGAAATTAGATCAAAGACACATCAAAGACACATCAAAGACACATCAAAGGTTCATTAAAAATGGAAAAAGCGCAAACGACTTGATATTTACAATTGACAGATAAGAGAGAAGTTAATAACTAAAAATAAAGAAATTAATTTATGATTTATAGATTTGGAAAAAGCCTGTGATCAAAGAAAAAAGAGAAGATATATTTAAAATACCTAAAAATTTAAATATAATTCAAAAGACAATAGCAATTATAAAAACAATGTTAACAAATAATAAAAATGTAGTATGAGCAAACATGGAAGAATCAAGGGAACTTACCACAAAGATAGGTGTTACACAAGGTTGTGTGCTAAATCCACTACTTTTCAAAATAGTAATAGGTGATGAACCAATAAAAAGAGCAAAGAGGAACATAAATAACGGAATTGATATTCACAGATCACTTGGTATTGGCTGCGAGGTCGAAAGAAAATCTACGACATAATCTAGAAATATTAAATAAAGAAATGATTAGATGAATATGAAATTAAATACAAACAACACAAAGAGCATAATAATAGCAAGAGAAGACAAAATATATAATATTCGAATCCAGGGTGAATAAATTGAACAAGTAAAAAGAAATAAATAACCAGGTGGATAATAGACCGTGATGGCAGAACAGGAATAAATTAAATAGGAATAGGAAGTTGGTTAATTATTCAATAATAATGCAATGGAAATGAGATTCCCTAGGAAAATAGAGATTAAAACAAAAATAGAGAGATTTGAAATTAAACATGTAGAGAAATATCAATTTGAGATAATATGTATGAATCACAATTGAGATGGTTTAAACACATATGCCAGATGCCCAAAAACAAATTACCAAAAAAAACAATCAAATCCAGAATTTCAGGAAAAAATTAAAGATGAAGACCAAAAAAACATGGATTGAAAATGTGAAAGAAACTACTGAGTACAAGGGAATAAAATGGAAGGGCATAAAAGAGCAGAGAAAGATAGAAAGGCATGGACAGAAAAGTATATGGCATGACCCCCAAGCAAACAGTCATACACTACAATTAAGATTCCTTACGATTAAATAAAATTGATATCAAGTAGGACAGGAGTGAAGTGAAGAGATCATTCCTCTTATAAGAAAAATAAGTTATATGTTTAATTTTTTATCTCTAAGATAATATTGCTTTTGAATTCTGTGTTAAGATTGTAATAAGAATGATAAGTTTCATATAAGATGAATAGTTATAGCCTATACTTCAGCCTGTTTCTGCTATTTTTTTGAGCCTGTAATATTGGACTTACTTCAGCAAATCCATCACATTTCCTCTGATATCATGTAAAATATATTCATCTTATATTCACTCAAGTATATAAGGATATGACGACCTCAAATTACTGCCCACATGGTCATTAAGATTGCATATCATTCATTATAAATAGATAGGAGGGTGAAAGAATGAAATATAAATACTTGATACATTTTTGAATGAAGAGGTGTTTAAAATTTATGCAACATCAGTACCCTTTTTTTGATTGATGACTTAACATGTCTTTAATATTGAATGACTTAACACGTCTTTAATAAGTTCATTAATTTTTCACTATTATATGTTGAAAATAGTTCAAAAGTGCTTTTAGTTTTGTCTACTTTCAGTATTTCAATTTTTGATTTTGTCTCTATGAAAATATATTCTTGTTAAGTTTTTTTTTAAATAAAACTGAAAGTGAGAAGCGTGAAATTAAAGTTTCCCAAAAAAATTGTAATGTTGAATTCAAATAAAAACTGGTATTTTGAAACCATCTTATAAAGTACTGATAGAATTACATCAAGTATATGTAATTCGCATTCAATACAAAAGTTTCTAGACACCCCATAATTCCATCAAAATACTCTCGACAAGGATACTAACTGGCAAAAACACAATATCAATATAATAAAATGAGTTACACTCACCACTTCTACTGGTCTTTATAAATAAATAATCATTTGTTGGCACACTTCTTAATGTGTTTTCAAGAAAGGAAAATTCTTTGAGCAGATCATAATGAGTAATATCTACAAGTACATGTTGCCATTTAACTTATTTCTTAGTATTTGCATTCAAATGTAAACAACATCTTAAGTGGGGAATTAGTTTTTAGTCAGTTTCTACCTGAAAGATTTTATCAGTTCTTCAGTTAAGTGACACAAAATGTAACTTTGCATATTATTATGTATTGTGATTAATCCAGAAGAACAATTTTACTATCATAATAATTTTAACTTCATTCATTCCACATTCAATTTATTTTCTTGAGTATATTTAAGAGATTTTGAAAAATATTTTTCTATTAATAGAAGAAAATAGTCTATACTATACTATTTCTTATTAATCATCTCTACCACATAACCTTTTACAACTTGTTTCATTAGTGAATCATTTCAAAGCATCTTTAAAGATAGAATTAACGATGTTTGAAAATAACAAAATATTTCATGAAAATAATTTCTTTTTTGGAATTGATTAAAAGACATTCTGGGTTTTAACTGAGTGATTTTGGTTCTAATCAAAATTTATTTAAACAATGGTTGATATAGAGTTGACTGTATTTTGTATATTTATACATTTATACATTTTCAATACTTAAAAAATACTCTTGATATTTAAAACGTTACTACATGAAATGTGGAAATATGCATTGGTTATTCAATCGGGTACTCAATATTACTTAATAAACAATCTAAAAACTTGATTCCAATTTAATATTATTAAAAAATGGTTATCCATACATTTACATTCCCTGTTCATATTTCCAAACTTGAAAAAAATTTCAATTGTCAAAATCATAGTAAAAGGAATACCTCATGTTTCATAAGTATCTAGAGAAAAAATTGGTAAAGTCAAATTCTTAAGTTATAAATAAAAACATAGTCTAAAAAGCAAAAAGTAAATATGATTTCTTGTCCAAAAGCTTACTATTAATAAAGTATTTGATTCTATTGAAATGTAGCATCTTCATTATGACAATGTTTAATGGTTAATGGCAGCTCGGAAAGGCTGTATTTGTCAATACAAAAAGTGATACACATGCGTCAGTACTTTTTCCAGTTTTAAATAAATACATATGTAATATATAAGAATAGATATTACAAACCACCCATTTTATAGACGTTTCACACAGATGGCCCAAAGTCAAATCATTCATATATGCAATACTTATAGTAGAATTTTGAGATACTTTCGCGGATGGCTTTGTTATCCCAAATATAAGCATGGTTCAGAGATACTCTGGCATACTTAACTCAATTTTGCAGTTTTAGATATGTGTGCTTTTGTTGTACCGAAGGTGCGATATTCTTGAAAAACAAACATAACAACATCGTTCTTAGAGGACAATAATTCCTATGTCAGGAAGTTTTGGATAAAGATAAAATAACATCTAATATCCGTAATTTTTATTCAACACAAAAGTTTCTAGACAACTCATATTTCCATCAAAATACAAATACAAACAAGATAAACAAAACAAGGAAAAATTATTGATGAATATAATGAAATAGGCTACACTCACCATTTTTATCTCCATGAATATCTTCAGTTATACTGATCCATACAAAGGGCTTACTGCCATTGAGATTATTTCTTACTATTTGCATTTTAATGAAAATAACATCTTAGTTAACAAATTGGTGTCAAGTTACTGTTTCTACCTGAAAATAAGAAATATTTAAACACTGAAAGCTTTATTTAGATAACTGACACAAAATATGTCTTTCATTATAGCTGAGTATAACAAGCAAGTAAAAAAAATTTCCTAACATATTACTTTCATTTCTACTTCTGTCAACACTTTGTTCTGCATATTTGGGATATTCTTAAAAACATATCTCCCGCTCAGAAAAGTAAAATCAACATATTAGACTTGAAGTTGGTTGGTTGTTAATGATCATGATCATGAAATAAATTTAAAATTTGAAGTAATATTGACATGAACCATTCTTAGCATCTTTAATTAGACCATACCCTCTTGTCAATACTATATTCATTATAGAAAAAAGAAAAATTGTAGCATCTCTGGCTATGTATAACATATATGAATAGACTATAAGTAAAATTTTAGAAACCAGGCAGACAATTTAAATATCTATCTATATATATATATATATATATATATATATATATATATATATATATATCCAGGTATCGGACTATTTCTTATTAAACCATCTATAAAAAAGAAACATTTACACGAAGTCATTAAAACATACTCTAAAACGCAAAAAGTTGGTATTATGTTTTGTTTAAAAGTCTTACCATTTTTAATGAATTTATATATATATATATATATATAGGATGTGAAAACATAGATTAATAAACGACTTTGTGTTGTAATATCCAAGGAACATACCATAAGGGTATGTTCTGTGGTAAAATAAAGATTTATATCTATATTAGAATCTATGGACTGAAGTATTTCCAAATGCGCCGTTTGAGCTTGACGTGTTGTAAAACAAAAAAAGAAGAATATAATTTTTGTAACTTTAGCGAGTTGATAAATAAAAATATATGTTCTAAAAAACTGCGTGTATTCTGCTTGAACTTAAATAAACATAAAAATACAAACATATATTTTATCTAAGAGTTGTAATATCCACAGAAATACGGTAAGGTTATGTTGTGTGGTATTGTCACGACGATTTATATCTAAGGTGGAATTTATAGTCTGACGTATCTGCAAATATTTATTTGGTAGTAAGTTTTTATCCAAATATTGACATTTTGATAAAGACTTAAAATTAGTCGAAACATCCATTTCTATATATCTTTCGAAAATTAAAAAAAACACATGGTGGAGTTCGCCAACTTTCAATTTTTTTGTTTAATTCCTTAATTTTGTGAGATTATGAACACAGAATAGTTACTTATTATACCTTTTTTTTAAACTAGGAGGAGTAATTTGAAAAACCTGAATCACACCACTAAAAGTTACTAGATTTAGAGAACAGCCCTGATTAAGAGTGTGTTCCGAAATCGTCGTGTTCAAAATCTGAATATTAACTTCAAAACGGCTTTTCATTGGCCCAGGTGACAATCATGGAACTGAAATAAGTGAGAAGTCAAAAGGTTATGTGTTTATTTATAAATAATAAATGTGAAAACCTGCTAAATAATTATGTGAATATGTGGCAATTACCGTTTATTTATAATATGAGAGATTAATAATAACATAGCGTAACAATAGTGATGGCGAGGTAGAAAATAAGTGACTTCTTTCCGGGGGTTATAAGAAATGCGAGTTACATGATGTGGATTTGAATGATCATGTTATTAAAACGTTTAAATTCGCAGCCCAATGAGGAAACAAAGGTAGATTTGGTCAATGTTGAAACTGCTTGCAACTTTGCAGATATAGTGAATGGACTAGCGTTTGAGTCGACAACTTTGCAATTACAGGAGAACCACGTATTTGTGTTAACTTATGTTGAAAAAGTTAACTGATGTTGTTTGTTAAATAAAAATAAAGTAATATATCATAAAATGTTCTTGGTTTATTTACACTTATGTATTCGTTGTTTTTTAAATAACTTATAATGTACAAAACGTTTTAACAAAATTATTATATACAACAGAAGTACCTAAACTTATCGGGAAGCTAAATATTAGGTTGTAACAAATAATTAAAGTGGATGTATTGTTTGATTTCAAATTTTTTAAATTAAGATTTCTTCAATATTTTATGTCAAACATTTTTTATTGAAAAATAATTTAAAGCTTGGCACTGATAAAAATATATTTATAGATAATATATGCGAATCTCACCTTAGTTCTTAATAATATATATATATATATATATATATATATATATATATATATATATATTACTTAATATTTCTACCAAGAAATATCGAAGAAATAATCTCGATACCATTATTACCTATCCATACTTTAGTAAGAGAAATATCAATATTTACCAAACCTGCAAGCAATTATAAGAAATAAAGTTTTTATTATTTTGAAATTTTTATTCGGTTTTTACAAAACACAAAACATCAGATCTGACTATTACATTTTCAACTCTTTGGTTTTGTCTGTTGATGTAAAATTTCTTTAATAATTTAATAACAGGTTTCATCTAAATAATAAATTGGTCCACCTTCTGACCTGTAACGTTTGATAGATGTTAAGTATTGTCGTCTTCACCTTACAATATCATCACGTTCTATTAAAACACTCTTACGGCTTCTTTTCAAATATCTAAAAATTTATACATATTTCATGAATATTTAATACACACTAAATAAATAAAAGAAAATAATAAGGGACACCCACACACTACCTATTTTTATTTCTATATTTGATAAGCATAGGTATATTCAAATATAATGTGTAAAAAGTATCGTATGAAACTGGCTGCCATCTAGCCAATCAGAAGTCATCAGAATCGCCAACTTAAGTTCAATTTACTCCTCCTAGTTTAAAAACAAGGTATAGTGGTATTGTTTTGTTTACAACATAATTGTTCTTTGGTTATGGAAATATTATTCGCGTTATGGCGCCGATATTGGCGGTGATTTATTTTTAAAACTGATATCAAAACAATAGGTAAAGCAATGTTGGAAAGTCAGCAATGTCCCATAGACGATGGAACACTGATAGATGGTGTCAGGAGCTTCTCATATTTATTTGACAAAAAGGATCCATACATTTCTACTTAATTCATAATTATCCTTAATTTACTGCATAAACCAAAAAATTTCCGCTAAGAAAGTATAGTTTAATGATAATTTCAAATTATTTTTAATTATGGCTGCATAAACCAAGCTTTACACCATATATACATTATCAAAAGGATACAAAAACAAACAACACAACACCATCATTAAGTTATGCAGTTGGAGAATTTGATATATAATGCTGGCAGATTCAACTAGGGCTTTGAACTTTAATGATTTCATATAAGTAATACTAATACCCATTTCCACCGACTTATCTATAAAGGTCCATTAACTAAAGGACCTTCAAATTTTGAGGGACCATTAGCTTTTAATCAGTTACACCAACACATTATTTCGGAGTTTTAACTAAATGGATCTTTAGGTATTTAGCAATATGACAACGTCGTAATGACCTAATTATTTTGGTGTTTTTATCTAATCTTAACCTATCGTTTTACTTGACCCTTGGCTTGTAAATAGGTGGTTATGTTTGTTGTGTTTTCTTTTTGCACAATGTCAGCAGAAGGCAAAAGTGTTAGGGCGCTGAATTTTAGCAATTGAGAAGTTAACCATTTGTTCACAATAGCACTGCAATATAAGAATATAGTAGAGAATAAATTGGAAAAATTACAATACAAATGATTTGAAAAGACCTTTACATCCTGCACTACTAAGGGCTTTGATAACAATGACAAAAATGAAATGAGAGTTGTGCAATCTGAAGATAAAATAATTGATCCAGCGGTAAAGTTGCAAACTAAACAACTGAATTGAAGCAATATAAAACCTAGAGGAGGCACACGTGGAACAGTAAGTTTTCTAATAACTCCTACTTGTTAAAATGTCCAAATCATATAAGTTTTTTATTATTCATTTGTCACAAAATGTTATTCTCGATAAAAGTTGGTGTATTGAGTAAATCTTGAATTGAAACCATCAAATTTCTAAATTCCCATGGGGTATACAGGGGAAAACAAAAAATAAGAATTTTGATCTAAAATACAGTACCTACTGAATAAACATATTATATCTGTTTCAAATAATTGAGTAATTTGCTTCTACATTTTTATAAAATATATGTATAATGTTATACATATAATATTTAACATTAGTAATCATTTTTAGGGTCCTGATCGAAGGAGGCCAACAGCGACTATAGTAAAAACCATAGCATCAAGTGCATTGGCAGAAAAGTATGAGATACTAGCTGACAAGTACTTAAAAAATTAGAAAGGGAAACCTTGTACAGTGAGGAAGATCACCAACTAAGAAATCTACAGCTTGATAATGAAATTAAACAGAAACAGCTTGAAAAGCTGTCTCGTTGACCTGGCTAATTTAAGTAATTTTCTTTGCATTTTGTGTTAGAAATATTTTTTCTATTTTCTTCAGTCTCCATTCTGCCTCTTGATTTAAGTAATCTGTGATTTTTATATTATATTTTATTTTGTTTTTTATTTAAACTTCGTTCTGCCTCTTAATTTAAGTGATGTGATTTTTATGTTGGAATTATTTTGTTGATTTTTTCTTCAGGCTTCCTTCTGCCATTTTAATAGACTGTGATTTTTAAATTAGAATAATTATTTATTCCTTTTTGGCTGGACCATGTATTTAATAGATTGTTGAAAGTTTTATAAATAAACAAATAAAAAGTACTTCATATTTATTTTATTGATCTATCAAGAAACAAACAAAAGTATCATTATATTATAATTATCTACTTATTTTTAAAACTAAATAAAAACAATTAAAATCTGATATTTGAAAATAAGCTGCTTCTGAGAGAGAGAGAGAATAATGTGCTTTTTTTCGATCTATGACATCTCATAAACTACATAATGAACAAATTTTGGGAAAATAATTTAGTGGAGATTATCTCTAAAGTTATAGAGGGGTACACATTTACAGTTACTGCATAGAAATTAATATGAGAGTTAAATTCTGTCCAGTATAACAAATCCTTATGAAAAGTCAATATTCAAAAAATAGTCGAAATCTCATTTTATTGCTGTACTAATAAAATTATTTGTAGGTGTTACAGTTCATAGAAATAACGAATAAATTCATTTTGGACTAAATTTAGTGGAACTCCTTCGATTTGTGGGTCCAAGTTGGTTTGTTGAGTTTAAATCAATTAATTGAGTTCCTCTTCATTAATGTCTTTGGGCATTGGGGGCTCTGGTTCATTCATGACCCTCGCAAGGTTATGAATAACAGTTGTTGCCACAATTATGGCCATGACGGTTTCTAGCTTAAGTCTAAGGCCATGGGCAACTACTACCGTAGCTTCCATATTCCAAATACCCTCTCAATCGCATTTCTGGTACGAATTAATGCTTCATTATACAGATTTTCACCTCTAGTGACGGGATTTGCCAGATGTGTCATCAAATAGGCTTGAAGTGGATAATTACTGTCCCCTAAAAAAGAAACATTTTTTGGGTCCAATTATATGAACAGCTGTTAGAAACTTGGTTTCTTGAAGATTTAATTGAGTAAACTGTTTCTTTACAGTCGTAATTTTGAAAAAATCAAATGAAAATCCATCTTTTGACAATTATTAAAACTATATTCAGAAATGCATGCATATAAGACTATGTCTGGAGTCCGGCTCTGGCAACCGTAAAGTTAACAGTGAATGTTTCAGTTCCTATAAAAATAACTCTTTTTTGATAGTTATCACAGTCCTAAAATCTATGAAAATATAGATATATAGAATCTTTTAGAAGTGTTCTTAACTCAGAGACATATTACTGTAAGTAGAATCTCATACATTCATACTAAAACAGTGAATTTGTTACACACTGTGCTATCAATTACACCGCACCGGTTTGGAAGAAGAATTTGCAAAAAAAAACAAACCAGCTCTTATCAACTTGATAGTGGCCTGTGCCAAAACAGGTCCGCACTCTCGATTCAAAGCGGAAATATTTCTAAAATTAATGATGCAAAATACAAATGTTGGGACTTCTGACTACAGAAGCTCTCAGAATATAAACCCTACAAAAACATACTTACATCTATACTTATTCAACCACAATTTCTTACAAAACATCAAGCAATTGTTTTTCCAGCTGGTGATAACCTGAAAATTCAAGATTATCTGATATCACTTGGAGAACTAATCGGTCCAAAAAATATACTATTCACATCGAGGCTGTCAAACAATGAAATATGCATGTACCTCGCAAATGAAGATATTGTAGAGCGCTTCATGACCTTTCATAAAGGGCTGATCATTATCAACAACATTTCGATCAAAGCCCGAAAGCTTATAACACCTTCCGAAAGATTAATACTCTCAAATGTATACCCCACCATACCACACTCACACTAATCGATGAACATAACAAAATAGGTCTCAATACACTCTCACCAATGTCTTTCCTCAAAATTAGATCCAATTCCGGAATATAATCACATATACAGCTTCAGAAGACAAATCTTTCTTTCACCATCCACAATCCAAATACCCGACTTTCTAATGATTACACACGAGAACACCAACTACAGAATTTACCTATCCCAAGACCGTCTCCTATGTTTTACATGCAAAAAACCAGGTCATACTGCAGCAAACGGTAAAAACTCCCAATTACAAAATTATGAAGAGCTCCAAATAACTGAACTACCACAAAACCCCACCCAACCTTCCCAGCAGCCCCAAAATACCGAAGCCAATACTCCACAAACACACACCAAGATCCCATCAGAAACCCCTATAACACCCCACTCCCAGAATGTGCCCCCCATAAACATAAAAGAAATTCCACAAAACAGCACCAAACGCAGCTATGAGCCAATAATTACGCCTCCCCCTCAAACAGAAGGAATTAAACCAGAGAACCCTAAGAAACCTTCTTTCCCCAAATCAAATAGGCCAAGTGAAAAGCCTAAAAATAAACCAACCAATTAGCCAATTAGAAAAGTCATTTCAGAATAGAATCCTCCTTTCATATTGGACCACAACCAGATATCTGACCTTTTTGAAAATGTCTACATCTGATCCAATTAGTATTATAAAGAACTACACAAATGATTTTACTGGATTAATAGACATGCTAACAAAAATTTACCCTTCCTTTGAGCACAGATCTATCAAAAGCAGATGCACTAAACTCAAGAAGAAACTGTTTTCTCACCTACAAATGAACATACCAGAAACAGACGTGAACCAGAAGTGAATCATCTCAAACAATTATTAACTAACTGAACCAATAATTTACTTTAATATTTTTTTCCCTTTTTTTCTATTTTTTCTCTGTATTCTCATGGACCTTATATCTATTCTACAATGGAATATCAATGGCTTTTATAACAACTTACCAATGTTGCAAACCATCCTATCCAAACAGAAATGCGAAGTTATTTGTCTTCAAGAAACCAATTTCAAACACATTAACAACGAACCGCTCAGGCAATTCAACAGCTTCTACAAGAACCGAATAAATACTGAAATAGCTAGCGGAGGAGTAGCAATATTTGTGGGAAAATCTCTCCACGCTGCAGAAATCACGATCTTTACAAACCTTGAAGCCGTAGCCATCGAACTACACACTAATCCAAAAGTAAATATCTGCAATGTATATATTCCTCCAGCATATCAAGTAGATGCTAAAGAATTAGATGAATTATTGGAACAAATTCCTCAACCTAGAATAATAGTCGGAGACTTCAATGCCCATAACACCATGTGAGGATCAACATCAATAAACCACAGAGGTCGCTTACTAGGAGATATTCTTGATAACGCAAATCTCTCCATCTTAAATGATGGGAAGCCAACTAGATTTAACATACAATCAGGACAGGGTTCATGTATTGACCACACTATCTGTGACCCAACTTTGACTCCAGCTCTTTCCTGGGATCGGCTGGACTATACCTACAACAGTGACCACTAACCAATCGTCATTCATAACAATAGAAAACCAAATCACAATCACGACTTATATCCAAAATCGAACTTAAAAAAGCAGACTGGGTTCTTTTCAAAACAATTTTTCGAATAGTTTGACACCTTACATAATTCCAACAGATATAGACGAAGCTTTGGAAAACCTTATAAGCATCTTTCAGTGAGCAACAAACATATCAATCGGAAGAACTACATGTCTGAAACGACGCAATCCGACTGTGAATCAGCAATTAAGAGCAACAAAAAAGGTTTCAATAGATATAAAAGACACATACATCAGCAAGCAAAATCGAATTCTTGAAAACCCGAACCGAAGCTAGACGTAAAATAAAAACTGTAAACGCAAATCCTGGACAGAATACGTCTCTACGATAAATTCTGAAACACCCGTGATAAAGGTATGGGTAAGAGTGAGAAGAATATCAGGACTTCACAAACACCATAATATACAGATGCTAGAGAAAGACGGACACACAACCACAGATAACTCCAAAATAGTCTCAATACTAGCTACCACTTACAAAAACCGCTCCATTACACGCAATTACGATGATACTGTTATTACCCATGAGAGAGAAGAAAAGGATGAGATAATGATACAGTTCGATGAAAACGAACCCATCAATTCACCCATTACCACCCAAAAATATGATGAAGCTCTTTCAAGCCAGAAAGAAACGTCACCAGGATCAGATGAAATACCAGTTGTCTTCTTGAAACATCTCCCCTTAATCGCTCACGAATACATCCTTAACCTATTCAATACCATCTGGCTGCAGTATAACTTGCCTAAAAAGTGGCGTGAATCCATAATAATTCCTATACTGAAACCACAAACCATTAGAACCCATCCTGAATCGTATAGACCTATATCACTCACATATGCTATGTGCAAACTAATGGAAAAAATTATAAACAACAGTCTGCTCTGAACTCTAGAAAGAAGAACCATTATTATACCGAAAAAAAGTGGATATAGGCAACATAGATCAGCCCTAGATAACATAATAGACTTGGAAAGTGAAATCAACGAAGCAATTGCCCTAAAAAACAGCTGTCTAGTATTTTCTTTGACATTAACCGAGCTTTTCACACTGCAAGGCATGATTACATCATAAAAAAATTATACGAATTCAACATACATGGTCACTGCCTGGATTTTATCAAAAACTTCTTGAGAAATCGAACATTTAAAGTTAAAAACAACGGCACCACCTTCGAAAAAACTTATTTTAATAATGGTATACCCCAAGGATCAATCATAAGTCCCACACTCTTTATCATCGCAATCAACGACATCCTGAAAAACTTAAAGTTACCAGTAAAAGCTCGACTATACGCAGATGACTTGGTTGTTTACTGTAGAGGAAAAAATATTAAAAACCTCTTCTCACAAAGTCAGGCTTTTATCCATAACTTAGAACTGTGGTCACAAGAAACTTTTTCAATTACAAAGACTCGCTACATTCTTTTCTCGAGACAAAAGAACATACCAAACGTAACGGTATTGAAACTTTATAATGAAGACATAAAAATGGAAACATCAATAAAATTTCTCGGAATACTATTCGACCACACGCTAAGCTGGAACTATCATATTAGAAATCTTCTCCTAGCTTGCAACAAACGACTGAACTTACTGAAAACGCTAACAAACAAAGAATGGGGTGCAGATCGACAAACATTACTAACATTATACCGAACACTTATTCGAACAAAACTAGATTATGGATCAATTGTATATTCAACAGCAAAAAAATCGCTTCTGAAAAAACTCGACAGCTTTCACAACTTAACCTTACGTTTGATAACAGGCGCATTCAAAACAACACCAGTGGAAAGTCTGTACTGCGAATCAGGGGAACCATCCTTGGGAGACAGAAGAATATATTTGAGCCTTACATATGCAGCCAGACTAAAATCCAATCCTTCCAATCCGACCCTCCAAAACTCCTTCTCCAAGAAATTCCCAAATCTTTTTTCAAAGAAACCCAGAACCCCCAAACCTTTCTATGCTAGAACTCGATCATATCTAAGCGAATTAAATTTCTTTATTCCTGAATGCCTTCCTATCGAATCTGCTCAAACTCCACCATGGACAATAGAAAGCACCAAATTCATTATCCATCTCACCTCTTTCGACAAACACCACACCAACCATAAGCTAATCGAAGGACACTCAAATAACATACTCAATGAATACAAAAACTTTGTACATATTTACACAGACGCATCAATATCTCAAGACATTACGGGGATCGCAATCATTACACCAACCTCCAATATACGATAAAAGCTCCTCAAACCCTATCCACTTTCACTGCTGAATTATACGCAATATATCGAGCTACCCCCTTCGCCGCTTCATCAAACGAACCTAATCATGTCATACTCACAGACTCCCTTAGCTCAATCCAAAGTCTTCAAAAAATTCACACCACAAATCCATTAGTTATCAAAATCAAACAACAACTGCAATACATACAAGACAACAACAAAAAAATAGTATTCTGTTGGATCCCCTCACACATTGGAATAAAAGAAAACGAAAAGGCAGACCTGACCGCTAAGGAAGCTGTACTTAGTGATAGTGCGGAGTGCATGAACTTTTTAACTCCTACCGATATTAAAACAAACCTAAAGCGTAAAGTGTTTAATGAATGGGAGAACAAATGGTCAACATCTATACATAAACTTCGTGAAGTGAAAGACTCAGTAAAACCATGGTCAATACTACCGAAAAATCGCAGAGATGACGTTCTTCTAACACGTCTGCGTCTAGGCCATACGCCACTGATGCATAGCTACTTATTTGATGCGAAACCTGAACCAAAATGTAGCAACTGCAATTGCAAATTGACTATAAAACACATAATCGCAGAATTTCCATCTCTTAACTAAGAAAGATCATCGACAAATCTACCACTCGTGAAATTTTAGGACCAAAATACAATATTACTTACCTTAAAAATTACCTTAAACAAATCTCTATCATAAATTTAATTTAACAAATATTCATAGATAAAATACTTAATCTCTACTAAATCCCTAATAACCAGTATACGGTTGATGCGAATTTTGTAATAAAGAAAAAGACTATCTCTGTATTTGTAAAGATAGAAGGGTGGGTCACCCCACAGCATATAGGACACATTTGGCCAATTGTGGCATAAAAGAGTAAAAATAGTAAAAAACTCCAAGGGAGATTTTACACTCTTATCCTTCTTTTTAGAGATTCTTCAATTCCAAAAATACACTTACCTATTTTCACACTTCCTTCAAATTCTTTAGTTTCCAATCTTGCTCTTATGGACGAATTGGCAAAAATTGTAGCTTTGTGCCAGCGAGGCCAGCGAGCAACAACTTCCAGAAATTTTAGATTGGCATTTGTTAGACACTGAACATTTAATGAAAAGAAAGACTTCCGGTTTCCATAAATTTGCTTTTGCTCTAACTAAAATAACAAAATGAAAATAAAATCTAAACAGAATTTGATGGAAAAAGAGAAAAATATTAGGTATTAGTTTGTCAACACATCTACTCAATTCATTTTCAGTTTCCAGTTTATTAAAAACTTATCAGGAGAATCAATCTTTACATGTGTGCAATCAATCAAGGCCAGAACTTTTGAAAATCTCGCTATATTAAAAAACTCGTTTTGGGAATTGACTAGCTGCTGAGGATGAGGCATAATTACTACTCTAGGCCGTGAAGATGCAATAATTCGTGAAACGTAGGCTGTAGGTGAGAGGCTGTTATTTCTAAAATAAAATAAAATTGTTCTAGAAAAGTAGTACCCATAATAAATTTCTTAATATTACAATACCAGGACAAAACTATATTAATTGCTATTATATTACAAGGTCTAAGAACTTACCTGTCATCTGGATACTCCAACTGATCCTCAATGTCTCTTAGAAGTTACATGACCGTAGGTTTAGTCAGTGGGAATCGTCTAAAAAAGTCTATTTGGGGAATTTCTTCGAAATAATTGGGCCTGATAAAAATTCGTCTTGGGTAGCCCATCTCTATGAAATTTGGGACCTCTAATTCATCTTCCATTAAATCATCTCCCAAAACCTCATCATCAGAATCCATTATTTTTTCAAATTACAAATCGTCACCAATCACCAAAATTGACAAGATTTTGTCGCATATTTGAGGATAAAGAACATTTAAATTAGTTTAAGGAAGAAACTTGGTCAGTTAGTAAATGCTGCTTTAATGGACGTTTTAAGAGTCTCTTAAAGTTGGTGCAATACACAAAAGCTGTTAACGGTACTTTAAAGGGCACTTAGCCTAACAGTCCTTTAAAAAGAAGTCGGTGTAAATGGCCATAAGTATTACATATTATGAATGATTCGACTACCATACGAGTTCGCTAGTCTGCTTTATCAGCAATACGATATTTCTTTATTGTTAACTATAATAAAATCAAGCATAAAGACATTAGACTTCATGGTAGTAACATAAAAATCTGTGTAAAATAAATTAAATAAAATTTTTCAAAAAATATATTTTGTGATTTTAAAAATATAAAGTGGGGGCAGTCAGTAGGATACTGAAAGGTATTTTATAGTAAATAACCCTTAAGTATCAACCATTAGTTCAGTGTTAAACAGAATATACGTAACAAGAAAGAAAAAAAGAAGAAATGAAGATAACCACAATTCTGTAAGTTGCTCATTCCTTTTAATTTATATCATTCTCCTTACCTATTGCACTATATATAGAAGAAAATCGCCTAAGTGTGAATAGTTTTAATATAAGTAATATAAAAAACGATATATCTTTTGATCTAGAAAAGGAATTCAGTAATTTGTCTATATTCAATTAGTAATTCCTTCATATCGAATACAAGTAATATAAGTAATTTAACAATGTCAACTCCGAAATTTGACAAGGTAATACCGAAAATCCTTTACATTTTTATACCAGGGTTATGCCCAATTTAAGCTCATTGCATAACTATATCGATCTTCACGAAAATGGAGACGCCGTTAGAATAAAAAAGACTTTTTACGAAACTCACGCTCTGAAAATATTTTTGTGCGGTTTAAAATAACCATTAGGTTCAACTATTCGTGCTATGAAACCTAATACAATAGCCGAAGACAGACAACAAATCATTTCAGAAAATAATATAAGATATTTACAAAGACAAAACTTTGATAATTCTAAGACTAGACCTGTACAGAGACAAAACTTTGCCAATAACTCTCCTAATGCCTAGTTAAACATATCACCACAAAATTACCAAAATAATTTCCAAAATCCTAACCATTTTCCACGTGGCCCCATCAATATACAATCATGTCCTTCACCACATCAGAGGTTTTACACTAATCGCCAAGTTTTTGGCTCTACAAGAAATCAGAATTCATTTAAACCAAACTCCCAAGCTCTACAACCGAAACCAACCCCTATGAGTGGAATTTCAAACAATACTTTTAGAAAACCACAGAATAACCCTCAAAGACCTATTTCTATGAGCGGAATTTCAAATTACTCCATAAATCGACCTTCCACATCAGTATATCGAAATCAACCTCCTAGAAACCAATATCACCCTCAACAAAACTTTATATCAGAAGAATTATATAATCTAGATGAATCCCAAAATTCCTACGGATTAACATAAAACCTAGAAGAAAATTATGATGATTTCAATTCATGCAATTCACTACAAGAAAATAACCCCGAATTTTTCTATGACAATGAACAAACCTTAGACGATACAAAGGACGAAAAAACTGCGAAAATACCCAACAAGAAAATTTTCACGATGTAGCCTCAAATCGAACAATCATATAGAACTACATTCAATCTATGACAGAACTGATCTTTGTATCCACCTTTGAAACTCTTAATTGACACAGGTGCTACCTGATCATTCATTAACCCCGAAATAGCAGAAAGTTTTTTTTCAGAATACATTGTTAAAGAGCCTTTCACTATCTGCTCCTTATTTCAAACAACAACGAAAGATTATTGTGCCAAAATTCCGGCATTTCCAGTATTCAACACAAAATTAACGATAAATTTTTGTATTTTCAAATTTCATAATTTTTTCGATGGCATTATCGGTTACGACATTCTAAAACAACTAGGTGTCAAACTAGATCTCAAAAACTTAATCCTCAAAACAACTAAAGCTCAGCTTCCGCTTTCATATTACGAAAGTAAAAGAAAATTATTATTTTTCGCTGGAATCGAACCAAATTCTATCGAATCTGCAAAAATTCCTGCAGATATTCATAATGGTATTGTTGGCATACCGCCAACCAAATTATTCAATTGCATAATTAGAGACGGAGTTTATCAGGCAGAAAATGGTTATGCCCTTGTATACATTATCAACAATACAGATAATATTGCAGAAATATACTTATACGAGCCCGTTAAAACCACTCCAATTGAAAGAGTACGAAATTTT
Source organism: Diorhabda elongata (assembly GCA_026230145.1). Lineage (NCBI taxonomy): Eukaryota > Metazoa > Arthropoda > Insecta > Coleoptera > Chrysomelidae > Diorhabda > Diorhabda elongata. Next base: position 11,875,743 of record CM047936.1, read on the forward strand.
TCATGTATCAGTAACACCCTCTTTTAACAAGAATTAATACGTACCTCTCACTTAAATGAAGAAGAAAGGTTTCATATTATTAAACTCTGTAGGAAATACTCAGATATATTTCAAAGAGAATATTCTCCCTTAACTTTCACAAATCAGGTCAAACACCAAATAAAAACAAAAGACGAAATTCCCGTATACACCTGATACTAAGTTTGTGTAGAAGAAAAGAAACCCCCAAGAGCCCCGACATCACTCAAGTTGCTCCACCGCCCTTACGCCCTTGAGTTCCATTTGAGGAGGGAGGAGTTATGGAACGAAATTTACCTATAATCAGCAATATCATTGTTTTATTTGTACGAGGTCCCTAGTCTGCTGTATCAACAATACGATATTTCTTTATTGTTAACTATAATAAAATCAAGCAGAATGACTTTAGACTTCATGGTAGTAACATAAAAATATGTGTAAAATAAAATTTTTCAAAAAATATATTTTGTGATTTCAAAAATATAAAGATATGTATCTATTTAAAACTGGAAAAAATATTGACGCATGTGATCACTTTTTATATTGACAAGTAGAGATTTCCCGAGCTGTCATTAACAGTTTAAACATTGTGATTATGAGGACGCTACATTTCAATAGAATCAAATACATTATTAATAGTAAGTTTTTGGACAAAAAATCATATTCCCTTTTACATTTTAGACTATGTTTTTATTTATAACCCAAGAATTTGACTTTACCAATTTTTTCTCTTTATGTAAATACTTATCAAAGATGAGGTACTTTTATTCTATGATTTAGAGAATTAAAAATTTTATCTATCAGTTTGGAAATGTGAACATGGTTCGTAAATGTGTGTGAACCCATTTTTTAATAATGTTGAATTGGAATCGTGTTTTTAAATTGAGTAACTAATTGAAGTATTGGAAAATGTTATGTATAAATATACAATATACAGTCACATCCATATCAACCATAGTTAAATAAATTATGATTAGAACTCACAACACTCAACTCTAAACCCAGAATGTCTGTTAATTAATTCCAGAAAAGAAATTATTTTCATGAAATATTTTGTTATTTTCAAACATCGTTAATTCTATCTTCAAAGATGTTTTGAAATGATTCACTAATGAAACAAGTTGTAAAAGGTTATGTGGTAGAGATGATTAATAAGAAATAGTATAGATAAGAGGGTTTGGCCTAATGTAGAGATTTAATTATATTTTTTCTTTAACTAATCACTTCAATTCTTATTTCAAATTCTTCGCTTTTTGTTATAATTAAAATGTGATACCCCCAAATTGTTGAAGCAGCGTTTTTATCATAGAATTTGGTAAATATACTTTTAAATTATTTACGTATCCGGATATCAATAGGCCAATCACTGAGACACAGACTGTTTGGTTTTTCTCGAGCTGAGATTTATTTATATATTTGATCCGTTTTTCTTATTTTTTTTTTCAACGATTGACTGTGATTTTGGAAACCAAGATTACAGCATTATGTCTAATCTTCCCTCGCTACCAAAAACCAATCCAAATATTAACTCTCCACCTTTATCATATGCTGCAGCTACCTCAGCAAAATCCCCACCCCCTTCTGTGCCCTCTCGAAATCAGGCCATCATTATGCCAACACTGTACTATTTAACTACATTAAATCAATAGGTAGCATCGTCTCTCCTAAAAATGTCATTTTCGCATCCAGAATATCACACGGACGCATATGCATTTATTTATCATCGACGACTCAAGTCGACGAACTTTTAAAAACCAACCAAAGTATCCTAGTTAATTCCAATTTAATCCCTATACGTCGGCTTCTATCTCCAACCAAAAGAATACTCATTTCCAATGTTTGTCCATCCATTCTCCTTTCCGTCATTGAGAAAGCACTGCAAGACCTAGGGTAATCACTCACCTCTCCTATTTCATACGTCAAATGTGGCTCACCTGATAACGAATACGCACATGTGCTCAGCTTCCGCCGAGTAACTTACGTATTACCAATCAATAATGATATTTCTCTTCAAACTTCGACTGTCATTAGTCATGAAAATACAACACACAGAATATTCATTTCTACCGACAAACTTGAATGCTTTCTCTGCAAACAGGCTGCGCACCCTGCTGATTCAAGCCCCAACACTTCCATCCCTCAAGATCCCTCTCCCAAATCAAACGATTCGGTCAATCTGATCCCCCTCCTCCCGAAATGTCTATTACCGATGATGGGAATACCACTGACTTCTCGACATTATCTCAGTAAATACTCTCTCCCTTCTTCCTAAACAAATACCCTGATACAGTGGAACTGCGATGGATTTTATCCTAGACTAGAAAGAATTCAGAAAATCATTTTCTCCCATAAACCTGACCTCCTTTGTCTCCAAGAAACCAACTTCAAAATTGATCATAAACGCAACTTGAGAAACTTTAAAGAATATCATTACATCCGTACCAACTGCAAAAGAGCCAGCGGCGGTACTTCAATATTTGTATCCAGCGACATATACTTATCCCACCGCCCATTATCAACAAACCTTGAAGTAGTAGCTATAACTACTTGGTGCCCCAATAAACTTACCATTTGCAGTATATACATTCCACCGGACCACCCCCTTGATGAAAAAGAGTTAACAGACCTAATTCGTCAGCTTCCCCAACCATACATTCTTGTTGGAGACTTAAATGCACATCACACTATGTGGGGCGCCACCCAAACTCGCACTAGAGGCAACACAATAGAAAAAGTCATAAATTCAACTGGTATCTGTCTGTTAAATACTGGATCCAAAACTCACTTCAACATCTCCTCAGGTCTATTTTTGCTATTGACCTCAGCTTCTGTGACCCTAAAACTGCACTTTCTCTTTCTTGGCAAGTTTCCGATGACCTACATGATAGCGACCACTTGCCTATTATTATATCCAATCCCTATAATAAAGAAACTGTTGCCAAAAGCTTCTGGCAAATAAAAAATGCAAACTGGCCTAAGTTTACCTCTATTTCTCCGAAGCATACTTACCATCTTTGATCATTTCTATGAATATAAACGATACGCTAGATATGTTCACTAAGAGCATACTTGCGGCTGCCGAGGTTCACATTGGTAAAACGGTCTTTTCCTCGGCATGAAGGGATGTTCCATGGTGGAGTCCGGATTGTGCGAATGCCATACCTGAATCAAAACATGCTCTTAATAGGTTTAGACGTCACAAAACACAAGGCTTAAAGCTAAAGCTAAATTTATTGTTAAGCAAAGTAAGAAATCTGCTTGGCAAAGTTATACTTCATCCCTTACCCACAATACAGACCCCAGTCAAGTTTGGACAAAAATTGCACAAATTCAAGGCAAAAAAACTAATATCAAAATTCCTTCTTTATCATCTAACGATCTGCTTATCACCGACAGCCAAAAAATCTCTGACACACTCGCACAATATTTTAAAGAAAATTTCAGCATCCATAATCCGGCATCCGATTTTCATAACTCACATATTCAGCCCTCCTCCACACTACAGCTAAACTCTCTCGATATTGCGCCTGTCAATGCTCCTATTAATTTAAATGAACTAAAATTCGCGCTATCGTCCTGCAAAAATTCTGCTGCCGGTCCTGATGATGTCCTGTATATATTTCTCAAAAAACTATCCGACTCGTCCCTCTCCAAGCTCCTTGACATCTATAACATTATTTGGAATACTCACCAGTTCCCTGCTGCATGGTGCATCATTTCAATTAAAAAAGCAGGTAAATCCACATCACCCCCTAAGTCTTTCCGTCCAATCTCACTCACTTGCACTACCTGCAAACTCCTTCAAAAAATAATCAATAGATGACTCCTATGGTTCCTTGAAAAATACAAACCTATTCCCGACGCACAATCGGGTTTTCGACGTAATCGATCGACATACGACAACCTTTTTCTGTTGTAAAGAAATATCTTCTCTGCGTTAAATAACCATTAGGACGTCATTGCAATTATTCTCGACATTGAAGGCACTTTTGACTCTATATCCAGAAGTGCATTACTGAATAAACTCACTCAATACAATCTACATGGTAACATATTATCATTCATCCATAATTTCCTAACTGATAGAATTTTCAGGGTTTCCGCAAACGGTAAGCTCTCCCTTCCTCATCCACAAAATACTGGCATCCCTCAAGGTTCAGTATTAAGCTCTATTTTATTTATCCTCACAATAAATGAGCTATGTAACAACTTCCCATCTCCCGTAAAATATATCCAATACACTGATGACCTAATCATTTATTGCCATGTCAAATACGTTCCCCCTACGTAGGATTACCATTTTCCCGATACAAATCCATGCTGATAAAATTCTCTCGAAGAACATCTATTCACTCACCCTAAATTTTCCTTGATAACTCCCCTCTACCTATTGTGAATCAGTGCAAAATCCTTGGTATGACTTTTGATTCTCGATTCAACTGGAATCGCCATATTCATGATGTGAAAGGCATTTGCCTAAAGAAGCTGTACATAATTAAAACCCTTAACTACCTTCAATGGGGCTCCAATGAAACTATACTGCTAAGAGTTTACAGAGCTCTCATACGCCCAAAGCTTGACTAAGGTTGTTTTATCTATATGTCCGCTTCCAAGTTTAAAACTCACTTGTTGAACTCTGTACACAACACCGCTCTTCGCCTTTGTCTTGGTGACTTTCGCTCAAGCCCCGCCGCTAGTGTCAATGTTGAAGCTAATGAGCCACCACTATTCTTAAGAGGACAATCTCTTCTTCTGTCATATGCTGCTAAAGTATCTTCCAATCCTTCTAATCCTGTCCATTCGCTACTTACCACCACTTCCGTACGTAACAACTCACGAACAACTGTAAATTCAATCCCTCAATTGCTCACACCTCTACTCCAAAATACCAACCTCTCGTTGACCTCCCCACCTTCTTTGCCTTCTTCTCCCCCTTGTATAAAAAATACCCCCATACTAACCATCTACAATAAACACGAATCCCTTAGTGTTCTTGTAGAGAAAGCATTCTTGGAAATTCTGCATAAAAAATCCTTCGACCTAATTCTCAATACGGATGCCTCCAAAGCTGAATCCAGTGTGGATTGCGCAGTCACTACAAACCACGAACTCATAAGTTCTTTCCGTTTACCCTCGACGTGGTAGTGTTTACACTGGTGAACTATACAGTATCCTTCAAGCTTTCAAATATATTTCTTCTCCCCATATGTACTGACTCGCTTTCATCCATACAGTCAATCACAACCATATTCACCGACCATTCAATAATCCAAAACAATCATGACACCTACCAAACTCTCATTGCTCTTGATATAACAGTCTCTCTCATCTGGCTTCCATCGCACACTAGGATTGCTGGAAACGAATGTGTCGATCGCCAAGCCACAAAAAATCATCTTGAATTCCCAGTGCAGCTGTCCAATGATCTGAAGATTAACTTCAAACACCTCATTAAAAAATCTTGGCACGATACATGGAGCAAGAGTACTACAGCACTACATCAAATCCACCCACACTTCTTAAAACCACTAATCTGTCACACATTATCTGAAAAAAATTGATTACAACGCAAGTGCTCCTTAAATTTTGTAAATAACTGGTAATTGCATTGGGCCAAATTTTAAAAATAATGTACCGGGTGTCCGGTAAGAATGGCTCTCGAAACAACCTTATTTATTTTTTTTAAATATAGCTATCCTTGAAAAATGTTGAATGGAAATATGTAGTTTTACTTAAGGAATATAAAAGTAGACCAAATTAGCAACAGAATAGCGAAAACCGCATGTTGATATCTTTTTCTTATTACGAGATATCTTAAGAAATATGTAAATTTTAAGCATTTTCCTTTAAAATAAATTACTCCGGGTTGACTGACGGATTTTAAGATTTTTTGACTCCTCAAAATTGTCTTTCCTTGTTCTATTAATAATAGTTCCAATTGTTATTCCAATATTACTTATGCTGTCACCGGGAAACTGCGTTATGGAAGTTAAAATCGAAATATAACTTAAGGTACCTAAATGTTCAAATTCATTTTCGATACAAGCGTTTATTCTTTGAAGAGTAGATTGAACAGCAGTCTCAATTTCTGCTCTCGAAATACTCTACTCTGAACGGCGTTTCGTATTCTCTCGATCATGTTATCTCTAGTAGTGGATCTAATTGCATAAAAAAGGTCTTTAATCCGGCCCCAGAGAGAAAAATCTAAGACGGTTAAGTCTGGTTAGGTTATGGTGATCAGAAAAATAGGCCTCCACGTCCTATCTACCTATCAGGGTTAATTGCATTGTCAAAAATAATAAGTCCAATTATCTGACCATCTGCAATACCACACCATACATTCACCGACCATCGCCCCTGATACTGAACTTCTTCCATCAAGCGTGGATTATTCTGTGACCAATAGTGCATATTATGCCGGTTAAACGTACCATCACTAGTAAATGTAGCTTCGTTTGACCACAAAATACGTGACAGTAATTGAGGGTCGTCATATACCATATGTAGTAACCAGTTGCAATAATCCAACCTTCTGTCGTAATCACGATCAACTAATTGTTGATGCAGTATTATATGATATGGATGAAATATGAAAGAAATATAATCATAATCTACCTCATCATAATTTACCTGTGTCCTGTTAAAATACGTTAAACGGTGGTTCTGTTTATTCCCAAATTTCTACTTATTGCTCTAATACTTAAATGCAGGTTAAATTGCACATATGTCAAAACATTTATTGTGTTTTCCTCTGAACGACCTCTTCCACGTTTTCTAAATACAGGAAGATTTACATTTCCAGTCGTTCTTAAACGGTGTATGAGTCGACGAAAAGCTCTGCTACCGGGATGACGTCTTTGGGGGTATTGTATGGCATATACCAGAGGTGGGAAACCCTTTTACCATTAGAGGCCACATTTAAATTAGGCAGCAATAAGAGAGGCCGCATTAGCTGATTGACCTGATTATTATAAAAAAATACAATAAAAAATATTTTTTCATTCACTAAGTTAGTGACTTATTTGGTGTTGTTTGTGTTGTTTTTTGTTTGACAGTAATTGTATATTTGGATCAAGCTTCGTAACACACAGCTTTAATTATTGATCCTGTAAATGTGCATCTGTAATTTGCGTTTTTGAATTTGTTCTTATTTTTGAAATGAGAAAAAATGTTGTCTCGCAACAGTAGGTACTTCCGAAGCAGGAATGTAATCGGCGAGCATGTTCTCGAAGACATGGATATTCAACAGCATTTTCCAGATATCTAAGGGATCCTTTTTACCGTTAAAAAGGGATTTGATGATACTATCTTCCCCTAAATCAATTAACTACATTTGTAGTTCTGCAGGAGCCTCGGTTATATCTACTAAATGTGGTTCAAATGCCAGTTTCATAGCAGGAGTGTGCTCGTCAAAATCAGAAAATCTATTAGCAACTTAGGGGCACTGAAAACTGTTTAAAAATTAACGTTGAGTGTCCAAGTCTGAAACGGATGGTCTGTGGGCCAGAGCCTCGCCCATGCGTGGTAGAGTCCGTTTCAGACTAATATTCTGACGTCATGTTACAATATGACTGTCTTTGGCGGGATTTTTCGCGCAACTGTCATGGCGTTGATGTACAATAGTAGCGGAGGCCGTATGTGAGATTCTTGTGCGGCCCTTCGCCACCTAGTACAAAATGGTAGAGTTCGTTTCAAACAACTATTGTACATACTATAATAATTTCACAAAAGTCACTTTCTTAGGTCAATCAGCTAATGCGGCCTCTCTTATTGCTGCCTAATTTAAATGTGGCCTCTAATGGTAAAAGGGTTCCCCACCTCTGGCATATACCTTAGCCGCAATAGTTGCATTTCTCATACATTCAAAGTAAATGCCTATCATATCAAATGCTTCTTCGTTTGTAAGAATATCTTAGATATAATTTTAAGTAAATTTTATATCGAATTTAATGCACAAAAATCGTAATGACACGTAAATAAACAAATTACTAGATTCATTAATTTGACACAAGACATATCTTTGTTGTTTTTGTCATGGCCCACTACTTGTTTTTGTATATTTCTATTTTAACTTCCATAACGCAGTTTCCTGGTGACAGCATAAGTAAAATTGACATGAGGTATATATATATATATATATATATATATATATATATATATATATATAGGTACTCTAGCTAGACTCACATCTCACTCCCAAGTTGTGATCCTTCCCAAAACCCTTCAAATTTCCCTTTTCTCATCCTCCCCGATGCTTCCTCTTTCTATCCTTCCCAAAAAAAGAAGAAGAAAAAGAAAATATCATATATGAGTCAACCCAATAAAACAAAGTTTACGGTGCAAGGGAGGGACACCCTAGTACCGGTCGGTGTAGAGAGTGAGAGAGCGGGCTCTTACCGACCGTCAGCCAACTACCGTTATGCAACCCAAGAGGGCGACCAGGCTGGGCTGCTGGATACTGATACTGGAAGAGCTGAGAAAAACCCATTCGAGAAAAGTTCTATGATCGACAGGACACCCCCATCGAAGGTGAGAACTCTATCCTTACCTGATCTCAGCCCACCGGGATTACTGGGAGATCGATCGCTGATTATCGAACAAAAATATAAGAGAAAAAGGGAAGAGAGCACTCTGAGCCTTTTGTCTAAAACCAAACAAGCAAACAAAACTACTCAAGACGTCGGAGCACAAATCTTGAACATAGCGTATAACTTAGCAGAGGAAGCAAAAGCTCTAAATCGCACTGTCCATGAAAGTTCTAATACTAAGAACGAAATCAGGGAAATATCTGCGAAAATACTACGCCTAACGGAGCAATTCGGAGGATATGAAATTCAGGAAGCCCTAGAAGCCTCTTGTATAAGAAGCAGACAAAAGAAAACGCCAACGAAGAGGCTAAAATAGAACCAGCTGCTAGAAGTAGCACAGATATAGGAGTACAGACTGTTAGTATAATGAAGCAGAACAAGGAAGCGCAGACTAATAATATGGATGTCCAAGAAAAACAAATGACGCTACAAGAAATACAAGAGATATCTGCTCCTGGCATAAATAAAGACTCTTTGCAAAGCATTGTTGAGGTACCCTGGGACGAAAAGTGTTTTGTCAATACAAACGTTATCCAAGATAACCTAGAGAAGATAGCGGTTTCAAATAACCTTTAGTGTATCTAGACCCAAAAACGGCAGGAAAATCAATGGCCATTCGTAAAGTTGCAGAAGCCGTGCCTAAAATTAAAAGACTGGGTTTAATGAACAAACCAGAACCACAACAAGTAGCTTATATTAAGTCTACTAGTAAGGTACACTTTGATGAAACCGATGAACTACAAGAAATTGCGAAGAGTATATTTGTAGCCTGAATAGACGAATCCAAAGAAACAATGGAAGTGCTTTTTGAAATATATTGCTTAATGGCAAAAGCCGAACTTGCGCAGAAAAAAGATATAAAGAAACTTACGATAATATTTCAGAAGGAACTGAATTTATCTGAAATACGTAAAGCAGTAGAAATTGCTCTGATGCAGTTTGAACTAAATGTAGAAATTTTTGTCTCAGACGGTATGACATTAAAAAAACAAAATAAACGAAGAGAGTCAAGGGACGAAGCTTCATATATCGAGAGAGGAAATCGTTCTTATGCGGAGCTTTTGAAAGCAGTTAAAGAAGAAGTACATAATAGAAACTTGAACAATAAAGTAAAGGCAGCCCGAATGACAAAGGCCGGAGATTTGCTACTTACAATGGAGCGAAATAGCGGAGGAGCAGACGACATAGCTAACGCATTAAAAGATATAAACGGAGAAGGGAAGATAAGAAAACTTGGGGGACAGGAACCACGAGCGGTCTTACACGTTAGAAATATCGACGCGGTCACAAGTAAAGAAGAGATTGAAACAGCAGTGAAGTCACTTATGGCCGGAAGCGAAACAGATTATGTTTCAGTCAGTAATCTTCGTCCTGGTTTCCGAGAGACTCAGATCGCAACCGTTCTAGTTGACAAAAAAACTGGTAAAAAACTTACGGATCAGGGAAATATAAGAATAGGTTTTGTAAGCTGCACCGTTAGGCAGAGAGTTAATGTGCTAACATGTTACAAATGCTGGGGTATTGGACACACGACGTGGCAATGTAGCGGACCTGATCGATCCAAATGCTGCAAAAACTGCGGAAAGGAGGGACACCAAAAGAATAAATGCACTGAGAAATCTTACTGTTTAATGTGTAGTGAATCTGATCACAGACCACACACCATGCGTTGCCCAAGATACTGAAGAGATATCACAAAAGGCGATATAGTGGGAACAGGCTAAGAAATGGCTAAATTTGTACAAATAAATCTAGGTCGCAGGCGACCTGCACGCGATCTGCTAAAGCAAACAATAATAGTGAACAATATAGACATTTCAATAGTCAGCGAACCGAATAAAATACTCATAAAAGACTCAAAATGGTACGTTGATGAAAATTTTGATGCAGCTATAGGCATTACCAATAACGATATTCGTGTCCTAAATAGCGGACGAGGCAAGGGCTTCGTGTGGATTGAATACACAGAATTAGTCGTTTTTAGTTGTTACGTATCACCTAAACTTACATTAGAAGTATTCGGAATAATTCTGAACCAACTCAAAGACGCCATTGGAACGCGCAATAAGAAATGCTTAATAGCTGGAGATTTTAACGCGAAGGCGGCAATATGGGGGTCGATTGAAAATGACAAAAGGGGTGATATGTTGTCTGAATGGGCCGCAGGCCTAGATTTGGTTTCACTGAATCATGGAAATACTCCTACTTTTTCCCGAGGAAACAGTTCATCACATATAGATGTCACCTTTGTCTCAAATGATATAAACAAAATGTTTGGGAGTTGGCAAGTACTGGACCAAGAAACATTGTCTGATCACAATTACATCTTCTTTGAGATACCGTCTTTAGAAACACAAAAAGTAGCTCCTGAAAAAATTATTAAAGGATGGAAAATAGAAGAAAAGAAAATCCAATACTTCATATCTGAGATAAAACAAAAAATACGAGAAGAAACAGACACCCTAAACCCTCAAGGTCTCATGGCGGCTATTAAAAAGGCTTGTCAACGCACATTTCAGCCCACATACAACTATAGTGGAAAGAGAAAACCAGTATACTGGTGGTCATCACAGATCAGTGAGGCCAGAAAAGAATGCCTTTGTAAAAAGAGATACATGACACGTGCAAACAGAATATCCGGAAGCACAGCACATTACTTGAAAAAAATGATAAAAGACGCGAAGAAACACTCCTGGAAAACTGTTATAGAGGAAGTTCAAAACGATGTTTGGGGAAAAGGCTACCAAATAGTGACAAAAAGATTTCTACTAAGACCGAAAACAGAAATCTCACAGGATATCATACTTAAGGAAGCAAGTGGACTATTTCCAAAATATGAAATAACCACCTGGCCACATATTGAGATGGTGAGGACGGATATAATACCATGGACACAGGAAGAACTTGTAACGGCAGCAAATAAAATAAAACCAAAGAAGGCGGCTGGACCAGATAAGCTATCACCAGAGATAACTAAGTGTGTAGTGAAATACCTGCCAGAAAAGTGCCTCGATGTGATGAACAGACAACTGTATGCGGAGGAATTTCCCAAAATATGGAAAGTGGCGAAACTAGTGCTAATAGAAAAGCCCAAAAAACGGACGATTTAAAAACGTCATACAGGCCACTATGTCTCCTGGACTGCATGGGAAAAATTCTTGAACACCTCGTCAAAAATAGATTACTTGCAGAAATAGAAGCAAGAGGAGGTTTTAGCAACTCTCAGTTTAGGTTTCAGAAAGGTATTTCCACTGTGGATGCACTAGCTAGAGTTCTAGAAATCGCAAAAGAAGCAAAACATGTGGCATGGGCAAACCGTAAGATATGCTTACTTGTAACGTTAGATGTAAGAAATGCATTCAACTCCGCACCATGGAGAGGAATAGCTGACAGCTTGAAAAAGCGAAACATATCGCCATACCTAATGCGCATGATCACAAGTTATCTAACGGACCGGACACTACTTGTAGGTAATACCATTATGGAAGTAACCTGCGGTACTTGGCCCTCTCCTTTGGAACTTATATTATGACGACTTGTTGCAACTGGATATGCCAAGTAGCGTAAAATTGGTGGCCTACGCTGACGATCTTGCAGTAGTAGTAACAGGAAAGATAAAGACACAGGTAGTAGTAGTAGCTAACATCGCTATTCAAAGAATAGCTGAATGGATGCATTTGAAAAAACTTGATCTTGCACCTGAAAAAACAGAGGCGGTACTTTTGGGTGATCGAAAGGAAACAAGAAGACCATCGAAGTCTTGAATAACGAAATCACTACAAAACCGCAAATTAAATATTTGGGTGTAACCCTAGACACAGGTGCTACAATGAAAAAACATATTAAAATCGTCTGCATGAAAGCAGAAGCATCTGCTTTGTCTCTAAGTAGAATAATGCCGCAAAAAAATGGGCCTACAGCAAGTAAACGAAAAATATTATGTGCAGTAACTCACCCGATTTTGTTATATGCGTCTCCCGTATGGTATGAAACGCTGAAATATACCAAATACAGGTATATTTGCCAAAAAGTGCAAAGAAAGTTAGCTTTGAGAGTATGTAGTGCTTTCCGCACAGTCTCCACAAACGCGCTGTTAGTGATTTCAGAAATAATACCTATAGAACTGCAGGCTGAGGAATGATACAAAACAAAAGGCAAACAAAGGAATGAGAAGATAGAGATACGTACTGAAACATTAAATCGGTGGCAGGACAAATGGGAACAAGCTGTAACTGGACAATGGACTAGAAGACTGATTCCAAATATTAGAACGTGGGTAAACAGAAAACATGGAGAGGTGAACTACTATCTTAGTCAAATGTTAACAGGACATGGCTGTTTTGAAGCATACTTCCACAGGTGTAAAATAAGTAATACAACGGAATGCACGTACTGTAGCCAAATGGATGACGCGGAACACACATTTTTCGTATGTGTAAAATGGAACCCACAGCGAATTGAAGTTGAACAATGTGTAGGAGAAACACTTACTCCAGATAATATTTTACACCATATGTTACAGGATGAAAAAAAATGGAACATAGTATCGGTTATGATCCAAAAGATAATAGAGGCAAAAAAAGAAGATAGAAGTAAGCACAGACTAAAATATGTGTAAGGCAACGCTCGGAATGCTGAAGTAATACTTAACGGTAGTTCCAGCACTCTTCTCAGCAGGTGAATCCACCTATGAGGGGGAAGGGTTTAGTCGGTCGGCAGTACAACAGCCAATAGCCAACCCGCCACTATCTAGGCAGAATATTGATCAGCCTAGATGTCTGAGAGCAGATTCCTAATCCCCTATTTTTAAAATATATATATATATATATATATATATATATATTTATATATATATATATATATATATATATATATATTTATATATATATATATATATTTATATATATATATATATATATATATATATATTGGATAGATCTATCAGCCAAACTTATTATCACTGATCTTTTTTGTGACATAGGATGACACGACTTTCAAATTATTAACTTCGAAAACACTTTTTAAAAAAAACTTCATTTTACACAAACTAATTATAGAATGATTACAATTTACTGTGAATGACTACAACTGACTAATTGACAAATATGTGAGAAAATAATTTTATATTAATGTAAAATGCTGATGAGGTCCTCGCACTGTGATTCTGTGGAAACAACTCATCGGTTTCTGTGGGAATGGTCGAGATAATTCCTCTCCTCGTAAATTCAACTTCCGCAGCTAGTGTTATCGGAATATTTAAAATGTAGGTAATTCTATTATTATATGAATAACAACCAATTTTTATCAATTTTTCGTAAAGTAAAATTTTGTCGAAATCAATTTCTAGATGCAATTGGTTTTTAGTAACTATTTTTTCCAAATTTTTCAATCGTTCAAATTAATCAGAAGTCTTTATTATACTTGGGTGCATTTCTTGAAGTTTTGCAAATTTAATCGAATTTTCAATGTCGATTAGTACTGAATTTATCATTTCGTATAAATCTATGATTAAGTCCATAGCCATCTTAATATGTACACAATGTTCGTCGTTTGCTTGTTAATAAAATTTTGAATAAATTTAATTTTTGTTTCCAAAATCTGTTCGTAATTTGTTATTTGTCCAACAGTTTTATCGAATTTATTAATGAGTGAGACAGACAATGAATTTTGATTTTTTATATTACTAGCTAAATTCTTCTGATTATTTTGTAGTTCTTTGATGACGGTTTCAAATCTTTCTCCATCGTTCGAATCTAAGTTTCCAGTGATTTTTTCTTTTCGATTAATTAAGTCGGAATCAATTTTTGAGTATAATAATTTTGTTTTTTCTTTATGACTATTGATGTAGTCATTTAGAAGTATTTTATTTATATCAATATCATAAACGTCATTGTTATTAATATGTCCGTTCATATATGGTATGAATATATCCAAAATAAATTATTAAATAATAATAAGATATAAATAAAGCAATAAGTTCAGTTCTGTTATTCGGTTACTTAGAGCAGTTTATCACAATAAAATAAATAACATTCTTTATATTAAGTTTTGGCCAACACTATATTCTAAATTATTATTTAATTTTGACAAATCCTGTATAATCAAAAAATTTAATCCATAAATTGACAGATAAAAACAGGAGCACCAACTTCAAAAATTTGTGTAACATACCAACATAAATTTTAAGGTTATAAATGATAAAATATAAAAATTTTGACAACTGCAATGATAAAATTAATAACATAGGAATGAAATACATACAACAAAGAAATTATAGAATAATATTATTTGAATAAAGTCACAATAATTTAAAAAAAAAAGAAGAAAAGAATCATCAACGGGAAAAAAAAATTTTTGGCAAGAAAGAAAAAGAGTAAAATAATTTTAATTGAAATTTAAAAAAAATTAAAATCTTGATAGAAAAGGCATAAAATATTCAAAGGATTGATAATTAATAATTGTATAAGTGTAGTAATAAGAAATTAGTGAAAACAATTAAATAAAGTGAAATAAGTGAGAATACTCACAAAGGGACAATTTCCAAGATAAAGAAGTTGTGAAAAGGAAAAGAACAGGAGTGGAACTACAGCGGAGTATCCGTTTATTCTGCAAGGCCGTAACAATTTCCAATTAAAAAAAAATATACAACATAACAAACACTTAAGGTACTGTTCTATTAAGTTTAAGTATTTCTTTTAGTATATAATATTTGAGTTCACATTTCCATATAATTTAGTTTTATGAATGTATGAATTACGAGTATGAATGAATGAATGAATGTTTGTAAAATAAAATAATTGTAATAGCTAGTTAAGAAATTGTATATTTTGAATATTTTATTCATTATAAAGAACAGACCCGGTCTTAAAACTATTATCATCTGACCTTATAACCATAACAATTTATCGCAAAAAAATTTTTTAATTTGACGTCACAATATAATACCCTGAGAATAAAAAAATAATATTAACATAATAGAATAAAGAAATTCAAATAATTATTAATGGCGTCCAAATTAAAATCTGATTTTATTTAAAAAAAAAGAAATAAAAAAAAAATTATAAAAATAAACATTACACATTATCATACCATAACAATATATATATATATATATATATATATATATATATATATATATATATATATATATATATATATATATATATATTGGTTTCATCTTTGTGCTAGAATGAATCGAATGGTTGTAAGCAAGTATTGCATATAGCATTTTTATTTTAATTGGAGTTTTTGAGAAGCCTTGAGTATTTAAGAGTCTTATGTGTTCAACTAGTGTTGAATGAAGTTTTTCTATTTGCCGATTAGATTGAGGATGATTGGGAGAGGTGAAATGAACTTGAAGTTTGTGAAGGCTCAATAGTTCTGATAACAGCAAATTTTTGAATTCGGTACCATTATCGGCAATTATTTGTTTCGGAATACCGTGCTGAGAAAAGAATTTGATAAGATTGTCTACCACTTCTGTTCCGGAAGCAGAATTTGTGATACGCCTGGGCGTATTTGGAAAAGCTGTCAATAATCGTTAAAAATTTTGTTTCTTCCATTGTGAAAGAATCTAAATGAATGATTTCGAAAAGGTTCGAAGCGGTCGGAGTAATATTCAATTGCATGTGCACAGGGTTTCGTTCATATTTACTCTGGTGGCAAGTTTGACTTTCGTTTATAAATTTTTGTATGGATTCTTTTAGGTTAGGCCAAAAATATTTTTCTTTTATTCTCAAATAGGTTTCATCTATTCCTAGGTGGTTGGTTTTCCTTATAATATATAATAATTTTGTATGATAGTTTTGATTTCTTCCGGCTCCTACAATTCAGGGCAGTAAACATGATATTGAATACCTGGTGAAATGAATTCTTTCATAAAATTGATAACAACTTGCTCCAGATTATTTTTTGATATTTGTACTATAATTCGTTTCTTTTTCTCGAATAAGATTCTAGTTTAAGGTTTTGCCGGAGAATGTAAAACAGAACTAATTATTATTTGATTCTGTCTAGTGTTGACTGCACATTTTGCGATGAAAATGCCTAAACCGGATTTTCGTCGGAATTAGAATGCATTGTAAGAGATTCGTTATCGTCTACGTTGTTTATCTCATAGTTGAGTTCATTTTTGCGGTCAGGTGTTATATGCTGTATTGCATGGTCAGAATCGTTGTTAGTTGAATTCATTGTCGGCGAAATTTCAGGGTCTAGGTCAGTGTCTGGGTTTACAATCAAGGATATAGAGTCTAGGTCACGGTTTTCGTTACGGTTTCTATCGTCAGGGTTCTTAACTGATTTTCGATTGTAGTTGGTGAAGGTGTATTGAGACTTCGTTGTGATTGTGATGAAAGTGGCAAATCATCGATATCTAAATCGCGATGTAAAATATTATCAATTTTTTTCCAAAATTTTTGATCATTGTGAGTTCCGTTTGTTTCATTGGTATTAATTTCAATTCTGGATAGTGCATCTGCATTAATATTAAGTTTTCCATGTTTGTATACAATCTTATAATCGAATTCGTCTGATTTGATTCGCCATCTAATGAGTTTGGAATTTGGGTCCTTTAGAGAAAAGCCATTGGAGTGGTTTGTGATCGCAAACAATGATAAATTTTCTGCCATATAAGTAAGATCGGAAATATTTTGTAGCTCATACAATGGCCAATAGCTCCTTTTCCGTGGTATCATAATTTCGTTCGGAATCGTTCGTGTTCGTGATGAGTAAACGATTGGAAGATCTTTTCAGATAGGCACTTGAGAAAGTTCTTTTCCAAGAGCTACGTTACTGGCGTCTGTGGTCAGATCAAATGATTTTGTGAAGTCGGGATATTGGAGAATCGGATCGTTAGTTAGGATGTTTTTGCATGTCTCGAAGCAGGATAGAAATTCGTCATTGTGTTCGATTTTTGCGCCTTTTTTTAGGCATTTTGACAGTGGTTTGATCAAGTGGGCAAAATTTTTTATGAAGCGTCTATAGTATCCTAGCAGTTCTAGGAATACGTTTATTTGTTTTGTGGTCTTGGGTATAGGATATTTTTTAATGGCTTTTATTTTATCTGGGTTGCATTTCACTCCATCAGGGGTGACCACATGCATAAGATAAACAACCTCTTTTCTCAAGAATTCCGATTTATTCAACTGGATTTTGAAATTCTCTGAGTCGATCAAATACACATTTTAGTCTTTCTACGTGCTCTTGCAGTGAAGTTGAGAAAACGATTATATCATCAAGGTAGGCCAGGCATTTTTCGTTTTGTATACCTCGCAGTATATTGTCCATAGCCCGCTGGAAAGTAGCCGGCGCATTTTTCAATCCGAATGGCATTCTGAGACACTCCCAGTGTCCGGATTCGGTACTAAGGGCTGTTTTCTCTATGTCCTTTTCGGCCATTTCGAGCTGATGGAATTATGAGGCTAGATCTAAGGTCGTAAAATATTGGCATCTGCCTAATTTTCTAATAAGTCTGTTATATTAGGTAGAGGGTATTTGTCATCAATTGTTTTCTCGTTAAGGCGACTATAGTCAATTACTACACGAAATTTAGTTTTTCCGGAAGCGTCTTGTTTTTTCGGAACTACCCATATGGGCGCATTCCAAGCACTCGAGCTCGGTCGGATAACTTTGTGATCTAAAAATTTTTGAATTTGTTTATCTACTTCGTTTTTGTAGACAAAAGGATATCGATAGGTCTTAGCGTAAACAGGTATTTCGTCAGAAGTTCGTATTTCAGTTTAATTTTATTTGTAAAAGTAAGTAGTGTATTTTCGTTATAAAATATGTCAGAGTATTCAGCACAAAGTTTAAGTATCTTGGATTTCTCATCATAATTCAAATGATCGATTCTAATTTTATTCAAATCTAAAGTTTGCGTAGAGGTTTGTTCTAGTTAATTTAATTCGAAATTTTGAAGATCATTATTGTCAAATATTTCTACAGGAAGTAGTTCTGAAAAACTTAGTTTAACTGGATTTGTGGTAGCATTTAAGATTGTGATGATAGCATCTCCGTTTTTTGCGATTGATAAAGATTCTGGTATTTAACAACCGTGAAATTTTTTATGAGGGATTATAATCTCCCCATTTTTTACATTGGTTTTTATTTTAATAACTTTTTCCGTTCTAGGTTCGATAGTTATAGTATTTATGTCTTTTTGAGTTTTGTAATAGTTTAATTTTATTTTGCTTAGTGGAGTGATTAACCATCCGCCAGAAAAGTCCAAGTTGGCTTTTAGCAATTTTAAATTATCTAGGTCAATAAGCGCTTGGAATACACCAAGAAATTTGAATACATAAAATTTGAGATTCAAATTATCGGAACAGTTGAAGATTTTTTAAGAAGGAATTAAAGTGCTATATTTATGGGCAGAATCTTGAAAAACTGATTTAACAATAAATGGGTCATGAGTTAGATTTTCTGAAAAATATTGAAATGCAATTTCGGGATCTATAAAAGATCTTGTTGATTCAGAATCTATTAAGAGTTCAATATATACTCATGGAATATTATGTAGGACAACTCGCTATTATTACTTAAATTCAAAGATATCGATTCGGGTGTTAGGACTTGTCTGATTTCTGAGGGGTGTCGAGAAAATTTGTAGAATCTTGATTGTTTTGTTCTTCAAATTGATATTGCTCTTCTTCAAGGTATGGGTCATCAGGATAATAATATTGTTGGGGTGCTTCGTCTTCAATATCGGCGTTGACAAGTTACTCTACTATGAAATTATTTTGTGGTCGAAAATTTCGGAAATGGTTTGGATTTGAAGGTCTTTGGTGTGAGTTCCTGGAAGATGATCTCATTGATTAATTGTTCAGTGTATTTCTTGTGGAAATACTCATGGGTGTTGAGTTTGGTAAATTCGGATTTGTTCTCTAAAGAAATTATTGGGTGTATGAGCATTGAATCGAACAGAATTATGATTATTTAAATTGTGTCGCTTATTATTTAAATTGTAAGAGGTTTATTCGAGTATTGTGGTTGCTTTATATTTGTTTTATGAGTATAATTCTGAAAATAATGTACATTGTCCTCTTTTAACACACATTGTAAAGCTTCAGCTAAACTATTTGGTTTCATACATCTAATAATAGTACCTAACGATTCTTTTAGTCCTGATAAAAATGTTGTCAAAGCTACATTATTATATAAATTTCTTTTTAATATTTTCGATTAATTTTCAATTTCATGAGCATCTACATAACTACACAAAAGATTGAGAATGTTCAAAACTATCATAGAACTGTTGTGGTTTTTCATTTGATTGTTATCATTACTAAATCTATGTTAAGACAAGTTTCGTCTCTCTGGTTCGCGAAAATTCTGGTTAATACATCCTTTAACTCGTTCCAAGTAGATACATTTTGTATATTTACGACTAATTTTGCATTTCCAGTTAATTTGGATATCAGGCAATTTAATAAATAAATATTTTGGAAACAATTTGGCGTGTCTAATCTATAAAAGGTATCAATTAATGATTTACATACACTTAGATATCTGTTAAGGTTAAGGTATACATTTTAAATAATCTGGTCTGAATTCGGCCATTAGTAAGTTATTAGATCAGATGAAGGTCTAAATTTTCAACTTTGAAATATATTTGTTAGATCGTCAACTTCGGACAGAAGATTGATTGTACTTACAGTAATAATAGGAGAAATATTTCAAACATTCCTATAGAGATATACTCCAATTCAGAAATTTTTGTCTTCCTCAGATGAATATCTCTGCGAAATCGGACTATTTCCCTTTCCAATTCACTTCGACGGACTTCTTTGCACGTGGGGTCGTTTCGGTGTTCGATACACTGGGCTGAGCTAACGTTATATGGATCGCTCTAAACTTCTACTAGTACAAAATAACTATGTCCGTAGATTTGGTATTCAGTCAATCGTTAAAACGAAAATCGACGCGTTCGATACGTATCAATCCCGAATATATTACTGACTCCGCCACTTTCAAATTATTAACTTCGAAAATACTTTTTAAAAAGAAAACTTTATTTTACCCAAAATAATTATAGAATGATTACAATTTACTGTAAATTACCACAACTGACTAATTGACAAATATGTGAGAAAATACTTTTATCTTAATGTAAAATGCTGATGAGGTCCTCGCACTGTGATTCTGTGGAAACAGCAACTCATCGGTTTTTGTGGGAATGGTCGAGATAATTCACGAATTGAAGTTTAAATATCTCGAGGGCCAAGTTGGTTTCATATAAATAAAAACAGAAATCTAAAAATTTTGAAAGTAGATAAATCTAATAAGACTGTCATCACGAAATCAGAAGATTATAATAATAAAATGATGAAATTATTAAACGATCTTGGGAAGAACAACTTTTTATTTCGCCTTCAGACGCATAAAAATTGAAAATTCACAATGCCTTATTCCCTAAAATATATGGTTTACCAAAACTATACAAACCTGATATTCCCCTTCAACCGATTGTTTCAAGTATCTTCTCTCGCCCCTTTATCTAATTATTTGAAAAATATATTGAAAAAAATTTTATATGAAAACAAATACAATATCAAAAACACATGGGATTTCAAAGAAAAAATTGAAAGTATCAAAATTCCTAATGAATATGTATTTATTTCGTTAGATGTCGTTTCTTTATACAAAAATATTCCTATTACCATTGTGAAAAATATATTAATGAGAAAATGGGACAAATTAAAGACATATTTCAAATATGAAAATGGAATATACAAACAAATTGATGGTTGTGCTTGAGAGCTTCCATTTCAAGTGTTATAGCACAATTGGTAATGGAAGATCTTGAGGAAACGGTCCTAAACACACTTGATATAAATATTCCATTCTTTTTCCGATATGTAGATGATTGCATTATTGCTGTACCAAAGAATCAAATTGAAAGCATAAGTAAAAAATTCAATTCTTATTATGAAAAACTTCAATTCACATTCTAGGTTGAGCAAAATAATAGAATCAATTTTCTTGATGTCACATTATCTAAAATTAACAATAACATAAGAACAGAATGGTATACGAAACCAACTTGGTCCTCACGATATTTAAACTTCAATTCGTATCATCCTATGTAACAAAAAAGATCAGTGATAATAATTTTGGCTGATAGATCTATTCAACTATCAGATCCTGAATTTAGATGCTTAGCTATTCAAAAAGCAAAAACTGCATTGAAAGAAAATAATTATCCGGAAAAAATGATAAATAACATATTCAAGCAAAGAATAAACAAAAACTATAATCAATTTATAAACAAAATAGAAACGAAACATCAAAACATAAAACATTTTTCCTTGTCAAATGTACAAGGACTTTCCCGACAATTATCGAATTATTTCAATAAATATGATATTAGTTATAAGTCACAGAGAACATCCAAATATTTCACTAAATTAAAATCTAAAACATCAAAAAACAAAAGAAGTAATATTATATATCAAGTGCCTTGTACTAATTATTGTGACGCTATTTACATAGGGCAAACATCTCAGTATTTAGAAAATAGACTAAGAGGACATCAATACGCTAAAAAAAATAGAACTGCATTAACGAACCATGAGATATCAAAAAAACATAAATTCAATTATAAAGATTCAAGAATTCTTGAAACGGAATCTAATACATAAAAAAGGGAATTTTTAGAAATGGTTCACATTCATAAGAACGAAAAAGCTATAAATGATAAAAAAGATATAAATAATTTAAGTAAAATTTATAGCTCTATTTCGTAAATTCTAATAAAACTACAAATAATTTAATTGATTACTCCTATATTTGAGATGTAGAAACCCAGGGAAAAAATTAATTTTTGTTATAGGAACAAAGTTGATCTTATTCTTATTTTGATATTCATAATGAAGGTGATCTATAGATCCATATAAATAAGCAAATTGTCAGTGTTAATATCCATATTATGATAAAGACTTAAAGAAAAGTCGAAACGCTAAAATTTATCTTTTTTAAAACTTAAATTTTAAAAAACAGAAGAGACCTAAAATCAAGAACATTTAGATGCATATATATATATATATATATATATATATATATATATATATTGTATCATCTATTAACTTTTAAATTTAAAGATAATGCACAGAGCAGCAATGATTTTTCCATGTTGATTCATATGAAAAATGAGATGACAAAAAGACAAAAATACGGTTGAGGAGGTTGGTAGATTATTTTGGAGAGTCTCTACTGGTTCTGCTTTTTTTGTATCATTTTATAAATCAGGAAAATTTTACTGGTGATACTCATTCTTGTGCTACTTCTGTTTTGTACTACTGAGATGAAATTATAAGGCAGATAAAGAGAGTGCAGATGTAATCAAGTGTGGAGAATCATCTATTAACTTTCAAATATTCAATATATAAGTTTTTGTTTTGAAATGGAACTAACAGTTTATCAAAAATTTAGATAAATCTATTCTTCAAATTTACTCTGTTGCTGCGGCTTGTGTTATAGTGTACAATTTAATGTATGTTCCTTTGGTTATATGTTTACTTAAACTGAATATTTGACAAGGATAGACGATCGATTAAAACAGAATCAAAAATAGTTCTATGTATTCTTCAACTGTCAAGTCTAGAGCAAAAATAAAAAAGTAATACATTATGGAAAATTGAGTCTTCTAAATTTTCTACCATTATTTGTGTATTTCCATTAAATGATTATAGTTGACATACAGAACATTTAAAAGATCTAGAAAAAAGCAGCACTTCAATTTTTTATTGAGAAACATTCTGTTAATAAAAAAGAAACTTCTATCAGTTCATTAGTCAAATATCAATAATTTTGTATTGGAAGAAAAAATTTATTTGGGTTTCTTGGAATCCTTTGAAAGTTGTTGTTTTCTTAATGATACTAGAATAATGTTGGGTGGGCGACAAAGTAGTTCCGGTTTTATAGTATAAAATAAATTTTTTTTTGAAAAAGAATAGTTTTAAATCAATTATATATTTTCCATTTTGCTCAATAAACTTTTTCCAGCTTCATGATCCAGCGCTCATGAATTTTATGGTCTTTATTAGCAAAAAACTCAACCAGGTGAGATTGAACGTGATCGTCATTTGTGAAAGTTTGACCATTGTAAGAATTCTGCAAACAATGAAATAAATGGTAATCCCACGAGTTGTCAAAGATGTGTGAGACCTTGAATTACCATGGTGAAACAATAAACCTTTCCGATTTGACAATTCTGGCCGTATTTCTCTGATGGTTTCATCCAGTTTCATTAATTATTGACAGTAAACTTCAGAATTTATTTTTTTTTCCTTAGAAGCAGCTCAAAAAACACATCACCTTGGTAATGCTACCAATATGACAGCATGAGCTTTTTTTGATGTTTTTCAGCTTTCGATGTGGTTTATGCTTGTTCATTGTGTTTGGACCATGATCGTTTTCAAACCATGTTACTGTACAGGACCCATTTTTCATCACTAGTAATGATTGAGGTACATATCGTAAATGTTGATGTGATTTTCAATTGTTGTGTGCGACACATGTAGTCCCTCCACAACCTCTCGAACAGTTATATGACGATCCTCTTCAATTATGACTTTTATTTGGTCATTATCAATTTCAGTAGGCCGATCAGAACGTTACTCATCTTTGAGGAAAAAATCTCCCAAAAGGAATTTTTTATACCAATTCTGTCACGTGCGCGCTGTTAAGCAATCAGCACTATCAATTTCACATATTTCTTTGTGAACTGCATCATCTTTCTTTACTCTACTTCTTCTTCCGTGTATTAGGCGTAATTGCCTGTTTTATCTTCGACATGCTTACCTCCTATCCTGCTTCAAGGTTGTCCGTCTCAAAATCCTGAAATCTCGATTCCTAGGTATTTGAATTTCATTACTTGGTGTATTATCTGGTCGTGTACGACTAGCTTACATCTTTTCGGAGTTTTGGATGTGGTCATACACTTTGTTTTGGACGCAGATATTATCATATTGAAAGATTTAACAGTGCAATTAAACACATGCAAAAGCCTATCAAGATCATCTCATTTTTGTGCAACTAGAACAGCATCATCAGCGTAACATAATATTGTAATATTTCGGTCCCCATCTGAGGGTTTACTTATTTTCTTGATTATTTCGTCCATAATGATATGAGAAAGCAAGTCGCTTAAGGTGTCTCCTTGGCGAATCCCTTTGTGTACTGCTATTTGCTCGGCTAGCACTCCGTTCACTTTGGCTTGGATTTTGTTGTCCATGTATATATTTTCAATGGTTTTTATCAAGTCTTTTTATCGTATATTACATGTACTACGTCTTTTAGTTGTAACCGATCGAAGGTTTTTTATAGATCTATAAAGAACATGAATGCTGGTCTGTTGTACTCAATCGATTTTTCTGTGATATGCCTGATGACGAAGATGGCATCTGTGCACGACCTTCCCGATCTAAATCCCTGTTGCTCATCTGTTAACGTGATAAGACTGTTTATTTGGTTTGTGATGACTTTTGTTGTAAGTTTCAGAGTGCTACCCAGCAAATTGAATCCTCTATGATTAGATGGTATTTGTCTATCTCCTTTTTTGATTATAAAAATCATAGTACTCGTTCTCCAATCATCTGGGATTTTTTGATGTGACGATCTTGTTAATGAGAGTTGTTAGTTGCTTGGCAAGGCTTTCTCACCTGTATTTGAGCAGTTCATTAGCTATGCCAATTTGACATGAGCTTATTCTGTTTGAACTTTAGATCTTCGCCTGTAGTTATATCAGGCGTATTTGGTTCGTTTCTATTTTCATGTTCATTCCGGTACAGTTCTTGGGGGTGCTTAACCCATGTTTCCTTTTAGTCTTTACGAAAATAAAAAAGCACTACATATTAAATTATCCAACAACTAATAGCTTCAATAAAAATCACCCACTAGCTTCTAAAGCTACCTCAATGTGCACTAACAAAAGTTATTCAAAAAATAAAGGAAAGCTCTCTATCAGCAAAAAGCGAAAGTACCAAATATATAAGAATTGATGTGATTCGACTTCAAATGGCGAAAAGAAACTACGAAAATTTTCAATCAACACAAAGCGACAATCGACCTCCATCGGATTCAATGGTATGAATCGACGATCTGATAAAAGTAGATGCAAACCCACCCAAATATATATAAGAATTGATGTGATTTGACTTCAAATGGCGAAAATTAACTTTTCAATCAAGACAAAGTGACAATCAACTTCAATCGGCTTCAATGGATGTAAATCGACGATATCTGATTAAATTTGATGCAAACTCACTCAAATTTATAAGAATTGATGTGATTCGACTTCAAATGGCGACAATAGACTGCAAAAATTTTCAATCAACACAAAGCGACCTCAATCTGAATGGACGATATCTGATTAAATTGGATACAAACTGACCCAAATATATAAGAATTGATGTGATTCGACTTCAGATGGCGAAAATTTTTTGTTAGAATTTGTTTTTTTTTGTGTTACATTTCATCATTTTTATTTCTCACCACATAAATTTGTATACCTCATTGGATTTTTGTCAAATTTACTGTTTCTTGTTATTGATTTGATTGTCGTATAGTTTTTCTAAAACAATTGACAAAATTTGTTAATTAACGGAATTTATTGT
Organism: Diorhabda elongata; assembly: GCA_026230145.1. Lineage (NCBI taxonomy): Eukaryota > Metazoa > Arthropoda > Insecta > Coleoptera > Chrysomelidae > Diorhabda > Diorhabda elongata. The sequence continues at coordinate 11,901,961 of CM047936.1, forward strand.
TTATTCGTAAACATTCACAAAATTTTTTCTAATCTATGGAAAATATACAGAAATTGTTATTTTATTTTGGTAATTCACAAGATTTTTGGTTTTCTAGTATATATTCAATACATTTGTTATTTTTTACACGTATGAAATTGCATGGTATCTATTTTACATTTGTTGTTTTCATATCAGAATTTAGAAATTTTCTTGTTTTCTTCAAAAAATTTGTCGGTTTTTGTATTAATTACCTCAATTTTTTTGTTTTTTATTGCTTTAATTTCCATCTTTTATCAATTTTTAGGACAACTCTAATAAATTTGTTTTTTTTATTTGATTATTTATATGAATTTGAAAATTTTGTGGTTTCCCTTAAGGGTGGTTTCTACACACAGAAATTGTGTTATTTTTTGTATGAATTTATATTGTACATTCTCTTTTTAGAAGAAATTTGATGTTTTCCACTGAAAATTAGCGTCTTTCAGTTTTTTGTTAGAATTTGCAAAGTTTTCTTCTTTCCATAAACGAAGATTTATCGTGAATCCAATATCATCCAATTGATGAAACGCTTCATCCAATTCCAGTTTATCAAAAATTTTATCTTCGTCAAAATTAAATTTGTGACATTGCAACAATCACGTATAAACGCTCCTTTGATTATCATCTTTTTAATAAGTTACTAATCCATTCACTAACTATAAAATATATCTATGGAATTCTTCACTATTCATTTTTCGATGACTCGGTGCATTTCTGGTGTAATTCGATGTCGAGGTTGTAAGTTTCATTTACGTATAACTTCAAATGGAAGTGGAAGCAAGACAGAATAGCAACGAGGTTCCTTCTCGGTTCTGCGCATTCTCAAGCATGCGCAGTATAAAGTGTCTCGAACGAGAGAGAAAATAAATATTCTCAGCACCGTACCGAAGGAACTTTTTTCCCATACCAACTGTCCATAAAGGAGTATTACTTTTCGCCAAAGAGGAACATTGTATTGATTATATAAAAAAACATATATATATATATATATATATATATATATATATATATGCCGACAATATACTCTCTTCTCTCTCGTTCCAGATACTTCCAGATACAGGTTACGCATGCTTGAGAATGCGCAGAACCGAGCTGACATCTCGGACGATAGAGAAATCGTTGTCGTTCTGTCTTCTTAGCCGGTACAGGTTCCACCTATAGAAACTGTCCATATAGAAGTGTTGCATATCGGGAAAAAAATTCGAAAAAATCTAATAACACGTCTTCTAAAAAGATATGGTTTATAAATAAAAGGCTTACAGCAATCATTTAAAAGTGAAGATTAAGTTTAACCACGATTTTTGTGTTAATTTGAGAAATTTTTAAAAAAATTTCTCCAAATTTCTTCAATTCTTTTCAATTTATTTCCTAGGTTAATGGAGACGGGACATTTGGAACAAGGAACTGGATTGACATGTAAAACAGTTCTACGTATTAAGAAAATGAATCAGGAATCCACTAATTTATTTTTATGTATTTAATCAAAAGTTTTTCGTGTATATTTGCTTGCTTGTACTAGTTCTAGTTGAAAGATTTTCGAATTTCGTCCATTTAGATAAAGAATTGATTGTATTTTTATATTAAACTCTACATAAAACTGAATTTAGAAGTAACTTAAAATGTTAATCAACAATAATTAACTTGTTTCATCGTTTATAAACTCTTATTTAATAGCCTAGATTTATTTGAATCAACATCCATTTGTTTTCATATTGTTTTTTCTTTATTTCATTTATTGTTGATAGTCACTATATATCAATGTATGGAAGAGCCGAATTGAATGAATATATTCTTTTAGGGTAATGTTATACAAATAGTGATAGTTATACAAATTGTGATATGTGTTAAATTTAAATTATGAATTGAGTTTCTTGAATATGTAATTCCTTCCTGGTGACAAAGTTCTCAAAATTTAAATAGAATTTAGTGAACCAAAAATATTATTCTTGATTATAGTATTTGAAATAAAAGAAAAATCGTTTTAGTTTTATTATAATATGTACTATTACTTTACTATATGATATCTGATGTATATAATTATTTTGGTTCATTTCAGTAATCTCATTAATTATATATCTGCTTATGACATTTTACTTTACCCATAATTATAGTTTTTGTGTAGTGTCGTATGTTCTAACATTCTAATTATTTCCATTTATTGACTTTAAACAAATTTGTATAATTGACTGATGCGTAATATTATTATTGTTAGTATAATCTTGAAACATATCTACTTATTTCGTTTATATTATAATTCATGCTTTAATACGAACTAGAAGCTCAGCCTCCGTTTATAATTTTCCTTTTTATCTTGTTTTGCTTTGTACATATCCCGTCAACATTGAATTTAACTTGTCTTTCGATTCTTCATATTTCTGTCATTCTAAGTTTCTTTGTTTCATTTGGTTAGGTTCTCTATTGTTATACTGTGACTTCTTTCATGTTCTCTGTATCTTTTCTCCTTCCTTCCATTCCAAGTTTGATATTTATATTGTTTTTTCTTTACTACATAAATAATTAGATACCTTCATCTCTTTGTCTTTTACAGTGAACTAAATAGTGGTCTAACTGGTGTTATATGATTTCTCTTATAATTTTTTTATCGTGGTTTTCCTGTTTCTAATAAAGTTTGTTAATTATAAATTGTTTCTCCTCTTAGATAACTAACTTTCTTCTATACCGATACTCTCTATTTTCATAACCCTATTTTTTATTCTCTTTCGTTCACTACGCTCATTATCACTACCTCAAAATTCCTTTTGATACCTTTATACAAATTCCCTATTATCCTTTGAAAATTTTCTTTTGGAATAGCTCTGTTTATTTTAATCGTTTTCTTTCATTTTTCTGTTGAAAAATTAATAGAGAAAAGATCATTGAAAATTAACATAAAAGTGATTAAAATAAAAATGTACAAAAGATCCAAGGAAATTTGTATTAAGAAAGCAATGTGAATGTTAATGTAGTGATAAATAAAAATAGTAAAACTAGAGAAGATATTAAAAGCGTCAGGTTAAGAAAATAAATAGAAAAGATACGGAATGTTGATTATCTAAGAGAAAGAAAAATTTATGGAACATTGATTTAACAAACTTTGTTAGAAACGTAGGAAAATCACAATAAAAAAATTTTAAAAGAAATAATCATATGAGACCAGTTAGAAGATCACTATTTAGTACTATGATAAAGACAATGAGTTGAAGCTATCTTAAGTATTTATGTGGAAAAGAAAAACACTGTAAATATCCAACTTGGAATAAGAGAAAAGATACTGAAAACATGAAAGAAATTATAGTGTAACAATAGTGTTATAGTGTTTCCAAATGAAACAAGGAAACCTAGAATAATCAAAAGTATGAAACTTAAAAGACAAGATAAATTCAATGTACCAAATCAAGCCAAGATAAAAAGGAAAATTATAAATGAAGATTGAGCTTCTAATTCGTATCAAAGCATATATTATAATACAAACGAAATAAGTGGATATGTTTTAATAGATAATAGTAATAATAAAATGGCGATTATTGCATATACATAGTCAAATATACATTTTTTTTTTAAGTCAATGAAAGAAAAAATTAAGGAAAATACAAATGTTAAACCCAGTCACCTGGTGGACTAAATTACGTATAAAAGAAAGTCAATTTACAATTTGAATTTGAAGAGTTTCAGGATTTTCTAGAATTATTGTAAATTGACTGAAATAATAAATTATAATCCATTCAGTGTCCCCTTACTGTATGATATGTAATGTTGATAATTTGTAAAATATGTTATTAAAATATTAAGAAAATAAAGTTTGCTATAAAAATGTTTTTGTATTTATAATGGACCTTATGATAAATGTGATATAATAAATGTTCTTAAGACATAAAGTAAGTAGATAGTTATAATTCATAGAGTTTTTAATTTTTCTATGTATAAGAAAGTTTGAAACATATTTGACAGATGGCGGTAGCTACGCCGTTTGCACAAACATCAGTAATATATCGTTATAAGGAAGGGAAATTTCAATTTTTTTTTAAATATTAAAACTGAAATATTAATCATAACACAATCGACTTCAATGGATGGAACTCGACAATATCTGACATTATTATAGGTCAGATCTTCACTATAAAGCAGACGGACTGGGAGAATATTTTTTATTTATGTTTTTCGAGCAAATAAAAACTATAAGTACTACTATTAAATCATCCATAGCTGTTGTGTTGTTAGCGAAGCTGTAATTATAAGATGTTGAAGTAATCATTGAGAAATGTACGAAGATATTTGTTTAATACACGGAGATTTATGTATACTGTTCCAAACAATTGTGATGGTAAGGTATAGTTTAATTTCAAATAGATTATTCACACTCTCAGGAACTTTATTTCATCATTTTCATCACACCTGAGTGTCGAAAATAGTCCATAGATTAGAATGATTTTTTCGGTTAATGATTTCGCTATATAAGAATGATGTCATTTGATGAACTATTATAAATAGTTAATGAATATATTCTTCCCTGTTCGTAGCCCGACTGTCTCAATGAAAACTATGCAAAAGTTGTGGGAGGTGTTGGTGACCATTTCAGCTTTTCCCTTTCCCTTTTCAGCTTATGTCCTACATCTGTATTCCAGTTTCAACTTTTTGTAAGGTGTGTTTATTCCAATATGTCCTGCAGCTTGTGTTTCATGATATTGTTCAATTAGTTGCGTTTGTTCATTTTTCTCGGTAACTATGAGTGGTGGTTTATACAAATTCTTCATTTTTACTGAGCACTATTTGTGAATAGTTGAAGTCCTCTGTAGTATTATTGAACATAAATAACGTTGTCATAATTAACGGACTTGACTATTTCTTGAAAAATTGATTTACCTTTGCCTAAAACCACCCAAAAGTAATTTTTGTCTAATCGTTTGAACTTGGCGAATGGTAATTTTATATAATTTTCGTCGTTGATTCGAGCATAATATAATTAGTATATTTAGAATCGTTGAGATTAATAGTAACATGTATTTGGTATACAGCCCAGCTTCAAAGAAGCAATAGTTTTTGATTTTTTGTGTTGCCAGCAATTTCTTTTATACTTAAATAACTCTTTAGTATTGTGAACCGACTCCATCACGTGGAAGATTTCACATTTTTTGCTTTTTCGACAAAAGAAACTAGAAGAATATCATTACTTAAAGTTTTAACTTTTTTGATATCTTGCCAGTCCATAAAAAGCGGAAACTCGTATTCATAGATTGACCTGGACTGGTAAGAAATCAACACTGGTTTATGCCGTTAGTTCTAATATGTTTTTGAAAATACGAGGGTGGCTACTTTTTGAGATACGGCAACATTGGTGTGAATATGTCAAATATGATATTGCCATCACGAATAGGCATGTCGTATCAAAACATGTTTGGTAAGATAAATTTATTAGGTAGATCTTGGGAACGAATGAAAAGGCTGATGCGGCTTTGCCCACGACGTCTATTACTCCACGCTACGCCACACATTGTAATATTACATCGTTGAAATTGAGAAAAACTTGTAAAATACGCTTCACAAATAACTGATAAGGTCGAAACAATAACAACAAAAAAAGTAAAACAAAAACGCACGGCCAGTTATATGAAGAAAATTCTAGAAAATTCTTAAAAATAAAACGTAATAAGATTAAATTTCATAAGCATTTGTCAGCGTTTATTGAAGTTTACTCCTTAAGAATCAATTTGCATATATAAGGGGCCCGGTATGAGAAAAATGTGAGGAGTAAAATCTATCGATGAATGACCTCGTTATGTTTTTGGTGCGCACCCTATGATGCGCAACTTTCTAATTTTTCAGTGTCGACATATATTGCTGTTTTTATTATAAATATCAATAATTAATATTGTTATTGTGTTTTAATTTTTATCATTGTGTTCCGCTCAAGTGAACTGAAAGTATTTTCAAATAACTATGGCAGAAAGAGGTGTAGATCATATTGCCGGAACATCTAACAAACACGTGGTTGCAAGGTACGTTATAATTCATGTATTATATGTATGTGCATGTGTAATTTGTATTTATTAAATATTTTAATAATTATCGATGTAGTTCATATAAATATATATTTGATAACAACACATAAAATTAGATAAACAACCCAATATGAATTATCAAGATTATTGACTATTGTAAAAAGTTTAATGTAAAATATTTCGTCGATTAGTTATAATAAATGTATATGAAATGAATATATTGAATAAATATATATTTATATATGTATATTATTTTCATTAATTAACAAACAGTATCAATCTTTTTTAGGTTAAATAAACTCTTTTTGCGTCTCGTTAGACTATCGAACTTAAGGAGTAAACTCCAGTCGTGCGTCGGAGCTGACACACATTTTTTTTACTATAAATAAAGTTATTGTAAATAACTTTTTAATGAAAATTAATCAAATGAATATTGTTTTAATGATACTGTTCATTCAGGAATGAATATTGTTAGTTCGCTCGTGATATCAATTATATTCATTCGATAACATAGAAATAATTGTAATTTTTGTATTAATGAAATTTTTAAAAATAATTTTCGTAAACCTAACATTATAATTGGCGCAGTCATACGGATTAGTGCGGTCGCGTACAGAAGAACAGTACAGAAGCACTAAATCTACGTTACAACGAGGGACAGGACTCAAGAGAATAGATAGCTGTAAGTGCCAAGTCTTTTTTTATATCTCCTCATCAAACTTTTGAGTAAGGAAGAGATAATTCATTAATTTTGAATACTTAATTTGTATGAACGATCTTGATAATTTATTAAATACATTCTGTAAATTAAACTTGAACAATAATTCAGATTGTGAAAAAATGGCAACTTCAAACCCAAAAACCCTAAATTGGGAACTATTTAAACTAAAATTAGAAAGCATAAAACTTTACGATGGAAATATAAATACAAGTTTATAAATAGATGCGAAAAATTAATTGATACGTACTCGATTTATGATGATCATAATATTAACAATCATGTATTAGTATGTATCTAGGAAAAAAGGCAAAGCTGAAATGAATGTAGGGAATAGGACTGAGTTAAATACGTGGCAGAAAATAAAAGAAGCATCAATACAATGTTTCGCGGATAGGCGCGATTTAGCCTGCATACTGCTGGAGTTAACGAGAACAAGACCATTTAAAAACGAAAACTCAATAACATTCGTTAACAGATTACTGTTACTAAAAAGTCAAAGTATACAAAGGATAAGCAATAATTTAAATCTGAGTGAAATAGATCAAAAATGCCAAATTAACCACTACGAGAAAACAGCCTTGAACACCTTTATAGCGGGATATTCAGGTACTATACGAAATAATATGTACATGAAAAAGCCTAGTTCATTAGAAGATGCTATGGCTTATGTTGATGAATTCGAAAATTTTGAAAAGCTCTACGGCCAATACTATGAGCCTAGGATTCGGTATAACAATAATAATAATTATATCAATAATAATAGTACCAATAACACTACCAAAAAACTCTGGTGGCAACGCCGCCTGGAAAGTTTCATCGATACCATTAGGAGTGAGCTAAGGCGCCTAGCGGAGTACAAGAATTGTCCATAACCCTCTAAACGCTTAAGAAATCACATCAAAAAAATAATCAAGAAAATAGATATTCACACACAACATCCAGAACATCAACAACATATGCGTGAGTATATTGATTTGCTTCAGCAGAAGCTGAAAGCGGAGTCGAAACGTTTACCAACATACATTAAGTGTACAAAGAAGAAGCTACAGAATAATACTTTTCATAGCAACCAAATAGTATTTTACGAGGAACTTGTAACTACTCCCCATAGAACAACAATCAACCTATACCATCGAAACCGACATTGGAATAGTACTGGTCCTCATTGTGGTCAACTCCCAAAATCCACAAGAGAAATGCCGACTGCAGAGCAGCCGAAGAGATGCGATTAAATATTGCTCCGATGCTGTTTGATGATTTCACAATGACTGACGTAATCCAAAACTGGTATAAGAAATTCCCGAGACATATAATTTTTTTTTTTTTTAATTTATTGTCGCATCAACTACAAAGGTTATTAGCGACATGTCAATTATAGTTTGTGATATAATTTGGTGTCTTTCAAATACTTAATTATGTTTGCATTATTACAATTTTCATTGAGTAAGGTGGTTATATTGTCTGGAAAATTGTTAAATATTCTTTCATTTCTGTACTTTCGACAGTTTAACAATAAATGTTCAACATTAAGGTTAAGATTTTTATTTGATCTGCGCGACTTTTTGGGCTACCTTTCCATGGTTTAACATATGGTTTGATGGTTTTCAATATTGACTGCGACCTGTTCCACTCACTTTGCCACTTACACTGAGCTTTCACTTTTATTACCGCTTTGAAATCACTGACCATCACTTCGCGCACAATTGTTGCTTTGTTGTTATCTGCTGCTTCTCTGGCGTATTGATCCGCTTTTTCGTTTCCTGGGATATTGGTGTGCAATGGGACCCAGATAATTTGGACGCATGCTTTGGATTGGTGGAGGAGGTATAGTTGGGTTTTAATGAGGGAACCTAGTGGGTGTTTGGGAAAGAGTTGTTTAATGGTGTTGATGGAGCTCATAGAATCAGTAATTACTGCAATTTTTTTATATTCATATCTACTGGCGATTGTTAATGCCTGAAATATGGCATAAAGTTCGCCAGTGTGGACGCTATTGTGAGGAGATAGCTTAAATGCAAAATTTTCGTTTGCTAGTATAACTGCTGCTCCTACGCCATTAGGTGTTTTGGATGCGTCAGTGTACATAAGATGGTACTTTGAGGTTTTCTTCAACGAGGGTGCGAAATGATTGAACTATCAGGGGGTGGTTTGTTTCCTCTTTTTTGTAGTAACTCAAATTAACGTTGATGGTAGGAATAGGGATTATCCAAGGGGGAGGAGTTTTTATATTGGTTGGAAAGAAAACTGGTAGTTCGATTGTCAAGATGTTTGTGTATTGGCGAATTCTTTCGTAGAAGGGAATCGTTGTTTGTTTGTTTCCGAATAAATTTTTAAAGCGATCTGTTTTGATGTTGTAATTTACTGGATTATTTCTATTTGATAGTACTGATGTTGCGTAGGTTATGCTAAGTTGCATTCTTCGCAGTCGAAGGGGTGGTTCTCCAGTTATACAGTGGAGACTCTCTATCGGTGTTGTTCGAAATGCACCGGTGGCGATTCTTAGTGCAGTGTTTTCTAATACGTCAAGTTGCTTGAGGTGTGTTTTCTCGCATGATGCATAAACTATGGAGCCATAGTCGATCCCTGATCTTATAAGAGTCTTATATAGATTTATCAGACAGGTGGAATCCGCGCCCCATTTATGGCTGGCAATTGTTTTCAATAGATTCAGACCATTTTGACAGACTTTCTTAAGGTAGTCAATATGTTGTTTCCAGGTGAGTTTTTTATTAAAAGTTATGCCCAAAAATTTTATATATTCTACGAACTCTAAATTTTGACTATTCAAGATTAATATAGGTTTTTCTTGTATGTACTTTCTGGAGAAGAGAATACATTTTGTTTTAGTTTCCGAGAATTTCAATCCGTTGGTTTTAGACCAGTTGCTTAGGTTATCGAGTACGGTTTGTAAATGCATTTGGATAGTGGTTATATTTTTCCCTTTTGCAAATAGTACTAAATCATCGGCGTATAATCTTCCTTTGACTAGCGGAGAGCATTTGTCAAGAATATCGGTGATAGCAATCAGGAATAGAGTGGTACTTATTGTAGACCCTTGTGGAATCACATTCTTCTGTAGTTTTTTAGCTGATAGGCTTTTGTCTACTCTCACTTGGAAGTATCTGTCTGTCAGGAAATTTTTTATGAAGTGTAGAATGTTCACTCCTAGACCCCACTTTTGTAGTTTTGAGGTTATATTGTGTTTCCAAACCATGTCATATGCCTTGGTGATATCCATATATACGGCTATGCATTCTTGTTTATTGACAAAACCTTCGCTTATTTCGGATTCTAGGTCTATCAGGTTATCAGCTGTGCACCTATTTTGGCGAAATCTGCTTTGTTCTGGTGGCAATAAATTATTTTGTTCTAGTGCCCAGAGTATTCTACGATTAACCATTTTCTCCATAATCTTGCATAGGACGTTCGTTAAGGATATTGGCCGGTAAGACTCTGGTTTTGTTCTTATTTTGTCAGGTTTCAAAAGTGGGATTATCACAGCTTCGCGCCAGCTTGAAGGAAAGACTTTATTAGTCCAAATGTAGTTATACAGTTTTAATAGGTAGTTTTTGGTGCTATCTGAAAGTATTTGTAGGAATACTACTGGTATTTGATCTGGACCAGGGGCAATGTGTTTTTGTGATTTCAGACCTTCATAAAGTTCTATTTGGCTGAACGCGCAGTTAATAGGATTTGATTGTTCTTCACTAAAATCTTCCAAAATTTCTTCTTCGATATTTTTTATGTTCTTTATGAACTTTGTTTATGTATTGTGAAGCTAATGCTTCCGCTATTTCACTTGAATTTGTGATCAGAGTGTTATTTTTAACTAAAAATGGAATTCTTGGGGATTGTTTTATTCCAGACATCTTCCGAATATTTTGCCAAACTAAGGATGGTGGAGTTGAGGATGTTATTGTAGATACGAATTTAATCCATGACTCCTGTCTACTCTTCTTCATAATATATCTCGCTCGGGCTCTTTGTTTTTTATAATCAATTAAATTTTCTACAGTATTCTTCCGTTTAAACTTGTTAAAAGAGGACTTATAAATTCTGATTGCGTTTTGACAGTCTTTGTTCCACCAAGGTAGTGGTTTATGGTTTAATAATATTTTAGTATATCCTCTGTGTGTTTTGGCAGCATCTACGATTATAGATGTGAAGATTTCTACGAGATTTTCTACATTTAAAATTGGTTGGTCTTTTGTAATGTTAATCTTCGTTTCAACTGTTTCGCTAAATTTTTCCCAATTAGCATTTTTTAGATTCCATTTTGGGTTTGGTAAGCTATTATTCTCAGAGAGTTTTGATGTATATGAAATCTTTATAGGATAATGATCGCTTCCAAATAAATATGGTATTACATCCCAAGTTAATGTGGGAGTCAGGACTGGTTCACACAGGGTGATATCAATGGCTGAGCATGTTCCTGTGTGTATGTCAATTCTTGTTGGTCTTCCGTCATTTAAGATGTTAAGATTTAGGGAATTTATCATGTTGTCAATTGTTTTGCCTCGGGCTGTGATATAGTTTGATCCCCATAGTGTATTGTGAGCGTTAAAATCACCTAGAATCAATCGAGGACTTGGAATAGTTTTTAGAACTTGTTCAAGTTCTGACGTATCGATATTTTGGTCTGAGGGGTATGTATAGAGAGGATATATATTAATTCAATATCAATTCAATATTGTTTGCTATAGAAATGATTTGTTGTGTGTTATATTTATTGTGGACGTATATTGCTACACCTCCAGATGCCTTTCCATTGTACTTTCTATTTTCGTAGAAGCAGGTGTAGTTTTTCAAGTTGTAATAATGTTGATTTTTAAAATTGGTTTCTTGTAAGCATATTATGTTTGGTGATAGTTCGGAGAGTAGGTTTTTAAGCATTTCGAATCTTCTGTAGAATCCTCTTAGATTCCACTGTAAAATTGAGTTATTATTAGTCATTATTCCTGAGATGATTCAATTGATGATTCAGAGTAGTCTTCTATTTCTTGTGCGATAGTTGACGGGTGTAAATTTAGCTGTCCCATGATTTTTTTCCTGATACTTGTACTGATGCTTTTCATTCTTTTGTTTGTAGAATATGGATGCATGTGTGCGAGTAGTTTTAAGAAGCTTTTTGTATCTTCTGTATATAATTTTGATATACTTAATGGATCTTTTGTTCCTATTGCATTTTCGAAGAAATCAACGGCTTCCGCGAAAGTTAAGATTTGGCTTTCGTTTTCAAATATTTGTTGTGCTGACTCCATTAATTCGTAGAAAGTACTTGTTTGTGTATTTGATTTGTTGTTTACTATCTTTTTCGCTTTCTTAATTGTTTGTTCGTTTGGTTTATTAAACGTATCCTTTGTTTGTGGTGTAGGTGAAGGTGGAGTTGTGATCTCAGATAAGGTGCGTTTTGTATTCGTTGTATCTGTATCCATGTGTATTTCTGCTGATATGGTTAGTTTTTTAGAATTTCTGCTATCGGTTGTGGATTGAGTGGTATGTTTAAGGTTGGTAGGAGCTATATGTGATGGTATGTCTTCTGTTTGATTATTCACATTTGTTAGATTTGTTGTGGTCGAGTTCGAATCTGAAGGTTTGTTGTAGATTTGATTGACGATGTTTGTTGATTTTGTTGTATTAGTGTCCATTGGTAATGATGTATTGTCGGATGTAGTGCTTATTGATGTGTTCTGACAATTATTAGAGTTATGTCCTGATCCGTTGCATAAAGAACACAAATGGCTATCATGCGTTAAGAATATTCGGTATGTAGTATCTTCACAATTAATAAGAATCGAGGTAGGTATTGTAATTTGTGTGGGAGATATGTAAACAATACGGCGAAAGCTTAGAATGTGTTTAAAGTTTGGGTTAGAAGTACCGATTTTGAGGAATGTTATGGAAGACGACAGATGGAGGCCCAATTGTCTGAGTTCCTTTTCGATAATTGTATGAGGTATAGTTGGACAGACTTTCGATAGTAGTAATCTTCACTAGGTGTTATAAATCGACGTACAGAAAGAATTTCGTTGTTCACTTTGATTTTTCCATTGCATTTTGTTAAGAATTCGTCCACGTCTTCTTTTTTAGTTAGATATATGCATATTCTATTATTGGTTATTCTTGATGAAAATATAATTTTGCTGGGATTGATAATAGTGCCTACGGCTATCAGGTATTCTTCTAATTTTACTCCATTTAGTGAGCTAATTACTATTGCTTGTTGTTTCGTTGGAAAAATTGTTTTTTGTTGGCTTGTAATGGATGAATAAGATTGTGGAGGGTTATTAGGTAGGGTAAAAGTAAAATTGTTTGTGCTGTTTTCATCCATCTTCTTTGAATCTAATTAACATATTGGTACTTAAACCGGTACTGGTTTCTAAATGTTGTTTTGCTGATAAGCGGCAACAGGTTTTGTACCTTGACTAACAACAATCGTGTTTGATTGTTAGCATTCAAATGTTAAATTCGTTATGAAGATTTTAAATTTGCTTACTTTGAGATGATATATATGAGGGTGATGATTGCGATAATTTTTTCACTAAATAACTATATTTACACTTGTAAAATGATTAATCGACGAGAGCTGATTTTTACACGACTTTCGATATTCACCTACCGACTTCCTTATAAATTTCGGTTTTCGAAATTTATTTTTAAAAAATTTATTTTGAATATTTGAATGAATACAATTAATCTCAAGATCGAACTAATTATAAACATTAAATATCATCAAAATTGAATGAAAAATGACGGAGGTATTTTTCATCCCTTGTTTCCTTCTTTCTTCTAATTCGATGTCTTTATTCTTCGATTTTTTGTTTTCTTACAAATTTATATTCATATTTATGAATTAACCAAAATATTATTAAAATTATACAAATTATTATTATTATAGTAAATAGTCCTATCGATACATGGCTTTGCGGATTATAAATTTCATGAATTGGTTTTATATTTTTAGCAATGTTATTAATTTCATATAATTTATTAAAATCTATATCGGTTAAATTTGGAGATTTATAAATTTGATTATTTAAAAATTTAAAGTTTAGTTTCGGTAGTATTATTGATTTTCCTTTTTTTATTTGTACATTGGTTGAGAAAATTTCACTTCCTATTTGAATACTACAATTCTTTGGAATTTTTATAATCGATGGGTACATTATTTTAAAATAGCGGTCTGAGACACATTTAGAAATTACGTCAGTTTCTAAATTTAGAATCACTAAAAGTTCATCATTTGTTACTTGTTCCAATATTGTTTCTTAAAGATCAATTTCACTAATAACACAATTTTTACCAGAATGTCCATTTAAAAGTTCAATAGTACAGTTATCTTGTAATTTGAAAGTCTCTTTACAATAATGTTTTCCTTCTAACTCGGGGCATTCTTCTTTAATGAAAGTAACTTCTTCTTGACTTTTGGCCAAGTAAGGTTGAGGAGGGATAAATATTGTATGATTTTGGATTATAAATATAAATGAAAACATTCATAGGTTTAGGGTTTTAGGATAGGAACATGGGTAGCAAATATTATTTTGGATTTGGAAAAGGTTACTTGTGAACCAAGAAAGAGATAATATGTCAAAATATTATTAAATTTTGGTATTTGTTCTTTATTGTAAATGGTACTTATATATTTTATCATTTCCAAAATTTCTTGGCTTGATATAACTGAATTGTATTTAATTTAGAAAACGTTATTGCATTTTCAATATTATCGATCAGTGTAATTAAACTTTGACAATCCAGATTAATTTGTGAAATTGTACTTTGAAATGTTATAAAATTATTTAAAGTTGTTATTTTATTTTCAATTGAAATGTGAAATTTCTCTAAATTATCAGAAAGTTTTTGTTGATTAACCCATAGAGTCGTAATCGATTTGTTATAATGATCAATTAATTTTTTATGTAGTGATATTTGTAAATTAACTTCGTGAATTATTTGCTTTTGATTTTGTTGTACAACATTTATAGCATTATTATATCGTTCTTCATCGTCTGAGTCTAAAGTTCCAAAAAGCCATTTATCTAATTTGCCTACAGCATTTATTAACCCTCTTTTTAATCTTAAATGTGGATAAATATTTTCTGATTTTCTATCTAAGGTATTAATCAAAATTTCCGTTCTACTTAGTTGTTCGGCTAAATTATGATATGAAATAGGATTTGTAGCGTTCCCTTGAGATAAATTATTTCTTAAGTTATAATAATATTGTTTTAAATTATTGATTTGTTTGTAATAAATTCTAAATCTATATAGTATATGAAAGTATGTTTGGTATGTATAAGATTACTGGTTCCCTAATTGATGGGTAATAATAAGTTGTTTACGTTTATGACTGTTATGTCTTCTGTCTTGGTCGTCTTGTAAAGTAACAGTAATACTATTGTCAGCTTCATTATCTGTAACAATTTTTAATTTTAGTTTTTTGGTTTTCTAATTATATTTTTATGATAAGTTCCTTTGTTTGTTTCTAATAATATGCCATCTTTTACAATTTCGAACTTTTTGAATTTAGGTAGTTTTTTTGTCCCGGAATTTTGTTTTTATATAAGCTATGTTTTGATTTTCATAGGAAAGGGGATCATTTCTGTTTTCATTTCTCTTATTAATTATTTTTTCTTTGATATTAGCGTTTCTCTCTTTAATTTTTTCGTATAATAATTTTGATGTTTCTTTATGATTTTGTATGTACTTAGATATTATTAGGTGATCATCTAAGTCAAATGGATCGGGGTTATTTATATGGCCTTTAATAATTTCAAATGGCGTGAATTGCATTACCGAATGAATTGAATTGTTATATGCTAATATTGAATATTTTATCAATTGATCAGGAGTTAAATCTTTATGTTCAATTAAACTGGAATGAAAACGTTCGACAGGTGAATTGGAATTGCTATTTTTAGATGTTGTATAATGTAGTTCAATTTTGTGTAATTTGCAAAAATCTTGTAGGTCATTATTCTTAAACCCTAAACCACAATCAGCTGTTATTTTGTAAGGTAAACCATGATGAGTAATGTAATTTAATATGTTATCAACAACTGAAGTTCCATTCACACTTGACACTGAGTATGCTTGACCGTATCGAGAAAAAGCATATACAGTCCTTTTCAGATAAAAGTATCCACCTTTAATAACTTTTGTAATACTGGTATTTAGAAAAAATCCAAAAATACGTCAATTTATGTTGGAAGGGGCAAGCATTATGGCTTATTTAAACTTACTGGAAAAGCCACCCCCTCACCCCTAGCAGCATCCCCTTTATTTTTTTAAAGTATTTTTCATATTTTTTATGTAAAATTTGGATACTCCTCTTTGAGCTGATTTCAAAAATGTATAATACTTGTAGGTTAAAGTCGTTAGTTTATGAGATAAAGAATTTTTCTTTTAAGAGCACAAATTTTACTTATTATTTACTTTCACCTTATTTGCCTGTACTAAAATGGGTTGTACAACAGTTCAAACTCTTTAATCTTTTTAACTGTGCTATTTATTCTACTTAAAAAATCCAAACAACAAAAAACTCTACTTTTTATTGAAGTTTGACATTGTCAACTAGAATTTGTAGTCACTATTGATAGTGTAATTTGATACATTATTTATTTTGTTTCTCTGAAACGGTTTACTCTTTGCAAGAAAGAATTGAAATTGTAGGTTTATACTACCAAAATAATAATTGTGCAAGAGCTGCTGCTAGAATATTTAACGAATTACATGACGGAAGACATGCAACTCATAAGTATGTAATTCAACTGATGGAGAAATTTACCACAACAGGGTCTGTTTGCAATAAAGTGCATAAGCGAGAGGGACTCGTAAATAACGAAGCAATCCAAGTGGCAATTTTAGGGCAAGTCAGCTTAGAGGCTCAACAACCCCAATCGTTGTCAACAATAAGTAGAGCGATCGGTGTTTCATCTTATACAGTTTTCCGAGTTCTACATAAATTCAAGTACCACCCATACAAAGTTAAGTTGGTGCACGAGTTGAATGAAGATGATGTTGATCGTCGTCTAGAGTTTTGCGAATCAATGACGCAAATTATCAATAACAATCCACAATTGTTAAACAATATTTGCTTTTCTGATGAATGCTCATGGTCATTAAATGGCTTAGTAAGTAGGCATAATTGTAGATATTGGGCTGAAAGTGATCCACATATTATGCGTGAATTCCATACACAACATCCCCAAAAGTTAAACGTTTGGTGTGGTATCCTAGGTGACCACATTGTCGGACCTTTCTTCATCAACGGAAATTTAAATGGTGAATCATATCTTGAGTTACTCAGGGAAGGGGTTGACCCACGTATTACAACAATAATAGAAAATGATGATAACCTTTCCGAAGATTTACTGGTATTTCAACAAGACGCAGCTCCCCCACACTATGCTATGCCTGTCCGACAATTTTTAAACGAAACATTCCCCGCTCGTTGGATAGGTAGAAGGGGGCAGATGATGGAGTGGCCACCTAGGTCACTGGATTTAACACCCCTAGACTTCTTTTTATGGGGGTATTTAAAAACAAAAGTTTATGCTACCCAACCAGAATCTTTGGATGATTTACGAGAGAGGATAGAAAATGAATGTGGACAATAAAATCCAGCCGTATTAAGCAATGTCAGAGAGGCATTTCAAAATAGATTATACCATTGTATGGAAGTGAATGGTACTCATTTTGAACACTTATTGTCACTTCATAATAAATAGCACAGTTAAAAAGATTAAAGAGTTTGAACTGTTGTACAACCCATTTCAGTACAGGCAAATAAGGTGAAAGTAAATAATAAGTAAAATTTGTGCTCTTAAAAGAAAAATTGTTTATCTCATAAACTAACCACTTTAACCTACAAGTATTATACATTTTTGAAATCAGCTCAAAGAGGAGTATCCAAATTTTACATAAAAAATATGTAAAGTAATTTAAAAAAATAAAGGGGATGCTGCTAGGGGTGAGGGGGTGGCTTTTCCAGTAAGTTTAAATAAGCCATAATGCTTGCCCCTTCCAACATAAATTGACGTGTTTTTGGATTTTTTCTAAATACTAGTATTACAAAAGTTATTAAAGGTGGATACTTTTATCTGAAAAGCACTGTATTATTGTTAGGTATGATTGGTTTGCTATTTTAAAGGTATCTTTGTGAATGAGCTCAAATGGTCTACTAGCTGTTGGGGTTAAATTGAATTTTATTATTGGTAGATTTCTATCATATTTATTCTTTTGACATGTTTTCTATGTCTTGTATCATTTTGGCCCAGTAATATTTTTCAGTTAGTGATTGTTTTAGTTCGTTGATCCCTCTATGTCCTTTCTTATATATGTGATAATATTCTAATTTTTCCTTTTGTTCCTCTTCAGTATCTTTTACTACATTATATATATATATATATATATATATATATATATATATATATATTTGTATTTATAATAAAATAATTGCTGATGAAGTGTTTATGATATTTAATACAATTGCGCTTTATATAAATGTCCTTCTAGAATTTGCTCCATGTAACTCCTCCATCCTTAAGAATGAAAAATGACGGAGATATTTTTCATATCTTGTAGTCTTCTTTCTTCTAATTCGATGTTTTCTTTCTTTTTTTCTCTAAATTTCTGTTTTCTTACAAATTTACTTTTATATTTACGAATTAGACATAATGTTATTAAAATTACATGGCTTTGCGGATTATAAATTTTATGAATTGGTTTTATATTTCTAGCAATTTGATTTATTTCATATAATTTGTCAAAATCTATGTTAGTTAAATTTGGAGATTTATAGATTTGATTATTTGAAAATTTGAAGTTTTATTTCGGTATATTATCGATTTTCCTTTTTTAATTTGTATGTTGGTTGAAAAAATTTCACTTTCTATTTGAATACTACAGTTCTTTGGAATTTTTATAATTTATGGATAACTTATTTTAAAATAACGGTCCGAAACACATTTAGAAATCACATTAGTTTCTGAATTTGGAATTACTAAAAGTTCGTCACTTTAGTATAGTTTCTTGGAGGTTAATTTCACTAACAACACAATTTTCAGCAGAGCGTCCGTTTAACAATTCAATAGTACAATTGTCTTTTAACTTAAATGTTTCTTTACAATAATATTTCTCTTCTAATGCCGGACATTCTTCTTTAATAAAATTAACTTCTTCTTGACTTCTGGCCAAGTAAGGTTGAGGAGGGATAAATATTGTATGATTTTGGATTATAGGATATAAATGGAAAAATTCATAGGTTTTAGGTTTTAGGATTGGAACATGGGTAGCAAAAGTTATTTTATATTTAGAAAAGGTTACTTGTGAACCAAGAAAGAGATAATATGTTAAAATATTATTAAATTTTGGGATTTGTTCTTCATTATAAATAGTACTTAAGTATTTTATCATTTCTAAAATTTTTTGATTAGATATTACTGAACTATGAATCGTATTTCATTTAGAAAATGTTATTGCATTATCAATATTGTCAATTAATGTAATCAAACTTTGTCAGTCCAGATTAATCTGTGAAATGTTATAAAATTATTTAAAGTTGTTATTTTATTTTCAGTTGAAATGTGAAATTTCTCTAAATTATCAGAAAGTTTTTGTTGATTGACCCATAGAGTCGTAATCGATTTGTTATAATGATCAATTAATTTTTTATGTAGTGATATTTGTAAATTAACTTCGTGAATTATTTGCTTTTGATTTTGTTGTAAAACATTTATAACATTATCATATCTTTCTTCTTCATCTGAATCTAGAGTTCCAAAAAGCCATTTATCTATTTTTCCTACTGCATTTATTAACCCTCTTTTTAATCTTAAATGTGGATAAATATTTTCTGATTTTCTATCTAAGGTATTAATCAAAATTTCCGTTCTACTTAGTTGTTCGGCTAAATTATGATATGAAATAGGATTTGTAGCGTTCCCTTGAGATAAATTATTTTTTAAACTATAATAATATTGTTTCAAGTTATATAATATATAAAAGTGTGTTTAGTATATATAAGATTACTGGTTCCTAAATTAGTGGGTAATAATAAGTTATTTACTTTTGTAATTATTATGTCTTCTGTCCTAGTTGTTTTTTAAAGTAGTAGTAATATTAATTCTGTCGTCAGCTTCATTATTCTGTAACAATTTTTTTGTTTTAGTTTTTAGTTTTCTTATTATGTTTTTGTGATAGGTTCCTCTATCAATTCCTAACATTATACCAGAGTCTTTTATGATTTCTGCTTTTTTAAATTTAGGTAATTTTTTATATCGGAATTTTGTTTTTATATAGGCTGTATTTTGATTTTCATAGGAAGGGGGATCATTTCTATTTTCATTTCTCTTATTTATTATTTTTTCTTTAATATTAGCATTTCTGTCTTTAATTTTTTCATATAATAATTTAGAGGTTTCTTTGTGATTTTGTATATAATTGGATATTATTAGATGATCGTCTAAATCAAACGGATCGGATTTATATGACCTTTAATAATTTCAAATGGTTGAAAATTGTGTTACAGAATGAATCCAATTATTATATGCCAATATTGAATGTTTTATTAATTGATTAGGTGTTAAATCTTTATTATTTTCTTTTATACATCTAAAATGTTCAATTAGACTAGAATGAAAACGTTCTACAGGTGAATTGGAGTTACTATTTTTTGATGTCGTATAATGTAATTCAATTTTGTGTAATTTGCAAAAATCTTGCAGGTCGTTATTCTTGAACTCTGAACCACAATCAGCTGTAATTTTGTAAGGTAAACCGTGATGAGTGACATAATTTAATATATTGTCAACAACTGAGGTTCCATTCACACTTGACAATGAATATGCTTGACCGTAACGAGAGAATGCATCTATTATAGTTAAATATGACTGATTTGCTATTTTAAAAGTGTCTATATGTATGTGTTCGAATGGTTTACTGTCTGTTGGGGTTAAATTGAATTTAATTACTAGGGGATTTCTATCATATTTATTCTTTTGAGATATTTCACAATTATTAACAAAATTTTCTATATCTTGTAACATTTAAGGCCAATAATATTTTTCAGTTAATGATTTCTTTAATTCGTTAATTCCTCTGTGTCCTTTTTTGTATATGTGATAGTATTCTAGTTTTTCTTTTTGTTCTTCTTCGGTTAAAATATCTTTGACGACATTTATACAATGAATAAATTGAAATGCTTCATTTTTAAAATATTTTTGTACTAAGCTATAAATCGTTCTGGTTTTAAGGGTTCTCTAAAGTATAATGGGTTAAGTTGTTTAGGATCAATATATTCTTGAACAAACTGAATTATGTTATTTTCTAAATGTCTCTTAGATAAAATTACATATATACGCGTATTATCAAAACATTTTTCTCTCTTTGTTCTTATATTATTTACTTCGCCACTTGTTATTAAAATTTGATGTTTATAAGTGTTCAATGATCTATTTGAAATTGGTATTTCTAATATTGGGTTTTCTAAGTAGGAATGTATTGTTTCTAAATCGGAATCTCTGTTTAATGTTGGTCGTATTTGAATGTCTGATATAATATTTATTTTATCATTTGTTGCATTCGATATATTTTCATTCTGTATGTTTTCTTCGACATCAT
Organism: Diorhabda elongata; assembly: GCA_026230145.1. Lineage (NCBI taxonomy): Eukaryota > Metazoa > Arthropoda > Insecta > Coleoptera > Chrysomelidae > Diorhabda > Diorhabda elongata. Next base: position 11,923,318 of record CM047936.1, read on the forward strand.
CTAAATATGATAAATCAGGTAATAGGTCATCATTTATTGGTTCAAAATCATTTGGTAAATTATCATTTTCTCTTTGAATTATTGAATCTAGATCATCAATGTTAACATTTAGTGATTCTGTTTCTAAGGCATTTATATCGCAAACTGGTTTTATTCTTGATAATGGATCTGCTACTAAATTAGATTTTCCTCTTAAGTATTTAATTTCGTAATCATATTCTTCCAATTTTAGTCTCCATCTAACCAATCTTGAATTTGGTTCTTTGAGCGACATTAACCATTGTAAAGGTTTATGGTCTGTATATATAGTAAATTTTCTTCCAAATAGATAAGGTCGATAGTATTCACATGCTCATACAATTGCTAATAATTCTTTTTCTATCGTCGAATAATTTGTTTCTGCATCATTTAATGTTCTTGAGGCGTAAGAGATTGGGTGTCCCTCTTGAGGCAATACCGCTCCTATTGCATACTTTGATGCATCAGTTGTCAAGTCAAATTGTTTAATAAAGTCTGGATAAGCTAATATAGGTTCTGACGTTAAAAGTTTTTTACAAATGTTAAAACTGTTAATTGTTTATTAAATTGTTTATTAAAGTCTGGATAAGCTAATATAGGTTCTGACGTTAAAAGTTGTTTACAAATGTTAAACTGTTAATGAATTCCTGTGTGTGTTCTACTTTTTTGTCTTTTTTTAAACATGTCATTGGTTTTGTGATTTTTGCAAAATTTTTAATAAATCTTCTATAGTATCCTAATAGTCCTAAAAATGATTTGATTTGTTTTTGCGTGTAAGGTATAGGAAAATTTTTTATAGCTTTAATTTTTTTTGGGTTGGGTTTGATGCCTTCTGGTGTAACGATATGTCCGAGAAATTGTACTTCTTTACATAAAAATTCACATTTATATAATTGAATTTTTAGACGGGCTTCTCTTAATTTGTAAAATACTGCTTGTAAATTTTGCATGTGTTCTTGTAGGCTCGTACTAAATATTATAATATTGTCCATGTATACTAAACAAATTTTGTTTTGTAATTCCTCTAAAATTTCATCCATGATTCTTTGGAATGTTGCAGGTGAGTTCTTGAATCCGAATGGCATTCTGAGAAATTCATAGTGTCCATTGTCTACGCTAAAAGCTGTCTTCTCTATTGAGTCTTTTGACATTTGAATTTGGTGGAAGCCACTCGCTAAATCTAACGTCGTAAAATATTGGGCTCTTCCCAATTTATCTAATATGTCGGTAATGTTCGGACTGGGTATCTATCGGAAATAGTTTTTTCATTTAACTTTCTGTAATCAATTACTAATCTCCATTTTTGTTTTCTAGACGCATCTAATTTTTTGCTTAAAATCCATATGGGTAAACTTCAAGGGGAATATGAAGCTCTTATTATACCTTTTTCTAACATTTCATCAATTTGTTTTTGTACTTCTTCCTTATGTATGTACGGGTATCTATAAGATTTTACATGTACCGGAATTTCGTCAGTTGTTTTTATTTTAGATGCAAAAGTTCTCCTGGTTTTAAAAAGATATCAGAAAATGTTTTACATAATTTAATTATATTATTTTTCTCTTCATCGTTCATATGGTTGGTTCGAATTAATTTACTTATCGCTAATTATTTTTTCATCTTCTCTCAATTAGTTAAAATTATGAATTTCATATTGGTTCGTTTCAAATGGCTGAACTTTAAGAGGTTCGTTTAAAGTTATAGAGATTGTTTTAAATGTTTCATTTCTTGATTGGAAATATCTATTATTACTCGTATTATTATTATCATTATGATTGTTATTATGATTAATTTTTACATGTCTACTGTGTCTATCAGTCAAATTTCTCGATGTCTACGACATCGGTTCTGGTCTTGGTAAACGGTTTGCAGGTATTTGGTTTGGCCGGAAAAAATTTTTCCTGGTGCCAAATACTTGTGCATTTGTCGGATAATTTTGCCTTCTTTGTGGCATGGAATTTCCATTTATCGGTTGACTAGGAAAGTTGTAATTATTGTTATTACTATTATATCTTTCATTATTATAAAATTGGTTTCTATTATAATTATTATCATATTGCTGATATTGTTGATAGTAGGGATTGTTATTATTATATTGATTATTTCTATTATTTTTCGTTGAATTAGTTTTAAAATTATTATTATTATTACATATTGTACTTAACTCCGCCTAGGGTGGTTGATGGGTGGATTGAGTAGCCCATTGACTATCACTGCCGGTCCCAAGCCCGGATAAAGGAGGAGGGTTAAGGGGTGAGGCCAGCAACCTGCCCCTCGTAAAAAAAACCCTCACAGAACTGTCACATTAGCCTCGGAAACTGGACGGAGCATTGACGACGACACGGCACGAAAACGGAAAAAACGAGTATGGAAAGAGAACATAGTAAGACTCGGAAGTTGGAACATTACATCATGGAGCAACAAAGACTATGAGGTGGTCTTAGAAATAGAGAAAAACAAAATAGATTTCTGCGCACTTTCAGAGACCAAGAAAAAAGGCCATGGCAGTCAAAGGTACCAAAACTACATACTGTTTTATAGTGGAGTCGACAAGAACTTGCGAGCACGGGGAGGAGTAGGGTTACTAGTGAATAAAAAATTTGAAAAAGATATTAAGGAACTACAGTATATAAGTCATAGCATCATACAGATAACAGTAGAGCTGGCCAACGAAAGAACACACCTACTAAGTATATATGCACCGGATGTAAGCAAACCGAAAGAAGAAAGGGAAGCTTTTTTTGATGCCTTGCAAACTACGTTAGACAAAATACCCAGTAAAGACAAAGTGTTTATTATGGGCGACTTTAACTCAAGAATTGGAAACACAGTTATCCCAGGAATCATGCATAGTTTCAACGAAGAAGCAGTGAATGATAACGGAGATATATTGATAGATGTATGCGCCCTCAACGAATTACGTATCAACAACACATATTTTGATCATAAGGAACAACAAAAGTACACCTTCGCTAAGACGAGAGGCCAAAAATCAACTATTGACTACATAATTACAAACAGGAAAGTCCACCCCTCCCAGATACTTGACGTACGGGTATTAACATCGGCAAATATCGGCACACAACACGGTTTAGTATTGTGTAAATACCGCGTATCCCACATAATAAAGAAAAGAAAAACACCCAACTACGTATCGAAATTCAATATAGAGTCGCTTAAGGATGAAAGCATTAAATACCTCTATCAAAACAGACTCCGCGAAAAAATTGTCCAAAACCCTATAAAAGAAATCGACAACGTAGAAGCCGCCTGGGAGAAACTAAAGAATAACATAAAGAACAGCGCAAAGGATTCCCTAGGAGAAAGAACAATAGACACGAATAGAACACACAATAAACCCTGGTTCACTCTAGAAATTAAGGAACTGGCAAATGAAAAAAAGAAAGCGTACATAAAATACATTACCAATAGAACACAAGAAGAATACGAAGTCTATAAAAGAGTGAGAAATAGAACAACCAACACAATAAAAGAACTGAAAAAAACATACTGGGAAAATTTCTCAGTGGAAATGGAACATGATTTGTACGGAGGCCAGAAAAAAATATGGAACATTATACGAAAAAGGAAGAAACCAATTAACGAGGAGGTAGTGATAAATGTTATAAATCAGGAAACATGGGCAGCACATTTTGAGATCCTATATGATAACAACGGAAGCAGAGACGAAGAAGAAGTCGCAAACCCGCCATCCCCAAACGAACAGGAAGAAACCATCACATTAGAAGAAGTACAAACAACCATAAAGAAACTAAAGAATATAAAATCACCAGGTACAGACAATATCCCAAATGAACTATTGAAGAACGGGGGCCCAGAAATCGAAAAAGAATTAATAAAACTGTACAATAAAATAGAAAGAACTGGAGTAATACCCGAAAAATGGAGAACTAGTATAACTATACCTATATACAAGAAAGGTTTAAAATCAGATCCGAAGAATTACAGAGGCATAACGCTACTTAGTAGTGTGTTAAAGTTATTTACCAAGATACTTGCAAATAAGATAACTGCTAAGGTAGGCATCTCAGAAGAGCAACAAGGCTTCCGCCCAAACAGATCCACTATAGACGCAATATTTATATTACGCCAGTTGATAGAGAAATCCATAGAATACAATAAACCCATGTACACATGTTTCGTAGATCTAAAGCAAGCATTCGATAGAGTAAAACTCAACAATGTAATCCACCGACTAAACCAAAAAGGCGTCAAGAAGCATTATACAAATCTAGTAAGACAACTTAACATCAACTCCAAAACAAGAATAAAAACAGACTGTGGGCTAACAAGAGAACTCAAAGTCTCATCCGGCATAAGACAGGGAGATAGCCTCAGCCCATGCCTTTTCAACGTAATAATGGACCAAATAATTGAGAGCGTAAACGAAGTTAATGCATGATTCAAAATGAATAACCGTCGCCTGAGAATCCTTTGCTACGCAGATGACGCTATACTTATAGCTGAAAATGAAGACGATCTACAACGCCTCCTTCATAAATTTAACCTGACGGCACAGAGACTTAACATGCAAATCTCATGCGAGAAAACACAAAGCATGGTAATATCCAAAGACCCAATAAGATGCAAGTTGGTAGTAAATGAGCGCATTATAGAGCAAGTAATGAATTTCAACTACTTGGGCGTAGAAACAACGAGCAGCAGAAACATAACGGACGAGGTAGATAAGCAGATCAAGAAAGCAACTAGAATATCGGGATATTTACGGGACATTATATGGAGAAATAAATATATGAGCATAGAAAGTAAGACGCGAATCTACAAGACCTGTATCAGACCCATACTAACCTATGCCGCAGAAACAAGGGCAGACACAACACAAACAAAGAGAAAAATGAGAACAGCAGAGATGAAGATATTACGAACAATAAAGGGTACCACACTCCACGATAGAATACCCAACACAGATACCTTAAGAGAACTGGGAGTACAAGATGTCGTTAGATGGGTAAGAGCAAGACGCCGACAATGGAGAGACCATGTAGAACGAATGGCTCCAGAACGGATTGCCAAATGGGCCAAAACACAGAAACCAGACACAAGACGCCCAATCGGTAGGCCCCCAAAACGCTAGCTGGACATCGGCGTCACAAGAGGGCAGATGACAGACCTGACAGGACCTCGTCCTACTACAAGAAGAAGAAGAAGAATTATTGTAAGGTAAGATGGGGTAAGTGTGTTTACGGGGTAAGTGTGTAATCCAACGTTATTTCTTGAGTGGGTTTGAAACTGCTTCTGCCATCTATGAATAACTGAAGACACATATATAAATTCTAGAACTAACATATAAGGCAGCAACAGATACCTTCAGTTGAGGTGAAAATTAGTATTTTCTGTTATTATGTTAATGTGGTCAAATCATCTAGTTCGTTGCTCTTTTTTCAATCTATAATCATCGGGACAAGTACATTGATTTTAAGCAGTTTTTTTTTACTAATAAGGTAAGAAATATTGTAGTTTTAACTAGTTAATGTTATTTTCTTTTTATTTAGGTTTTTGATATATATTTTGAGCTACTACACACTTGCCTCCTTAAAATATAATACCAGGGAAGTGTGTATTATTTTGAGAGGGTATGTGTGTATGTAGTACACACTTTCCCCAAGAAAGAATTGTATCCAAGGAATATTTCTCTTTTAGGATTGCGAAAGTGTATCAGTCTATACTTTAACAAATAAAATGGTTAGGAACTACGTCCGAAAAAGCAAAAGGGCTACCTCCTATACAAAAGAAGATTTACAACGGGCTATGGAAGAAGAGAGGTCTGGAAGAATTACAGCATACAAGGCCAGTCAAAGATTTAAAATTCCTATGATGACCGTGAATTATCGTTTAAGAGGCATTCGAGGGGTAAAGAGCAGTAGTCAAGGTAGGAGTACAGCTATTCCTATTTAGGAAGAAAGAGAACTAGCAGAAGGCTTGAAAACTATGGAAAAATGGGGTTGGGGTCTAAGTCGAGGGGAAGTCCTTAAAATTGTTGGCGATTATGTTAAACGAAACAAATTAAAGACTCCTTTTAAAGCAGGATTGCCAGGGGAAGATTGGTTTCTTGGATTTTCGAAACGACATGGTTTGTCCATTAAGAAGCCACAGTCAGTAGAATACGCCCGCAAAAAAAGTTTGGATCCGTTCATTATTAACAAATATTTCGAATTATTGAAGAATATTCTTGATAACTTAGGCTTGCGTGATAAGCCACACCTAATCTGGAACCTTGATGAGTCCGGTTTTCGTATGGATCCATCTAAAACGAAAGTTGTAGGCAAAAGGGGAACAGCAGCTTCTCGTACCACAGCAGGTGCTGGACGAGAAAACATAACGGTTCTAATGGCGAGAAACGCTGCTGGGCATAAGGCACCACCTCTTATCATATTTAAGGGTAAAAATATATGGAATGAATGGGTTGCTCCCGATGGTCAAGGATTCCCAGATACAACCTACGCGGCTACAGCTAACGGTTGGAAGGAGTCAGATATTTTCTTAAAATATTTTGAAAAAAGTTTCCTAAAAGAAATTGGCGATGCTAGACCAGTGCTATTAATTTATGACGGTCATACATCACACGTCGACGAACGCCTTATTGAGTGTGCTTTACAAAATAATGTGACAATATTAAAACTTCCCCCTCATTCTAGTCATTTGCTACAACCGCTCGACCTCAGTGTATTTCGATCCCTTAAATCAAGGTGGGATACCGAAGTTATCGAGTGGCAAAGACATCACCAGGGCCAACGAATTCCTAAGAATCATTTTAGCAAGCTAATAGGAAAGGTTTGGATGGAAACTAACCCCGATATTATAATCAGCGGATTTCGAAAGGGGGGAATATTTCCATATAACTCTGAAGTTATTTCGAAAGAGCACTTTGATCCACTTGCAATGAAACGATGGGAAAAACATCAAAAGGATAACAACAACCGCAATGATATACACGTGAATGACCAAGACCAGGCTGGTCCATCTGTTGATCAACCCAACCAGATTAACAGAGTCATCAATGAAAATGTAAGTGAATGTAGCACTACTACTTTTGAAGAACTTTTGCTGGAAAAAGTGAAGCAGCACGAGAACAACAATCTAAAAAAAAATAACAAAGATTGCAAGCGGTGCGGAAGTTATAACCTCTTCGGAGGTTGTTGAAAGACTACAGGAGAAACAACAAAAAAAAAAACAACCAGCGAAAAAGAATAAACTTCGTGAAAAAATTGTGGAGACAGATTCAGAATTGTCTTCAGATATGTATGAAGAAAGTGATAATGATATTGGCGAAGAATTTCGAGATCAGGAAGAACTGAATGACTTTGTTGAGGATTTGAATAAAGATGCAGGTGTTAATGATTGGGTGTTAATTGCATGTGCAGGGAAAACTACCCGGGAACATTATGTCGGTAAAATATTATCCGTTAACAAAGATGATGACGAGATAGAAGTGAAATTCACACGTAAAGTTCGTTCCATTGATCCTTCAAGATCCATGTGTTTTGTTTGGGCGGATCCAGAAGAATGTTGCGTTGTAGGAATACAAGACATTGTTACGATATTACCTAAACCTGATGTTATTAAACGAGGTCTACATCGTTTCGGGATTTCGTTTAACAATTTCAATATTGATTAATCTTTTGTTTTTAATTTTTTTATTATTATTGTGCTAATTGGGTCAATAATATTTTTTTTCTCGGAATTATTTTAAAGAACGATAAAACATGTTAGTTCATAAAAGTCTGTAGCTCCTTTAGTCTTTAAGTTAAATAAACAATTCAACCGGCAATCGATAGCTACGATTCTATACTTTTACACACTGACCCCAAGATCGCAATAACTGAATTTATACAAGAAATAATAGCCACCTACACACTTACCCCATTCTGCGGGGAAAGTGTGTATTATGAACAGAGTTTTAAAAAAATATTTATATCTCTGCACAAAGTTCTTATAAAACCTTTAAATGAAGAACATCTAAAGCACACACCTATAGTCGTACTTGGAATAAAATTTTAATTTGAAATATCTAATAACTTTTTTTTTACACCCAGCTAAGCTTGAACTTTTGAAATTTTACTACACACCTACCCCACCTTACCTTACTTAACTCTGGGCTCATAAAATTGGCCATAGAGTTTCTCGAAGTTCTCCAATTCGCCATAGCATCTTCTAGCGATACAGGCTTTTTCAAATACATATTATTGCGTATGGTGCCTGAACATCCTGCTATAAAGGTGTTCAAAGCTGTTTTTTCGCAATGGTTTATTTGACTTTTTTAACAATGTCCCCTAAATTCAAATTGTTACTAATTCTTTGGATTGTTTGACTTTTCAGCAATTGAAGTCTATTTCCAAAGGCTATCAGACTCTCATTTTTAAATGGTCGTGTTCTTGTTATTTCCTGTAATATTACAGTCTAAATCACGTCTGTCTGCAAAGCATTGTATCAAAGCTTCTTTTAGATTGAACCAGATATTAAGTTCAATCCTATTTCCTACCATTATTTCTGCTTTATCAATTAATTTTTCTTTCATACATTCCAAGACATGATTATTGATATCTTGATCATTATGGACCGAATACGTCTCTATTAAATTCTCACATCTATTGATAAATTTGTTTAAAGTATTTCTATTACCGTCATATGGTTTTATATTTTCCAGTTTTAGTTTAAATAATTCCCAATTTTGGACTAGCTGTTGCCATTTTTGTATAATCTGAACTATCTATCAGGTTTAAATTACCAAATGTATTTAATAACGTATCAAAATCGTTCATATGATTAAAAAATTAATAAATTATCTTTTCCTTACTCGGACTCGTTAAGGATAGATAATAAAAGGAATAAAAATAAGGAAACTTGGCACTTAAGCTTTCTGAAGTCCTGAAGTTCCTCGTTGAACACGTAGATCTAGTGCTGCTGTACTGAATGTTTTATCGCACTTTGCGTGAAAAATCGCGACCGCACTAATCCGAATGACTGTGCCAATTATAATTTTCGGTTTTCGAAAATTATTTTTTTTTATTTTATAATAATTGAATGAATACAATTAATCACAAAAGCGAACTAACTAATATTCATTGAACGAACTATATATTCAAGAGCGATACATATATTCATAGCCAAGTTTAGATTTTAAAAACTGGTGCCCATCATTATAAAAAAAAACTTGCAGAAATATACCAACAAAGAAGGAAAAGGAGAATTTCACGATTTGGAAATACATGCACTTTGTATATGATGCAAGTTAAGTCAGCAGCCAGCATTTAAACTATTTATATACCATACATAATTATATATATATATATATATATATATATATATATATATATAAATTTATTTTTTCCTCTTTCTAATTTCTTGGGTTCGTAGGTTGTTTGGATACAATAATGAAACTTCGATAAAATATCACATTTTTATGTATAACTTAACGTTTCGCTCCTTCATTGGGAGCATTTTCAAAAGAATAATTAATATTTGATTATTAAAATATCTGTAGAATAGATAAAACATATTAGTAGGAAAACATTATTAAAAACGTAGTATTAGAATCGGTGAATTTACCTCGAAATTTCAATAAAACGATATCATACCACGTAGATTGAAATAAGCTGACAGAAAAACTGAAATACATTTTATCGAAACATAACATCAATATAAGTTATAGATCACACAACACATTATCACCGCTTTTCACTACACTAAAAATTATATAGGAATGACTACGCAATATTTAGAAAACAGAATAAATGGTCACAAATCATCGACTGGTCTACATAAACACGAAAAAAATCATGAATTTGATTTTAAAAAAACAAAAATCTTAGCTCATGACACTAACTATAAAAAATTATTAATCAGAGAAATGATAAATAAAAAGGTAAATTCACTGATTCTAATACTATGTTTTTAAAATATCTACTAATATGTTTTATAAATAATACAAATATTTTAATCATCAAATAATTATTATTTTAAAAATGCTCCAAAATTATAATTTTCGGTTTTCGAAAATTATTTTTAAAAATTTATTTTACAATAATTGAATGAATACAATTAATCTCAAAAGCGAGCTAACTAATATTCATTGAACGAACTATATATTCAAGAGCGATACATATATTCATAGCCAAGTTGTTTACAAATATTTGTATTTATAATAAAATAATTGCTGTTGAAGTGTTTATGATATTTAATACAAAATAATTGCTGTTGAAGTGTTTATGATATTTAATACAATTGCGTTTTATATAAATGTCCTTCTAAAATTTGCTCCATGTAACTCCAAGGAAGGAGCGAAACGTTAAGTTATACATAAAAATGTGATATTTTATCAAAGTTTCATTATTGTATCTGAACAACCTACGAACCCAAGAAATTAGAGGAAATATCTATTATTATTGTTATTATTAATATTTACGTTTCTGCCGGGACTATCTGTAAAGTTCCTCGTTTGCGTAGACATAGGTTCTGGTTTGGGTAGTCTGTTTGCAGGTATTTGGTTTGGCCGGAAAACATTTTTCCTGGTGCCAAACATCTGTACGTTAGTCGGATAGTTTTGTCTTCGTTGTGATATAGGATTTATGTTAATAAGTTGACTAGGAAAGTTGTTATAACTATTATTGTTATTATTATATCTATCGTAATTATTAAAATGGTTTCTGTTATAATTATTATCATAATAATATTGTTGATAATAGAGATTATTATTAGTGTATTGATTATTTCGATTCTTTCTTATTGAATTAATTTTAAAATTATTATTATTATTATGCGACGAAAGACTTATTATTTACCTATCCCGGATACAAAGTATGAAAAGGATTAGGCTCGGTTCACATATTGAACTTGCGCACTGAGTGGCAAGTCTTCAATATTACAGCCTCCTGGATGTCGGAGAAGGTGTTTTTTGATTGGCGATGCTATCGTGCAAGGTCTAGGCAAGACGCCAGTTGCATAATAACTGGGACCATTTCCACATTTTCGCTGTGCCACACACATTTGGCCAGTTTCTCCTTATATTCGTTGAGAACGTTATGAGTGTTCAGTATAGCTATATCGACAAGAAGGACGGAATTGACTCTTCTATTAACCACCACGATGTCACCACCGATAGACAGGTGACGAATAACAGACCTATCATAGTAGTGTCTAAAATTGTCATTTTCCAGCACCATCTGCGACTGGTACTTGTAATACGGTGTATATTTATTGAGAAGACCGAACTTGTTGGCCAGTTTCTGGTGGATGATGTTGCACACTTGGTTATGCCGGTGTAGATAGCTAACGCACTACAAGCAGATGTTATATGCTAGATGGTCTCTGATGTTTGTTGGCACTTTCTGCATGCATTTGTTAGATTGAGTGTTCGGATCCTTAATAATATTTTTCTTGTAGTTATTCGTTGTTGTTGATCCTGGATAGCCATCATGAAGCCTTCAGTCTCTGGAAAGAGATTGCCGCTAGTAAGCCATCTGTTTGAATCTTCTTTATCAACATGCGGTTGATTGAGGTCATGATGATGTCTACCGTGTAGTGCCTTTCGTGACCACTGCTCCAGCTTTTCGGTGTACAATATTATATTTAAGTCAAATTCTGGCGATGCGAGGTTGAGAGGTGGATAATCCTCATCCGCTTTGGATTTAATCCGGTGCAGAGTTGAGACTCTTTCGGGGTAATTTTGTTCTAATAGTGGATAACTTCGGGTGGTGGTTGTTGTTTTTCGTCATCATTATTCGTGTCAACCTCTGAATACCATCTAGCTCTGTTTTCGTCTACTTTAGGATACCAAAAGAGTACGTTAAAACAGGTATGGTATAGGTGTTGATTGCCTGGACTAAGTTGCCTGCATTTAATTCGGATTGCATAAGTGACTTCACTCTTTTGGTGTATTGATGCTGGATTCTAGCTTTTGCCTGCTTGTGGTCCAGCAACTTAGCCTGTTGAAATCCTAGGTATTTGTAGGTTTCTCCATATTTCATCGCCTGTACGATATCTCCGTTGGGAAGTTATGATGAATGATAATGCCTTTCTCGATATGCAGACTCTTGCACTTAGACAGTCCAAACTCCACATGTATATCGGTAGAGAATCGATGTGTTATATCAAGAAGGTGACTGATTTGATGCTTATTTGCTGCGTATAGCTTGATATCGTCAATTTAAAGAAGATAGGAGATGGTACAGTTCGTGTCTCTGTTTGCTTTAATGTTGAATCCGTACTTTGTATCATTGAGCATGGTAGATAGGGGATTCATTGCAAGGCAGAACCATAGAGGACTCAGGGAGTCGCCCTGATATATTCCCCTATATTTCGGGGTATTTCGTCAGTACTGAGGGAATTTGGACCGGTATCAAACGCTTTTCAAAGCAGTGTCTATATTCCGGTGATCTTTCTGTGCTTGCTAAAGTATCACAGAATCCATGATAAGCTGTTATTTGCACCCTTGATGATCTCTTCTGCAACCTTCTGTTCCTCTGCTAAGATGTTATTTTCCTCGACGTGCCTATAAATTCTGTTAGTGATACAAGCTGTAAGTATTTTATGTAAATAGGGTAGGAACGCGATAGGTCTGTACTGAGTGGGATCATCCGCCTGGGAGCTCTTTAGAAGCAAATGAGTGGAACCCAGTGCTAAAAACATTGGAATATCTTCTGGGTTATGTAGGAGGCGAGAAAATTGCTTCGCTAATTCCCTGTGTACGCTCGAGTTACATACGAAGAATTCTTGAAGGACATTCTATAAACAATACAATTGTATCAAATATCATAAACATGTATCATCATTTATTCTATTTTGTATCAAATTTCGTAAACATGTATCAGCATTATTTTACTATAAATAATATTTTTGTAAACAACTTGATGATATTTAATGTTTATAATTAGTTCGATCTTGAGATTAATTGTATTCATTCAAATATTCAAAACAAATTTCGAAAACCGAAATTTATAAGTGGCGCAGTCACTCGAATTAGTGCGGTCGCGAGTTTTACGCAAAGTGCGATAAAGTTCCGGCTAAGTATTTCAGTACCTCAGCACTAGACCTACGTATTCAACGAGGGACAGGACTTCAGATAGCTGTAAGTGCCAAGTTTCCTTATTATTTTTAATCATTTTTATTATCCATCCTTATCAAAACTTTGAACAAGGAAGAGATAATTTAATAACTTTGGATATTAATTTTATGAACGATTTTGATAAATTGGGAATTATTCAAATTAAAGTTAGAAAACATTAAGCCTTATGACGGAAATAAAAATACGTTAAATAAATTTATAAATCGATGCGAAAACCTATTCAGTTTATAACGATCAAGACATTAATAATCATGTATTATAATGTATACAAGAGAAATTAATAGATAAAGCCGAGTTAATGGTAGGAAATAGAATTGAGTTAAATACCTGGTTTAAATTAAAAGAAGCGTTGATTCAGTGTTTTGCAGACAGACTTTAGATTGTATTTTACAGGAATTAACTAGAACGAGACCATTTAAAAATGGAAATCTAATAGCTTTTGGTAACAGATTACAATTATTAAAAATTCAGACTATACAAATAATCAGTAATAATTTAAACTTGGAGAAATTGATAAAAGATGCCAAATTAATCATTGTGAGAAAACAGCCTTGAACTCCTTTATTGCGGGATGTTCAGGTGTTATACGTAACAATATGTATTTAAAAAAGCCTAACTCTCTAAAAGACGCTATGGCTTACGTCGATGAATTTGAAAATTTCGAAAAACTTTATGATCAATTTTATGAACCTAAAGTTAAATATAACAATAATAATAACAATGTCCAAATGAATCAAACAAGAAATAATAGAAATAATCAACATAATAATTACAATTCTTTCTACCGACAACGTTATAATAATAATTATGATAGATATAATAATAATAACAACTATAATAATGAAAGATATAATAATAATAATAATTATTATTATTATTATAATAATAGTTTCCCTAGTCAATCTATAAATATAAATCCCATACCGCAGAGAAAGCAAAATTACCCAACGAATGCGCAAGTATTTGGTCCTGGGAAAAATGTTTTCCGCCCGAACCAAATACCTGTAAATCGATTACCTAGACCAGAACCGATGTCTACGACATCGAGAAATTTTTCTGACAGACCTAGTAGACGTGTAAATAATAATAATTACAATAATAATAATACAAACAATAATAAATATTTCAAAATCACGAAACGAACCAAATTTTACATCCGAAGAATTATATAATAATAATTATAAAAATAGCGAAGAAGAAGAAGAAGAAATAATTGATTTTCAACATTTGTTTGAACGCGACGAAGATAATGATCGAATAGAAAAGTTTCGAAAAGAGCCTCGGAAGAAAAATTAACAGTAATTGAGATAAATATAGCCGCAAATAACCCATTACCGTATATTGAAATCAAAAAACCAAATTTAAAATTATTAATAGACACAGGAAGCAATAAATCAATACTAAAACCCTCAATCGTAGAAAAATATTATCCTCAATGTATATATAATTCAAATGTAGAAATTCGAACATCATTAACTAGTAAAGTAATCCGACATCAGGCAAAAATCAGTGCATTTAAAGAATTTAATTATAATAACACAATAGATTTTATTTTATACGATTTTCATGACTTTTTCGTTGGATAACTTTAATTATTCAAAAGAAAATAAAAAACTAATTAACGAAAATTATAATTGGCACGAAACTTATAATTGGCATAAAAATAAAATAGATAAGTAAATTAATTCGTACTAATCATATGAACGAAGAAGAAAAGAATAATATAATCAATTTATGTAAGAAATTTTCTGATATTTTTCTAAAACCAGGAGATCCACTAACGTTTACATCCAAAATAAAACATTCAATAAAGATAACCGATGAAATTCCAGTACACGTGAAGTCTTATAGATACCCATACATACACAAAGAGGAAGTACAAAAACAAATCAACGAGATGCTAGAAAAAGGAATAATAAGAACTTCCCCTTGGAGTTCACCCATATGGATTGTCAGCAAGAAATTAGATGCATCTGGAAAACAAAAATGGAGACTAGTAATTGATTATAGAAAACTAAATGAAAAAACCATTTCTGATAGATACCCGATCCCTAATATTACTGATATATTAGACAAATTAGGACGAGCGCAATATTTCACAACATTAGATTTAGCTAGTGGTTTTCATCAAATTCAAATGTCGGAAGAATCGATAGAAAAGACAGCGTTTAGTGTAGACAATGGACATTACGAATTTCTTAGAATGCCATTTGGACTAAGGAATTCACCTGCAACATTTCAAAGAGTTATGGACGAAATTTTAGAAGAACTACAAAATAAAATTTGTTTAGTATATATGGATGACATTATAATATTTAGTACAAGTTTACAAGAACATATGCAGAATCTGCAAACAATATTTTATAAACTAAGAGAAGCCCAGTTAAAAATTCAATTGGATAAATGCGAATTTTTATGCAAAGAGGTAGAATTTCTTGGGCATATTGTTACACCAGAAGGCATTAAGCCTAACCCGAAAAAAATTAAAGCCATAAAAATTTTCCCCATACCTTATACTCAAAAACAAATTAAATCATTTCTAGGATTATTAGGGTATTATAGAAAATTTATTAAAAATTTCGCAAAGATTACTAAACCTATGACGACATGCTTAAAGGAAGATAAAAATTCATTAATTGTTTTAATACTTGTAAACAACTTTTAACATCGGAACCTATATTGGCCTACCCAGATTTCAATAAACAATTTGATGCATCAAAATACGCGATAGGAGCAGTATTATTCCAAGAAGGACACCCAATTTCTTATGCTTCAAGGACATTAAACGACGCAGAAACAAATTATTCAACAATAGAAAAAGAACTATTAGCAATAGTATGGGCATGTAAATATTATCCGACCCTATTTATTTGGAAGACAATTCACTATATACACGGATCATAAACCTTTACAATGGCTAATGTCACTTAAAGAACCAAATTCAAGATTGGTTCGATGGAGATTGAAACTAGAAGAATATGATTGTGAAATTAAATATTTAAAAGGAAAATCCAATCTAGCAGCAGACCCATTATCATATTATTTAAATGCATTAGAAACAGAGTCACTAAATGTTAATATTGATGACTTAGATTCAATAATCCAAAGAGAGATTGATAATTTACCAAATGATTTTGAGCCGATAAACGATGATTTATTACCTGATTTATCATATTTAGATGATATAGAAGAAACTATACATAATGAAAATATAAAAAATGACAAAATAAACATTATATCAGATATTCAAATACGACCACCATTAAACAGAGATTCAGATTTAGAAACGATACATTCTTCATTAGAAAATCCAATATTAGAAATTCCATTTTCAAAAAGATCATTGAACACATATAAACATCAAATTTTAATAACAAGTGGTGAAGTAAATAGTATAAGAACTAAAAGAGAAAAACGTTTTGATAATACTCGTATATATGTAATTTTATCTAAAAGAGATTTAGAAAGCAACATAGTTCAGTTTATTAAAGAATATATTGACCCAAAATTACTTTACGATTTATATTTTAGAGAACCTTTAAACCAGAACAATTTATAGCCACGGTACAAAAATATTTCAAAAACGCAGCGTTTAAGTTTATTCATTGTATAATATATATATATATATATATATATATATATATATATATATATATATATATATATATATATATATATATATATATATATATATATCTAAATATTGCGTAGTCATTCCTATATAATTTTTAGGACAATTCAAACATAGTATGGAATATATAATATTTGATTTCTTAGTGTCTTTAGTTTTGTTTTTTAGTGTAGTGAAAAGCGGTGATAATGAGTTGTGTGATCTATGACTTATATTGATGTTATATTTCGATAAAATGTATTTCAATTTTTCTGTCAGCTTATTTCAATCTACGTGGTATGATATCGTTTTATTGAAATTTCGAGGTAAATTTACTGATTCTAATACTACGTTTTTAATAATGTTTTCAAGATATCTACTAATATGTTTTATCTATTCTACAAATATTTTAATAATCAAATATTAATTATTCTTTTGAAAATGCTCCCGGAAGGAGCGAAACGTTAAGTTATACATAAAAATGTGATATTTTATCGAAGTTTCATTATTGTATCCAAACAACCTACGAACCCAAGAAATTAGAAAGAGGAAAAAATAAATTTATATATATATATATATATATATATATATATAATTATGTATGGTATATAAATAGTTTAAATGCTGGCTGCTGACTTAACTTGCATCATATACAAAGTGCATGAATTTCCAAATCGTGAAATTCTCCTTTTCCTTATTTGTTGCTATATTTCTGCAAGTTTTTTTGTATAATGATGACCACCAGTTTTTAAAATCTAATATATCCTTGTAAGACATAATACGATAAGAGGCATATTTTTTCTAAAATTCTGTATCAATCCCTAATATTCCTCAGGAATGTGAAAACCATCACATTTTATGATCAACCTTTTTGAATATCTAAGCAAATATTTCCTGCATCGGTAAAACTGACAGGGCAAATTTTGTATATAATCAAATATGATTGCTAAAATATCCAGGCTCTCTTTAGACAATACCTGTACCTCTTGCAATTTACTATAAAACATTTTTGTCCTTTTCTTATGAATCATCAATTCGGCTGCATAAACTCTTTTAGCATTGTCGTTTAAACTTTTATTTTATAATCTCATATCGAGTCGTTCGCATTCACTCAAACTCAAACGTCCATTTGTGGTCTCCCAAATTTCAAGGGGTAATTTTCATTGATATATTTTAAAACGAATTCATAATTAACAACGTTTGGAAATGAAGAGTGTTTCTTGATGAAAAGTTCAAACAAAATATTCACGTTAAATTTGGAATTTAGATATTTAATATCTTTCTTTCCATAATGAAAAGAATCAATGCAAATTTTGATTTTTAGTCTAGATTCGGCTAAAATTCAGGTAGATCTGTTATTGTGCTTTCCACGCATGTCTAGGCGATTCCCTTTTAATAAGTAGAATATAAAAAACGTACGCGAAAGTGGGATATTACATACAAACTGAGGAATGTTTGTTTACATACCAGCACCCGTTCTTCATTTTTCATGACAAGTAATGAAAATTTGCAGTTTTTGGCTATGTACTGCGTTCATCAACAACTCGTTGGCGATTGTTACAATGGTTATAATTTCCAGATTATCAGATTTTTTTTTCTTCATCGGTAAATTTGCTAAAGGAGGAACATATCTTATGGACGGTACGTTTAAAATATGGTCTGAATTCTGTAGGGATAATACGTGGCGCTGATTGTACTATGGGATTGAGATCTGAAGTTAAACACTTACTGTATAAGAAATTATCAAAGTTGCTTGCATAAGCTAATTACCAATGATATTTTAACAAAACTATAATTATTATATTTGTTGCGGATAGAGTTCAATATTTTATTTCTATGAACGAAAATGTTTTATTTTCAATTATTTTATTATTCTTATTGATATTTTTATATGACTATAACTATTATATTAGTTGCTAATGAAGTTCAATATTTTATTTTTATAAACCGAAATATTTTTTTTATTATTCTATTATTTTTATTGATCTAATTATATCGCTATAATTATTCTATTAGTTACGGATAAAATTCAATATTTTATTTTAATCAACCAAAATGTTTTTTTTTTATACTATTTCATTATTGTTACATGATTCTACTTTTTTTTCATATTAGAATATATGTATTATCTAAACCAAATAAATAGCTAAATAATAAAGTTAATTTAACGAGATTCTGTTTTGTTCATCGTTTCATTATTTTAATACTACTAATTTCATTATCACGGTGCATTATTTAAAACATTACTATACAGTTATTTTCAAATCAGCGCGTAAAATTCAAGCGAATACCCTCTATAATCAGCGCCACCTATTTACCCATCAAAAATCAGCTCATATTTTTTAACCCAGAGACGTTCCTCCTTCTCTACACTCCATATACTGTACACTACACACACATACACAAGCAACATAGCACAATACAGCTATGGTTGTCACGGTGACACATAGAGGCAGCACTTGCTTGCGCGTTGATGTAAATAATTTATTAATTAAATATGAGGACAGGTAAAACATTACAACAGTAAGTGAAATATGAAGTTAGTATATAGTAAAATAAAATAAAGTTTTCTTAAAAAAATATCGAATTCGATACTCAAAAATTAATATGGAATATCGATATTTCAATATAAAAAAATATCGACGATATTTATCGATAAATTTTTGACAAAATATCGATAGTTTGGTATATCGATATTTTGTGCCCTTCCCTAACTCATTTGATACAGTCTGATTTTTTAAACAAAATGACTATAAGAGACGGAAACGTCAAATTTTGGACTTCTGTTCTTATTCTCACCGATTCATTTACGCTCTTGGGTCACAGTTTTCCAAAAGTTATGGATAACTTGATTACTGAAACGTGCATCAGAGAGTGAGTATTATGTTTTGGTATAGGGGTAGTTTCTAATTTAGAAAATAAATGAAATGTAGCATTACTATTATTTTATTTCACAAAAGCTTTTAAATAAATATAAAAGTACTTATTTCCAAATTTGAGTGTTTCAACCCTTTTACTGCAATAATATTATTTATACAACACCCATTACTTTCACACATTTTCAATCATTGTAATAAATGGATTGTACAATAACAGATAAATTATGTGTAATGATCTGAATAATAAAGAACTATTTATAATCAATTTTATTTTGAAATTCTTCAAAGAAACTTTCAATTTGTTAGCATTAGTAATGCTCCCTGCAACCTTTTATTTCAGGTGAATTAATAAAAAAACGTATATAATATTGAGTGGTGGTTATCACAAAAGCATTAACCAACAATCAGAAATCTGAGTGTTACTGGTTTATGGACATATCTCTGTAAAAGAAATTTGGATTTTTTCATTCAAATTTTAGGAACAGACTAGGTATAGAAAGAGGATAGGTTTTTTTTAATTTTGGAATCAAAATGAAGAAACTTAAAATTTATCTAACTGCTAACTGCTTTTTCTAAGAATATTTTTGTTATGTTAATCTTGCTCTATATTAGGAAACAACTTTTGGTTTATTCAGGTAGGAGAATCTGTTGTACCTCAAACATCATTGTACATCGAACATACTTTTAAAACTTCGCGGTACTTTTAACTCAACTGTGTTGTTTGCCTTCGTCGACTGACAATGTAAACACGATTCTGGTCATCCGATGGCAAAAATAGAGTTGTAAAGTGGTTTATCATTTTTGTGTAAAACGTAAGTTGTTTTTCAAATTTTTTGTCATTTTGTATTTAATTGATGGGGATCTCACTCAAGTATTTTTCCCAGTTACTTAGTCTTTTTTTTTTGAATTTTTAACCTATATACTTATAACTGCAAACATTCTATGATTATTTTTTTAACTTCTTGTGTCCAACGTACAAGATCATATCCGTGAAATAGGTTCGATGTACATCATATTTTATAAAATATGTCTTGTGTCCTTTAATTCATAAAATGTAATACAGTAATTCTAGTTCGGCGATAAGTTCACAATAAAATATGACCCGAAGCCAAACAGGAATTAAGATCAACCTGACCCGGAAAGAAAGAAGACTTTCATTTTACAGTGCTGAAAACTGGATTAGCAAGAAGCACAATTTCGGACATACATGCAAACCTTTTACCAAGAAGGTAAAGAAGACTACAGCCTTGTACATGAAAACTGCAGCACAAAGAAAATTTTCAACCGGGAAGAAGAAAATATGCTTGTGAAATATATACAAGAAGTCGCAACTTTACAATATGGTTTAACATAACGAAAAGTTCGAGAACTAGCATATCAATTTGATACTTCAAATAATAAAAAGTATCCTATGCTATGGGTTCGGGAAAGAATGGCAGGAGAATTTTCATACGCCAAATCATCAAATGATTCGCCGTGTATCATGTTGATAGGTAATGGTCACATTTCACCTACACACAAAATGTAGCCGTTAGGCAGGACCGCATTTGGTGCTTAAAACTTATTTTAACACGGGAATGAACGAACACATTATTTCACCAGGAAATATTGTCAAACCAGTATCAATATACGACATTGCACAACATATAGGAAAAGCTTTTCCTTTAGCTTTTACACTAAAGTCACAGGATTTGTCCCTCTCGATGAAAATATTTTTTAATATTTTGAATTTTCCCCAACCAATTTAACTGTTCTTCCTGATCCAGCTGCGGCCGTTGACAATGTTGTGGAATCGAGTCCTCAGTTGCTAAATAGTTAGACGGGGAGCCGGTAACATTGAAAGTGAAATAGAACGTAAGTATAGGAATAAATTAAGCTCGGTATGCGTGGATTCCCATTGCCGAAACGATGTGAAAAAAAATTATTAAAAAAATGGAAAAATGTTTTACCGTCAATTTGGATATTAATTTTTTTTATGTATTCGACAGTAAGTTTACATATTAGCTTTTAGAAAAAAATCACTCAAACCACTTTTTCTTGCCGGAAGGGTCTGGCATACCTATTTGAAGTGTGTGATGAGGGCTAAAATTTCTCCATCATGCCGGAAACTTTTTTTTATTTTATTCAATTTTATGTAATTTTTAAAAATAGCTTGGTATGCGCGCTCAAAAACTGCCGGAAAAAACCCGCATACCATCTTGAAGTGCATAAACTATATTAGCATCTACTCCAAAATGTACGATGTTCAATACATTTATTTTGGAGTAAACGCTTTTTGTCAAATTACCGTTTTTACATCATTATTATGATCTCGTATATTACATCAATAATAATTATGTTTCTTGTAAAATTATTCTTGTTGATGAATGTTTTTTTACATACATAATATAGTTTAGTACAGGAGAATAGACTTATAGCCTAGGGAAGTGAATAAATAATCGATTTTTGTTTTAATCGATTATTTCTATCTTAGTATCGATTTTTTGTAATCGATTTTATTAATTGTAAAAATCGATTTTTAATGAATCGATTACATGAATTACGCATTTCAAATCGATTTTTGTAAGTAATGCCATGAATGAAAAAATGAGTAAGTAAGTTTATTAAATGTAAACACGTCGATAAAAAATCAGCGCCATCTTTATGTACAAATACATAATAAGTTGTGATCTTTTGTATCTTTTTTTTGAAGTTTTGAAGTGACAAAATATTGTTGTTAACCATAAAAATGTCTTCCATTGGTAAAACACCCAGAAGCTGCTGGCGAAAATATTTTATAATGAAGAAAGATAATACTACCGCAAAATGTAAATACTGTCCAAAAGAGTTGAAAACATGTAGTAATACTACAAATTTGAAACAGCACATGGAAAAAAAACATTCTGACATCTTAAAAGCTGACGAGGTAACACTAATCATTTGATGCAGTACTTATTATTGATTATGATTTTTATGACAGCATTATTCTAACATTTAAATAAAGAGCAACATTTTATATGCTTCAATTTCAAACCCATAAACCAACTGACATTAAAATTATATATTTCATTGCTCATTCTAGTGTACTTTATTATTTTGGAGGTTAATAACGTTTTCGTGTTAATTTGATTTCGATTTTATTTTTATCGCTGCAGAGTTGATATTCAAGATGCTGCCAAGTTGGGACATAATAATTCATTGGTTCAATCTTCAACAACAGAAAGTGATGAGGCTTCATCTTCGACACCAAAACGAGCTAGATCAGATATCGGAGCGGCTTTTTCAAAAATATCAGCATATGCTAAAGATGGTGATAAAAACAAACAAATAACTCAGAGCATTGCGGAAATGATATGCCGGGACAGTCTTCCTTACAGTATGGTAGAAGAACAGGTTTTAAAAATGTAATGAAGACTGTGGCTCCTTTATACAAGGTTCCATGCCGTAAAACTATCACAAATCTCATTGACACTAAATATGAAGAAAAAAAAATCATAATCAAAGAAAAATTACGGTCTGTTAAAAACGTGTGTCTCACATTAGACGAATGGAAGGATATGCAATTAAGAAGTTTCTTAGGTGTGTCTGTACATTTTATAGAGAACTATAAAATGAAAACAATAAATATTGCGTGTGAGCCACTGCATGATTATCATACAGGGGAATACTTGTCGGAGGTAATTCTTAAAGTTTGTGAAAATTGGGGATTATCTCATGAAAAAATTGTGAGTGTTACTACAGATAATGGTAGTAACATAGCTAAAGCTATTGAAATTACTTTTGGACGAGCAAAACATGTTCGATGCTTAGCACATACATTAAATCTAGTAGTCGAAAATGCTGTTAATTCTTCGGAGGTTAAACTTTTTTTGGATAAAGTCCGAAAGATCGTAACTTGGTTCCACCAAAGTGGTGTAGGTGCTGAAGAGTTGCGACAGATACAAATGCAGCAAGGTGTTCCCGAAGGAAAATTAAAGCATTTAATCGGAGACGTATCTACAAGATGGAATTCACAATTATTTATGATTGAACGTTTTGTGTCAATGAACAGTACAATTGGATCTATTTTGATAAATCATCCGAATGCACCCTAAATGCTTCAAGCAAATGAAATTGTTGTCTTGAAAGAAATTGGAAAAGTTTTAAAGCCTTTTCACAATGTTACTGAAGAAATGAGCGCTGAGAAATATGTGACAGCTAGCAAAGCTATACCTATAATCAAGTGTTTAAGAGCATTGTTAGACGCAATACCGACAACCAGTGATTTAGCAAACCAATTAAAATATTCACTACAGACTGAATTAAATAAAAGATTTGAAAACATCCAAAAAGTTCACCTTTTCTCGGTCGCAACGTTTTTGGATCCTCGATTTAAAAAAATTCATTTAGATGAGGAATTGTCTTTGTCAAAAACAATTAATTATACCAACCGATGTTTGAGTATAAATACTAGAACCGATGATACTCTAGCAGTGATCCATTCTGAATCTTCTGCTTCATCAGAAGTGGTCGACGACGGACAAGATATATGGCAGGTACACCATGAAAAAATAATGGCTGCTAATACGTCCATGAGCAAAAATACAGAATTAGATTTATATATTGCGGCACCATTATCAAATCTTAAAGTTGACCCTCTCGATGAAGCTCTGAGGGAAATTTTCCAAAGTTAACTGAATTAGCTCTGAAACACCTCTCAGTTATGGCCACTTCTGCACCAGCCGAAAGCAGGAAATATTGTCAGGAAAACTCAAAACCGTATTTTAGGAAAGCGATTACCAAAATTATTATTTTTAAACTCTTTGACTGAAGATTTATGGCAATAATTTTTTTAAGTTTATTGATATAATTTGATTTAAAGTATAGAGTATTCTTTTTTAATGTTTATATCTAATAATTATCATTTTATTAATTACTTAAACTAATCGGTTTATTTTACTTTGATTCTAGTCAAATGTTCAGTGATACAAAACATTTGTGCCAATTATTTATTTTAGTTTTTTTTTTAATATTTAAACTCAAAGCTTGAAGAAAACTTTGTTTTCTTTTCTAAGTTTGATACTCAACAATTAGCATTATATTTACTACTTGAACTAATCGGTTAACTGTACTTTGATTCTAGTCAAATGTTAAGTGATACTAAACATTTGTGGTAATTATTTATTTTAGTTTTTTTTTTATTTTTAAACTCAAAGTTTAAGAAAAAAATTATTGTTTTTTAGTTTTAAAATATACTGAACATTTGTTATGTTAATAATTCTTTTTACTATTTAAACATAAGGTTTAAAGGGTGATTTGTTTTGTAATTGAATTTTGTCATTTGAAACAAAACGATTGCCATTTTATTCATTATTTATCTTCTTCAGTTTATTTTATTTTTTTAAGTCAAATTCTGAACGATACTGATAAATAATAAATCAAATTATTTTTTTATCGTCTAAACTTGAATTATAGAAAGTGATTCGTTTTGTATTTTATTAATGTTGTGACCAAACAATTGTCATTATATTATCTGTACTGCAATAAAATATTCAAGAGTACTGAAAATTTGTATATGAATCATTCGAATCTGTATTTATAATCTAAAATTCATTCTTTTGGTTAATTTATTATACTTGTAATTAATAATAATTATCTAAAATGATTTTTTTTAAATTAATCGCTCATAACTTTCACTAATATATCGAATAAGCGTTTTTCGTACAAAAAAAATCGAATTATCTACAAAAATCGATTATTTCCTCGAAATTCGATTTTTTTCAAATCGATTTATTTTCAAACAAAAAGAATCGATTATTAAATAATCGATTTTTTCAACCCTAGGTCACATCCCTAATATAGCCTTCATGGTTTCTAAATTTATTACTTTTCTCTAGTTCAGGTAAGGTTGACACTAGGTATTTTAGAAGGAACAAGCTATTCTGTCCCTCCAGTTTGCTTCACCTTCAAGTGTCGAATGTTTTGTCATTTCGTGTTCTATTTTGGATAGAAGTGTTGCATCTTTATATTTTTGAATATTATCAACTCATATTTGTTTTTTGGTACTGTGTCGTAGTGACAATTAATTCAGTGTGTTGTAGTTTTTGGTGAAACATTTATATATTTGTGTCAAATTTTACTATTTTCTTATTGTAATTGCAAAATTAAATGTTTTATTTGCAAGACATCTACTAAGGAGATTACTCCGTTCTCTTCGAAAGAAGAATCTTTCAAAAAATGTCAAAGTGTGCTACGCTTCAGACGAATGAAAAACTTAAAATATGCGGATTTAAGTTTAAATTTTATTGATTTGAATAATAACGGCTATCATCTCTCGTGCTACAGGAAATTTACACTTATACCAGTTAATTATAGAGAAGAATATGCCTTGAGGATACAAGCTGTAAGTAGAAAATATTTTTTATATTTTAATTGATGTTCAATGTTCAATAATAGTACATGTATAACTGAATTAAAATTTTTTTAAAATGAATTCTTGTCAACAACTAATGTATTTTAGAGAGTTTATTATATCTGAATTTTCAAAAAAAGCTAGCATCGCGATTCTTACTCAGGTAACTGAATTCCTATCTTTCTCAAAATTGCTCCTGTAGAGAATTTTCAAGTCAGGCAGAATACGACATTCCTTTGTACCTTTACTTAACAATAGGGCTAAGAGGGTCGTCTCGACCAGGCCGTGACGTGAAACATGCCTGGAAAGAGTCCTTTTTTACGGTACCTACAAAAACAATTGTTTAAAAGAAGCATGAGGACTAACTCTGAAATCTAAAAGTGACTATTTACCTTCAGTTTCCGCATATTTAAAGCAACGAACATTTGAATTATATAAAATGTCGTTTCTAAACTTGTTTCCCAGGATCAAATAGTATTTTTGAAAAAATTTATCTTACAATAATTATTAAACAGTTTATTTTTAAAAGAAATATCAATTTTTTGAAAAAAAAATATTTAAAACTCTTTACATGTACAGCTAGAAATTTTTCGTATAGGAATATTAATAGATATTGAAATAAAAAAGATTGTAGAAACAAAAGAAAACCAGAACACTTCATAGAATGATTATATTCAGCATACTATATAAAATACGCATTTTTTCATACATTACAGAGTGAAAATCTTGCTCCGGTAACTGATTTGCTGAAGATATTGCAGGTGATAACGACGGCGACTCTTCTAATTTAGAACGAGAAGGGGTTCGTGATAAGGTTAGAAAATTTTTTATAAGCGTTTCACAAATAATGACGCGTTTGAAATAATTTCAATAATTATTCTCTCTGATTTTAATACTCTCTACATCATAAAAAAACGTAATTTCATATAAAAATATATAATTCTATATGATTATTTATAGAATCAACCGAGTACTCCACATGATGATCCTTCAGCAGAACCAATGGAAGTTTCAGATGATCAAGAGGAAAACAATATAATTGATCAGAGCAGTGATAATACAATCAAGAAAACTTGTATTGAGCAGAGAATATGTGAATCATCATGTATCTACTATCACAGCGCATGTGGTCATAGTTTCGAAATGAAATATAAAAGAGCAATAGCAGAACAAAATGAAGAAGATTCTGAATCTCAATTGTGGTCTGAAAAACGTTAAATTCATCATCAAGCATTCCAGATATTAGAAGAGTTTTTAAACGAGGAAATTTTAGAAAAACAGAACATCTTCTTATATGCTAATGTCTTCAAGCGGTATAAAGCTTTATTAAATGAATTAGCTGCAGAACGTGAAATAATTTGTAATTTTGAGAATTATCGAATGGAGCATTTGCAAGCTAAAATTTTACATAAATATGATGATGTTTTAGCTATTGAAACAACCAAGGAGCATAGCTACAGAAAAATTATTTATAAAAAAAACATGAGATTGGATCATGACTTGGCAGAAAAATTAATTTCTACATCATCAGAAAAATATAAACTACTATATTGCTTACTCTCTTCGTCATGATATATTAAACGTAAAGACCAAAAAACCACGAAAAATAGATTCGGCATATATCACAAAAGGAGATTGTGATATTCCAGATTCATTGCAGTCCTTCATTTATCATTTAATAAAAGGTCCACATTTACGCAGAAAACTATCGGATGAAGATACCACAAGAATAGAATCAATATGCGGTGATTTGATTTATATAGTGAATAAAGGAAGAATAAAGCCCGCAAAGCATATAATGTAAGGATCATCATTAAAATCATTAATTGGAAGTAAAAAAATTTTGACTATTCTAAATAAATACGGTCATATTCTGTAGCTGAGGAACTAGAAACAGAAATGACATATACTGCATATGAAGAAAATAGTATAATTCCAGCAGGCATCATCAGAGATAAAGATTATGTACCCACGTTGCATTCGACAATTATGATCGTTTTGTCGAGACAATAAATGGCAAAGAAACTCTTCATGATACTGTTGGCATTATCTATCAATTCAAAGCTGACCATCATGAAGAAACAATTGATAATGATGAATCACCAGACAATAGTACATCCGTATCAAGATCAAATAAAAGACGTAAATTTGATGATATAGCTACATATCCAAAAACACCGAGAGATGCTATATGTCTCCATCCGTACGAATATTTAGAAAATATTTCAGCAGAAAATTATATTTTTGAACAGGATGCAATTCTTAGAGACATTATTTGGGCAATTGTACCACAAACTCCAATGTGGGTTGGTTTCAATAGTCAAATACAGTTCTGCAAACTTTGAAAAATACACAAGAAATTGCCAAGCAGTGTGAACAAGAAAACATAATAGTTACGTATGATTTAGCCATTGCAAGGATGGCAATGAAAATTCAAATCACCGAAAGTCCCACTTATGAAAACATTTTCATCAACATGGGGGCTTTTCACATACAAATGGCATTTTTTAAGGTTCTTGGTAAATACATCGATTCTTGTGGTATTGAGGTTGTACTTGGAGAATGTGAAATTCTTGCTTCTGGTTCAGCAAACGGATTTATAAATGCCAAACACATCAATCGATGTAAAAGAATTCATCCCATTATTGCTGGTGTAATCCAATCATTACATTTTGAGCAATTTATAAATGAAAATGAAGATTTACTGGATGATTTATTTGTTCCCGATTTAATAAACATTCAAATGGCTCCGACAGAATTGAACACCGATATAATCTTACCCATTGCATTAAAAGAATTACTAGGGAAATATCAAATCTTTATTAAATGAACGTTAGAAGGTAAACATGGAAAAACTGCTCAATTTTATCTACAGAATTCATGAATATATATTTTCGATTTTCGAGAACTATTCGGACTAGCAATTTTGATCTTTATATCGAGTCTCTTTCTGAAATGGCTGACTTATTCTTCATTTTTAATCAGCAAAACTATGCTAGATGGATCCTCATGTACCATAAAAATTTAATAGATATGAGAGATAACAACTATCCGCTATTTCAACATTTTTTACGAGGTGCTTTTGGGATCAAACGAACAAATAAAAATATAGCCAGAGTTCCTATTGATCTCACATTAGGACAAACTGTTAATGCAGATGCAGCCAACACATTGACTGGAATTACTCATTTTAAAAATTCTATCTCGGCCAGATAGCGTTGGGACTTCAGTCACACATTAAGAACAAAAATAATTACCAAGCTTTTAGAGTCTATACAGTATATAGAACCAGACGACATTAATCGTGAACTGGAGCAAAATAGAATAATCAAGGATCACAAGGCGTTCACTGATTTATCAGATAGTATCGAAAAATGTATAAATCCTTTCAGCTCAGAAATAGATCGAGATAATTTATTTAATATAGCAACGGGTAAAGCAGTATCCAATGAAACCAGTAAATTTTTGTTAAATGCTAAAGTAAAAGGTATGCAACAAAAACGCAATTTTATAGAAGAATGTGCAGTTGACGAGAATAGATTTGGAAGACCTATTAAAAAAAAAATATTAAATTTTGCAAGTGAATTTTGTAAAAATCCTAGCAAGAAGTGGGAAACAGAGTACGAACCGAACAGAAAGAGATATTTTTGGACGATTGTTGGCAATTTCACTGAAGAAGAAAATAGATATGGAAACGTGATTTAAATATCCATTGTCTCCATCACCACCAGCATTGACTTATACGACAGGAGAAATATTTAAGACCGATAAATCTGCATTGGCGAAAAAATTGACTTCTTCAATAAAATCCTCAATACCAGATCACGTAGACATTGAGATTATTGATGATTTCTATTTATTACACAATTTAGGACCATATATGTCTCAAGCATTTGGTAAGATAGCAGAATAAATACTCAAAAAAATATGTAATACCACAGCGTCAGAAATACATCTAATTTTTGATAGATATTTTTCACCCTCGATTAAAGATTCAGAAAGATTAACACGAAAAGAAAATGACATACCATTTGCAATCGCAGGACCTCTACAGAGTAGACCAACTGATATCAATAAAAGTTTAAGTAACCCTAAATTTAAAGAATCAATAATACAATTTTTACATAAGCATTGGACAGAGGATTCATTTAGCTCCATTCTCAATGAAAAAAAAATTTTTATAACAGTTGAAGACCAATGCTTCGTTTAATCAATGGAGCTGTATCGCGGACATTAAACGAGGATTATACATGTTATCACGAAGAAGCTGATACAAGAATTTTCTTACACTTGAAAAAATGTTTACCTCACCTCTCATTAAATCTGTAGATTCTGACGTGTTAAGCATTTGTCTCGGAAATTTCACAAATTCGAAAACCAAAAAATATGGATAACAAATAAATTAGGTAAAGAAATTAATTATATAAGTTGTACAGATCTTGCACGAGAATTAGGTCCATCCCTTTGTCGAGCTCTTCCGGGCTTCCATGCCTTCACAGGTTCTGATTATACAGCAGCTTTTGTTCGGAAAGGAAAAATCAAACATTTTAATGCAAAATGAAGAGTACCAAAATATGTTTGAACATTTGACGGATCCGGAAGACATCAATGACGGAGAGAAACCAGATCTTATCCAAAGATAATGTTGATAGTGCAAGATTTGACTTATTCTTGAAATTTTTTGCAACCACCAGTGACAAACAAGAATTTTACAAAGGTCTTATAAATTTCAATTCTAGCAATATTCCTCCATGCTGGAAAACTCTGTCACAAAAAGTTTTACGCACCATGTTTATAAATGCAATGTGGCAAAATGACACTGAGCCAATTTGTATTTTATTCGAACCAACAGAATGTGGATGGCAACTAAATCAAGAAAATAAGATGGAACTATTGTGGTATGAAGGCCCAGCACGACCTTCAAAAGTTGAAGAAATTCTAAGTAGCCAATTAAATGAAGAAGGAAGTGAAGAATCAGAAAATTAAAACCGTTATGATATAGATGAAATTGATTTCGATGATATACTTAGTTTGAGAATAAACTCCTGTCAATTATTTCAATATTATTTTATTGTTTCAGTTATCTAAAATAAAAATTCTCCTATTATTCCATAAGTCATATTAATCCTCATATTCTTTTAAATCTAAGCAGAAAAAAAGACATCTTATTTGACAAAAAGCATTTACTCCAAAATAAATGTATTGAACATCGTACATTTTGGAGTAGATGCTATTATAGTTTATGCACTTGAAGATGGTATGCGGGTTTTTTCCGGCAGTTTTTGAGCGCGCATACCAAGCTATTTTTAAAAATTACATAAAAATGAATAAAATAAAAAAAAAATTTCCGGCATGATGGAGAAATTTTAGCCCTCATCACACACTTCAAATAGGTATGCCAGACCCTTCCGGCAAGAAAAAGTGGTTTGCGTGTTTTTTACCTAAAAGCTAATAAAATTTACTGTCGAATACATAAAAAAAAATTAATATCCAAATTGCCGGTAAAACATTTTTCCATTTTTTTAATAATTTTTTTTCACATCGTTTCGGCAATGGGAATCCACGCATACCGAGCTTAATGTATTCCTATACTTACGTTCTATTTATTTAAATAAAAATTTTTTGGTGACGCTATGACGGGACTTTCAGTATTACCGGCTCCTGGACTAAGTGTTCCGTCAACTTCGAAGGACTTCACCCCCACCGAATCGGACGCAAATAATGTAAATATCCAGGCTCAACCTTTGCCTTCAACGTCAAGGATTTTTAAGAGCCTTCCCATTATTAGGCCACATCCAAAAGCTGCCTCACAAAAAATATTCGGAAGGGGCGACCATATTGACTGATACAACAGAGAAACAACTTATCGAAAAAAAAAGCAAGTAAAAGCATGTAAAGCATTACCTTATACCAAAAAACCTGGATGTAACTCTAACAAAATTGCTAACGTGAAGCGAAAAGTTCTAGCAGATTCTGATTCTTCATCAGAAACTTTCAAATTACAAGATATTTATCTACGAGATTCTGAGTCTTACAGCTCTCTATATTTTGCTGAAATGGAGTTGAAATTTATAGGTTAGATGAGGTTAGTTGGTTGTTAATGGCGTTAAATTTTCATAGAATTTGTTATTTCAAAATCTAAATATATGCATATTTACACTAAGGTTATTAAAATCAATTTTCTTATAAATGCATTGATCATTTTAGGCAATATATGAAGTTTCTAAAAATAAACTTTTTTGTAGTTTATTTTCAGTTGTCAAAACTTTGGCAGATTCATAATTCATAGTGTCCTTCACTTATAACGACCTAACATATAAAATTTATTGTTATTTATATTCTAGCCAATGAATATTCAACTACATTGACCTAGCCTAATGAAATTTAATGTTATCCATAAATTTACCAATTAACATTGAACATCATTCACTAAAACTTATCCTTATCTAACCTATAAAAATTCAACGTTATTCAAAATCTAACCAATCAAAAATTAATAAAAATTCCTATAGTGACCAGAATAAATATTTCAATTAATCAATATTTCTATCAACGTCAATCTGAATTTTGAATTCTATGAGTTTAAAAATTTTTACAAGCTTTAATAATATCGAAATCACCGGAAATCTTAATAAACTATTGTAAGAAAATTTTATTATTGTTATACATTTATGCATATAACATATATTGTTTTGACCATAATTTCAGTCCCAGATGATGAATACATAAGTATTCGAAAGCTCGGAAAATATATTGAAGTTAGTCCACATTGGTGTTTCCTTGCCACGTTCCCAATAAAAAACTACTTCGACTTTTCTTTAAGTCTTTATCAAAATATGATATTGACTTTGACAATTTGCTTATTTATATTGATCTATAGATCACCTTCATCATGAATATCAAAATAAGGATAAAATCAACTTATTATTTTCTTTCAATGCAGTTTTTGCTTTTTGGATAGCTAAGCATCAAAATTCAGGATCTGATAGTTGGATAGATCTATCAGCCAAACTTATTTTCACTGATCTTTTTTGTGACATAGGATGACACGAATGGAAGTTAAAATATTTTGAGGACCAAGTTGGTTTCGTATACCATTCTGTTCTTATGTTATTGTTAATTTTATATAATGTGACATCAAGAAAATTGATTCTATTATTTTGCTCAACCTCAACCTCCAAGTTTTTCATGATAAGAATTGAAGGAAACGGTTCTAAGCAAACTTAATATAAATATTCTATTCTTTTTCCAATATGTAGATGATTGCATTACTGCTGTACCAAAGAAGCAAATGAAAAATTCAATTCTTATCATGAAAAACTTCAATTCACAATCGAGGTTGAGCAAAATGATAGAATCAATTTTCAAAAAAAAAACAGTGATAATAAGTTTGGCTAATACATCTATCCAACTATCAGATCCTGAATGTAGATGCTTAGCTACTCAAAAAGCAAAAACTGCATTGAAAGAAAATAATTATCAGGAAAAAATGATAAATAACATATTCAAGAAAAGGATAAACAGATACTACAATCAATTTAAAAACAAAACTGAAACGAAACACTAAAAAAATAAAACATTTTTCCTTACCATATGTACAAGGACTTTCCCAACAATTATGGAATTATTTCAATAAATATGATATTAGTATCATTAGGACATAATACATTATCCTAATATTTCACTAAATTAAAATCTAAAATACCAAAAAACAAAAGAAGTAATATTATATATCAAATGCACTGTACTAATTGTGACGCTGACTACATAGGGCAAACATCTCAGTATTTAGAAAATAGAGGTCATCAATACGATAAAAAAATAGAACTGCATTAACGAACCATGAAATATCAAAAAAACATAAATTCAATTATAAAGATTCAAAAATTCTTGAAATGGAATCTAATACACGAAAAAGAGAATTTTTAGAAATGGTTCACATTCATAAGAACGAAAAAGCTATAAATGATAAAAAAGATCTAAATAATTTAAGTAAAATTTATAGCTCTATTTTGTTAATATATATATATATATATATATATATAAGGTATATATTGTTATGGTATGAATATATCCAAAATAAATTATTAAATAATAATAAGATATAAATAAAGCAATAAATTCAGTTCTGTTATTCGGTTACTTAGAGCAGTTTATCACAATAAAATAAATAACATTCTTTATATTAAGTTTTGGCCAACACTATATTCTAAATTATTATTTAATTTTGACAAATCCTGTATAATCAAAGAATTTAATCCATAAATTGACAGATAAAAACACGAGCACCAACTTCAAAAATTTGTGTGACATACCAACATAAATTTTAAGGTTATAAATGATAAAATATAAAAATTTTGACAACTGCAATGATAAAATTAATAACATAGGAATGAAATAAATACAACAAAGAAATTATAGAATAATATTATTTGAATAAAGTCACAATAATTTAAAAATTTAGAAATGACAATTTAGTAACTAACTTTTAAAATAAATATCATTGGTTAAAAAAAATAAAAAAAAGAAGGAAGAAGAGAATCAACAAGGGGAATAAAAAAATTTTTTTTTGGCAAGAAAGAAAAAGAGTAAAATAATTTTAATTGAAATTTAAAAAATTAAAATCTTGATAAAAAAGGCATAAAATATTCAAAGGATTGATAATTAATAATTGTATAAGTGTAGTAATAAGAAATTAGTGAAAACAATTAAGTAAAGTGAAATAAGTGAGAATACTCACAAAGGGACAATTTCCAAGATAAAGAAGTTGTGAAAAGGAAAAGAACAGGAGTGGAACTACAGCGGAGTATCTGTTTATTCTGCAAGGCCGTAACAATTTCCAATTTAAAAAAAAAATTAAAAATACAACATAACAAACACTTAAGGTACTGTTTCTATTAAGTTTAAGTATTTCTTTTAGTTTGTAAAATAAAATAATTGTAATAGCTAGTTAAGAAATTGTATATTTTGAATATTTTATTCATTATAAAGAACAGACCCGGTCTTAAAACTATTATCATCTGACCTTATAACCATAACAATTTATCGCAATAAATTTTTTTAATTTGACCTCACAATATAATACCCTGAGAATAAAAAAATAATAATAACATAATAGAATAAAGAAATTCAAATAATTATTAATGGCGCCCAAATTAAAATCTGATTTTATTTAAAAAAAAAAAAAAATTTATAAAAATAAACATTACACATTATCATACCATAACAATATATATAAGGTATATATTGTAATTGTAAAGAAACCTTTGCCAGCTATATTATGAGTAGTTTTTTAGTTTTTTATTGGGAACATGGCAAGAAAACACCAAAGTGGTATTCATCGACTGGGAAATAATTAATTAAGATTTCTGGTGATTTTTGATATTATTAAAGCATGAACATTTTTAAATTTATTTCTATATGAAAACGCTCCATAACCCTCAGTGAACACAAAGATATACATTTTTGAATTTATTGGTTACATAAATATTAATGAATGAATGATTATGAGTCAAAAGTTATTATTTGTTCACCATAGTCATTGATTGTTAATTCATACTTTATAAATAAGATTTAAACAAATACAATATTATTTGTAATATTTACACTTACATGTCATTTAACCCTAGAATACGATCATACCTTAAAATTATGTATTTGTTCAAAAACTCTTCTCTAGATATTCCCCTCATTGTTACTCCCACTCCAGTCGCTAGCAGTGTTTTTCTCACAATTTATTACAGATTTTCGCCCTAGATTAGTAGTTTTTCAAATTATAGTGTTCTGCTCTTACTATAATCTAAATGTCACGTCAAATTTACGTATCGAAGTATTTAATGAAAATTTTAAAACTTAGTTTGGCGTATTGATAGCATTACACAATCATTTTTAATCATGAAAATGAGTATAAAAAGACAAACTCTTGTATGAATGCGGCGTTAGTGAAGTGGAAGATAATAATTGATTCAAAGAAAAATTTACAGGTAGATGATAGTTTATGCGACCCAGATCATTTGCCAGAACAGGATCTAGAAGAAACACTAGAAACGTACTTGTAGAATCTGAAAAATTCAATAAACCTGCACTAGCTTAAAAGGGGGATTGCTGCTTCTAAGGATCCAGTTGAATGTGCAGGAAAATATAACACTTTACATACCTATTCATATTTCTAGAGTCTCAAGGAAACTCTTAGGCTACCCAAAGAATTTCTGATACCTAATAAATGCCCAGACAAACATCTGATAATTCTGGCAATTCCTTAGAATGTAATGATCAAATTTTCAAGAAGCACGGTCCTGTCGCTGAAGAATAAGCTCCACAACCCACCAGCAATGATAGAAAAAACGTCAGACAGGAACATCATTGATTTCATACATTTCGAATAGCACATTGGTCTCCTACTAAGCCAAAACTAATAAAATAGTTACTCTATTATCTACAATGCACACATCATCTGGAACTACTAATAAATATACAAAAGAAACAGAAAGTATTTACAGATATAATGAAACTATGGAAGCAGTAGACACTTTTGACCAGATGTGATCAAATCAAAAAATGAAAAGGTGAGTTTAAAAAAATATTTGTCTCTGCTAATCTGTTTCTTTTTAAATAAAAACTATGATAGCTTTGATTATAACTAATTTTCATTTTTGATCTTGATCTTAAAAATCTTGTTCATACATAATATGAACACCATTGCATTTTTTTATAAATTTTACATGTTGATAGTATTCAGAGATCACTCAATAATGATAGTATTCTTGGGTTAAAACAATTTTCACTGTAAGCTTCCCAGATAAAAAAAAAACAAGAAAACAAAATGACATTATCAAAGATTATTCTTCAGTAGCAAATTTTGGCTGAAGAGCCACTTCCAAATTTGATACAGCAGTATCCAATTGTGCAAATAATACTATTATAGAATTGGATATATCATTATAATTTTGCAATGCAACTAAAACTTTCTTTGTTACATCTCTACATTCTCCATACAATGAGAGGTTACTTACAGCAAGTTCTTCTAGCTTTGAAGATAAATCAACTATTTTTGAAATATTGATTGAGTCTATATAGGGTAACAAGGTTTCAAATGTGCCGATGCTTTGAATAGTATTTTTCAGTTCAGGATATAATTCTAAAAGGTAGTGCCGTTTTGCTTCTACTTCAAGTTCATCTGCTCCACCTGAGGGATCTAAATAATCATTTATAGTAACAAGATGTTGGAGCATAGATGTTATAGCCTCTCTACAGCTTAGAGCTGATGTTATCATGGTCTGGGTTTCTTGGAGTAAATTTGTTATTGTTTGGGTTTTAATCCCAATCAAAGAATGGTCTCCTGAAGGAAAAACTTGAAGTTCTAAAGCTTCGATACGTTTTTCTAATATTGTAATTGGGTCCATATCTGTAATTATTTTGATATTTAAGTTTTTATGGAATAAATATATTAACATACCTTTACTTATAATTTTTAAATTCTATTCACTTTTCCAGAATATACATATAGACATTGTATTCACGGATTGTCAAATATTTTGACAGCGGATTGGCATAAGACAATCTTCTTTTTTGATGTATAACTAATTATAGCAGATTAATCACAAAAAACTAAATTTATTTTAAATATTCTTGTATACTCTTATTTTTAATATGCAATTAAAATTTTTTATGGAGTTTGGGTACAATAAGAATACCAAATACTTTTTAGAATTAAGATATGATATGCTAATTTTGTGTGGCAAAAAACATGAAATAGAACAGGGTATGAATGTTATATGCTTATATTTAATACAAAGTAGAGAATAGGTCTAGTTATGTTTTAAATCTATTGTGTTGACAACATATGTGACATGAGACCGACTAAAATAGCTATCTGTAGTATCCCCGTCACATTCTTTCTCATTGCACAAATGGCAAGAACTGAGAATTTTTTCCTGTGTTGATTTATATCTTATTATAATTTAAATTTTTTTTAATATATTAATAATAAATGTTTCTTACAGCTTATAAAAACCTATGGGGACTAATATACATTGTAAACTGGATAAAAATTAAATAATAAATTGGGTAGTACATCTGAGAAATATTTCTACTATTTATTCACTTAATAGTTAATTGGATAAAATGGCTTTCCTGATTTTCCGTCGCTACTATATTAAAAACTACAAAATAACGTAATCTTATTAAGTACACAAAGTCAAAGCATGTAATTAAGAACGAGTATTTAAAAATAATATTGAGTGAATGACAGGCATCATATACGATTAGAATACACAAGGCCTTAAGCAATAAAAGCATTTTTTTTCGAATAATAATTACATATACAGCTGAAAATTACCTTGAAATGTTAGTCTAATCCCACTTCCTGCATAAAAAAAAGAAGTTTTAGCAGTTTTTGAATAAAATTAGTTTTGTCATTTTTTGTCTAATGGTAGACGATATCCCATGAATTTCATTATTCAACAATTGAATAATGGTGTATCGAGCTCTTTTTTTATTAAAATAACCAAAAAAATGGCCATAAAACACTACTATTACGATAATTTTAATGTAAATAATGCAATATTTGTCCCCCAAGACAATATGGCGGCTGGTTGCGACTTCATTTCAAAATGACCTATAGCATACGCTAAGGGTGCTTTCCACTAATCATTCACATAGCGACTACGATCGTTGTGATCGCGGCGACAACGTCACTCATGACGTAATCACTAAAGTTCACAACGACCCTTACCTAGGGTGAGTCGAAGTGAGCGTTGAAAGAATTAGCGGAATTTTTAAAACTCAAGCGACGCAGATTGCAACAATTGATGCGCCATGGGATATAATTTATAAGGATTTTTGAAGCATTCTTGTGATGCACCACCACATATTTTATTATCGCTGCAGAATACATTTTGATTTTATATAGTATAAATAAAAATTAGTCTCTGGCACAGTTTAAGCAACAATAAAAATAACTGGAAATAATAGATTCATGTTGCAAAAAGTTCAATAAAAATAATATAAACAAAAAGAAATTTATTAAAATGATTCGAAAAACTGGTATTTTACCTGTACATGTAGGATACACACTCAGAAATACAACCACTACCTCCGGCCAGATAGCTCATATGACGTCCGAGCTGGTGAAAGAGATAGCATATCTAAAAACTGGCTCACCTGAAATTCTTGTTTTCCCGATATTGCTAGCTCTCATACTAATATCTACTGTATCCCATGTTATTGATTTCCATCTTGTACCCATTTTGCAGTTTTCTGAATTTACGATAAAAAACATCTTAGAATTGGGACACATTTATTTAGAAAGTAATATTTACATACATTTTTACCTAAACCAATAAAAATTAGTAGATATGATTACAATATCACTTTTAAAATGAAAACGGTAAGACTTTGATTTAGAAATACAAGTATTTTTGGGGGTCGTCTATATATTTCGACAGAGCGTCCCCTGGGGAATACATGTACATAGGTGACATCATGCGGAAACGCTCCTATAAAAAGTTATAGAATATTAAACATATATATTAAGCATATGCGGAAAGAACCAAATCGAACATTTTACATGCCATGATAGTGCTGCCACCTTTCCTTCCTTGCCCATTTATATCATACTAGGATAAACCCGAGATGAATTATATGAATAACGAACCCCCCGCTACCTTAATTTATAAATGGAAATCTGTAAGATCAGAAAATCTAAGTAACTTAACCTAACCTTATTTTACGAATAAATAAATAACAGGAATTAATTAAACATTTCATTATATTTATTATTCCATGAAAATTAACACGAACAGAAACAGAAAAAGTAATCAGCGGCGGAAATCAGTGTATTGGCGACGAATGGCTTGGAGTAAGGCTTCAAATGGATCGTGCTTGAATTTGCGGTTCCAGCGGCGCCATAGATATTCGCACAGATGGTCAGCAAACGATTCTTCAGGAACTTGACGGCCACGGAAATAAGCCTTAGCTGCACGCCACTGAGACTCAATACTAACCTAACCAAGTATCTTTGGCCAAGCTAACAGTAGCAGGTCGTCCAGCTGCTCTGCATTTGTTGCAATAAAAATGGCCGCAGCCATGTTGCGAAGAGTTAATCTTCATTTCAACATGGTGGCTGCGGCATTTTTTGCTACATGGAAGCAGCCCTTTAGCCTGAGCCCATGATATGACAGTGGATTTATACACTAGAAGAGAGCGGGAATTCCAGAGAGGAACAAAATCCATGATCTAAATATAATAGATTAGAAAACAATAGAATAAAATAGAAAGCTGTCTGACGCGCATTTCGATAACCAAGTTATTTTCTTCAGTATAAAACAAAAATAAGCAATATTTTTTCCATTGATACATAAAATATAGCACTTAAATAGTAAAATGAATTAACTATATCAATTTATCACAGTTGAAATAAAAGGTTGTAGAGACTTCTTTTGTACATAGAAACAACAAATGTTTTATCTTGTATAGACATTGTTTTACTGTACATTGTCTATTAATATTTCTTAACTGTAATTAATGAAATCTATCATTTCATTATTTAAACTACCTTCTATACACTTAAATGTTCCAATTTCACACAACTTTAGGTAAATTGCCAGATGTTAAGACATGAACACTTGGTCATCAACTCGATGCTCTTTGACGATCATATCAGTGTCTTGGTGACACTTGGTCATCAACTCGATGCTCTTTGACGATCATATCAGTGTCTACTATATCTTTATTTACAACATATGAACGTTCTTGGTTTATTATATAGTCATTCACTTTGTTGTAACTGTTATATTCATTAAATGAGAGTAGACCATGAAAGGCAGATGAGAAGTAAGAATAGATGGGATAGCTTTATACTTCAACTTTATTAAAAGTTGTAAAATCACTTTCCAGAAAATTATTATCACACAATGATAATTTGATGTTGATTTTACAATAATTTATTCATTTAGAAAGAACACACATAATGAGAACGTTTGGGAAATATAAGCAAATGTTTATTTATCTTGATAATGACTCATC
This sequence comes from Diorhabda elongata, assembly GCA_026230145.1. Taxonomy (NCBI): domain Eukaryota; kingdom Metazoa; phylum Arthropoda; class Insecta; order Coleoptera; family Chrysomelidae; genus Diorhabda; species Diorhabda elongata. The sequence continues at coordinate 11,964,321 of CM047936.1, forward strand.
TTTATTTAACTAGCGCCACTATTAATAAATGGTAGAACTAAATTTGCGTTGCTGAAATTTAAATAGATGCAAAGATTATATACTCGGATATACTGGATAGATGCGACCTATTGGATATATTCTGTGGCACAGTTCAATCACCTCTTGACGAGGGTCATCTTGAACATTGGTCATGACGTTACTCATGACGCTCTAGCCGCGACCACAACGATCGTAGTCGCTATGTGGAACCTAACCAAAACAGTATTTCAGGCGCTGTGAACCTTCAGTGGAATGTACTCCTGGTATAGGAATAGAGGTGACCGTTGGCAAATGACAATTGAACTCAGTGTCAACATTTCGGCAAATAAAATAATAATTTTACAAGTCATCAACCATGGAAGCAATGGATATTGTTATACCTGAAAAAGTAAGTACCTATATAATAAAATTTGCTCGAATACATTTATCGTATCACAACAAGTGTAAATTGAACTATACGACTAGACCACTTAGTCGTCCACTTTTGTTTGAGGTTGATTTGATTATGCATTGTAAGATATTTTGCCTGAATACAATCAAGGGACAATCATTCGAATATATAATTTATTATCTTGCAGGTTGGCTTAAATTAAGATATATTAAATTATTTTTTCATTGTTTAAAGTATAATACTATATAATTGATTCAGGTGGCGATTTTATGTTAATTTCAGTAATGTTCTGAATGTTTTCTTCTTATTTTTATTGAATCTCAAATATTTCTTGGAAAATGACTGACTTGACATTCTTTTACTCAGGACTGACTTTGTTGATTTTTTTTTATATGAGAGGTTTGGACCACATAATTCTTAACGAGTTTATTGATACCAATTTAAACTTAACAGTTCCAACACTCCCTCGTGAACGAGTTATGAATTATTATAAACATTGTTTTGTTTCTACACAATTAACATAATAATATAGGTATAATTGTTTACGAATACAAAAATAATGGCACTTGTAACTTATATGTAGGGCATTAAATCTTTAACATAGTTGTCAAATTTAACATGACACAAAGGTTTGGTAAAGATATCACTCACATTTTTCTTATAATTCTTCTTTCGAAAAAAAATTTCACTTCAATATGCTGACTCATTTCCACTTACTGTTGCTCTTTTCAGATATTGTAGGGCTCTTTTGAGACTTACATAGTCCTTCTTCTTTGAATTCTCCATGGATCTACATGTAGCTTACAGCGAAGCTTAGATCAGGTAGAGTCTTACATAATAAGCAAAGTAAACTTCCTACACCTTCTCTAAATTCAGTATTTATTGTATTATTTGTATTATTAAATTTCTTCCAGCGGCAATGGCAAACAAAAGTCTCAAGGATGTAGTATGTATTAAAGGACTGTAAATAATTTCATAGTCCCATTTGCTTCTGTCCTGTGAACACCATTTTGCTACCAACATGCCTTGTAGAATCCATCTTCTTTAATAATCAGCACTCATCTTGAGTATTTCTTTGGTTTTTGGATTTTTATCTACATAGAAAGATAGTGTTGTTCTTTTTGAGGAAGTTCTTCTCATTCTCTATGGCTTGTATCCACTTCTCTTTCTCTTCCAAGTTTATAGCTTTTTCTTATGACGCTAGGACATTCATTTTGTGCTTCAGCAAATCAAAGGATGTAATTGCCAAATCTCACTGAAATCTTACGTTGTCTCCTTGGTCTTACATTATTTTCTCCCCTGTTCTCCTCATCTCTTCCATTTTCTTCATTATTTTTTTCCATTTCTTTATCTCCATCTTCATTGTAGAATTCAATAATTTCCATTTCTTGTACCTTGGGTTTGTCACTGAAGAAAGTATTTGTAAAGATTTCATCATGACTGTAAAATATCTTTCTTTCTTCAATATTCCAGAAACTGTGACCATGATCTGTATATCCAACAAGCATTACTTCTTCACCTCACTCTAGTTATCTAGTTACTTCAGAGGGCTACAATTTTTGAGAAAACTTTTTGTTCAAAAATTCTCAAATTCTTGATGTTTGGTTTCTTGTACCAAGGTTAATAAGGAGTTGTCTTTGATCCTTTGGTAGGGCATCTATTAGTGATGTGAGCTGCAGTCAAGACGGCTTCTCTCCACATTTCTTTTTCCACATTACCATCAAAGAGAAGAGCTCTTGCTTTGTTAAGTAGGGTTAATATCATTCTCTCACTCTTGTCAGTCAATTGTAAAGAATAATTGATGGGTGTAGTCTTGCTTGATTCCTTTTTCTTGACACCATTCTGTCATCAGGGGATTCTTGAACTATCCACCATTGTTTATTTGTGTTTTTTTCACTTGTAAATTATTGTAAATGGTCACATTAAAAAAAAAGATTTCCATTTTTGGGATAAAACTAGCTTTTCCCGCCATCAAAATAAGTGAATATCTCCTTTCTTATTTTCAGGAGGAGGGTAGTCCTTCTGATGTAAAACAAGTTCTTCAAGATTTAGACACTGAAGATTTGTATACAAAATATAAAAAACTTCAACAGCAATTGGAGTTTCTAGGCGTGCAAGAAGAATATATTAAAGATGAACAGAGGAATCTCAAGAAAGAGTATTTGCACGCTCAGGAAGAGGTTAAACGTATTCAATCTGTACCATTAGTTATTGGACAATTTTTGGAAGCAGTTGATCAAAATACTGGTATTGTGGGATCAACTACAGGTATAAACTTCTTATATTGTTTATTAGAAAAAGAAGTAATCATGAAAATTTACCATAGTTTATAATTTTTGCAATTTACTATATTGATAATTGAAAGATGTTAGAATATTTCTCTTCATGTAGCTTTTAAAATAAAATAAATTATGTGATTTATCAGTATACAAACTACTTCATGATAATAAAGTAAATATATATATATATATATATATATATATATATATGTATATATATATATATATATGTATATATGTATATATATATATATATATATATATATATATATATATATATATATATAGTAGTAGTTTTTTATTGGGAGCGTGGCAAGGAAACACCAAAGTGAACTAACTTCAATATATTTTCCGAAATTATGGTCAAATAGTATATAAGAAATATGTATAATAATAAATTATTGTAAGTAAAATTTATTTATTTTATTCTAAAGCTCAGAATATATATATTAAAGTTAGTCCACTTTGGTGTTTCCTTGCCACATTCCCAATAAAGAACCACTCATATAGCTGGCAAAGACTTCTTTACAATTCATATTTATATATATATATATATATATATATATATATATAAACATATATATTGAAAGAAAATAATTTTCCAGAAAAAATGATAAACAGCATATTCAAGAAATGGAGAAACAGATACTACAATCAATTTAAAAACAAAACAGAAATGAAACATCAAAACATAAAACATTTTGCCTTACCATATGTACAAGGACTTTCCCAATAATTATCGAATTATTTCAATAAATATATTAGTATAAGTCATAAAGGACATAATACATTCTCCAAATATTTCACTAAATTAAAATCTAAAACACCAAAAAAACAAAAGAAGTAATATTATATATCAAGTGCCTTATACTAATTGTGACGCTGTCTACATAGGGCAGACCTCTCAATATTTAGAAAATAGACTAAAATGTCATCAATACGTTAAAAAAAATAAAACTTCGTTAACGAACCATGAGATATGAATAAAACATAAATAAATTCAATTATAAAGATTCAAAATTTTTTGGAACGGAATCTAATACACGGAAAAGAGAATTTTTAGAAACAAATTAATAAAAAAGTTTTCATACAAAAAACAATTTAACAAGGAAATCCACAAGAAATTAACAAATTATAACGGAATTTCTGCTAAATTCTACTGTTTACCAAAAATTCATAAACCTACTTTATATGATAGATTAATTGTAGCATTAATTAACACTCCTATTTAACCCCTTCCAAATTGGTTAACTGACATTTCGACTAAATCTTATGATTATTATATAAAAGATTTTTGGAACACCAATGGGATCTTCAGTATCCCCTAGATTAGCAGATTATGGAATGTATTATATTTTGGACTTTATAATATCTGTTTTACCTTTCAAATTATTCTTCATCAAAAAGTATGTGGATGATATAATGATATCCCTTCCATATAATGAAATTGATAATTTACAATTTTACAATAGTTTCAATTCCTATATACAATTTACTATAGAAAAGGAGAATACTGAAAAAATCGTTACCTTTTCTTGATACTAAATTTAAAAGAAACGAAGATAACGAAATTTCAATTGACCTAACCTAACCTACCCAATATGTTCTGGAAGATATATTAATAATCATTCATATCACCCACGTACACTAAAGTTAATTTCATCAAACATATGAAAAATAGAGTTGTCGAAATTTCTGATCCAATATGTCATAAAAAGAATTTTAAAATACTTTACAAAATTTTTTGTCATCCATTATCTTATGAAACGAATTTTGTATAACACATCTGACACTGACTTAAATATTGAAAATTCATTTTCATACGTCATTTTTAACATTTCTATTCCACATATTTATATACCTTTGCCATATATAAAATCTGTAACCCCTAAACTTTATGGAATCTTTAAACAACACAATATTAAAATAGCGTACATACCTAACCAAACCCTTAATATTTAATCTTTTTTCTTTATATTGTTGCATTAACTTCAAAGGTTATTTGCGACATTTCAGTTGTTCACAATTTATGATACAGTTAAGTTATAGATTTTAATATCGAGTGCTCCGCCTGCATGGTTGCGGGGTGGGATGGGAATGTAATATTAGTATATGCACCTAAAAACAATAAATCCAAGCATGAGCGGGAATTGTTCGACGATCAACTTCAAGACACAATCGAAGCATTACCAACGAAGGAAATGTTGATTATTCTAGGAGACTTCAATGCACAAATTGGCAACAAAGGCGTACCAGGACTCGAATAGCGCTTTATCGAAGATGCAATGAATAATTATGATCAACTTTTGCACGCTAAATGAGCTAAGAATAAATAATACATTCTTCGACCATAAACCTCAATTCAAATGTACATTCGAAAACACAAGAGGACATAAATCAACCATTGACTATATACTAAGCAACAGACAAATACACCCAACTCAGGTACAAGACGTTGAACACTAAATTCAGCCAACGTTGATAGCGATTATAGCCTACTGCTCGGGAAGATCAAATTAAAATTGCCCATTAGAATGAATAGGGAACCAGGAAAAAAAGAACAAAAAGTAAATATAGAAGCGCTATGGAATGAATCTACGAGAGTTCTCTATCAAAATAGGTTAAAGGAAAAGATAAATAAAAACCAAATAAACGAGCTGGAAGATGTAAATGTCAGTTGGGATAAACTAAGGAATAATATCATGGAAGTCGCAGACGAAGCGCTTGGTAGTACCAGTAACCAGTACCCAGTAAAACGTCATGGTTCTTTCAAGAAATCAAAAACAAGAGCGAAGAAAAGAAAAAAGCTTATCTAAAATATCGAACGATGAGGACACAAGAATCGTACGGACAATATAAAACAATCCGTAATGAGACGAAAATAGTAAGACAAACTAAGACGGATCACTGGGAAGCTTTCTCAAAAAGAATGGAGAGCGACTTCTATGGCCTCCAAAAGCAGATCTGGCTATTTATAAGAAATCGGAGAGAAGAGACCAACGAATTAATTGTACCTAAACATACTCGTAAACAAAGGAAACCTTGTTCGAATATCTCACAAAACTATAAAGTAAAGAGGAAGATGCTATCGAGCGCAACGCTCCAGATATAATTACAAATAGAGAGCACAGACATAGAATCGGTGGTCAACAACTTACCCAACAACTAACCAAACTGATTAGAAATATAGAATATACCACAGAATATCTGATGAATGGCGAACAAGCACCATCATTCTTATGTTTAAAAAGGGAGACAAAAAATACCAGATAATTACAGAGGCATAAAACTACTGAGCTCAACTTTAAAACTAACAACAACAATAATAACGAACAAAATAAATAATATATCCCTGTCGGATGAACAACAAGGATTTAGAACGGGAAGATCATGCACTGATGCAGTGTTTGTTATAAGACAGATTGCAGAGAAGTCGATCGAATACAACAAACCAGCCTTTGACCAGGCTCAGTTAAAGAATGTTGCACATTTACTCTACTACATACAAGTACCCCATACCTTAATCAAAGTCATAGAGAATCTATACATCGCGAACCAAATTGAGGCCAAGATCGACGGAGAGCTCACCGAACCAATTACCATGTAAAGAGGAATACGACAAGGCGACTCACTGAGCACTCCTTTTCAACATAATTATGGATGAAATAATAAAGCAAGTACGCAGATTGAACGTATACAAAATGGGTGACCGCAATACTACGATCCTGTGCTATGCTGTAGATGCTGTGCTATGCTGACGATGCTGTGCTGGTTGCAGAAAACGAAGACGACCTCCGAAGGCTGTATATCGCTATAGCAAAATCTCTAAATATGATGGTTTCTGCCTCCAAAACAAAAACCCTGACAACATCAAAAATACCTCTTAGATTAGGTCTTAGACGACAAAATAATGCAGCAAGAAATGAAATTCAAATATCTGGGTATAGAACTATCCGGATATGATGATATTGAGACAGAGGTAAGGCAGCAAAAAATGAAAGCAGCAAGAGCAGCCGGATGTCTGAACGACACTATATGGAAAGACAAATACATAAGTATTGAGGCTAAGTCAAGAACCTACAAAACTGTAATCAGACCCATAATGACGTACACAGCAGAAATTCGGCCTGATACAGCAACAAAAAAGGCTCCTGGAAACAAGCGAAATGAAAGTCTTACGAAAAATTACTGGAAAAACTCTCCTAGACAGGAAACGTAGCGACGAAATAAGGCAAAAATGCAGAGTGGAAAATATTAACGAATGGGTACTGAGCAGAAAGCGCGAATGGGACGAACACATAAGTAGAATGAGCGAGGAAAGAATAGTAAGGATAGCACGATTCAACTCACCACTGAGGAGAAGAAGTATGGGAAGGCCTCGAAAATGATGGAGTGTTAATCTTACCACCAATTGAGGCAATGGGCATGCTGCGAAGAATGAACAGGCAATCTGCCTAAAATGGAGCAAAAAGAAGAAGAAGACTGCGATCTATTCCACCCACTTTACCATTTGCACTGAACTTTTATTTTGATTATTCCTTTATAGTCTTATAGTTTACTATCACTACCCGTATAATTGTTGTTTCGTTGTGATCTGATGCTTCTTTGGCAGATTTGTCGTTTCCTGGGATGCCTGTGTGTGATAAGACCCAAATGATTGATACGTTTATCTTGGATTGGTGGATAAGGTGTAATTGGGTTTTAATAAGGATACCTATAAGGTGTTTGGGGAAAAGTTGTTGAATGGTTTGTATTCAACTCATGGAGTCTGCAATTTTGGCTGTTCTGTTGTATTGATTTCTTCTAGCTATGATTAGTGCCTATGATATGGCATAGAGTTCTTTAGTATGGACGCTATTATGAGGAGATAGTTTAAACGTGTGTATTTCGTTCTCTACAACTACTGCAGCTCCTAGGCCATTAGGTGTTTTAGAAGCGTCGGTGTACAGGAAATGGTATTTTTTGAAGCTTTTTTCCGCAAGAGTACGGAACGATTGTGTTATTAGAGTAAGGTTTGTTTCTTCTTTTTTAAAGGAGTTCATGTTGACGTTGATGGTGGAAATAGGGATTATCCAAGGAAGGCGGATATTTATGTTGATTGGAAAGAAATCTGGTAATTCAAGTGCTAGGGTACTTGTGTATTGGCGAATTCTTCCATAGAACGGAATAGATGTTTGTTTTCGAATAGGTGTTTAAAGCGATCTGTGTTAATTTTTTTATTAACAGGTATATTTTTATTTGACAGGACTGATGTTACATAGTTCATAATTAGTTGGATTCTTCGGATTCGGAGAGGTGATACTCCGGTGAGACAGTAAAGGCTTTCAATCGGTGTTGTTCGAAATGCACCCGTAGCGATTCTCAGTGCAGTCCTTTGCAATGTGACAAGTTGTTTAATATATGTTTTCTCACTCGATGCATAGACGATGGAGCAGTAGTCGATTCTTGAACTTACGAGTGTCAATCCGCTGGCATTAGATCAGTTGCTTAATTCGTCTAGTGCAGTTTGTATATGTGTTTGAGTAGTAGTCAGGTTTTTACCTTTTGCAAACAGTATCAGATCATTAGCATACAATCTTCCTTTGACTAACGGAGAGCATTTGTCGAGGATATCGGAGATCGCGTATTTTTTCAACAGAGTGGTTTTTATCTATTCTTACTTGGATCAATTTATAGCTAAGAATGAAATTCTTAGTGGTTGTTTGATTCCTAACATCTTCCGGATATTTTGTTTATATCCAGCAATTTCAATGCTTTCAAATGTATCCAACAATTTATTATTGGATACATTACTTAACAATTTTACATTATTAATATTTATGTCATGATTGTGACTGGCTGCGTAAAAGGCAATACCTGATTTACCGGTCCATCCATATTTCAAATGAGCTATGAGCTCTTTAAACCGGACAATAATGGATCTTTTAATCTGCCCAATATACTTTCGGTCACAATCACCACAGTTATTTCATATATACCACTCTTTTCCAAATTTGGTGTTTCATCCTTAGGATTGCCCAACAATTGTTTTAATGTATTTTTGAATTTATAATACAATTTAAAACCTGCTAAATATTCCTTCCAATCCTTTTGTATAATCTCAATCGTCATAGGTTCAATAAATATCTATGTGAAACCACTTTTTTTCAAAACTAAAATGAAAAACAAGAAAAATTTGCTCTGATACCTTTCAATCCTCTTTATACAAGAGAATTGTAAGGAATATTTAGCATTGTAGATTAGGTTATAAATCCAACAAGACATTTGTTGTTGTGGTCCAAACGTTAAAATGCAACCATCACATATCAATTTTTTAAAGTAGTATACGAAATTTGTGAAAAAAATTTAATTATGTGCAAGAGTAAAGTATCTTTATTTTTCACAATTCAGAAAAATGTTTTAAAGCTAAGTTGTTTTGAATTAAAAATTATATTCCAATATGCAATTACAGGAATTTATTATGAAAACTATTCTGGTGGATAAAATTCAACGCAATCTAGGATGCCCTGACATGAAGTATGTAACAGTGAATGTCAGAGCGAGTTGTTGTTTATAACATTACAATAAAAATGGCAAATTCAGTGAATCGTGAAGGAAAAATAGAACTGGTGTTAATTGTTGGAGACAATTATAAAACACATAGAGAGGCCTCAAATATTTTTAATAATAGACGTCCGTAAAGAACCATTAGGTATTCAACAGTTACAAAAATTTTAAATAAATTTAAAGCTAGTAGAAGTATTGAAAATAAATTTAAGAATAAACGCCGAAACCGGGTTGCGAATGAAGACACTGAATTGGAAGTGATGCTTTCTGTCTTAGAAGACTCAAAAATGTCATTAAGAAAAAGGACCTCTGCAATCCAAACTACTTCAGTTAATAAAGATACAATGGCAAATATTTTGAAAGGTAATAAATATCAAGCATACAAACCGCAATTTGTACTCACGTTACTACCAAGGGATTACGATATTCGTTTTGAATTCTGCGATTTGATCCAAGGAGAGATGAAGACCCGTTTTTTACCAGAACTATAATATTTTCGGATGAAGCAACATTTTCTTCAAACGAACCATCTCGTCACAAAATTGTCACTAGTGTCGCTTATGGTCTAACAGTAATCCAAATTTTGTAATAAAAATGTGTACAGGGTCCTTCACTACGAGCTGAATCGATATGTATATGGGAAAGTACTGCAACCATTGGATTCTACGCTTTAAATTAAGGGGACTTCCTTATTAAATTCATATATCTCAAATTAACGGTTGTAGAAACTGGAAAAAACTGAAATCTTCATGGTTTTTAATTGTGACCTGCCGATGGTGAACAAAGAATAACAAAAGTTAACGTATCAAAAATTGAAATACTGAAAATATTGAAGTAAATGTTCGAAATGGTTGCCCCCAACTTCCAAACCTTGGATTCTACCTAAATTGTTCGAAATGTATTCCGAACTCTTTCCCGACAGTCTTCTTTTGTAGTTAGCGGCGAAGCATACACGATATCTTTTATACGACCCCAAAGAAAAAATATAATGGGGTGATATCCAGTGAAAGGGGAGTAAAAAGTTATTTACACGCACTACCGTGTGGTGGGGCTCTGTGCTGATACCACAGTTGATTCCAATTCAGATTTAGTGGGTGTAAATATTTTTCTAATATTTCTAAATATCTGTTACCTGAAATAAAAATTTGAAGTAAAATTCACCCTCAAATTTAAATAGTAAGTGTACCATTCAAATTTTCGTCATAAAATGGACCATTTTGTACCAACGAGATTGAAAACGGATGGAACTTGTGTTTTTTAAGAATCCTGTGAATACTTATTTCTGATATTCCTAAATGTCTTGCCGAATCGGTTAATGAATTTTCAGGATACGTTCTGAAGTATCCCAAGACTGTAATTTCATTGGCTTCATTGTCTACAACAGGTTTCAATTTGCTGAAATAAACGGTGCAACTAACTGACCGTGGGATTTAGAATTATGAATGAGCCGCGTAAGTGTATCAGGGGTGGATCTTGGTCTATCCGGATATCGCAAACGGAAAGTATCGCAGGCTCGTTTAATAACCATCACGAAAGTCGAATTTTTCAATTCCAATTGACAATAAAGAAAAAATTGTCATAATGACAAGAAATTTCGAAAATGGGAAGTAAAAAAAATCACCCCATCAACGATCATACTCGTATTATTCGTTAAATAGGAGGCGGTCCAGTTCAACAATTACAACGATCAAAATGATTTCGGGCCTTTTGTGCTAGAAGAACTGAAGAAGAAAACTTTGAACTTGAGAAAGACAATTATTCAACATCACCCCTACTTGCATGCGAAGTTCGAACCCTCTAGTTAAACTTTTTCTGACCAAAAAATAAGAAAATATAACAAAAATGACCATAAAATGGAGAGGGGTGGAGATGGAAAGTTTCGACCTTAGACAGGAAATCATCTCGCTACATGTGAAATTTCATTTTTCAGTCGCTTTTCGTTTGACCTGCAGAGGTGAGCAAAGGTCAAAAACCACTTTTTGCACTGCGACCCCTCAAAAAAATCATTTGTTTTCAACCAAACTCTAATAACATCAATCCGCCGCCAAAAAAGCCATGTAAGCTAATTTTGAACCAAATCGGACCCATAGCAATTGCTCGAGAGACGAAAATAAGAATTGCATCTTAAACAGATATATATATATATATATATATATATATATATATATATATATATATATATATATATATATATATAAACTACAGACATTCGAAAAACCATCATAATCGTGTTCAGGAGGTCTCAAAACATGGGAAAAATGATGTGCCCCCCATTTTTCTATATAATTTTTTGTTAAAGTTTTCACAGTTTTGAAAGCTGTAAGTGTTATTTGTCCAAATCCCGAAAATATTAGACCTGACTCACTTAAATTTAGAAATATAATTTTATTAGTGGAGGGCTGCATGTGTCCAAAATTTATATAAAAATTTCGCGTAGATTCCAAAAATTTAATAAAAACCATAGCATTCTGTTTAAAATAATGGGTCCAATTTCGGTATAACCGGAAGTTTCAGAAAACTGAAATTATTTTAGCTGAAACACTAGTCGCAGTAGTTTCATATATACATATCGATTCAGCTCGTCGTGAAAAACACTGTACAAAAATAAATTAGTTGGACCTTTTTTTTCTCCGACATTCTTAAATATGCCTCACAATACTTACAATTATTAAAAACAAAAGTAAGTGATTTGATTTTTTGCACGACGTATGACAATTTGGTTCCAACAAGACGGTGCTTCCATCCATAGTACATTAAACGTTAGAGTACTCCTTGAAAATGTGTTGAAGCTATGGGAAATTGAATTAAAATTTAATTATGTTTGTTTCTATTTAATAAATATTTTTTGTATGTTTTCTTTTAATTTTTATAATAAATAATTATTATACATTCATTTCGTATGTAAATTGGAAGATTGTTCAAAAACAGAAATAAATAAAAAGGTTATCATATTTTTAACAGGTAAGAGAGATAAATTGTGTCCAGCCAGAATAATTAATACGGAATTATTAGTAAATAATCACAAAACCTGAAATTTCATAATAAATGGCTGTAATTGCATATTTGAATATAACTTTTAATTCAAAACAACTTTACTTTATAACATTTTTCAGAATTGTGAAAAATGAAGATACTTTACTCTAAAAAATTGATATCTGATGGTTGCATTTTAACTTTTGGACCATGTAGAACTTTTTATCAAGAATAACTTTTTTTCATAAACCCACTAACAAAAAATTCTTCCATATGGTTCCAACTTTAGTAGACCTGTATATGAAATTAGCTGTGGTGATTGTGAACGAAAGTATATTGGGCAGACTAAGAGATCCATTATTGTCCGGTTTAAAGAGCACATAGCTCATTTGAAATATGGACGGACCAGTTAATCAGGTAGTGCCGACCACGCTGTCAGTCACAATCATGACATAAATATTAGTAATGTGAAATTGAAAAATGTATCCAATAATAAATTGGTGGATGCATTTGAAAGCATTCAAATTGCTAGATGTAAGAGTAGCTTAAATAGGGATAAAGGGCCCACTCTATACTTTAGTACAATTGAATTAATTTTCGCGGGAAAAAGTTTCTTGGTGGGAAAATTTAGTATAAAACAGGTAAGTCAAGTCACTAGATTTTAATTTACCTTCATTCCCTGAAGACGATAACTTGGTTATCGAAACGCGCCTCAGACAGTGTAGTTGCGAGTATTGATGTAGTGGTGGTGAAAACAGTGTATTCAGTATAAATATCGCCAAAGGTTCCAGAAATTCCAACTTATTAATATATCTTGCTTGAGCTCTTTGTTTTTTATATTCGATCAAATTTTCTGTTGGGTTTAACTTGTTGAAGAAGTGTTTATAATATGTTCTGATTGCGTTTTGACAATCTTTGTTCCACCAAGGTAGAGGTTTGTGGTTTAGTAATATTTTATTATATCCTATGTGTGTTTTTGCCACTTCTATAACAGTAGATGTGAAAGTTTCTATAACATTTTCTACATTTGTGATGGACAGTCTTTTATAGTGTTAATCTTAGTCTCAAGTGTTTTGCCCAATTAGCATTTCTTTGGATCCATTTTGGGTTTGGTAAACTATTATTCTCAGAGTAATTAGATGAATATGAAATCTTTAATGGAAAATGATCGCTTCAAAAGAATTCGACTGTAGAATTGATGCAGCCTTAGACATTATTCCTGAGATGATTCGATTGACGTTTCGGAGTAATCTTCGATTTCTTGTGCGATGGATGATGGGTGTAGGTTTAGTTGTCCCTAATTTACTTTTTTGTGTATCCGTTTTGTTATCTGTTACTTTCTTAGATTTTTTTTATCATTTGTTCGTTTGGTTTACGAAACGTATCTTTTTTTGTGGTGTAGGTGAGGGTAAAGTGGTGATGTCAGATAGGGTGCGTTTTGAATTCATTGTGTCTGAGTTCGTATGAATACTTTATACTGTCAGTTTTTTTGCGATTTGCGGAATGGTTTAATGATTGTTTATGTTGTTTTCATCCATCTTCTTTGATTTTGTTTATTATATATTCGTAATTAAGCCGGTGCTGTTTGATTTGTTATCAAGAGACCGGTTTTGTATCTCTAATAAAAACAATCAAGTTTGATTTATATTATTCAAATGTAAAATTCGTTCTATGATGATTTAATATTTGCTTATCTGGAGGTGGGTATGTGAGGTCGATTTGCACAAGTATTTATAGTTTTTCACTGAAAACTATGTTTCCACTTATGAAAATGATTTGTAGAACAGAGCTGATTTTTACACTACTTTATGGTATTTTACCAGGGCCATCACTCAGAATATTGAATCTATTTTTACTAAAATAATACACCAATCAATACATTGCCTAGCATAGTGTGAGTCGAAAAGGTCACTCATCAATCGGATAACTTACACACTAACAACCCACAAGAGCGATAGCAGATTACATCCTGATAGATGTTCATGCCAAAGTTTGGATAACTGAAAAAAACTACAAAAAACGTCTATTTTTAGAAACATATATTGCCCAAAATGATCAATGCTTCAATAAGAAACTGATTTGAATAACCTCAGTATAATTTGTACATATATTTTAGATTTTACAAATTCTTTAAAAATTCAACGCCAGCTAGCGTGTGTGCGTGTGTGCGTGTGTGCGTGTGTGCGTGTGTGCGTGTGTGCGTGTGTGCGTGTGTGTGTGTGTGTGTGTGTGTGTGTGTCCTTCTCGATCGGTCATCATATTTTCATTTTGTGCTATTATGGTTTGCTATGTTATTATTAGGCAATTGATATATCGACAAAATTACATCGATGTATCGAATATATTTCTAAGTATTCGATACACGGCATAATACCGATGCATCGAATAGAAATAACGATGTTCATTACATCGATGTATATGAACAATACTAGAATATAAAGGATTTAAAACAGAGATCGAGAAAAAAATATGTTGCGTTGTAATTACAGTGTCGATTCACATTAGCAAAACCAAAACTTACTGAGGAATAAACATGAGCCCCATAATAAATGCAATGGAAACGTAACAGTTGAGAAAAATACCTGGGAAAATTGAAGGGGACATACTAAGGAATGAAGACATAAGAAATCTTATTAACCAGAATCCAATACTGAAAAAAAACAATAAAACCGATATGGTCATCAATTGAGAATGGATAAAGAGAAAACATTGAAAGAGATTGAGATAATAGATAGGAACAATAAAGAGTGAAAGAAATGCGTGCAGGAAGAAATTGGTATAATTAAATTACAAAGCTGAATTTATGCCAGTTTTCTTGTATTATATATAAATAAGTGTTATAATATGTTCATTATGTCATGAGCTTAGAACAGTATTAAACACTTAGTCAAAAATTGAATAACATTTGAACAGTGGCTCTAATAATTTTTGTTTTCAAGATATTCTAGTAGTATATTGTGTGGTTAGGGAAGAGATAAAACTATTTCACACCTGTTCTTGTTAATATTTTATACAAAAGTTGGCGAAAATCCGCAAAAACATGGATTGACATTCGAAGGAGGCAATACTATATATATAGTAAAAGTAATAAAACTGTGTATTAAATTATGTAATGTAGTAGAACATGATAGTATGATTTTTAAAATTTCATTTTGAATAATACTAAATAATCATAGAGCTATATAGATGGTTCGATTTGGAATAAAGCCAGTTAGATAAGATATAATTTTTTTTGAATTTATGGTACTGCAATTACTATTTTTAATCGCAATGTTTTACATACAAGATTATCTAGTCAACAAGTTCAAAAACGTAAAAAATAGAGATAAAGTTCTACATAGATATTTGTTTGATCTTTGTTCTCAAAGCATGAAAATTGAAAGTTAGTAAGAATTATACATATACAATATACTCTTTCATTCTTAGGTTCAAATTACTATGTCCGTATTCTCTCTACAATCGACCGCGAATTACTAAAACCTTCTGCTAGTGTGGCACTACATAAACATAGTAATGCGCTGGTAGATGTTCTACCTCCGGAAGCAGATTCTTCCATAAGCATGCTCCAAGCAGATGAAAAACCAGATGTCCAATATAGTGACATCGGAGGCATGGATATGCAGAAACAGGAAATAAGAGAAGCTGTGGAATTGCCTTTGACTCATTTTGAATTATATAAACAGATAGGTATTGACCCGCCTAGAGGTGTTCTTATGTATGGACCACCAGGTTGTGGAAAAACCATGTTAGCAAAGGCTGTAGCTCATCATACTACAGGTAAGTTAAACTAACTATGACAGTTTAAAAAAAATCTACCTTATCTTGAATTTTGCGAAATAGAAATGCCTTTAAACTCCCTTTCCCTATAGTTCCAGGGTGTATACATAGATAGAGATATAAGAGAATAAAATAATTGACTTAAAGGGCACCACGCAATAAGCATCCTCTTACAAAATTCTAAAAGATAAATTATCGAATTCAACTCCCAAACCACATTTTCTGAGACGCAAAATAGATGGTTAACAAAATCGATATTAATTTTACTCCCTCATCTAAAGAATACTACTCCCCATTCACTTCATACGGATTCCATCACGCCCTCTCTAAATCAAGAAATTCTCTTCCCTGTACAGACAGAATTCAAATCCCAATGATCCAACATACACCATTGCCCAAACATAGAACCTTTTTATTAAGAATCTACAGCCATGAATTACGGCTTCATCCAACTTAAGTTCCCTTAAGAAAATGCTGACAGCTTGCATCCCACATTCGATTTCCCTGAACCAGCCTTTTCATAAACTCCAGCAAAATCGCCTATGTTCTCAAGAACTGTAATATAAAATCACAATCTTAAACTCGCTTTTAGTTTAGTAACATTTATTTTTATTGTAATAGTGTTCAAATTTTCTATTAATTGTAATAAATGTTTTTAAAAAGCTACTTCGAGCTATTAAATTTATTATTCACGTACCATCTCCTGCAACTCTCCAAAATGGAATTCCTTTAGTACTACACGTTTTATTATGACAATCTATTCGATACATCCCTTAGTCTAATTTACAAGCTATGTACCCAAACTATCTAACAATTCACCATTTCTTCCAAACCTCTGAAGCCTCTGTATGATAAGATCAAATATACGCCAACAGATTACATAAATGAACATTACTCACCAAATATTAATTCTCTTCCACTAAAAAAATCTTCCATTATCCATTTTCACAGAAAAGGAAATTGTCCAAATACATCTCAATCAAGAATGATTTTGGACTCTGATCAAAGAACAATACTAGGATTATACTTTGTCTTCAGTTTAAATTGAAAATTACATACATGGTATGGCTAAATTCATGAGGTTGATTGCCTTTTTATAATTATTATGGATTTTTCCTATAACAAAATTTCCTCAGCTCACATAATACGGATGAAACGATCGCTGAAACCTCCTTTTTAATAACTCAAATCATGGTCTCCCTAACATCGCACCAACAAACGCAATCCCCTAGGGGTACTTTTCATATGCAATAGCTTTGCACTTCTCTCATTTGATAAATCTTCTTTGCCTAACTTGTTCTTGAGATTCCACTTTCCTGAACTCATCAATTTGATATATGACTTTCACTTGAATACAGATATTCTCACTCATCATTTCAGAATTCAAACGCATTACTACACATACAAAAATTTACCTTTGATCATTATATTTCTATCCAAAGACAAGACAAATTATATCTCCAAACTAATAAACCTATAAATTAGTTTCAGTTGGGTCCCTGGTGAAAAAGAAATTTTATGTAACAATAGAGCTACTAGCGAAACAAGCAATTACAGATGGCCCTTACTCCTTCAAAACTCAAAAAAATTGAATTCCTTTCTGTTACCCATTAATAAAATCATAATAAATAAATACTTGACATCAAATGATTGTAGAATTGTTTTGAAGTACAAAATAACTTATTCGACCCCTATAAATTCATCTGAACTATCACGAAAAGACAAAGTTAAATGAAAAAGAATCGCAATCAGTCCTTTCAATTCCCTTTGATCTCATCAGAAATTATCTACTTTCAAACTACCCCTTCTGTATTTCCATAATATCCATAAAACACATAATCACAGATTGTACACAGCTTCAACATGATATTCAATTTTCATCAAAAATGCCATGTAACTTTAATATTTCAACGGAAAAACTCATCAATAAGGAAATAGTTCAAATTGATCTTTGAAGAAATTTTTTGTCATCTATATCTATATTTT
The DNA here is from genome assembly GCA_026230145.1 of Diorhabda elongata. Taxonomy (NCBI): domain Eukaryota; kingdom Metazoa; phylum Arthropoda; class Insecta; order Coleoptera; family Chrysomelidae; genus Diorhabda; species Diorhabda elongata. The sequence goes on from CM047936.1 coordinate 11,982,294, forward strand.
TAGCTGCTTTTATCCGTGTAGTTGGTTCTGAATTCGTCCAAAAATACTTGGGAGAAGGTCCACGTATGGTACGAGACGTGTTTCGTTTAGCCAAAGAAAACTCTCCAGCAATAATTTTCATTGATGAAATCGATGCGATTGCGACTAAACGTTTTGATGCTCAAACAGGCGCCGATCGTGAAGTTCAGAGGATTTTGCTAGAGTTACTCAATCAAATGGATGGTTTCGATCAAACAACAAATGTAAAGGTATGAAATTTTTCCAAATTTATTTAATTAAAATTAGCTTCCTTACATCCTCAAAGTTTATTTAGAAGTAGAAGATCACGTATTTTACATAAAACAAATATGGAGAAAGCATGTGAAAAGAGGAAAAGAGTTTTTTAGAGGGACGAAAAAGATAGAAGGCATTGAAAGTAAGAGGTGCCAAAAGTAAAACGCTCACAATGTATAAACTTATCAAAATAGTTTAAATGTCATAATAATGACTAACCATGTGGAATTAACAACAGAATGTTATAACAAGGAGGAAGCTTAGTTCGACAATACTTAAGAGTAAAACTTTAAGAGACAGGGATGTAAGAAGCTGAAATATATCAAAGAATGATATTATCCTGATAAAAACCATATTCAGAACAATCTTGACATTTTTTGTAAATATTTCACATTAAACAAAAAATAACAATTCAGTTACAATATACTTTGGATGGACGAACTACACTCATGAGAAATTGCATCAAATGTATAAGTTGCAATTCAAGATCTCACAGTAATGTTCAGCTGTTGTTTATAATTAAGAGATATTGCAACTGTAATGATATCAGATAAATTTTGACAATTTTTAATGGGTGTAGTTTTGCGTGCGTGTTTTGATTATATTTATTTACATGAGAAATAATGTAAAGTTCGTTTCACATGGTACAAGTCAACGAGTAAAAAATTGCATTCAATTCCTTGCAAATTAAAAATACTGCGATGATGAGTATTGCACGTCGCTTGACATTAGACAAGTCTCTTTGCCATGGCTTCCACTAACAAAAATTCTATAAGTAAAAGTAAACAAATTCCTAACCTCAAATTTTATTCAATATTTTGTAACTGATAAAAATGAACATGACAAAAAAGAGTAAACAAGAAAAAAGTGGTCAGTGGATCACTCGCAATAATTATATCTGCTGCTGCCATCTTTTTGTAGCCCGATGGACAGCTTGGTTGTTAAGCCAAAAGTAATTAGATTTCTCCCTAAAATTGCAATGCTATTTTTGTTAAATTTTTTTATCACCTAGTTTTTGACAATACAATTTTTTGATTGGTATCAAATTATGGGAACATATAAAGATCTATGAGAACAAATAATACCTTTACATGTTACTCCATATTGTTAATTAAATTTGTAGCAATAGTAATGTTAATATGTTTCATTTTATTCAATAGGTTATAATGGCAACTAACCGAGCTGATACTTTAGATCCTGCTCTGTTGAGACCAGGTCGTCTGGATAGGAAAATAGAATTCCCATTGCCAGATAGACGACAGAAGAGATTGATTTTCAGCACTATAACGTCAAAAATGAATTTGTCTGAAGAGGTAACTAATATTTTTCCAGTTTGGACTTTGTATAATTAATTAGAAATTTTGAAAATGCAAGTTTGTGTTCTGTTATATATTTTAGTGATGTATAGAATCCAAGTAGTTATCCAAGAATTGGAGTTTTACAGCTGAAGTTTGGCTTAAGATTATAATATTTTCTTGAAAATGCATTCAGCTATGGTTCTATTTATTTCAGCTACTTTTTCAAAGAATAAAACACTAGTTTCAGATAAAAACTTCTCATTTATAAATGCTTCCATTTTCCAATTTTGTTTACAAGAATATGACGATAGATTTAAGAGACAGAATTTTAAAGAAAATCGTTCATCTCCACTTTACCCCCAAAACTGTTTATTACAAAATTCACTTTTAGAAATCCATTAAAAATGTAGTAGTGCAATCTAAGGTAATCTGGAGTTTTCTTATTCCATTGCACAGAATAAAATTATCAATAACAATTGGTCATTCTATAAGGATTAAATTCTCAATTTTTTTTAATTGGTGTCAATGAGAGATATACAATTTTACAATAGCCTTTGATGTAAATCATACGAGAAATAATATTGAATGTGTACTTTCATTTTTAGGTGGATTTAGAAGACTATGTAGCTCGACCAGACAGAATATCTGGTGCAGATATTAATGCCATCTGCCAGGAAGCTGGTATGCACGCTGTTAGGGAAAATCGTTATATTGTTTTGCCAAAAGATTTTGAGAAGGGTTATAAGAACAACATTAAGAAGGATGAAAGTGAACATGAATTTTACAAATAGATTATTTATGTTTTTTATGAATTCTCAATCAAATAAAACTTAATTAAATATTGTACATATCAACTCTGTTTTTTCACATGCTTTTAAGAAAATGAATCCAATTATTCAATTTTTGGTTTTAGAATATACAGTGAGGCTTAATTAGATTGGATACGTACACTAACGGCTTAAATTTTTTGCCCACCCCATAATCCATTCACCAAAAATAATAGTGTTTGTCATTTGTGCACTATATGACAAGAACCGGTTGATTTGTCTTCTAATCGTTAACTGTGAATTATTTTCTCAGTGTTTATGATCACAATTTAGTCCCATTTAGACCTCTCAGACGTATGTTAATTATAATATTTCTACCAAACATCTTTTTATGAAGTTTGTATTCTATTTGTTTTTGTTCTCGCAAATTCAGACCAGTAAGTCTTAAAATGGGTAAAAACAAGGAACTATCCGCATTGAGAGAAGCTAGTTTTTCTGATGACAGTGAAAAAATTCCTTTTAAGACGTCAAAATAAAATGAATAGGTTGCAGTTGGCTAAAGAACATAAAAATTGGACGCATGAAGTGGGAAGAGAAGAAAAACAGATGCTAGAAACATGAGTAATCCTGACTGTATAAAACAGTGGAGGAGTATCTTTCTGCATAAAAACGATTATAAGTAAGCATTTCTTAAAGCTGTGCAGAGTATTTTAAAAAATTGGAAAGGAAGAATATACGGAAAGTAATCATTTGGCCGTCACAGCACAGTTGAGGTCGGGTGACTGTGTCAATATTTTTTGTTTATTTTTAGGCCAAAGTTCACAATGAATGCTTGAAACTTGTTCCTTTCAAACGTTTAACGAGGTGGAAGCAGAAATAATGACTACTTGGATATATTTGGATGTTTGCTATGGCTGAAAGCACTTGGCTTTCATTTAAATTAAGTATTCTTGTGTTTGGGAGAGGTTGTGAATACTGCCCCCTTCTTTAGAAGAAAAAGTTGGATTTTTATAGATTCTAGGGATGTTATAAGTACATTCTAATTGATTTCATCTTCTCGCTCCTCATCGTCACTTCTGTTGGAAAAATTCAATCAGCTGATGAGATTAACATTAAAGTCCCCAGTGATAAAAATATCTGTTTTTGAATTGTTTGATTGCAGGTAATCGATTTCATCGTTTGGAAATAACGAAAACGGCAAGACCAAAGACCCAAATCTGCTTCAGCTGGAGCCAAAATATGACGTGTCTTCGACTGCTGATGTTGGTGTACAGAGTTTATATTCATGTTGACACCTCATATATTGCATAAAATCTACCTTAGGGATATTTACCTGATAAACCCTCCAGATCATCCTCTACCCGTAGATCCGATCGGGAGGCTATTTTGTTAGCCATACTGCCAATAAAACTGAGTGCGTCCAAAAGGCTACCAATAGGTTAAAAGTCAATAGTTAGGGTTTTTATGTCCAGGCTGTTGTCATTGCTAAGCATATTTTTCCATATTTTTATTTTAATAATTATTCTGATTTTTAAAGCTTCTCTTTTATACTAGTTAGTTTGTGCGTGTGCACACGCGTAAGAGTGTACTTGCGACTATATGTGCGCGAATATGTACATCTTAGTGTTTATCAGTAACCTTTTGTATATGTGAGTATATTAGTTTATAAAAATAAAGTTTTATGTTCTAAGTGTACCTATGATCAAAACTGTACATGAAAAAATGAAACTTATAAATAATTTAATGATAAATATTTAAAAAATCAATCCTCATAAGATACTTCACTCAATGACTTTTCACAAGTACGACGTTACCGTTATCTTCAGAATTAGCGCTATCATACTGTTCAGATACGGTAATTGAAGAAAAAAATTGTATAAATAATCCTCACATTAGATATATTTTTTTTAATTATAAATACAATACCTTCTGTTGAAGACAGTTGATCAACCGATCGACTTTATGGTCCATCAAACCAATAATAATAATTATCAATAAATATCCATCCATAATCCTCTGGCAATTTAGTACTTGGATTCCTCATATGTGATTGTATCAATGCTGCTAATATATTGTGCTCGGCTCACTCGTTTTAACAGTTCTTGTTTTGTTGGTGGTAAGTTTGGGGGATAGTAGCCAACCATTTTTTTTTTCAATATTTCTTCATTTTCGTCCTTGAAATAATAATTTTTATTACATAGGTTTAACGTCTATAAACATATTTTCTCGTTTTTAAAGAATACTGTAATTCATATTAATTTTCAAGTAAAATACAAAACAGCTAAGAAAAGGCCAGACGCGTCATACCTGACAAAGGCCGCAATAATTTCCTTCTCTCTTAGGCCCATCCCATTTATGTGACAGTGGCGTTTTTTACGATTGTTTGGTATTTTTAATATAGAAATGCAAGTGCTAAATAGTCTGGTAACGCTGCACGTCTGCCGCATGGTCCAAATCAGAATTCGAAGGGAATCGTCGCGTAACCATGGATCTCTTACCATTGCGAGTCCCTCTTCGATGTTGCCAAGCCTTTAGGAAGGGAAGTACGGTAATATAAATAATTTGCGCTTATGGATGCGCAGATGCATAACCGACCGAACATCGGACATTCAGCATTTAGTATTGTTCGTTGTTCAGTAGATAGTGTGTGTTATTGTGTTGGGTGTTATTTTTAGTCTGTGCCATAGTTTGTTCTACAGATAGCGCTGTTTTTGAACATTAGGGGCAAAATGGTTTTAAACAATGTCCGCAAAAAAAGTTGGAAAGCAAGGTCTTATTATACGCAGCCAAGGACGAGAAATAATAAGCAATATTATTAATTTCATGAAAAAAGAGGCAGATGAAGGAGTTACTATTCCTTTGAAAAATTACAGGTATGTAGCAAGATTTAGTTCGAGAAGTAGGTTGAAGAAATGCGGAGTTTACACATTTTTATACTTTTTTACACATATTATAAAGTCATGTATCTACTTAGTTTAAGGTTTACCGTTGTTACTATTCAATTTAAAAGAGCAAACGTGCAATGATAAATTATGATGAAATTACAGGTATTTTGCAGAAAATTAATGACCGGCAAATCTTGACAGAAGCAATAAGTGTAAGCAGCTTGAATCGGCTCCTTAAAAAAATTGGTTTCAGGTAATAATTTTGATTTTAAGTTGTCCATTATTACGATAATTAAAACCTTGATGTCTATCACAGAGATTTTTTTTTGTAGATGGCAGAAAATGCCAGACCGAAGAAAAATTTTGTGTGAATCACACGACATTCGCCTGAAACGAATAAATTACCTAAAGAAGCTGATAGAATACCGTAACGAAGGCCGCCATATATGTTATACTGATGAAACTTACATACACAGCAGCCAATAAATTTCGCTTACCCATAAAGTACAAACTAGACGAACTGTTACAACAACATGGGCACCGTGTACTACTTTAACCTCCTTATCATCCAGAACTAAACCCTATCGAAAAAATCTGGGCACTAGTAAAAAATTGGGTAGCTGCGCACAATACAACATTTAAACTGTCCGATACGGAGGCACTCGCTAGGCAAAAATTTGAGGAGGTATCGGAACAAGAGAGGTATAATATTTGCCAACATGTTAAAAAATATGAGAATGACCTTATACAAAAAGAGCACATCTTAGACCACACTCTAGATCACTTAATATTTACATTAAATACGGGTTCATCGGAAGAAAGTGAAGACAAAAACAGCGAGGATACTGATAGTTCATTAGAGGATGAACTAGAATGTTCATTTCTAGTTTCTGATAGCGAATAATGTTTTTTTTTAATTAACGACATAGATAAAATATTACACTCAACATGTGCAAAAACTGTGTTTATTATAAGCATACCATGCACACCAAACCACTATACAATAAACAACAGTTGCTATTTATATAAGATACTGTATATATATATATATATATATATATATTTAAATATTTAAATCCTTAAAATATATTTTTTTTGTATTTTTTACTCTAATAAATGTTTTGTTGCGAACTGCATTAATTTTTATTTAAATAAGAACCTACGCCACTAGTATTTCAGTCTGAAGCGACAGAGAGGGAATATTTCAAAGTGAGGCAGACGATTACTAATTGATGACGCCTGTGGCATTTTCTTAGTTGATTCGTACTTTACCTACACTAATTATAAATATACATTTTCGAACTTAGAACTATTTTTTTTATAGACAATAACTAATGTTACAATTGGTATTCCAAAAAAATTATTTTTGTGACTTGACTATCCTAGCTCAATTCGTTACAAGGAATTGCAATACATTTCCATGCAAATCTCTTGTTTTTAAATAAATTTATTGTATGTCAATAGTTACATGGTGTTGTTGATTTTCAACATAAAAAATTGAAAAATAAGTTGTTTTTAATCAAAAAAGATTAACATGATCTTGACAACTTAGTGTAGGTTTGAAAAAAATTACCAACAAATTTGTATGCCAGTGCGTTTTTTATAAAAAATGTATTTTTTGTTAGCCTCAAAACAAAAATCAATTTGCTATTAATAAATTTAGTCACCATTCTGACTGTTAAAGCTGGGGGCTCCTCGGAAAGTACCACTTACATTGTATGTCACAAGTTTTTCTCAATTTCCTATCGTATTTGATCGAAATATTGATTTTTATAAGATATAATTGGTTAATTGGCGACACTCATCAAATCGTCGTGTTTCGCTCCTAATAAACAATGATAAAATTTGGATGTTTCGTCAAAACGAGGATGTATATTAACGTATAGCCTGTAACCTATAGATTATTCACTGAAATCCCTTATATATGAGCACTTGACTAAATATTAACGAAACTAAGTACTAGGTGATTTTACGATGTTATAATAGAAATCTTTAGGAGTTATTTTAAGTTAATGCTTTCTTATAGAGATGGCGCTTGATTTGTAGAAATAGTAGTTTAATGTTCTATGTACATAGGTTTTTGTTTTTGTAGTTGATTATTATTGAGAAAAGTAAGGTTAAGTTAATATATGGTTTTACCGGGTTTTTAGCACATGGTTGGTTTTGTAAGATATAAGTGATAGATGATGTATATATATGAAGATGTAAATAAAATGTATATAAAGACCTAGATTGATTTTAATCAACACTGCTGTGTAACAAATAACAACATACGAGAATTAATTACGCCGAAACGAGTTTTCGTGGTAGAGTTAAACTCAATTCACTTTCGCTTTAAAAAATTGATTTAGTAAACTAAGAATTAAATAATAATCTAAAGTTACAATTGATTACACTAATCTGATTGGCTTACTAGAAGAATATCAAATTAAATGAACAAAGTATTAGTTTTACTAGCTTCTTCATATATTAGATTTTATCTTATACAATAATAATTATAAAAGTAGATAAAGATATTTATGGTTGATTGCAGACAGATTAATATGCATGTCTTTAACTTTATCGGGTTTAATTGTTATATCCAATATAATTTTGACTTTTGGTTCTAAGCTCGCACCTAAGGTATGTAAGTTTTCGTCTAAATCGACAGTTATCTAGGTAAGGTAGATCAAATTGAAATTAGGAAAAAGGGAAATATTTTCGTCTATTGCATTAAGGTCGGCATTATCGTATTTCGTTTGAATTACTGAAATAATGGCAATTGTAATTTTCCTCTGGAAAATAAGGATTTGGATCGTAAACAGTATTTTCATAAGGTTTGGTTTGGAGTTTTCATCTGTGTTGCGAAGCTTCCTGCCAATGGGATGTAGTTCGGATCTCCGGTAAACAGTTGAAAATGACGACTTACACAGGTTTCAGGGCCGATTTTTCTTTTCCAAACACTGGTACTTGTCTTCTGGGATCCTACTGAGTCTGCGCCAATCAAAAACCTCAATTCACCAACTTGCTTTTTAAGATTTATTTAACAAACTGAGGATTTAATAATTATTTAAAGTTACAATTGGTTACATTAATCTGACTAGCTTACTAGACGAATATCAAATCAAATGAACAAATTATTAGTTTTACAGGCTTCTTTATATTAGTTCTTACCTTTACAATAATAATAATAATAATAATAAAAGTAGATGCAGATATTTATGGTTGATTGTGGTCATATTAATAATTAAATAATAAATAATTGAAAATGATAACTTAATGAGGTTAAAGTTAACAATCTATAAATATGAAATATATACGAAATACAAACAACTTATAGTGATGATAAACTTATTGAGGTAAGAGTTCATAGTAATAAATAAGTAATTGATAATAATGCAACGCTGTGGTAGAGGCCGTTTTGGATGATTTAACTGTAGTGCGCATCAAATATCGGGCCTCAGTTACGCCACTGCTATCTTTTCGACCCTATATAAATATAAAGCTAAGATTATATACTCGATAGATCTGCCACTCTGTATAAAAATTTGATGACAAAGTTCGATCCTTGCGACATCTCTCAAATTGGTTTAGTACCAACAAAAAAGATTTCTATTATCAAAGATTTGATCTAAGGTCATATCCATATTAATTTCGCGGGAAATTTAAAAATAACTCGAGTAATTTTAAATGCTCGAAGCTAGTTGTCGCATCAAATTGTGTGAAACAAAAGTATTATGCAAAATACTTCCATTTTGCTAACATTTCAAATTCAAATATTGTTGCTTACAAGAAAATATAAATACCTGAAATTAAAATGCTGTTTAAATGAAGTGTTTTGTAAAATATTTTGATTTCATTTACAATTTATGTGACAACTAGGTCCCACCACCTAAATTTCACAATTAAATGGTTTATATAAGATATAGGTAGATGGAATATTGAAACACGGGATGATTATTATAATTTTTATTCTGTTTTTGACGTTTTATAATTATATCCACAAACAAAAAAATTTCCTTCACACTATAGCAAGCTTAGGACTGTCAACAATTAGATGATGGCGTGATTAAAAAATGTTTCTGTTTGTACATGGTACATACAATGGTATATAAAAAACTGATTTTATAACCATGGATAATTGATGATTACCGTTGTCTTTCTTGCAGTTTTTCCTATATTTAACATATGCCATATTCATCACATCGTAGTCTTTATATTGTTGATCTTTGTCCTCAAAATTTTATTGATAATACCTATGTAATGAAAGATGCATATGTTAAAACTAATATTTACACACATATTTACATAATCCTTATGATCTGAACAAAATATTGAGGATATGTCTGTCAAATCCTACAAACGAAATATTTGTTTCTTTATGCCTAACGAATTGATTAACTGGGGCAATATTTCGAAAATTTTATGAGAAAAACTTTTAAAAATATCACAGAATTTTACTGAGGGCGCACATAAAACATTTTTTTATGTTCCCTAGAATACATTAATGAATTTGCCTTAATTAATTCATTTGACAATATTATATTTTTACACAAGTGGCATTTGAAATAATTTCTTCGCTACTGAACCTGCCACATAAGGAGTGACAAGATCTAATCCTTTATATTTTGAGCTTGTATTGAATGGTTTATAAATTGGGGCATTGACTATTGGAGGAAATAGCAATTCTTTTCTTCTGCATAACTTTTCACTAGGATTCATAAGAGGTTTATTGTCACAATAAATATAAGTACGTACCAGGTAAATGTAGAGTTGCCAGTGAAAGTTTTTTTAACTTGCCATTGGGGTTTTTACCAATTGGTTCAAAATGAATATCACATATTCTATGTGATGATAATACTGTATCTGCAAGCATTAACTTGGGGTTATTTATTCTTTGGAACCAAATGCTGCAAACGTCTTCATTCGTAGGAATAGAATGTCTGTAAAAAAGTAAAATAAGGATAAAATCATTCAACATATTTAACCATTCAACAAAATGATTTCCTAAATACAAATTAATGAAGTTAGGAAGAAATGAGTTATCGTATAGATATGAACTTGATTTTATATATTTTAATATTTAAATATTTTCATGTTGATAAATAGTAAATATTACTCTCACCTTATCGCTTGCTTATTCGTGCATCCTGGTACACAGCAGGCCTTTACTCGTTTACTCATATTGAGTAAGTAAACACGACAGCACAATTCGCAACAAATAATAACTTTTAAATGCACAAAAATGCAAATAGCTAATAAACAAACAATATAAAACACCTTTGCAAGATGGACGATGTTCATTTAATAATCTTAGTTGTTTCTCGATGCAACTTAGTTTCAGAATCCAGATTGACAAACATTCAAAAATAAAACACCAAAAAGTAAGCTTTTCGATGTAAACCGATAACATAGATGGCGTTAAAAATCGTCCTGAACTTCTCCTATTCCAGTGCACAGGCCCTGATATAAAGATTAATACATAATTTCCAAGACATTCCTAGACACTTTTCGTTCTATTTATTGAATTTTCAGTGCGCAGTATGTAAAACAATAATTTCTTTCTCTACATATTCAATGCAATTATAACTTATACAGATGCGTTTTAATTTTGTTTTGCTCCTATCTACCTTATTTTCCTATGATTTTTCTATTGTTCTGTAGCTGTTACACAGAAAGAATCAGATCCCATGAAGGGCTTGTTTGCCCCCGCTTTATCGAGCTTATCAGCTATTTCATTCCACTTCACTCCAGTGTGTCCCGAAATCTATTGTAGGGCAACTTTATTTTTCATGTCTAGCTCGTTCAATTTTTCTAGGCAATTTCCCAAACAAGTTTTGATTTTATGATAATGGAGCTTAAAGTTTCAATGACTGCTTGACTATCAAACAGAATGATGACCTCCTGTTTCTCTCTAGATTAAACTGGACACATTTTTCAATTGATAAATTTCTGCTTGAAAAATGCTTGATATCTTGCCCAGTCTTTCAGAGTGTTTGGTTCTGAGACCGTACACTCCTATTCCAGTTCTGTCTACTGCATTCTAGCATTTCTTTGCCTCAACAAGTGTTAGAAAAAATCAGGGAAACCAATAGCAGATCTCTACTATTACTAGTATTACATAATGAGCGGTTTTTTATTGGGAACGTGGCAAGGAAACACCAATGTGGACTAACTTCAATATATTTTCCGAGCTTTCGAATACTTATGTATTCATCGTCTGGGACTGAAATTATGGATAAATACAATATAAGAAATATGTATAAATGTATAACAATAATACAACTTCACTTACAATAATTAATTAAGATTTCCAGTGACTTTTGATATTATTAAAGATGTAAAAATGTTTAAACTCATAGAATTCAATATTCAAATTGACGTTGATACAAATATTGATTAATTGAAATATTTATTCTGGTTACAATAGGAATTTTCATTAATTTTTGAGTGATTAGATTACGAATGACGTTGAATTTTCATAAGTTAGATAAGGATAAGTTTTAGTGAATGATGTTCAATGTTGATTGGTAAATTTATGGATAACATTAAATTTCAATAGGTTAGGTCGGTATGAATATAGTTGAATATTTATTGGCTAGAATATAAATGACAATAAATTTTATAGGTTAAGTCGTTATAAGTGAAGCTGAAATTTATAGGTTAGGTGAGGTTAGTTGGTTGTTAATGGCGTTGAATTTTTATAGAATTTATTTTTTCAAAATCTAAAAGATATGCATAAATTGCACTAAGGTTATTTAAATCAGTTTTCTCATTAATGCATTGATCATTTTGGGCAAGTTATGTCGTTCCTAAAAATAAACGATTTTTTTATTTTTTTTCAGTTGTCAAAACTTTGGAAGATTCATAATTCATATTGTGTCCTTCATGATAGACATGAGTCGCTAATGAACATCTATCAGGATATAATCTGCTATCACTCTTGTGACAAGTTATCCGACTGATCAGTGACCTTTTCGACTGACCAATGTACTTTTTGTCACAATTTAAACAAGGTATTTCATATACTATGTTAGGCAATTTATTGAATATTGTTTTATCTTTTACTTTAGTAAAAATAAATTGATTATTAAGTGTTTGACTGTTTGTCCAAGAGCCCGAACCAAAAAAGTAGGTTATGAAAAAAACGTACAGGAACAAGTATGTTCAGGGGTGTTCCCTGAATGTAAATCCAAGTGGGCGTCATGGGGGGGCTTCACTTTAGCCATCATCTTGAAAAACACAGTTTAACAAATATCTCGCGAACTGCGCATCGTACGACAAAAATTGTGGAGATCATTGTTGTAGATAATAATATTTGCCTTCTTTTTTATTTGAAACTTTTTTTTATATAACGCATAGGTTTTTAATTATAGCGCTCCAAACTTTTTTCAATATGGTTTTTGCTAAAGATTTAGTTAATGGTCAATGATAAGTTTAAAATGGTGGTAACTGAATTGTAAAGCATAAAATTTTCTATAAATTTCACTGGAAACCTATGCGTTATACAAAAAAAAGTTTCAAATATAAAAGATGACAAATATTATTATCTACAATAATGATCTCCACAATTTTTGTCGTACTATGGGCGGTTCGCGGGATATTTAATAAAACGTGTTTTTCAAGATGGTGGCTGAAGTGAAGCCCCCTGACAACGACAACCCTGAACATATTAAAAAAATACCTGTTCCTGTACGTTTTTAAAAAAAAACCTGGCTCTTGGCCTATGTATGCTATTTTAATATTGTGTTGTTTAAAGATTCCAGAAAGTTTAGGAGTAACTGATTTTATATATGGTAAAGGTGTATAAAAAGATGAAATAGAAATGTTAGAAATGACGTTTGATAATGATGATTCAATGTTAGTGTCAATGTCAAATGAATTATACAAAATTCATTACAAGAGATATGGAGGATATGAGTTTTCATAAAAAAGGTTGTGAATTATTTTAATGTCTTTTTCAAGAAAAATTGGATCAGAAATTTTTGGGACTGATATGCATGATAATTGATATATCTTCCAAAACTTATTGGTATTATCCTATACCAGTCAATTAAAATTTTATTATTTTCGTTTCTTATAAATTTAGTATCAATAAAAGCTAATGATTTTTCAGTATTCTCCTTTTCTATAGCAAATCGAAACTATTGAAGTAAAATAATAAATTATCAATTTCATTATATGGTAGAGATGAACTTTTATCATCTACATACTATTCACTGAAGAATCATTTGAAGAAGATATTACAAAGTCCAAGATATAATTCATTACATTATATAGGGGATATTGAAGACCCCATTGGTAATCCAAAAATTTGTTGGTAATTTTTATTATTATAAGAAATATGTATTGTTAAAAATGAATGTTATTAATTCTAATAGAGTTAAGAGTCTTTATTTTTTATTTATTATATAAAACCAAACATTTTCTAAAAGAAAATCCAAATTTAATAGTCATATCATCTGACAAAGGTAATGTCACAGTCATTATGGAGAAACAACAGTATTTAGATTTATCCAAAGAACTTATCCACAATAACACATCATACAAAGAACTTAATAATAATAATAATTGTAACAAATTAATAAAAAAAGTTTTTAACAAAAAACAAATTGACAAAGATACCGAGAAGAAATTAACAAACTATAACGGTTTTTCTGCTAAAATTTACTGTTTACTCTATCAGCTAGACCTGTTGTAGGATCAATTAACTAACACTCCCATCGAACCCCTTACAAATTGGTTAACTAAATTTTTGACTAAATCTTATGATTATCAAAATGATTATTATGTAAAAGACTCGTTTAAAATCAAAGAAACTTTTAATAATATTATATAACCACAGAATTATGTATTGTTAGGATTGGATATAATGTACACTTAAATATATACCTTACAACTCTACAACATAAATAGAGCGATATAAGTAAAAACTGCAACCTTAATAAAGAAACTCTATTAAAATTATCAACTTTCTTTTTTAACAATACATATTTCTCTTATAATAATAAAAATTACCAACAAACTTTTGGAACACCAATGGGGCCTTCAACATCCCCTATATTATGTAATGAATTATATCTTGGACTTTGTAATATCTGTTTTACCCTTCAAATTATTCTTCATTAAAATAACATAATTTTATCCCTTCCATATAATGAAATTGATAATTTATTATTTTACTTCAATAGATTCGATCTCTATATACAATTTACTATAGAAAAGTAGAATACTGAAAAATCGTTACCTTTTCTTGATACTAAATTTATAAGAAACGAAAATAATAAAATTTTAATTGACTGGCATAGAAAACCAATAAGATCTGGAAAATACATCAGTTATCATAACACCAATCAATAAATTGCCTAATATAGTATATGCAATACCTTGTTTAAATTGTGACAAAAAGTATATTGGTCAGTCGAAAATGTGTTTTTCAAGATGATGGCTAAAGTGAAGCCCCCCCATGACGCCCACTTGGATTTACATTCAGGGAACACCCCTGAACATACTTGTTCCTGTACGTTTTTTTCATAACCTACTTTTTTGGTTCGGGCTCTTGGACAAACAGTCAAACACTTAATAATCAATTTATTTTTACTAAAGTAAAAGATAAAACAATATTCAATAAATTGCCTAACATAGTATATGAAATACCTTGTTTAAATTGTGACAAAAAGTACATTGGTCAGTCGAAAAGGTCACTGATCAGTCGGATAACTTGTCATAAGAGTGATAGCAGATTATATCCTGATAGATGTTCATTAGCGACTCATGTCTATCATGAAGGACACAATATGAATTATGAATCTTCCAAAGTTTTGACAACTGAAAAAAAATAAAAAAATCGTTTATTTTTAGGAACAACATAACTTGCCCAAAATGATCAATGCATTAATGAGAAAACTGATTTAAATAACCTTAGTGCAATTTATGCATATCTTTTAGATTTTGAAAAAATAAATTCTATAAAAATTCAACGCCATTAACAACCAACTAACCTCACCTAACCTATAAATTTCAGCTTCACTTATAACGACTTAACCTATAAAATTTATTGTCATTTATAATCTAGCCAATAAATATTCAACTATATTCATACCGACCTAACCTATTGAAATTTAATGTTATCCATAAATTTACCAATCAACATTGAACATAATTCACTAAAACTTATCCTTATCTAACTTATGAAAATTCAACGTCATTCGTAATCTAACCACTCAAAAATTAATGAAAATTCCTATAGTAACCAGAATAAATATTTCAATTAATCAATATTTGTATCAACGTCAATTTGAATATTGAATTCTATGAGTTTAAACATTTTTACATCTTTAATAATATCAAAAGTCACCGGAAATCTTAATTAATTATTGTAAGTGAAGTTGTATTATTGTTATACATTTATACATATTTCTTATATTGTATTTATCCATAATTTCAGTCCCAGACGATGAATACATAAGTATTCGAAAGCTCGGAAAATATATTGAAGTTAGTCCACATTGGTGTTTCCTTGCCACGTTCCCAATAAAAAACCGCTCATTATGTAATACTAGTAATAGTAGAGATCTGCTATTGGTTTCCCTGATTTTTTCTAACACTTGTTGAGGCAAAGAAATGCTAGAATGCAGTAGACAGAACTGGAATAGGAGTGTACGGTCTCAGAACCAAACACTCTGAAAGACTGGGCAAGATACCAAGCATTTTTCAAGCAGAAATTTATCAATTGAAAAATGTGTCCAGTTTAATCTAGAGAGAAACAGGAGGTCATCATTCTGTTTGATAGTCAAGCAGTCATTGAAACTTTAAGCTCCATTATCATAAAATCAAAACTTGTTTGGGAAATTGCCTAGAAAAATTGAACGAGCTAGACATGAAAAATAAAGTTGCCCTACAATAGATTTCGGGACACACTGGAGTGAAGTGGAATGAAATAGCTGATAAGCTCGATAAAGCGGGGGCAAACAAGCCCTTCATGGGATCTGATTCTTTCTGTGTAACAGCTACAGAACAATAGAAAAATCATAGGAAAATAAGGTAGATAGTAACAAAACAAATTCTTGGGACAACCTACAGGAGCTGAGACAGGCAAAGACTCTCCTGGGAAACTATTACCAGCGAAGATCTGCTGAATGTATCAACCTAAGTAAGAATAATCCATGAATATTGGTTTCCCTGATTTTTTCGAACACTTCAACAATTGCTAGTGTAACATTCAGAATTGACCGTTCACGTTGCTGTAATAGAACGGTGGCGACATGTCCAGTTATTCCGAAAAAACAGAAGACCATTTGCTTTGAGGTGCTTCGTGAGAGAACTTTTGTTGGATTCGGCTTGTCTTGAGAGACAAATATGATGACAAGAGATTTAAAAGAGCGTTGTTATCATAAAATGGAACAAACTATCAAAAGCTCCGAGTAGTCGTGAAATGAATCCAATGCATTTCTCAAGTGGTGGTGCCATAGTAGTAGACGAAATAATCCAAGGGCTTCATCATGAAAGTTTTTACCCACCCTATACAAAAATAAAGTATAAAAGTTAGAAATATCCATTTTTGTTTAATTAACAAAATATCTACTATAAAAAAATAAGTCGGGTTTTCCTTCCTGACGCTATAACTCCAGAACGCACGAACCGATTTCCACGGTTTTGCATTCGTTGGAAAGGTCTGAGGCTCCGTGAGGTTTATAGTAAAGAAAATTCAGGAAAAATTTCAACAGAAAAGCGGGAAAATATTTTTTCACATACAGCGCCATCTCTGATACATAGCATGTACTACAAACCAATATTTTAAGTAGATTGGTTTGTAAATCGTGAATAAAAAGTAAAAAAAATAAATTATTCATTTCCTAACATTTCTATTGGAAACCATCAAATCAATCACGTGTATTGTGTAAATTTTTATTCAATTTCACATTAGTGAGAATTATCAAAATTATGCTTGGTTAAGTCAACGAGCAGTTCTTGCCGCAAAGAATAATGATGTACACGCACTGAATTTCACCATTCAATCAAAAATTGCTGGCGATTTGGTGACATACAAATCCGTTGATTCCATAACAAATCCCGATGATGTAGTAAATTATCCAACGGAGTTTTTGAACTCTCTGGAGTTACCAGGATTTCCACCACATAACTTGCAATACAAAGTTGGTACAGTTATTATGATATTGCGTACTCGACTTTCGGTAAAAAGACTTATGCCGAATTTGATTGAGGCAACCATTATTAACGGAAAGTATGCAGGTGAAAATGTATGTATTCCTCGAATACCAATGATTCCGACTGATCTTCCGTTTGAATTCAAACGATTGCAATTTCCAGTTCGCCTTGCGTTCGCAATGACAATTAACAAGTCGCAAGGCCAATCCCTAAGTGTTTGAGGGATACGGGTTATACGTTTCGTGTTCACGAGTTGGGAAACCATCCGCTTTGTTTGTGTTAACGTCAGACCAAAAAACAAAAAATGTGGTTTACCAAAGAGCACTTCAATGAAACGGATAATTTGCGGACACGTATAACGCTTCGATTCAGTATTTACTTTGGATTCACTTTCATTTACTTAGAGAAGTTCTACTAAATAACATTTCATTTTTGTAATCGAAATGAATTCATTACTGTTGTGAAATGAAATAAAATTTTTCCTTTTCAAATATAGAACAAAAAAAATTGTTTTCTTTTAATCACCAAACGAAATGTTACATAAAACGAAGCCATCTGATGGCGGAACGGAGTTCACCGGGTTTGCAAGTTTGTTATTAAATATTATTGGTGCGCTCATCAATTATTCATTACAAATACTATTTGTAATTATTATTAAATAAGAACCGAATAAACAGAAAGTAATAAATAAAATAGACTTATATAAGAGAATTTTTAACTTTCTTATCCTATTTTATCTGAGAATGGATTTGTACACTTCTATAAAGTAAAATCACAGAAATATTAGTTTAATCGTTTAATCATATATTATTAATAGTTTGATCACTGCATTAGTAAAGTCTTATTTAAAAACTAAACAACGTTAATAAAATTGACTCTACAGTCAGTAATCGAAATGATAGTAGCAGTAGCAAAGCTGGAACGCCATCAAAAACATAACTTGTAATACATACCAAGTATCGCAACTCAGTTATTCTATCATAAAATGTTAGGCACAGTTATTACGTGATTAACTAATTTAAAATCTTATATTCACCATATAACTCTCTTATACTTTAAATAAATACACGAAAATCTCGACAGAAATATGATTAATAAAGAAACTAATTACTAAGTCTTTTAGTCTTCAAACTAGCATATAAATCGAAATTTCGAACAATAATCGCAAATTTATAGATACATTCGAATAGCAAGAGGTCGCTTGCACCTGTAAGCGCAGTTGTCGGTCACTTACTACTTATACAGGATGACACATTTATGCAGTTGATGTATTTCGAAAACTGGACTGACGTTACAAAATATTTTAGTTTTGAAATTTATCGGGCTTACATAATATGTGCTTAGTTATTAAAAAGGTATAGATGGTCGAAAATGGTCTGAATTAGTTCGAGAAAATAATGGTACGGCCTTGCCGCTAGCTTTCGCTCGACTTGGCTGTGATGTGTCCCCAAATAATTGCATTTATATTTGAGAGCAATATACTTCTTCCTGAGACCAACAGGCGAAAATCCGAATATAAAAAAAGTATTGGTTTATTTTAAGATAAGTTTAAAGTTAGAAAAAATATAACGACAAATTTTTCAACGAACGAGGACACCTCTCTATAAAAATACTTCTATATTATTACATATTCAACCTTATCATACCCCAAAATTGAGTGAAGAAATTGTGGGAGAGCTAGAAATATTGCATCTTCTTTGCAGACTACAATAATACAAACAAATGACGATTCTTTTCAGAAAATTCTGATTAGCTACCAATTGCTTATAACAACCGTGGAAGCTCAAACGTTTAGAGTTTCTTTATTTCTCTGTCATAAGTGTGATTACATAGGATAATTTTGTTTTTGTTTTAAAATTCTTTCTTCGAAACAAAATTGAACAATACTCAATTGATTTTGTAGTACTTAAGTACTTCATCGTTAGTGGCATATTTTTTTAAGCTTTACAAAATATCCAAATTCTTAGATAAAATAAATAAGCTGCTAATCCGATACTCTAGTTCTAAATGGAATAACTGTACTTTTTCTACTTTATATCTCTATAAACATTCTATCAGAATAAGAACAATTTATTTTAGAAAAGCCTTGAAACCCCGTTGAAATATGTATAATGTGAATGAAATTTATCCTCTTTCACGTCCCCGAATCGGCGCCTGAGATTTAAAATACTTTAACAATCATTGAGCAGTTAATGAACTGCTCGACGCGACGTCGTCCACATATGTGCGGTAAGGGATCCATGAGGGGTAATTCTAACTTTTTGTAATCTCCCTCATCTACTAATATGCCGCTTATCACACCCTAATCGTTGTCAAATCAACTCAACCATAAGCTCCCATGTGGGCTGCACCCATGGGAATTATATGTATTGGAATATTAATTGAACAACTTAACTACCATATTGTTTAGATAGCGAATATACGGGTATATATATATATATATATATATATATATATATATATATATATATATATATATATATGTAAAGAAGTATTTGCCAGCTATATTATGAGTAATTTTTTTATTGGGAACGTGGCAAGGAAACACCAAAGTGGTCTAACTACAATATATTTTCGAATACTTATGTAATCATCGTCTGGGAAATAATTAATTAAGATTGCCGGTGATTTTTTGATATTATTAAAGCTGAAATATTTGGATAACGTGTTATCCTTTATGGCTCATACTAATATCATATTTATTAAAATAATTTGATAGTTGTTGGGAAAGTCCTTGTACATATGCTAAGGAAAAATGTTTTATGTTTTGATGTCTCGTTTCTGTTTTTAAATTGATTGTAGTATCTGTTTATTCTTTTGTTGAATATGTTGCTTATCATTTTTTCCTTATAATTATTTTTTTCAATTCAGTTTTTGCTTTTTGAATCGATAAGCCTCTAAATTCAGGATCTGTTTTTTTATGATAAGAATTGAATTTTTTATTTATGTTTTCAATGTGATTCTTTGGTACGGCAGTAATAATTCCACAGGGAAATCTCCCTTGGCGGGAATCTTCACATTTATAGCTTAATTACTAAAATATACAGTGGGCTGTAAGGAATAGACACTTTTTTCTAATTTGAACATTTCTTACATTCAACAATTTCGATGCTTTCTAACTGCACCTAATCTATTCAAGTTGATAGGTTTTAGTTCACCTTTAGCCCTGAAGAAGATAACTTGGTTATCTAAACGCAGGCTGGATATTATAATTGTGAGTGTTGGAATAGTAGTAGTATGAATAGTATGAATAGTGTGTTCAGTAGGAATATCACTAACGGTTCCAAAAATTCTAACTTAAACCAAGATCTGTTATACTCATGGATACTTTTCCATACCACAGGCGCACATCAAGTGCACAATGGAGAAAAGTCTAGATTGCAGATTGGCTTCCTAATAAAATAAAACTTTTATCTGATAACATTTTTTCTATTTAACAGTAATAAATACTCAATTATGTTTATACATTACTTCATTAATTTGAATGTACCTTACTTTAAACGATAAACTATAAACTTGTAATATCAATTGAGTGATGTAAATTATTTTTTTTCAAACATCTGTCATAGATAATATGTGGGATAACTCATATAGAATTATTCAAATTTGTTTTGTCCTTTATACTTGTTGGTAACATTGAGAATAGGAATGCATAATATGTAAAATTTTTTTCGTATTAAATTTATCTGATAATTATTATTGCAGCACGAATATGACTCGTCGATTTCCTTTCTCCTCGAACTCGCAAAGTATACGTTGAAAATATGAGTCACTCTATACATTTGTGGTATTCTTCTATAGCGATACATTGCTACGCCAATGTAACAGAAAAAGCACTTATTATTGATTTAATTACTGAATATTTTTTCAACTTTTTGACATTTTATTACCGCAATTATAAATCTTTAAAATAACATATTTACTTACTGTCAACGATTCAAGTAAATAAAATAAGCTGTATTTATGGTTTGTGGGGTGGATGTCCGATAAGCTGATATTGAAATTTAGTAATATCATTACATGTATCAAGTGGCTATCAAGCGATTTTTTAATAGAATGAAGTAGCCGGAGTGCTTGAAATAAAGCAAGAGTTTGAAAGTATAGTTATTCATGAATAGTTTAGGATATTTTTTTATTGGTACCAATACTTTGTAATGATAATTTATGATATTTTATATGAAATTGTAGACAAAATTTGTGTACAATGTCCTATGCTAAAAATAAAGTATATTCGAGGTATTTCAGTTTTTCCAAAATTAAAAAATTTTAGTCCACATTGAATAATGATATCTCCAACGAAGCTAGTGACGTAAAATTGGAACCAATTAACAAAATGTTCAACTCATTGATATTTCAAACAGGGTATTTAAACTTTGATGCCAGCTGGCACAATTTAAATTATTTAGATTTATGCCTACTTTTACTAAAATTCCCTATATTTTATAACATTTTCTGCTATATTTTTCAAGCTAATTTGGTTGGTATCGGTATTGCCTATAACCTATTCAAATCCATCCATTTCTGAGATATCTCATTATGTGAGTTAAAACAAAACAACACTCAATAATTCCAACATTAGTTAAGGGTATGCAATAATTTCCATTATTTAAAGAGATAATACTGAAAAGTAATCAATATTGGATATAATTAAATACGTTGACCTGGTATATTGTATTAATTTAATTAAATTTCAAACAAATATAACTAAATGTGATATTGTAAAAACAAAGTTTTATAATGTGTGTTTATGAATCCTTTTCATTTAGTTACGCTGAGCAAAAGTTTATGAGGAGGTGCTCCATTTTGCTGATACCCAACTTAAGTCGTCTCCTCGATTCTTAAAGTAAGTAACGTCAGTCCAATGGCTTCTTCTAAAATGTGGCAATATCTTTCACCATTTAATTTTTAACCTCAAAATTCTAATGCTAAAATTTTGTCTTCTTTTATTACACAAAAAACATTAAAACTTTTACTATCGTGAAATAACATTCTTTATTAACATATGGATTTTCATTAGACCAAACATGGGAATTTTGTTTATTAAATAATGCATTTTGGCTAATTAAAATCCACAATTCAATTCATTTATAAGTGGTTCACTTTAATTGGAGCACCGTTTATTTTATTAAATTTTCCGATGTATTCTTTTGGTGTTAGTATTCCCTATACCTAAATCTTAAACACTTTTGAGATATATCATTAGGTTAGTTAAAACATTACAACAGTTAATTATTTCAACATTAGTAAAGAGTGTCAACGATTTTATAGCTAGAACGTTAATTGTTCACATAGAAAGCTAAGCAATTTGTAGATTTTGAATTTAAATGCTCAATTATGGAAGAAAATAGCAACTGCATGTAGAGATAACAATACATTTTAAAAGGGAGATAAACAAATAAAATTAATCAACAAACACCACTCATATAATTTTAGTAAATATGAAACTAAAAATATGTCATAAAATACATACAGAAACTTGCAAAACTGCGGATAATAAACCATAACCTAGACACATACGTTTATTCATAAAAATTCAAATATCCTTGAAATAAAATCATATACAAAAGTTTGCAGAAATCATTATAAAAAACACTAAGTAATTTGAAAAAACTTTATAACTATATTTTATAAATTTTAATGCAACTTTGACTAGTTTAAACTTATGATTGCTTCTTTTTCGTATATTAAAATTTTAACTATTTGTTTTTTTTTCAATGGGTATAATCAGATTTATAAATTTCAAGTAATTTTGTGATGAAGGCAAACATTTTTTCGAGGCGTCAATAGACGCGATAAAGACAAAAGATTATTTATTTTCGGTCAGTGTAAAACATAATTTTGTATCATATTTCCTACTGTTCTCAATTCTCGATTATTTTATTCGTACATTATAAACAAACCTTAGTTATACATGTCGCAAATATGGGGTAGATTATGTGAGCGGTTCTTTTTTATTATCGTTAGAATTTAATTTGTTTGCTGACTGATAACGGAAGTGTAGAAAAAGAATTTCGTTATTGT
This sequence comes from Diorhabda elongata, assembly GCA_026230145.1. Taxonomy (NCBI): domain Eukaryota; kingdom Metazoa; phylum Arthropoda; class Insecta; order Coleoptera; family Chrysomelidae; genus Diorhabda; species Diorhabda elongata. Next base: position 12,005,685 of record CM047936.1, read on the forward strand.
ATGTTAAAGGTTGCTTTAATATTCAACATTTTAATCTTTGTTTCAATCGCAATCGTTGATTGAATGTGGATGTGTCAAGAATATGTTTTTACAAGTCTGATTTCCCACACGAATTCCCATGGGCTGGTATAAAGTGTTTTCGAAATTGTTGCCTTTTGAATAAGAGAATTTTTTATTAATTGACAAGGTAATTTGCAAAAAATCATACAGAATAAGATGAAAGTTAAAACTAAGAACGGTTTATTGAATTGTGATAAATTTGACAAACTCTATGAATTTTATATCGTTATCAAATTCTTATCGTGCCACCGAGTACAAGTTTATTTTATTTTGTATAATAAAACAAAAACAGCGTCAAATATAGATTCTCTAAAATCAGTTTTACATGGTTAGTATATAATTATTCAATAGTTACTTCTATTCTCTTAAAAACATTGAGTTTTCCCAATTGCACTGGCTCTGCTAGGTATGCTTTATTTGGAATCAGTTTCGAAATTACTGCTTATATCTATTTAGTGACATTAGAAGTGTTATGCCCACATAATGTCTTGAAGTTTACTTTTCGGTAACATCATGACCATATTTAGGCTAGGTTATGATAGCAATATCAAGGTTTAATCTTTGACCATGTTTACAAAAATAGTTTTTGTTTTCAATTTCATTCTGACGAAATCTGTATACAAAAACCAAATAATAAAAATAATTTTACACAATGCAGAAGAAATAGTATCATAGCAAATAGTATAGAGTAAGAATAGCGGTTTCGATAAGATAATAAAAAATTCCTACTGGGTCGAGGAAAACTTGTAAACTGAAGTTGATCGAAAAATTTTGAAACTATTAGGTTTATAGGAATAATAGTGTGATATTACCTGTTCTCTAAAAATAATGTTTCAAAGTTGAACAAAGTGCAAAATTACGGCAATTTTTACGGTTTTTGTCAAGGTGAAATTTGTATTTTGCATCTCATTTCTATGACACAAACACATAGACAGCACAACTACCTAATTTCATGCACGTTAAACTATATTAGATTACTGGCATATTCCCTTTGTATAGCTGTGTAAAAACTAGAATTGCATTTAATAATAATCACGACAAAGTATACGAGGATTGTATGAGAAGTTTCTACAAAGAAACAAGACATGTTTTTTCATAAACATTTTTATTTTTAGCATAATCTCCATTTAAACCCATATACTTTTAGCAGAGATACTCTAACCTTTTCACTCTTTCAAATATTAGCTGTTCTCTCTCTGTTCCAAAGTAGGCGTTTACATAAACGATAACGTCCTCGTCTGATAAAAATCTCCCGCCTGTATGTGAAACTTGAAGGTAATGAAACAGCAAATAATAGTTGGGAGCCAGATCTGGTGATGTGGATGGTCAACCAATTATAAATGCCATCCGTGAATTTTAGCCATGGCAATCATCGGAGTGTGAGAGGGTGCGTTGTCCTGATCCATAGTACTTTTTTTTCTTAAAATGCGGTCGCTTCTTTGCACTGACTTACTTTACCTTATCAAGCAATGATACACAATACTCTGTTGTTGCTTTATCCTTTTGAAGGTAGTCGATTATTACAATCCTATGAATCGAGGCAAGAAATCTGACTTATTTTGATTAAACCGCGTTCGTGAGGCTTGGGAAATGTTTAATCGCATGCACTTTTGATCCAAATGTAGCATCCCGTGATCACGTATACATAATTCTCCAGTCTTTATGTGACCAATGCGTTATTTAGATGGCCGATAGCCTCTTCTATCTCTGACATCGTAATCCATCGGTCGTTCAGTACCTAGTGCGCTTTTTCGATGTTGATTGTCTCAAACACTCGTCGTCAGATAAGCTGATACGGCCACGTTTGAATTCTGATGCCCAAAATTTTACGGTATAAAATTATCTCCGTACATAGCGTCTCACTCGTCTTTCATTTGTGTGGGCCAAAGTTATACTTAATGGTAGCTCGATACTAATTTTTTTTATTTTCAGAAAAATCTTATACTCACTTATACGATTGTCAACCAGCGTCCAAAATGGTTGAATTTTCAACGAGAATCTCTTAACATATGCGTGTTAATACTACTAATCCCTTCAAGCAGCTGATGACCCATCTATTGTTTGAACCTAAACAATGTGAAAATAACATATACACCGGAAATAGCTTGGTCTTCATAATCTAGAACAGCATTATACCGTGTCCATCCCCTCGAGTGCCATCAAAATTTACAGTATGCATTTTTAACCCACATCGGGGTGGTATAACTACTATTTAAAGATCGTTTAAACACGTGACCCGTATACCGGCACATGGCTTTCAAGAGACACGACTAGGTCAAGGGGATGCGTCAGCAAGTATGATTTTTTATATTTTACGAATGGTGTGGCTACGCAAACATAACTAACATATCTGTATGAAGGTATTTTAAATTTGATTCGTTTATATATTGAGAATTTTTAATAATTGAAAATAATATGTTGGTTAAGTTATCATACATATTAGCTTAATCACAGTTTAATATCAAATGGAGAAATCGAAGCTACGTGTTGTGAATGACAGTACCTCCCGTTAAGTCGAGCAAAAATAAGTGGCTCTATACCATCCTTTTCTCGAAGATAGAGGCCTGAATTTTTAGTAATGAAGCGGGCATTGTATAAACACATTATATTTGAAACTTCAATTTGATCAATATTCAAAAATTCTAGGTATTCAAGTTTGTTAATTTTGTCACTCACTCACTGACAGTTCAGTTTTATTGACACCACAACTGCATAAATAACTCTATAATTCTACGTAAGTGACAAAAGAGCGGTAACCGCGTTCATACTCGCGAGTGGCCTCTTTTAATTCGAATGTGTCCAGAAATCTTAACTATAAATTTGCTATTTTCGTCTCACTCATTATTTTACTGATTTTATTTGCTCACGATTTGGACGTTGTTTCAATAAGTTTAAAATATAAATCTCTTCTCAGTTCGTCGGTCGTAGAAAGCTGTGAAATCCATATAGTACCATGTCGGTCAATTTATTCATTCCCTACCTAAGGGTATGTTTAACTTAGCAATCGTGTTAAACAATCTTATTAAACATAATATGTACAATGCTTTTTCATCTAATGGCAAAGTTAATCTATTTATTTGAATTATAGAAGATTTTTTATATTGATATCATTAGGTTAGGTAATAAAAAAGAAGAAACCTCAAAGTAGAGACTGAATAAATCGACCGAAATGGTATTACATGGATCTCACGATCACGATAGAAAAAAAGAGTTGGAAGACTTTTTTCTACAAGTTATGTTTTAATTGTTATGTTTTCTCTTTTACGTTGCCCCGGATGAGGCTGATTTTGAATAGTTATGAAATGCTGATAATAATCAATGAATTGAACAAGAGATCATGTGTAATGTTTCAAGTATAACCAAATTTGGTATTATACCTGCATACTTCAAAATAAAATGAGTTATGTTTTAATCAATTTATAAGTTATAATTTTATTTACAATTCAGTTCATTTTATAATAATTGTGGAATTAATCAATTACATTAAAATTTCAGTTTTTTTTATTTCCAATAAGAAAGAGACTAACGCCCAATTATCATTATTATACAATATAATTGGATGCTCAATGAAACTTAATGAATGAATATGAGAATCTAAATCGATTTTGAGATCGTCATCAAACTATACAAAATCTACCTTTACTGTTTTGGTGCCCAATGTCAAGTCGGAACAATTTTATGACTATTGGTTGGATGTTGATAGAAGTAGAAATCTGGTTCTGAAAACGTCGGCTCTTCATGTCATTAATTCTATAGACTATTTCTCCCAAAATTCTAAAATGTTATCGAAATATCATACCTGAATAGAAATCACACATTCATTCCATATTAGATTTGCTTGATTTATTGTAAAAAATAATATTCATGCAACAATATCAATTCAAAATATTACGTTAAACTACGGCTGAACGTTCAGAATAGTCAGAAAATAAAGGAAAACGTCTTGAAATCATATAATTTTCAGGTGGAATATATTTTTTATTTCTGTGCATGTGCATGCCGGTTTCTGAATATATTTCAGATGACGTGGGAACAAATCTATACCCATATCTAGTATGAGCGTTCCAACAAGCAATTGATTCAATACCCGATTGAAATGTGAATATTTTTGAGAGTCGATGTCGCTATTGAGTAAAATGAACTTAAATGTAGCGTATATTTTAAATTTCAACGCGTTTTGGTTACGTTCGGTATTATAATCTAGCCTCTATGATATTTTGAATCCTTTTCAATTTTTTGATCTTAGTGTGTTCCAGTCATCAGTTACAGAAGAATTCTGGTTTATGAAATTCAGAACTAGCTTCGTTTTGCTCTAGAATTTATTATTGGAAAGAACATAATATAACAAGCTAGAACAAATATCGTTAACGATTCTATACTATTTTGCAGTACACATTTTTAATATGTAAAATTGTTATTTGTGAGAATATTCTAAATATTTTTCTTCAAATCGAAAGGGGTTCCAGACTTACTTGTATTCCTAAAAATAGCATATTTGATAATTTACAAAAGTTTATTAAATAAAGGTACGTGATGATGGGGTAGTAGTCACTACAACTTTTATAGCTTTTGTTATTATTAGCCGTTTAGCTATTTATTGAAAACCATTGGACAATAGGCTCTTATTTGATTTACATTGAAGGGGTGTTATAATTTTCAACCTCCCTTTTTCTCACAGTGTGAAAAAGAAACCGGCTTCTCTGTTGTGATCAATAAGAAAGGTATTAAAAAATTAAGGCTCAAAAACATCAAAGTAGAAGCATATACAGAGTGAGTATTTTTCTATATCAAATAATAACTCATTTATTTCAGGACATTCTTCATATTTTCTTACCCATCTACGATACTCTACTGTCGCTATATTCAGGAGTTTTCTGAATAGGTGTCACCAAGACTTCACATAACACTCATAAATATATAGTTATATATAGATATAGATATAGTTTGATAACTTAATGAATTGAATATTTTCTAAGCTAACTATAAAAGAACATCCTGTATCAATTGATTGTCACGGAAAAACATTAGTATTACTAAGAGTACAAGTCCCATAAATTTTGAGCTTAAATGGTTACTGCCGAGGCGTTCTGGAGTGCATAAAGAGGAATTCTACTCCTATTTTCTTTACGCTTAACTCAAATTTTCATGTTTCAGGTTTCAATATTGAAATGTAATTTCGTCTACATAGTGATATTTTTCCAACACAATATTCTAAATTGGAAAATGTCAAATTAAATTATTATTAAAATGACCTCTTGGCACGGAAGTGGGAAAGGCAGGGAACGTGCATAAGTGAGTTTATAGTCCCTCCTACCGAAAACAGATACGTACTTACATTAAGTATATTATACTATTCACGAGTGTATAATGGAGGTTATTATACTTCTATTGTACACGTCCTCCTAGAACACCCTGTAGTAATACTCCTAATCACTTATCACGCGCAAGTGTAAAGAAAATGATTCACCCTCTCGTCGATCCTGCCTGGCTCGTTTCGTTCGTGTGTCATTATACTTCTTGCGCTTATTTCGTGCAGGTAAACAACGCAAAAAACGAATATCGTGTTCTTATCAGTAGCGAAAAATTTATTCCAACGGTGTTTTCAGTTTTAAAAGTGATTGTGCATAGAATTAAAAGAATGCCGAAAGGAAAGAAAGCCGAGAAAAGAAAACAGAAAGTGATTTCCGGTATTCGAAGGAAAATGAAGAGACTGGGGGAAAAACTAAGGGAATATGATTCAAGTAAGTTCACAGTTATTACAAATACAAGTATGTTTTAGAAAAGCAGCGAAAAAGACACCATATATTAATCGTATGATTAATATATTCGGCATGGGTTAGTCTAGTTTTTGACTTATGCACGCCGAGTCGCGCATCAGCAACGGTCAGTGTGACGTGGCAACATATGATTCTGTACGTTGGTACTTCCAATACGTTACAAGAATATTAAACAAAATGGTGCCTAATATATTATTATGGTGCCCAAAATTCTAAAATAACCAGATATCCGCTTATTTTACAGTCTTTTTTAAGACACAGGCCTTCTTCAACAGGTTCAGAATCTGAATCCTCTTCATACGCGGATAGCAACTCCTCTAGCTCCGGCACTACTTCGGATAAAAGCGCTAGAATGGGAGAAATTAAAACCATTCTTGGGGAGGATCCTACTGAGGAAAAAATTTATGGACCGGAAATATCCTCAGAGTTGGCCAACCGCTGGAAAAGCTATCTCCAGAATGGCATAGACAAGGAAACAAAAGCTAAACTTTTTGAAAACAGCCTTGTACCGAGCAACTGCTCCTTGTTGGAAGCCCCAAAAAATAACCCTGAAGTCCAGACTGTCATTTCTGCTTCAGAAAATAAATAGGATAGTTTCTTAGCAGAATTACAAAATCAGTTGAGAAAAAGCATTTCCGTGCTTGGTACTGCCCTTTCAAGAACGCTGGAAGCAAAACATAGTGCCGAAGACCCCGATCCAAATATTACCAATATGGTGGAAGCGGGAAAAATGCTCTGCGCGGTTCACCACTCCATTACCAACCACAGAAAATTTTTACTGTACCATAATTTTAATCAAAAGGTGCAGAAAGTGGCATCTATGCAATTAAGAGACTCCATTCTTTTTGGGGAAGACTTTGGCGAAAAATGTAAGTCCGCCAAAAATATAGAGACTGCAGCAAAGGAACTAAAGCCCCAGACTTCAAAAAACCTGAAGACCCACGCCTCCAAAGATCGATGGAAGACACAACAAAACAGAGAAGGGAGGAGAGCAGTCAAATCCAGCAAAGCCATGACCTTCAAGCGCCGGAACGAGAGAGAGGCTCCGAAAAATCGGAGACAGGAGCACAGCTCCTACAGACGTCGTCAGATATAGAGGTAACCTCTAACACAAAACTGGCTGGACGAATAAGGCTTTTCTTCGAGGAATGGGAGAAAATAACAACCAACGGTAAAATTCTAGGTTGGGTTAAAGGTTACAGAATACCTTTTAATGCAACTCCTGTTCAAAAGAGGCCTCAAAAACCCCCAAATTTAAGTGGGAAACTAGAAAAGTCTTATTCAGACAGCATTACCAAACTTATTGATATGGGAGCCGTCAAAGAAGTGACTAAATGTAATGGGCAATTCTTATCTAGTTATTTTTTAAGAAAGAAACTCGACGGCAACGACAGGTTTATACTTAACCTTAAAAAACTAAATACATTTATAACACCACCCCATTTCAAACTGGAAGACAACAGAACGGCAAAAAATCTTATCTCACAGGACTGCTATCTAGCTTCAGTTGATCTAAAAGACGCATACTTCTCGATACCCGTAGCCACTGAGCAGAGAAAGTATCTTAGATTTCAATTCATAAACAAAATTCTAGAGTTCCAGTGTCTTCCTTTTGGCCTTGGCACTGCTCCTTACGCATTTACCAAAATTTTAAAACCAGCTATTGAACATTTAAGGGCGAAAGGTCTGTCCTCTGTAATTTACTTAGATGACACATTGCTCATTGGGAAAAGTAAAACAGAATGCCGGGATAATATAAATCAGACATGTAGTCTTCTTCAAAGGCTTGGTTTTGTAGTAAATAAAGAAAAAAGTTGTCTCTTTCCTAAAAGAGAAATAAAATTCCTAGGATTCATTTTTAACACACAAAAAATGACAATGCGTCCAACTACAGATAAAAAATCAAAAATGACTGCTATGGTAAAAGCAATCTTAAAAAAGCGAAAAATAAAAATTAGAGATTTTTCAAAATTTGTCGGTCACTTGGTTTCAATTTGTCCAGCCACCCAGTACGGGTGGCTTCACTCAAAACAATTCGAGAGGGAAAAATATTTAGCTCTGAAAGTCAGTGGTGGAGATTATGATAAAATTATGAAAATATCTCCCAAACTGAAAAGTGAATTTTTGTGGTGGTTAAATAATATAAAAGATTGCGAAAATAGCATTGCAATTCCGAAGTACACACATACGTTGTTTACAGACGCGTCCAATTCAGGATGGGGGGCTTCTTACAGTAGTCAAAATGCAAATGGTTTCTGGGATTCATTTGAAAAACAGAGGCACATTAATTACTTAGAATTAAAAGCGACATTTTTTGGTCTCAAGACTTTTTTCAAAGATTTACGAAACAGTCACATATTGCTTCGCATAGACAATACGACGGCGGTGTCCTACATAAACCGAATGGGGGGCGTTAAGTATAAGTATCTAAATGATTTAACTAAGGACATATGGCAGTGGTGTGAGGAAAGAAATATCAAAATATTTGCTTCATATATTAACTCAGAGAGCAATGTTTTGGCAGATAAAGCTTCGAGATCCAAAGAAATAGATACAGAATACTCATTGAATGTCGAAGCCTACAAACAAATTGTTGAAAAATTGGGTTGCCCAGAAATAGACTTATTTGCTAGCTATCTTAATAAAAAGTGCAAAAAATTTGTTTCTTGGCACCCTGACCCCGAAAGCCAAAATGTTGATGCATTTACACTCTCTTGGGAGAATATTAAAGGATATATTTTTCCCCCGTTCGCCTTATTACCGAAAGTTCTAAGTAAAATAGAGGCCGATAGAGCAGAATGCATAGTAGTTTTCCCTATATGGAAATCCCAACCATGGTTTCCAAAACTAGAAAGTCTCATGAGTTCCACACTAATTAGATTACACCCAAGTCCTAATTTGCTTTTATCCCCTTTCAGAAAGCCTCACCCACTGTGGCCCCGACTTACCCTGGGAGCCGCGATTTTATCAGGGAAGCCTTCAAAATGAAAAATATATCAGGAAACGCCGCAGACCTGATGCTTAAATCTCTTAGTGAGAATACAATCAAGCAGTATAATACAACATATTCAAAATGGTGGGAATTTTTCGAAGGGAATAAGCAAACAATTTTTCAACCTACTGTTCACAATATTCTTGAGTTTTTAAGTCAACAATTTCAAAATGGCTCAAGCTATTCGAGCATCAACACGCACAAGTCTGCACTAAATCTTATCTCAGAAGCAGGGAAATCAGACACTGTGGAACGGTTTATGAAAGGGGTTTTTAAAACTCGCCCAAGCTTTCCAAGATACGACGAGACTTGGGACCCATCTCCGGTACTAATTATGTTAGAAAAACTTTACCCATTGCATACTCTTGATATGAGCCAACTTTCAGTAAAGCTAGTTGTACTGTTAGCCTTGACCACAGCCCAAAGGGTGCAGACCTTCTCTAAAATAAAAATAAGTAATATTGTGAGCTCGGATACAGGAATACAAATAAAAATAACAGATATTGTGAAAACCTCGGGGCCGAAAAAACCTCAACCACTCTTAAAGTTTTCCTTCTTCAGGGATAATCCAGCGCTTTGCGTTTGCTCTACCATTCTACACTATATCGAACGAACAAAAAGTATCAGGGGTAGCGAAGACTACCTTATTTTAACTGCCAAACGACCATATCATTGTGCTACGACTCAAACCCTCAGTCGCTGGATCAAAAATGGATTAAAAATGGGGGGAGTTGACACTAAAAAAATTAAAGGGCACAGTACCAGACACGCTGCTTCCTCGGCTGCCCTTAGATCTGGGGTAAATATCGAGAGCATAAGAAGTGCAGCTGGGTGGTCTGAAAAGTCAGATACTTCTTGTAAATTCTATAACAGGCCTTTGGTAGGCACAGAAACGTTTTCTAATTATATTGAAAACTTAATAAAAAACAAATGAAAAAGTTTTTGTTCGGTTTTGCATTCTATGACAAAAATATATAATGTTTTGTTCATTCATGCAAGTATGTTATGTTAGTTCATAGTATTAATAATACTAAAAACGAAAAGGATCTATAATTAATTTTAGATTTAAAATTTTTGGGATGTACTTTTTTGTTACACAAATGTTACTTTTCTGGGAAATAAAAATGAATAGAACTGTAATAAGACTATTTTTATTCTGGTCAAGATCGCCTCTACAATCTTCTCTAAACATCTACAGGGTGTTCTAGGAGGACGTGTACAATAGAAGTATAATTAAGGATTAAACGACTTACCTTAAGGATGTTCAATCCTAATTATACGATATTGGACACGTCCTCCTCGAACAAACCCACCCAGGAAGCAAGTGACTTGGGTTGTCAATACGAAAGGTAATAGTACACCCGCCCCAGAGGCGATCTTAGTACAGAGGCGAAGTATAATGACACACGAACGAAACGAGCCAGGCAGGATCGACGAGAGGGTGAATCATTTTCTTTAAACTTGCGCGGGATAAGTGATTAGGAGTATTACTACAGGGTGTTCTAGGAGGACGTGTCCAATATCGTATAATTAGGATTGAACATCCTTAAGGTAAGTCGTTTAATCCTTAATTATTCACGAGGTGAAGTTTGCTGCCACGAGCACTAGCTAGGCAGACACCTAGAACTTCAATTTATCGGGACTTATCTCTTTGGAGAAGTGAAAGCCGGTGGGATCGGCTACCAAGGAACGTCTTCCCCGAGCACTACAACCTACAGAAGTTCAAGATCAATAACCGCAGGCATCTCCACACGGCAGACTCCAATAGATTTACTCTAGTGTGAAAGGGTTTACTCTCTTGTGATTGTTTTTCACATATCATAAAATAAATTTTGGAATCATTTTCCACCTATCCATTATTTTCAGTGGAGAAATAAATAGAAATCAGAGAGGTAGAAGAGGCAATAAATCCTAACGCAGGCGTCTAATTTTTCTCCATCATTACAGGACGAAGGAGCAAACGCAAAACTCTATGGAACAAAATTTGTTTCAGCTTCCAAAACATATTCATATAAAATATCATTACAATATTGCCAGTAATTTCGGCAAAATTGTAAAAAATGTGTCTAATTTTTTTCCTTTAACACCCTTCATCTTGAAAATGGAGAGAGCAATTAATAAGCAAACCCCAATTATTTTTCAGTTTTCTACATATTTTAAAGACATTCTCTTGAAATTTTGAAAAGCCCTGTATAAATATTCGTTTCAATTTTTAATATGAGTGAGATTTTGATTAGCATTAAAAAATCGCAGCACGCACCTTATATAGCTTTCACATTCAAATATATTATTAAAAATATTTATAATATATATATATATATATATATATATATATATATATATATATATATTAATATTAATAATAAGCCATTTGGAATTCTTCATTTTATCAGGTATGTACTTTATTCGTATAAAGGCACGGAAATATAATGATCAATAACACTCGATAATTTTTTTTGTTCACATTTACCTAACAACGTGAATAGTTTCATTTGAAATATTATTAAAACATAGTCACCTCAGTGAAAGTTTTATCAATCTCAAAAAAGTTAACCATCTGTCAAACCACGCTCGTATATATCCATTCTCGATATTTTTCTAGTGTAAGAATTTATGAAGTGTTCTTGGTTTTTCTCGTAAGTACCTTCTTTTGGTACTACAGAGACGCATATTATGCGTAACAAAAGTGAAAGTACTACATTACCCAGATTTTCATTGAAAAACCGTTTTATGTTAACAAGTTGTAAAAAATACATGGTGTTTTGTCGATAAAAATTTAAAGAATGAAATAATTAAGTGATAAGTAGCTGAAGTTTGTGAGAAATTTTTCAATGCTTTCTGCTTTATTCCATAATTTTATTTAATGTAGTTAATAATTAAAACAAATAATAACAATGGCAGTTTAAGATAATTTAATACAATAATTGTTTTCAATTTGGGTCATTGAAAAAGAAAAGGTAAGTTACTCATTTAAAAAAAGTATTTAATTCACTTGGGGTTCAAATGAAAGTTTCAGTGGTGTTTTTTCCACTATAATAATTTTTATTCATCAAAATTGAGAGTAAAACTAGAAAGATGCTAATATTAAAAATGATTAAAAATAGTCAAATCTGTTGAAATTCGGCATTGATAGCTTGAATTATATGAAAAATCTTCATTTAATAGACATTTTATAGAACTGATCAAGAAGTAGTTCTGTAGTTCTATGGTAGATCTTGAATGTAAGTACAACGTATACGTTAAAAAACGAATATACCTTAAAAAATTATGCTACTTAACGTATTCACTTACTTGTATATTTGGGAAGACCAAATCATGTCAAATTAAGGATGAGAGAAAAAATATTATAGTCTATAGGACATTATTTCTAAAAACAAAAGTTTAAGGTTATAAACAAAATAGATTTGTCTTGTAAATTCATAGGAGGGTAACATGATTTTTAGCAATCATTTATAACATGTAAAAGGACATAATATCTCATTACTCATTACTAGAAAATAACGGTCAGAGTTCAGAAACTTTTATCACTATTTATACTTATTTTATAATTTTCAATACATTTGTTCAAAATTATTAGAAAATTAGCTTTGGATTTCATGTTCACAAAATTTCTAAGTCTTTGTAATTGGGAGATGAAAGCGACAACGAATCTGAAACAAAAATATGAAAACAGTTGATAATGATGTACATACTGCTTTCATAAAATAGTACACATTTATACGAAAACTTCTGTATCACAAACTCCTCTTTATCTCGACTCCATTGAAATGACTGTTCCAAGATGTCAAAAGATTCAAAGTTTCTCTTGAAAGTTATGCTGTATTGTAGATTTCAGTTCCATCATTTGTCTACTAGCTAACAGGTAAGTTTTTTTATAAATGTTGCTTGGGAATATGTTTCATTTATAAGACAATGTTTTCGTATCGGTTTTCGTGATGTTGTTGATTTATTCCGAATACTCTTGAAAGCTGAAATCCGGTCTTCAGGCGATTCTGCCCTAGTTTTTTGGTCCTTATCGCACTTCATATAGAGTGCCCGCTCACAGCAAATGTCACAAGAATAGAAGAATAGAATCTGACCCTTTTTGAAAACGAATGTGGTGTTGGTACAGAGCCAATATTATGATTATTTTTACAATTTACTGACTTATTATTCTGCTATAGTTACTCCGATGGAAAAGCTTGAAGCCAAATCGTCATCCGATCTCAATAATGATTGATTTTGAGGCATCGATGAATGCCGTGCCAACGGAATATCGTACCACGCAAATAAGAAGGGTGCGTGAACTGAAGGAAAGCAAAATACATCGTTATGTCAAGCAACAGAAGAATTCCTCCTTGGGCATTCAAAGTAGACCGGTATAAGTTCGAAAATGTACCGTCACTAGAGACCAAAAATAATGACAACTCGATGGAAATAAGAGAACATGTGAAAGCGGGGCGTAGAGCTTATTTCAGTCTCCAACAACTACTAAAGTTTTGTTGTTTACTGAATTGGAGAACGAAAAAGCGTATCTATTACACAGTTCTCCGCCCGGTTGTAATGTTTGCTAGCAAGACCTAGTAGTAATCGGGTAGACGCGAAAACATTTTTGATGTGAGTCCATCAGTTCCAGATGAGTATTTATTTTTGATGTCATTAATTATACTGCGAAGCACTGCTAAAACTACGGGTATAAGAAGAAACTGTGTAAGTTAGTATTAGCATCAGACAGATATGAAAACGGATCATGAGAAGTAGTTATAAATTTTGATAAATTTTTGGATACATTTACAAAGTAATTATTGAGGTTATCGGGTGAAGTAGAGATTATACTCGATGAAGGTTTAATTCTTAGATCATTCACAATGGACAATGTTTCTTTAGAAATATCACGAGAACAGTCGAGTATAATAAATATCTTTGGCAGCTTTTATTATCTTATGAAAAATTTTTCTCTATAGTTTCATGTAATTTTTGAAGAAGACACTTTCCGAGAATTTCCTTAGGTGCGATATACATCGCAAGTTCTTTGCAGATATACGTAAACCTTTAGTGAATCAGGGTTTATTTTGCTTATTTTTCATACGCCCGAGGGAAAAAGAATTGGTTGCCAAACTAGTTAGTGTTTTTATGAATTTAGAAGTCTACATCACCAGAGAGCATGTTCCAGTGAGTTGTTTGACAACTGTGTTTGAAGTTTTGAAATTTTTTTCCAATAGATACGGCATAATTTGCGAGAAACATTTTTAGTATTGGATTTTACCGAAAATTTTGTTATCACTGCTTCATGATCGGAGAGACCTGAATTAAAGACAGTCCAGTCAGTGGATTCTGGATCATACGATGACACGCCATAGTCTATAGTCCTGGAACTGGTCTTAGTTATTTTGGTTGGTGCCGTTATCTGCATGACCTTACAAAAATATAATATCAATATTGAGATCGCCACATAGAATTAGTTTTCATTTTAGAGGTAAGGACTCCAGTAATGTCAGTAGTTTGTGACGGAAAATATGCACGTCAGCGTTAGGTGCTCTGTACATACAAACAATATAGAGGTCATAAGTCTTGTTGTAGATGATGGATAATTCGAATACTTTCTCAGATATTATATCATTGAACTGTTATTTCGGAAAAGCCGTTGTTTGTAGACATGATCATAGTAGCTCCATGAGATAAATTGGTTTTATTGAAACTGGCTACTGTGGTATAGTTTTTGACAAGAACAGGCTCATTATTATTTAACTAAAGTTCATTGATGGCAATAATCTCTTGAAAATGAAGCTTCTCTAGTAAAAGATACAGTTTATTTATTTTGTATCTTAGGGATTGAATATTAATAAGAAACAGGCCAAGCATGCTATCGTTCAGTCTTTTAGAGGGTGCTTGCTTCTCTGATCGCGTCATTTCAACTAAAAATTTTTACCTGGAGAGCTATTGGCATAATATTTGCTATCGTTTTTCCTAATTTTTGAAAGCTGTAGACTTTTTTCCGTTGAAAAGAAAATCCCAAAGGCGGAAAGATCTGCTTCAACTTCGGCTGAACAAAAACCATAGGTGTTGTGGAAACAAAAATATAACTCATGCAAGGAATCCACGTCGCTAGGGAGTCCCTCTGTTACTAGTGTTAGTTTGATGCTGGTATTAGTGTGCCCTTCGAAGCACACGCTGGATGGTTGGTCGTGGAGATAGGCGAGGAATAGTCTAGACGTTTAGATTGCCTTGCCAATATTATGTCCTTTATGACTTATATTATATTTATTGAAATAATTCGATACTTGTTGGGAAAGTCCTTGTACATATGGTAAGAGAAAATGTTTTATGTTTGAATGTTTCGTTTCTTCTTCTAAATTCAGAATCTGATATTGTGAAAAATATGGGGACTTGCATTTCAAGTGTTATAGAACAATTAGTAATGGATCTTGAGGAAACTGTCCTAATCAAACTTGATATAAATATTCCAACCTTTTTCCGATATGTAGATGATTGCATTACTGCCGTACCAAATAATTAAATTGAAAACATAAATAAAAAATTCAATTATTATCATAAAAAACTTCAATTCACAATCGAAATCGAGCAAAATAATGAAATCAATTTTCTTGATGTCACATTATATAAAATTAAAAATAACATAAACATGAAAACACAATGGTACACAAAACCACTTGGTCCTTAACATATCTGAACTTCAATTCATGTCTCATCCTATGTCACAAAAAAGATCAGTGATAAGTTTGGCTGATAGATCTATCCAACTATCAGATCCTGAATTTAGATGCTTATCTATTCAAAAAGCAAAAACTGCTTTGAAAGAAAATAATTATCCGAAAAAAATGATAAAAAACATATTCAAGAAAAGAATAAACAGATACTACAATCAATTAAAAAGTCATCAGAAGTCAATGAAGTCATCAGCTAATATGGTGGCCTTTGCAATTTCACAGGCAATTTATGGGTGCGTAATGAGTTACCAGAAAAGCAAGATATGAAGTGATTACACAACAACGACAGGGCAAGTTCACTCTTCCGGGGGATTATTCACTGACATGTAACATCCCCGCCAGTATCCACAACACGCGAGGATTGACAACCATCTTCCGAAAGTGGTGTAGGCAATAAAAATAACTTGAGGATCATATTCAAATCCCTACTAAGTCACTGAGAGTCAAGCACAATTTGCGGTCTTTTATCTGGCAATCAAAAACTAATATGGAGATCGATCCACTTACCGCGATGTGTGGGAAACGTTTCAAAGACCAGAAAGTGCAGAAATGGGTTCAAGTGCCGATTTACACAGGGGTTCAGAAGAAGTTTCCTTATAAGAATGAGGACATGTTACGAACTCGTCCACTGATATAGAACGTGATGCCGGTACTGGTCTATTATGTGATCTGTTTACATTATGTTGTGCCGTTTTTATAGAGGCAATGTTTAAAAAAGTATAACTAAACAATACATCGGGATGGTAAAAACTAAACAAATCGATGCATTTCAAATAAATTAGTGAATAGTTAAGTCTGTAAGTATTAGGAATAATTAGTGTACAAATAATTTATGTGAGTAAAATACACCGTTTGTAAATTCTCCAAACCGTTTTGTGAATAAAACTGTTTAATGCATTAGAATAACATCACAATAAGTATATTTGGTACTTACTTATCAAGTATTTTTGCATATGTATGGAACGTCATATCTATATACAGGAGATGTGTGGGATGTGGGATATACCTATTATATACTGAATATTTGGGTCTTTTCCAGGTTCATTCCAATTTACATTATGTATATATTTGGGATTTACCTACAATATACAAATAATGTCGAGTGTAGATATCTAAGGAGATTATAATCAAAGTTAGATGAATATACACTACACGGTATAAACATATTGGGAAGTAGGGTATATGTATGAATGTCATCTGGATATACACGAGATAAATGGGAAAGGTGGGATGTACTCCTATATGTTTAAAATATACTCTGGATATTCGATTATATTCTAGGTATAAGTACACCATGTAGACCCTCGGTTTCGGGATCATTCACTCTTTCTTTTCAGTTTTTTCTGTTTTTTGCCTCATTTGGCCATTTTTTCTTGGTTTCTTATTTCGTCTTTTCTCATCTTATTCGCTTTTTATTTCTAATTTTACCTACTCATCTATCTTCAGTCAATATCTGAAAAAAGAAAGGAAATTTATTAGGGTGATTAAATGCAATAGCTTCTTGTAATATTGGCAAGGCAAATAACAAAATTTGTTAGTAAACGTAGCAAAACTATTAATTGTGAACAATGACGCTGTAGAATATTTCAACTCATACTTTCAGATTTAGAAAATATAAAATTAAGAAAAGTGCAGTTCCAAGTTTATTAAATGCACAACTCCTTTGTAAAGCTTTTGTATATGTGTTGAGTAATTTAAATGTTGTTAAAATTGAAAAGCCTCAAATTGTATTACCGCAAGAAAAAAATTGCGACATTATTGTAATGTAAGTTACGAATAAAATATGAAATAAATTGAGAACCTTATTTCAAGTGCATTCCATTTTATTCACTACTATAATTTAAAAATATAATCCTTTCCGGCTGCAAATATTTGTAGAAAAAAGAATTAAAACGATACAGAATCAACTACAAACCTGTTTTCTTCATATCACAGTTCACATGAAGCAATCAGCAGTTTTTTTTTGTTAACCGATATAGCATAAGGTTATAAGATATTTTTTATCTAACTCGACTGTCAACTTATGAACCAGTCTCTAAAGATACCTTATTATCACAGATCACGAATACATTTAGACAACTCAGGCAACTGTTATTTATTTTTATAGAAGCAGGTCCTTCAAAACGTGCTAATTATCAAGAAGAAATATTTATTTATTTGTGATATATGTACCTGCACACATTCTCAAACCTATTTATGGAAATAAAACTATGAAATGTTTTTCTTGGGTAGGAAAATAAAAATTGTGTGAGTTGTTCGATCATTAAAATGTGTCTCTGTTACCTTCAAGCCAATATACAACATTGTTATTTAGAAGTGTCGAGGTATTTGATTTATCTACATAGGCCAGAAAAAACATGAAACGTGCAGTTTTACTATTCCAGCAAAAGTTTCTCAAATTTGAAGCCATATGGCAACCGTGCCTTTCGAAAGTCTCAGTTTAGCGTGGTATATGACCGTTCGTTCGCTATGTGTTTTTGGCATTTGTAAGGCCTCAAACAACGCGCCAAATAAAGGACTACGTGGACACAAAAACCATCAAATTGAATGTTGATCATACAGGTAATTTCAATTTACTCCTATGTGACAAAAGTTCCTTGCTTTTCAATATCATTATGGACGAAATAATCAAGAAAGTAAGAAAGCTAAGGAGGGACAGAAATATTAAAATATTTATGTTACGCTGATGAAGCTGTTCTAGTTGCAAAAAATAAGGATGATCTTCAAAGGCTTTTACATGTGTTTAATTGCATAGCTAAATCTTTCAATATGATAATATCTGCGTCCAAAACAAAGTGTATAACCACATCGAAAACTCCGATAAGATGTAAGCTAGTCGTAGACGACCAGATAATTCACCAAGTAATGAAATTCAAATATCTAAGAATCGGGATTTCAGGATTTGGAGACGTAGAGAACGAAGTAAGAAAGCAAACAAGTAAAGTCTTAAGAATAGCAGCTTGTTTGAACGAAACCAAAAACCCTACTGGACAGGGAAAGAAGTGAGAACATCAGGAAATGCAAAATAGATGACGTCAACGAATGGGTTTTATCAAGGAAGAAAGGATGGAAAGAGCACATAAGTCGTATGAATAACAACAGACTGGTCAAGATAATTGGGCCGAAGGAGTACCAGCCGACCCAGAAAAAGGTGGATATATATATATATATATATATATATATATATATATATATATATATATATATTAGGCGTAGTCGCCTGTTTTATCTTCGACATCCCTCCTATCCCTCCTATCCTGCTATATATATAGCTAAGCATCTATTCAAAAAGCAAAAACTGCATTGAAAGAAAATAATTATCCGGAAAAAATGATAAATATCATATTCAAGAAAAGAATAAACAAATACTACAATAAATTTGAAAACAAAACAGAAACGAAACATAAAACATTTCTTCTTACCATATACCTTATAGAATTATTTCAATAATTATGATATTAGTATAAGTCATGGAGGACATAATACATTATCCAAATATTTCACTAAATTAAAATCTAAAACACCAAAAAACAAAAGAAGTAATATTATATATCAAGTGTACTAACTGTGACGCTGTCTACATAGGACAAATATCTCAGTATTTAGAAAATAGACTAAGAGGTCATCAATACGATAAAAAAAATAGAACTGCATTAACGAACCATGAAATATCAAAAAACATGAATTAATTATAAAGATTCAAAAATTCTTGAAACGGGATCTAATACACGAAAAAGGGAATGTTTAGAAATTTTTGCAAAGCCGGTCCTAGAATTTCTATATTTAGCTAATACCAATCGAATGTTTCATAGTAGTACACTACATGGTTCTTCCACTGAAGGAGAAAATTAAGGAATTTACAAACTTTTCATTGGCTTTTGACGAGAGCACGGATACTGTTGATACAGTTCAACAACAACATCCATTGACAGGTACTACAACAGCAAATGATATTTATTCTGCAATTGAGCATTGAGCAAGATATGAATCGACTGGAATATACTTAGCAGCACAACTACGGATGGCGCTCCTGCCATGGCTGGCAAACATTCGGGCGTGGTAAATAAATTAAAACAGATAACATCTGGGAATTATGTGGGATTTCACTTTATAATTAATCAGAAATTAAAATTGTAAATTTTATAAGGAGCAGAGGACTAAATCACCGACAGTTCAGGGAATTTTTACAAGATTTGGACGAAAAGTTTTCTGATGTTCCTTATTTCACCGAAGTTCGTTGGCTCAGTCGAGAAGTAGTTTTAGAAAAATTTTTTGCATTACGTGACCCTAATCAAGCTTTCATGTTAGAAAAAGGCAAACCAACTGATTATGACAATGACTGGTGGATTGATTGTGCCTTTTTGGTAGATATGAATGAACACTTGACTGATCTGAATATAAATTTTCAGGGTAAAAGTCTGATTGTCACTCAAATGTATTCATATATTCAAGCCTTTCAAACAAAGTTGAGAATGTGGAAAACTCTGGTAAAAAATTAAACTTTGGACCATTTCCCTCAGTTAAAATCATTTGACACAGTGAACCAAAAAAAAATTGGATGAATATTCTTAACTTCTGCAAAATATCTCTATGATAAAAACATTAGAGAGAAAGAAATGCTTTATTGTCAAAAAATGGTTTACAATTTGTAGTCACAAGGGTTCAAAAACCAAGGAACAAACACCCAAATAACTAAATAAAGATACCTAAAGAGGTATTAAAAAGCTCAGAATATATATTAAAAAGAGTACACTTGAAGTTTCTTTTGGTGATAATCAAATAAAGATTGACTAAAATATTCAGGTTTTTAGTTCATATATGAAAAAGCATTATTTAAGAAAAAAATTTTTCTACAAATATTTTCTATTACAAAATCAGAAAAAAAAAGAAAATCAATAAAATGTGAATTGAATGTTATTATTTTTTACTATTCTTATTTCTCCAAAAATGTTGAATGCATATAGACGCAATGGAGACACAGGGTTCCTGAGCGATATTTTATTTCAATAAATCATAATATTCTTATATATGAATTTTTCATTTATACCTTCTTTGACGGCAACAAATAAGGCGCTCTTGAATGAGATTTACTTAAAATGCTAAGAAGAAAAAGCGTTTACTCTAACATATCGAATAAGTGATTGTTTAAAAAATTCAGGCACATATGACTATTTGAATTTCCAAATATAAAGTGATAACATATTAATTCGTTACATATAGTTTCTGCCCAAACGTTAACTTTAGTTATAGTCTATTTCATGAAGATATAGAGTGATAAAATGGGGAATTCCGTCCAGTTCAGCTTAATTTCGATGTCGGCCATAGGTCTTGGAATAGTATTTTTTTGTAATATTAAAATTTCAAGTAATTGCGTAAGAGAATTAGGAAAAGTATGTTTTCTGGCCTGAAGGGTCAATATCACAATATGGTGTAGGGATTACTTAGGTAGTAGATTATACAGTTACGTTTTGCGTTTAACAAGTACCGTTTAACCTTCTATTAGTGTCTCTGCCTAATTCCAATCCTATTTCAGATTCGGCTTTCCTCTTTACGAGTATCTTACCGGAACGCATTTGGTACACTATTTTCAGTGTTTGTGAATGGATAACAATAGGTTAAACCCAT
The DNA here is from genome assembly GCA_026230145.1 of Diorhabda elongata. Classification (NCBI taxonomy): domain Eukaryota; kingdom Metazoa; phylum Arthropoda; class Insecta; order Coleoptera; family Chrysomelidae; genus Diorhabda; species Diorhabda elongata. The sequence continues at coordinate 12,026,846 of CM047936.1, forward strand.
ATATTTGTTGGGTCACTCTGTGGTCCCTTTGCATATCTAATGAGGTTTTATTACTCTATACCTTTCTGATATGAACTATAGTGTAATGTGATACCCTTTTGAATTGAGGATTTTCATCACACCAGTAGTGACGTTATGGGAGTTAAATTTACCTTGATGCGTAAAGGTCCGTGAAAATGATTCGTAAAAAATTTAATTTTTTGTAATATTTGACAAAAATCCACTCTAACCGGTAGATCGTCTAGTAAGAGCACTGAAAACGGTATACAATATTTTGGTTTTACTAAGAGTATTAATGTTCAATTGAATGATGTTTATATTCACTCGAAATTTTGATTAATAAACCTTAAAAAACTATGTTCAATACTACTCAACGAATACGTATAATTAGCGCCCTTGATTAGATTGATTGATTAGAGTTCAACATATTGTAAAAATTCATTACAATGTTGCCTGTAGCTATATCTATATATAATATTTTTGTTCCTCAACACCATTTATCTGGAGTGAGGATGGTGTTATGAAAATTTTTTACCAAGCAAATACCAATCATTTTGCAGTTTCTTGCCCTTCCTAAAGACGAGGTCCTCTTTTTTAGAAACATCCTTTATAAAATATAAAAATAATATAGTAGTATATAGTATCAGCTTCCAAAACATATTCTTATAAAATATCAATAAAATTTTGCCAGTAGTTGCGGCAAAATCGTGAGAATTTGTACTAAAATTTTTTACTGAGCAAACCTCAAATATTTTTTAGTTTTCTATCTATCCTAGAGACGGGATAACTTTTTTTAAAACACCCTGTATAAGACTGGAAATAAGTAAACATGCAAACAAAAATTCTCAGCTTACATCGCTCATTTCAGATGAGCTATTAGCATGCATGTAGTGGTTTCTTCCCTATTATTATGCCCGGTAGCGATGTGTATTGTTCTAAGTTAAGTCGGCAAACGAGACTAACATAAAACTTAACTTTTTGTATACGAAGTAATATCCTTGTAGTATGGAGAATTATTGCTATAAATCACTTCAGGAGATATTATCGATGAGCTGGTACTGGACAATATATTGTAGTGAAATTTATTGTGATCTATTTTTGATCCAAATATGCATGTTTTCAAAGTAATCTGCAAGACATTTGCAATACGTCTTGTCGTTAATGAATTGTTTGACGTTAAATTGAATATATTAAAAATTTGTTGAATTCATCAAATATTTGTTAAAAGGCACTCAAATATATCGATTAAAATTTATAAAAATAGGTAAATTTTCCAGTTTAATTAGGGAATATTATATACAATTATATATAATAATCGTGACGTCATGAAACGTGTAATCAATAAACGTTTTTCATGTGTTGTATTCAGAGAATGGAGTGAATGAGAATCAATTTCTCCAATAAAGATATATAAACTCTGTAAACATTATTAATTTAATGAAATACTCATATGTACCGGGTGTCCCAATAAGAATGGCTCTCGGCCATATCTTGGGAACCGTTTATAATACAGCTTCGAAAAAAAAAAAATTATAACAAAAGTTACCTCGAGAAAAACCTGGAAATTATTTACAGAGTTGTAGGTCCACCGCTAGAGGGCGTAATTAAATACCAAAAATTATAAAATGAATGATTTACAAATTTTGTACAAATTATTCAAGAAATTCGGCGTACATTTGATTTTACAAGTTTTGGTCTATCTCTTCAAATAAAAGGTGGGGGAAAGCGGGAACTTTATTATGAAAAAACGCCTGTAAGTCCAGTTCTACTAAACTTATTATCCAAACTTAGTCTTTTTGAAGAGAGCTCCTTCCTACCAATGTAAGAGTTATAATTCGAAACAACCTAATGAGTAACGTATGCGCTAGAGGTCGCTATATATTTATTTTCTTAAATCTAGCTATCCTTGAAAAATGTTAAATGGAAACATGCAGTTTTAATTGAGGAATATAAAAGTAGACCAAATTAGCAACAGATTAGCGAAAACCGCATGTCGATATCTTTGTCGTATTACGAGATATCCTAAGAAATGTGTAAATTTTAAGCATTTTCCATTAAATATAAATTATTCCGTGTTGACTGAACGGATTTTAACATTTTGACTCCTCAAAATTGTCTTTCCTCATTGTATTAATAATATTTCTAATTATGTCAATATTACTTATGCATTTTATGTATTTAGAAGATGCGGCAGAGGCCGTTCAGAGGAAAATACAATAAATGTTTTGGCATATGAGCAATTTAACCCGCATTTAAGAATTAGAGCAATAAGTACAGACTTGGGAATAAGCAGAACCACCGTTCAACGTATTTTGACAGGACACAGGTAAATTATGATGTAAAAAGATATGTTTCTTAAACAAAATAAACCCGCATATTATTTGTGCGCATGGTTATATGTTAACATAATAATTTATTTATCATTCCGGAAACATATTTAATAGGACATTATATGTTTTTTATATTTCATCCATATCATATAGTACTACATCAACAATTGGTTGGTTGATTGTGATTAGGACAGAAGGTTGGATTCTTGCAACTGGTTACTACATATGGTATGTGAGGACCCTCAATTACTCTCACGTATTTTGTGGTCGAAGCGAAGACGAAGCTACATTTAGTAGGGATGGTACGGTTAAACGGCATAATATGTTTCAGGGGCGATGATTGGTGAATGTATGGTGTGGTATTTGAGTTGGTCAGATAATTGGACCTTTTATTTTTAACAACGCAATTAACGGGGAGCGTTACCTAAATTTTATAAGGGATGAATTACCATTTCTTCTAGAAGATATATCACTAGCAACTCGTAGGTCTATGTTGTTTCAGCACGATGGGTGCCCGGCGCATTTCTCCAGACCAGCTAGAGAATTTTTAGATAATGCTTACCCTAATAGGACGTGGAGGCCTATTTTTTTGGCCAGCCAGGTCACCAGACTTAACCGTGTTAGATTTTTATCTCTGGGGCCGGATTAAAGACCTTTTTTGTGCAATTAGAGCCACTACTAGAGATAACATGATCGAGAGAATACGAAACGCCATTCAGAGTATTTCGAGAGCAGAAATTGAGACTGCTGTTCAATTTACTCTTCGGTTTTTCACTATTCTGTTGCTAATTTGGTCTACTTTTTTATTCCTTAATTAAAACTGCTTTTTTTCATCCAACATTTTTCACGGTTAGCTAGATTTGAAAAAATAAATATATAGCTCCTTCTAGCGTATACATTACTCATTAGGTTGTTTCGAAATTATAACTCTCACATTGGTAGAAAGGAGCTCTCTTCAAAAAGACTAAGTTTGCATAATAAGTTAAGTAGAACTAGACTTACAGGCATTTTTTCATAATAAAGTTCCCGCTTCCCCCCACCTTTTATTTGAAGAGACCAAAACTTGTAAAATCAAATATACACTGAATTTCTTGAATAATACGATAATCATAGTTTAAATGTATCTAAACTAGGCAAAATTTGTAAATCATTCATTTTATAATTTTTCGTATTTAATTACGCCCTCTAGTGGTGGACCTACAACTCTAAATAATTTCCACGTTTTTCTCGAGGTCACTTTTGTTATAATTATTTTTCCCAATGCTGTACCCGAGATATGGTCGAGAGCCATTCTTATTAGGACATCCATGTTCTTTGAGTTTTTTAATAATCTTAACTGTATAAGTTTTATTATTATGAATTAGATAGGTGATGATTGACAAGTAATGAGTTTTGAGGATATGCGAAGACAAATAAGAATTGTGAATTGATTTTAGCTTGAACATATTTGTTGCACATAAACTGATATTGTTCTTCAACTGCTTCATTTTAACCTGTTGAATTCTTCCTCCAACCTTACTTGATAGGTTGCAGCCGATAGTAAATATTAGTTTTATGATTCATTATATTTGAAATCGATAACGAGCCCAGTATAACATTTTTGGTAATTTAGATTTTCAGAAGAAGACACTGAAACATTAGTTTTAAGCTTAAACCCAACCAATTGTCAAGTTCAAACGTAATTGCACATTTTGTTTCAGTTGTTAGCATTTTTGTCTGTGTACACTTGAATTCACACGTCTAGTTTATTAATTTAATTCATTAAACGAGAACGGTCTCGTCGGAGAAACATGGTATCGATGTCTTGATATTGTTGAGTTGTGGGTATATAATGCAAAGTCTTTGATATTTATTGGGTACTACCAACGGTTCCTATATTCCAGTTTAGTTAACGATTATCTTCTTATTAGATTAGATGAGATGTACCCCGGACTATTTACCAGTTAGACAATAATGACTTTGCAAAGTGAGCTACCTGTCTGGGGGCTATGTGGCTTACCTCTTCTGGCTTTAAAAATCTTGAATGTAAGTACCGAGTTTCTCCGATGTTCCTCTTATAGTATTTCACCAGACAGTGTGTAAACATACCAGTAACTGTTCTTAGCTCATCTTTGTTCAATGAGAGCGCCTTTTCAGTCCAATTGGTGGAATAGGATAGAAGTATTTCCGATTATTTCAGACTAAGATTCTTAATCCATAATTCTCATTTCTTTTCATTCTATTTTTTCTATATGAACATGACTAAATGCCTTTTTGAGAAACCTGTAAAAGGTTCTCGTCTTATGAAAGGAACTGTCCCGCTTTTTTTGCCAGATGATCGGCGGCCCACATAAGAGTAACTACATTTTTTGCTCTCATTGAATATGAATATCTTGCAATGCCTTTGTTACGTTGTGCGCAACGAACCCGTATTCATGTTCTTTCATTTTATCTTGCTTCACTTTCTATGAGTATTTTCAAAGGGGACAAGGCCTGTTAGTTTCTCATCGAAGTCACCTCGAGGTATTCAATATCCGACTGGAACGTATGTGTTCCTTCTAGTGAATGAAACTAGTTGGTCTTTGGTCTTTGAGGATAAACTTCATATTCTTTATTTAAAGTCATCATTGGGAATGTACCAATTGATATAATTATATTTTGGCTATAAATTTGAACGTTTAATAGAAGTACAGTACAAACGCGATACTGTGAACACGCGCTCGTTCGAACGGCTGAATAGCGTGAACAACATTTTTTTACATTGACCTCTCTATAACGAGAACAGCTGGAGTCCCCGATAATGTGAGCACTATTCTGAACTGATAATGTTGAATATTGAGAGGACGTAAATTTCAATATTATTCCCAAGTCCAAACTTGTCTGATACTTCGCCTAACGTAAGTATTTCGAAGCTTGCATAAGTTATATTCAGTGATTAATAGGAAGAGTTCTGAAGTACTAGTGTGATATACAACATGCCTAAAATAAAAAGTAAATGTTTGTCATTGCACGACAAGACCTGAGTAATTGTAGATTGTAATAACGGTAATAGTGTTACGTTCCTGCCAAAGAAATATGGTGTAGCAAAATCGACAATTTGTGCCATAAAAAATAAAAGAAACTTATATTAAATAGAGTTGCAAGTACATTAAACCGACAAAACAATGTATGTTCAAAAGTGCGGAATATCCAGAAACGGAGCGAAAACTGTATAAATGGTTCTTAACACAAAGTTAAATATGCCTGTATCCGGAGAAATTATGAAACAAAAAGCATTGAATCTGAAAAGTGCTATGAACATTAGAAATTTCAATGCGAGTGTTGGCTGGTTGCAGTGTTTCAAAACTCGATATGGAATTCGTTTCTTGAAAATAACAGGCGAAAAGTTATCGTCTCAGCCCGAGCTTGTCGATCCATTCAAACAAAGGTTGATGTAGATAATTCAGGAATTTTATTCGAATGAAAATCAGCTGTATAATGCTGACAAAACTGGCCTCTATTGGCAACTGCTACTTGAAAAACTTATGTTTCCATGTCTGTTGAAAACCGCTCCAGGTATGAAGACTGCCAAGCAAAGAATTACAATTTTAGGAAGTACAAATGCATCAGGGCTGCATAAATAGACTCCATAGGTAATAGGAAAAGCTAAATATCCCAGATGTTTCAAAAATTTTGTTAATCCCCTAATCTACATACACACAAAAAATGCCTGGATAACTGATGAAATATTTAAAAACCGGTTCTTTCAACAGTTTGCTCCTGAAGTGACTACATACTTAACAACATTTTTTAAATTTTAGGTTCGATCGTTCTTAAAGGGCCAACGACTAGAAGAGAAGGCAGTGTTGCTTTTAGATAAAGATGTAATGCTAAATTTAGCAGCAGCATGGCAGAAATTAGATGCAGATATGATATCCAAGTGCTGGCATAACATAATTCCGAATCAAGTACAAATGAAGATGTCCTGCAGTTGAGTGTTTTAAAGCAAAGATGGAACAATAAGAGCCATGATATTGTAAAGGATACTATGACTTTCTTCTTCCCAAGAAAGTGAAACCTGGAATTTGAACGCACTTTTCAACCACATCGAAGAGAGTGATGAATATAGCATATCAGATGACGTTGAAATTGTTGGTCTAGAACCAGAACCATCAAATATTAGTCACCATAAAGCTATTCAAGCCTTAAATATTTCAAATGATGTTAATATAAGTGACATCTTAGTATTAAAATCTATACAAGAGAAGGCCATCTTGATAAGTGTTTCTGCCAAAAAGGTCATACTAATATGTCACAATTTTTTCAACTACTGTGAATCTTCGATTAGAATGTATTTTAGTTTTATTAGATGATAAATCTCTATAGTATCTATATAGTATATGCTGTAAAGTTTGTATTTCAGTGACCTCCGGTAACATGAATAACCTCTATTTTGTGAACAGCCCTGGTTTTATTCTGTTCACGTTATCGCGATTGTACTAGTAAACAAATAATGTTTCTAGTAACACCAAATGAGGGTACTTCTTATATACGTATACACATGGTTTATTTTATTTCTTAAATTTTCTTGTTCAATAACTCGCCTTCTAAAAATCTATTAAACCTAAAGAAAAACTAGCTTTTGAAATGCGTATTGTGGCGTGGTTCTAAGAGAAATATGTTTCATAGTTTTTCGTGAAGTTATTTAATACATATGGTAGCCCAAAATAGTGTGTGCCATATAAAAATCACGAACGGTTTAAGAAATTTCAATTTCATCATATTATAATAATTAACATGAAACAAAGCTACACTGACAAGTACTCCAGTAATCAACAGCTGTTACCGTGAAATCACCTCTCGCTACTTTAGAGTATTGTCATTTGCAGCAGAGTTTCGTCAGAAAAATGTGAATAGTAGAGCAACAAACTGTTGTGACATTTTTCGTGAAACTTGGATGATATTAATCGCACACACGTGTTTCTGAGTGTTTCCGTCTGAACTACAAGTTTCGAGCAGTTGTAGAGAGAACATCGGTGCGCAATATTTGGACAACAATAGGAACATAAAGTGTCCAATATTGATGCTTGAAATTCTATCGTTTCAATAAGACACTCAAAATTTTTATGCTAATACTTTCATTGTGTCTAAGATATATTGTGTCTATTGCTATTGGTATGCGTGCATTATCCATTGTTACAGGTGAGCAGGTGTTTTGACGATTGGTAAATGTTATTTGAGTTGATTTTTTCTTCTTTACTTTTGTATATCAAGTGGGCGTTGCATATCTTCTATAAGACAGCAAGTACCGCTACTGGCAACTGAAGCAACCGTTGTGTTATTAATTTCAGTCCTTGTACGAAAAGTGTAATACATAAATAATTGAAATACGTAATCATAAAAACGACAACGAAATTGAATTTTAAATATTAATTTGTACAAATTTGTCGTGGATTTAGGCAATATGAATTATTCACTTCACGCCATAAAACAATAACTTTTATCGTCAAAGTAATTTGATTATCGTTTTTTTAAATTTTCAAATATCATGGCTATTTCTATTGCAAGAGATTTCAGGTAAAATTCAAAATTAATCAAATTATATCACACTAGAGAATAATTGGTACATCCTGTATGTTGATAAGAATGAGATACACCTGTATAAGTACTTACTTTCAACCTTGGCTTAACAACGTTCTTTATGTACAAGTGGCCTGACTATATTGAGTGGGTTTTCACTTTCTTACGATGGACATAAGAGTGTAATCACATTGACGTAACCTCTAGAATTACACCATCGTGTTTGCTTATTATATTTTCAATAAAAAAGAAAACAAAAAACTGACCATTAAAATGTTTGCGACAGATTTGAGGAGCGACATTTTTGTTCGAGAATTATTTTCTTGTTTATATCTTCAAATCATTCATTAAAGTGCTTAAACAAAATTTTTTGTGAAAAATTGAATCAGTTTAGATTTACTTATGATGATTTATAATACATATCAATTAATCTCATGAATAAACAGAAAATTGTTTGTATTAAAAGCATCTGTATTATACAGGTTGTCAATTTCACTCCTATGAAAATTTCAAACAAATGCAAATGCGAACATATTATCCCTAGCTTTCAAATAAAAAGAGGATTGAGTTAATGCCTTATTTTAAAGGTCGTCGTCCAAGTAACTTTTCGAACATAAATTTCTTGATGGTTATTTTTAGTAGTTTTGTATAAATCAGGTATCCGTGAAGATATTTTATGAATCGAGTGTTTTGCAATAAAACTTACATACAAATGTACTCGTAAGTCTCTTATGGTATTTGCGCATTTAGAGGGCGGTTCCTCTGACCGACCAAGATTTGTACGTTTGAACATTTAGATCTAATCCACGTATTGGACTCATCAGCTGATGCGATCATGCGACGGATCAAACATATAGAGTCCACTATCCATGCAAGGTAGAGTTAAGTTATCCAAAACATCCCTCTTCACAGCGGCGTGTCATCATCAATTACTTATTTATTTTTATGAACTCTAACCTCTATAAGTTATCTTGCTATTAATTTTGAGTATGTTTAGTCTGTCTGTAAGTTTTATAGATTCCACTTCAACCCCATTGAAGTATCATCTTCAGTTAATTATTATTAATGTGGCAATAATAAACCATAAATATATTTATCTAATTTCATAATTATATATTATTGTGAAACAAATATTTTGTTCATTCAACTGATATTCGTCTAGTACGCCATTCAGATTAGTGTAACCATTTATAACTTTAAATTCTAGTTCATTTAATTTGATATTCGTCTAGAACGTTAGTCATATTAGTGTAACTATTTGTAACTTTAAATTATTAAATTCTCAGTTTGCTAAATAAATTGTTTTTAAAAAAGCAAGTTGGTGAATTGTTATTTAATTGTAGTATTAAGGCTATGGGTAATTCTCATAAAAACTCGAATTTACCTATTAATAAATTAATGAACAATATTTAAATTAATTAATCTTTATTTGCTCTGAAATTTGTACTTTTATATAAGTAGAAAGAAAAATATTGTAGTCCCCAGAATAAATTAGTTTCAACGATTTAAATGTGGGCCTTAAAAATTTCGTAGTACTTTCTCTCATCACATTGTTTATGTAAGTGAGTGTAATTATTCTGAAGTTGTTTAGTAATTACTTTTATTTTACAATTTCAAGAGCTTGAACATTCTTTAATAGTGTTGATACTTTCAGTTTCAGGAGACAAAAATTTTGTCTTCTTTGTTATTTTCTCTGAAACTCATGTTAGATATAGATTTGAATTGGCTTTTCTGTTTTTTCTTCAGATATTTTTCTCTTTCTTTGCCACGAAGCTTTTCTAACTTTGTTGGAACATACTCCAATTTCTCTCGCCGCTTTTTATCGTATTCCCTCTTCTTTAATTTTGCTTCAGCATCAGACAAATTCTTACTTCTTGCCATTGTTTGGGTCTGAAATAAAGCAAAATGGTAAAAAAATATAAAAGACCTCAATAATTTAGGTAAAATTTATAGCTCTATTTTGTAAATTCTAATAAAACTACAAATAATTTAATTGATTACTGCTACATATCTGAGATGTATGGACTGAGGAAAAAATCAATTCTTCTTATTGGACCAAATTTATATTTTGTTTTTATTCTTATTTCGATACTCATGATGAAAGTGATCTATTGCTTAACATAAATAGGTAAATTGTCAATATCAATATCATATTTTGTTTTGATAAAGACCTAAAGAAAAGTCAATTTTTATCTAACTTTTAAAAATTATAAGAAAAATAATTTTGAAACATATATATATATATATATATATATATAAATATGTATAAATTTCTTCAATTTCTTATTTCTTAATCAATCAAATTATTTATATTATATTATATTCATACATACATAAAAGAAATTTATATTTATATAAATATAAATTTCTTTAATTTCTTATTTCTTAGACCTTGTGATATGTTTATGTTTCTAAATGTTCTCGATTTTAGGTCTCTTCTGTTTCAAAATTAGTTTTTTTTATCAAAATATAATATTGACACTGATAAAGACTAAAAACTATAAACGTCAATTTTACAATTTTATGTATCTTTTAAGAATTATTAAATAAAACTATTATATTTTGTGATAGAAGAGGCCTTAAATCAGGAAGATTTAAAAACATAATCATATGAAAAAGTCAAAGAATTTAAAGAAGTTTGTTTATATATATATATATATATATATATATATATATATAAACGGTTTCTTATTGGAAAAGTGGCAATGAAACACCAAAGTGGACTAACTTTAATGTATTTTCTGATACTCGTCGTCTGTAACTGAAATTATGGTATATTACAATATAAGAAATGTGTATAAATGTATAAAAATAATAAAATTTCTACATACTATAACTAATTAAGATTTTTGGTGGGTTTGAATTGTATTAATTCTTGAAAAAATTTTAAATTCATAGGTTTCAAAATTCAATGTTGACGTTGATAGAAATATTGATTAATTGAAATATTGGTTCTGATTACTATAGGAAGTTGTATTAATTTTTAATTGGTTAGATTTTGAATGACGTTAAATTTTCATAGGTTAGATAAGAATAAATTTTAGTAAATGATGGTCAATATTGATTGGTTAATTTATGGATAACATTAAATTTCAATAGGTTAGTTCGTTATGAATGTATCTGAATATTTATCGGTTAGAATATAAATGACAATAAGTTTTATAGGTTAGGTCGTTATAAGGGAAGTTGGAATTTATTGGTTAGGTGAGGTTAGTTGGTTGTTAGAGGCGATGAATTATTATAGAATTCGTTTTTTCAACATCTAAAAGATATGCATAAATTATACAAAATTTATTGAAATCAGTTTTCTTTTTAATGCATTGATCATTTTGGGCAATATATGTTGTTTCTTAAAATAGATGTTTTTTGTAATTTTTTTTCAGTTTTCAAAACCTTGGCAGATTCATAATTCATTTTGTTTCCTTCATGATAGACATGAGTCGCTAATGAACATCTATCAGGATATATTCTCATCACTCTTGTAGGAATTTATCCGATTGATCAGTGATCTTTCCGACTGACGAATATACTTTTTGTCACAATTTAAACAACGTATTTCATATACTATGCTAGACAATTTATTGATTGGTATTTTATCTTTTATTTAAGTAACAATAGATTGAATATTAAGGGTGACTGCACGCTATTTTAATATTGTGTTATTTAAAGATTTCAGAAAGTTTGGGCGTAACTGATTTTATATATGGTAAAGGTGTATAAATATAATATAATATAATAGAATGGAACAGAAATGTCAGAAATGACGTTAGAAAATGATAATTCAATGTTGTCAATGTATCATTGTCAGATGTATTATACAAAATTCGTTTTAAATGATATGGAGTATATGAGCTTTCATAAAAACTTTGTGAAGTATTTTAAAGTTTTTTTATGAAAAATTAGATCAGAAATTTTGAAGACTCTATTTTTCATCTATTTGATTAAACTAATTTTAGTGGTACGTGGGTAATATGAATGATGATTGATATATTTTCCAGAACTTATTGGTTTCCTATACCAGTCTGTTAAAATTTTATTATTTTCGTTTCTTATAAATTTAGTATCAAGAAAAGTTAACGATTTTTTAGTATTTTACGTTCCATTAACGTTTAAACTAACTCGACGAGCCAGTATAATAAGGCAAAATTTAACTTGACCCCCGGATAGTCACAACCAATCTAAAACAATTACTTACAGCTGGTACTTGTATATGTTAATATAGTCAATTTGTCGGACGCCAGTGGTGTAGGTGTTAAGAAATCTATTAAATGAATCCAAATCACCAATTTTAAATTGGTAAAAATAATTTTGTATTTATCTAATTTTATATAAGTTCAATGAAGATATGTTTAAAGTGCGTTGAATGTGGTTTACTTCACTTATTTCTTTAACTTAAGGCTTTAAAATTGAGCAATTGAACTCCACATTCAACGAAAATTCTTCTAAATTCATCGCTTTTGGGGGACACCTAATGTGCATCATCACTTAGTTATTTCTGTGGCCCTGTTGGATGTCATTATCACTATAATCTATTAACTTATTTGAAAATTGTCTTATAAATATGTTCACTAATTCCTTGACTTTTAATATTAAGCAGCATTATTTTTGTTGCAACATATCAACTTATCTTTGTTTATTCTTGTATCTAATAGTCATTACGCTCCGCAATTTTTACCTAGTGACAGAATTGTCAAATGTTGAGACAACTACGCCAAAAGGAAGATAGCCGTTTTCTACAATTTCAGCAATCAATGGTTTTAGAGATAATCCTAATTCTTATATAATAATTTCAGTAATAATAATCCTATATTAGATTCTTAGTAATTTCTACTAAAAAAAATCCAAAATACAATGTGTTCTTTAATCCTTACGAGAGTTGGCAATTGGTGCAGAAAAGTTTCCAGATAAGGTAATCGTCGCTGGCATTAAAGAAGACGTGATTCTTGGAATGGAGGTAATGACTCTTTATGGTTTCCAATTGGACTTGGAAATAGAACCAAGTAGGCTCTGAAGAAGTATTGTTTCATTCATCTGAGAGTAACACGGTGTTGGTAGTTGTACAGGAAGATACTGGAGCCATGGATTCATGACGGAGAGGTTGGCAAAGGAGTACTAATTGAAAACTCATTAGTTTCTTCGGTATAGGAGATCCCAGCACGTGTTATAAATGTGAACGATTACCCGATTACTATTAATCTAATACTAATTACTAGTAACGTCTATAGTCCACCAAACGACGACAACCGACAATTCCCATGATCGATTCGAATAGATGATAAGGGGAAAGTAATGGAGCCATTAACTAGTCCAAGGGTGTCTCCAGTAGTACTCGTGAAGAAAAATAATGGAGCAACCAAATTCTATGTGGACTGTTGTCAGTTAAACAACGTCACAAAGAAAAGCAGCTATGCTTTACCCCGGATTTAGCTGGCAGCAAGCTGTTTATACCTTGTACCTGAAGTCTGGATATTGGGAAGTAGAGATGGCCCCAGAAGATAACGAGAACACTGCTTTCACGACCGGATCTGGACTAGTCAATTCAACGTCATGCCATTCGGGCTTTGTCGGGGATATTTGAAAGAATTACGGAAAACTTCTTGAGACGGTTATCTTGGAAAACATGGATTATTTGGATAACATCGTGGTATTGGGAGAGATATTTGAGGAACATTTTAAGAATATAGAAAACGTATTCAAGCAACTTCAAGCTGCCCAGCTCATGCTCCAAAGAAGTGCCAGCTATTCCAAAGCCGTGTCAAGTATCTAGGTCATATAAGGAACAATGGTGGAGTGGCCGTGGATCCAGAGAAAATTGTCTCCATAATGCGATGACCACGACCAACCGATAAACATCAAGTTAGAAATTTCCTTGGACTTTGCACGTACTTTCGAAGAATCATAAGAAAATTCGGAGATGTTGCCAAGCCACTTATTCGACTCACAGAGAAGTAAGAGCTTTCCACTGGGATGAAGACTGTAGAACGGCGTTCAAACCTTGAAGAAACATTTAACCGTGGCGCCAGTATTGGGATATCCCCTATCGGAGAGGGGATATTATCTTTGACACGGATGCAAGCAACGTGGGGACTGGAGGATTGCTCCAGAGATCCAAGGAGGGCAAGAAATAGTGCTGGGATACTTTAGTAAAGTTCTCTCGAAACCAGAACGGAGCTACTCCGTCACGAGAAGAGAGCTATTGGTGATAGTGAAGTCCGTAGAGCACTTTTACGAGTATCAAAGTTATCACTCAAGACTTTCAGAAAAGTGTATGAAAACAGATTCAAAAATTGGCTAAATATCAAGAATATTAAGTTCCATTCCGATTCTGTGAGAAATAATTGTAATATAGTATAGAAATTCAAAAAATACGAAAAAAATAGATCAACACCATATCATTGAGAACTGAAATTCTACACTCCTTTATTATACATGTTATTAATATTTGCTAAAACATTCGTATATCCCTACTTGTTCAAAATTGACTGGTTGCAGTTTGTGTCTGGTGCAATGCAAAAACTTGAACATGGACAGAAATACAATTTTAAGTTTTGGAAGGTGTATCCCAAAAAATATGGTAAATGATTGTTGAAAGTATATGAGAACTTTTTAATTTCAATTCAAGTAAGATTAATAAGATGAGATAAAAATAAGATAACAATTATAAACCCAGTACTTTAGCGCCAAAATAAGGCAGGGCTCAGAAATATAACACTTGGCAGTCTGTGTACATCTCAAAAAATTCATGCGTGGGAATGATTTTCATCGAATAAAGAGTAAGTATAAATTTGACAGCTGTCGTACTAGTAGTTTGTGAATTATAGCATTTCAAGTAAAGTAACTTGTGTTAGTTTGAAAAAATGAATAAAATTGAATTTTGTGTGCTAATAAAACATTGCTTTATATCGAAAATTACTATTAAAACCAAGGCTTAACTCGGACTGAAAATTATTCGGATTTTGCTCCAGAATATCTCAGTGGATACCCCAAAAAGGCGGTCACCGGTTAAAACATTAAAGGGTCCACAAAGTAATTTCGGATTATAACCGGGGAGTGAATCTTATTGGGATAGCTGAGAGCTTGAGATATTAAAGGAATGCGTAGGATATATGGTGAATGGATATTTGGAATGAGAAAGCTCTGCTCAAAGTAGGTGCCGCGCAAGTTCACAATCGACAAAAAGCTAGAATTTTTACTTCGATATGTGGCAAAGGATGAAATCAGTTCAGATCGGAGTTCAACAGTCATCCGAGTAGACTGCATGCGATAAACTAAATATAGAGCGTAGAAAGACGCAGAAGTTGGCTTGCAAGGTTATGGCATCAGTATTTTGAATTGGCCATGGTATAATATTCGACTAGACGCATTGACAAAACGTAGAGTTATTGGAGCGTTTGAAATACAAAATCGCCGAAAAATGACCCTATTCGAAGAAGAAAAAATTTCTGTTTTGTCAAGACAACACTACGTCACAAATTAATAAAAACGATGTTAAAATTACATGAATTGCTCCCGTATTTACCGTATTTCCAAATATAGCCTCCAGGGACTTTCCCTGTTCTCATTTCAGTTGGCCCACTTAGAAAAATTCGAAATTATTAAACTTTAGTTCAAAATTCCAAAAAGTAGCTGTTAGTAAAATGTTTTAAACTTTCAGTTTTACGTCTAAAATAGGTTTTGGATGAATATTGTCAAATATTTTGAATGATACTTAACATGATGGAAATAGATAGGTCTTGTTGAAAATATTTTTATGCATATACAAGGGTTCATTGTTTCCAAAATTGTGTTCAAAGTTTCATTAGGTCTAAAATACGCAAATAATAAAGTAGGCTGTGTAAGTCATATTTTCACAAAATATTTTTTTTGAGTGACAGATATATTTTTGAAGTAATAAGGTGAGTATAATTTTTAAAATGTATAGAGGAAAAGTTATTGATAAAAAATTCGATTAATCATAATAAACTTATTCAAAAATGGGAAAAAGAACTCAGAAATCGCGAAAGTTGTAAACATGTCAAAATACAGTGTTCGAAATATAGTTGTATAAAGCAAATGGTTCGATTGTCCCTAAACACCGGTACGTAAGAAAATCGAAATTGTCAGATAAACGAGCGTTAAAAAGAATAATTCAACAAAACAGACGTGCTAACTATGGTCAACTGAGTGTACTTGGGAGTAATGCAGTGGGTAGGAGGGTTTCAAGATCCACATGTCACAGAGAGGCTCAAAAATTAGGATTTCGGACATACAAGGTGAATTTTGTAACACACATTGGTTTAATGCATATTTTTCTAAATTTAAATTTTCTTTACATATGCCAAGGAAAAGCCATTATTGACTCAAATCCAAAAGAAAAATAGACTTAAATGGGCAAAAGAGCCTAAAAATTGGAACTTTGAACAGTGGAGTTGTATACATTGGAGTGATAAGTTATTCGACAAACAAATGAAGCTTTTGATCTAGATTGTTTGAAGCGCAAAGTAAAATTTGGGGCTCGATATTTGCAAGAGAAGTAGGAAAACTGCATTTCATAAACGTAATTGTCAATACTGAAAAGTACCTGGATATTTTAGAAGAATCTTTGTTGCCAACAAGAGAAGTAACTTTAACCGCTGGGAAAGCCTTTATTTTTCAGCAAGATGGAGCAGCATACCATAAGTCAAAAAAGGCCTTAAAATGGTTCTCAGACAACAATATTCCACTTATAGAGTGGGTTTCAAGTAGTCCAGGTTTATCACCAATAGAAACAATTTGGCATGAAATGAAAAAGCAGTTGCGTGCAAATCCAGCTAGAACTGTCATGAAATTAAAAGAAAGACTACAAGAAATTTGAGATGATTTTACTCCCGATTACTGGCAGAATTTAATAAACACCATGCCTCAAAGAATTACGGCTGTTATTAAAAATAAAGGGGATGTTACGCAATGTTAACTTTTAAAAGTATGTTTAATATTTAAGCTTTTCTGAATACATTTGGTTTTTGTTTTTTTTTTGGTTTGTAATTATAACATATGTTAAGACTTGTAACTTCTGTAAAAGTATCTAAAATGTCAATAGAAAATATAAAGTGCTCAAAACGAAACAATTTGCCGGTTTTTAATAGCTGAAAAAGCAATAATTAGTAATTTTTTTCAATTGTTCCAACTGAAATGGGACGGGGCTTGTATTATAAAAATGAAATTGAAAAATCAACGGTTAAAATTTGTGTAAAATAACCGAAACCTGTAGATACAAAAATTTTAAACTCTTCTGTTTCTACCTGTTGATTAGACTAATATAAATTATATTAAGATGCCTGAAAGTACTTGTAGCAAAAATTAGACTTGTATTGTTAATGGCACCTTCAAAAAAATCTCTCAATTCAATGGTGGGACGCAATGTTAACTTTTAAAAGTATGTTTAATATTTAAGCTTTTCTGAATACATTTGGTTTTTGTTTTTTTTTTTGGTTTGTAATTATAACATATGTTAAGACTTGTAACTTCTGTAAAAGTATCTAAAATGTCAATAGAAAATATAAAGTGCTCAAAACGAAACAATTTGCCGGTTTTTAATAGCTGAAAAAGCAATAATTAGTAATTTTTTTCAATTGTTCCAACTGAAATGGGACGGGGCTTGTATTATAAAAATGAAATTGAAAAATCAACGGTTAAAATTTGTGTAAAATAACCGAAACCTGTAGATACAAAAATTTTAAACTCTTCTGTTTCTACCTGTTGATTAGACTAATATAAATTATATTAAGATGCCTGAAAGTACTTGTAGCAAAAATTAGACTTGTATTGTTAATGGCACCTTCAAAAAAATCTCTCAATTCAATGGTGGGACACAATTATTTGAAATTTTGAATAATAAATAATATAAAGCTCAAAATGTTTAATTCCGAGTTGTATGTGACTGCCTCTAGATTATCAGAAGCAGCGAAAGTAGTGATACAAACATTGTTGAAATTTTACAAAACCACGTATTATATATGTATATATGAGAAGAAAGTTCTCACTTCTGATTTTATCAAGGAATATAATTCAATTTTTGATCATTAATTTAGAAGTATGGTGAATCTAAATGTGAATATAAAATATTTTACCTTCAAGGAAATTTGTTTATTTCAATCATTAAATTAAATCTGACATACTGAACAGAAAGTAGACCTTATTATACTAAAATTTATATTTTTTGGCGTAATCAAAGCCAAATAAGCTTCATTTCGTTTAATTTACTGAAAAAAATGACATTCATTAGAAGTTTTATTCACCATTCTCATTAATTTCTTTTGTTTTCGAAGGTGAACAAGTATGTACTTTCCAAGCTTAGCATAAATTCTATAAATAACAATGCACCTACGGTGGTTCACTTCATACACACCTAGAGTAAAATATTTTACATTGTCGTCATAAAAAGGGAATGATTGGTAGGAATAATAATAACCTTTTTTACATTAACTGCGTGAATGAATAATGTAGTAAAGTAAATGACATATTTGTGTTTAATAGTAAAGGTTGACTACTTTTCTCGTATGATTAGATATTACCATTATCATCAACAGAAGTATTGTGGGTAACCAGAAAAAATAAATAAAAAAAACATGCGATATACGATATTTACCACATTTAAAGACTGAAATCCATTACTTTGACATTCATAAGAAGTCATTCTACCAAATTATCTATCAGACCTATTAATTGAAACCCGGATTTGCTTTAACTTTGTCTAGAATAAAAGAATTATTTGTATAACTCTTCTATTAAGTAATATGTTCATTCAAATTCATGTGATGCACCTAAAATCTGACGAAGCTTTGTTTCAGGGTTATTACTGGAAAAATTAATCCTCTTTTTGATCACCAGCACTTGAAGCGAGCAAGAACATTTTTTCAATGACAGGAGAACAAGAAAACAATGCTGAAAAGAAAATTACCATGTAATGAACACCTAGACAGAATCTTACCAATTATGGAATTAGGAAGCGAAAATTTGACAAGAGAGAATAAACATATTTTCACCAATACCCCTTTCAGAGGACGGATAAGGAAACTGAATCTGAAATAATATGGAATGTGAGGATTTTTTTTGTGGAGAGAGTCTGAAAGATTAATAAATCTATTCAATAGTACTGAACAGAAATGAAACTGGTCCTAATACTGAATCTTGTGAAACATTTACTTATCATTTCATGTACTGCTTCACCGTTACATGGAACTACCTGTTAATTTTGAGCAATCAACTTATACTATTCGTATACGGTCTAAGGACCATACGTTACTAAGTACTATTAAATAGCCTTGTCTAGCCACAAAGAGTTGATAACCTTGATAAATGATAGCATATTTAAACATATAGTAGTAGCTCAACTCATGATGATAGTTTCCAATCAGTAAATGTTTCCATTATTTCAACGCCATCTTTCAGCAGTAAAAACTAAATTGACAGCTAGAGCGAAATAGTTTAATAATACATTTCTCAAAAAAAAAAATCGTCAGAAACAAGTACAGCATAAACGATCCAAAGTAATATTGTGTATAATATATTTTTTATTTATTATATTTTTTCATTCTTTTTCGCTTTCTTTTTTACAAACAGCGGATTATGTCGAATTTTGATATTGATAAAGTTTAACTTATATTGATCAACAGATAAACCTAGATCTAAACGAAGCACCGATTTTTAAGTTATAATTATTTACGAGCACAAAAAGATTTAATTTGTATGATTCACGCATTTATTGATATAATGTACAAAGAATGTTGCCATGGATAATGGTACGAATTTATTAAATCATACAAATGTCTTTGGCCCTTGATAAGTGTGAACAATTTCGAATTAATCGTTGAGAAGTACTCGAACGAGTTCAAAGATTCCATTACATACGTACATACTTATAAGGCTAATAAAAGGGCGTTAAAAATAATACATTCAAATTAAATATAACATTTTTTAATCCAATAATGTTTGATGGAACAGATATCAATTATATTAGATATAACAAATATTCAAACAGGTATAGAACATTCGTTACACTTCACACAAGCCTCATGTTAGGGGAACAAAAACAGGAAGTAATCGATACGGTTAAAAAACTGACCGGAAAAGGGATTTATCATAATCTCGCCCTTCTACACACTCATCGACTTTGACATCGAACTATTAGAGCAATGATTCCGCTTAACAGACCGTTTCAGATTTCCCCCAATTGCAGTGTAATTATCTTTATACCAGGCTATATTCTACTTTCCTTCGTGAAAAGCTTCAATGTGAACGATTATTCATTTTCAATTGCTCTCCTTTTTTTAGCATTATTTACAATCAATTTCTGAGTAATACTTATTGATAAATAGAAATTTTATGTAAAATTTTTATTAATCAATATAAATCTATGCCAATGAAAACTTCAAATCAGCAGTATATATGTGATATATGATGTATATAAATAATAACACGTTTTTTTCAGGTTATTATTCTAATCAAAGAATTAGCATATTTTTATTAAAACCCATTATCCACATTTCACTTAAGCGAGAAAATAAGGGCTTTCACAAGTTCTCAAAGTTTCGTGATATTACGAGTTGTTATGCGAGTGCTATTTTAATGCTGGTTTGACGAATTCCATTTTGGTCGCACTTCGCTACAGGATGAATTTTGCTAAGGTCGTCCAAAATTGGCCGTTTCGTCAAAAAATATCAATGCTGTGCGTAAACTGATATTGCAACATTGTCATGTGACATACTATGAGATCGAAGCATATTTAGGCATTGGTACCACTCGCATACATTAAATAGTGCTTCGAAACAAATGGTCGCCTTTCTTCGTGATAACTCGACATATTGCCATCGTTCCAGTAGAACAACTTAGAACGATCAATTCTGAATGATATACCAGCATTTGTTTGTCAAAAGTGTTTGTAAAAATCAGCGAAACCAATCGCAGAATATGAATCATTCTCCATCACGTTTAAGAGAGCTCTTACACATCAGTTCAAACACAAACTATACAGTCCTTGTTTTGCACCCAATGATTTCTTCCACTCCTGCAGATCAAAAATAGAAACGTTTTTATACACCTGAAGAAGCAGTTGAAACGTCCAAATCACATGTTTTGTAAGTACCTGTATCGTAATCGAATTAGTTCAAACGCATGCAAAAGTGTATTGATCTAAATGGAGAATATTTTGATAAACAATAGATCCATATTCAATTATAAATAGCTGTTTCCATTCGTCCATCTCAAAACTAGTAACTCTCGTATTAGATATGACAGAGAACTACTAGATACACATTTAAATGTTCCGACTGTAATATGTGTACGATTGAGGTTTTTTAAAAGTATTTTAATAAATATGTTCACTAATTCTTCTACTGTTAATTTAAGAAATTTGTACTTGAAAAAACTCAAAGTACAATGTGATTTCTAATCCTTAAGTGAAGGGCTTCTATTGCCTTTCTGAGATACTAGCGATTTGTACTTGCAAATACTCAAATAAACAACACATCTTATTTTTTCCCACGAAAATGTGTTTTCAATCAGTTTCAATCTACAGCCCTTGTTAGTCATTTAACAATAATATCTGAAAACGTGCTCATAACTCAAAAATCTTTGAATAACTGACTGGCCTATAGTATATTAATAAAATGAACAATACATACAAACCAATATTTGTGAACACTATAGTTAAAAATTTCGTTTGCAAAATACAAAACTGACTTTGCAAAAATTGACTTTTGATAGAATTTGTTTTTTCAAAATCTAGAGACATGCATAGATAAATCGATTTAATGTATTAATACCCTAATAATTTTTGGCAATCTATATTATTTTCAAAAATTGAGGTTTTTTGCAGTTATTATTATCACTGTTAATATTTTGGTAGAATAATAATCCTAAGAATTACCTTTATAGAATACGCATATGCTAGGGTAATTTTTCCCCACTTTTAGGAAATATAATCCGATTGGTAAGAGACCTTTTAGATTAAGCCATATATTTTTTGTTGCAATTTAATCAAAGAATTTTATAAACTATTGTACTTAAATAAATATTATAGATAATTAGTTGATGTTATAACTTTGATATCAAAAAATATAATGGATTTTGAGCTGTTCTTTATTATACCTATTAGATTCCAGAAAGTTAAAAAGTAACTAACTTTTATATGTTAATGAAGTATAAATAGGAAGGATATTATCGTTACAATAGTATCATTTACTTCGTCTAATGTGACTGTCAGAAATATTCTATAGAATTTGTTTAAATAGATATAAAAGATATGAAATTTCATATAAAAGTTTCTACAGTATTCTTAAGTGAATGAAATAAAAATTTTTTAATTAATTTTAGTAATACGTGGGTGATACGAAAGATAATCGATATATGTTCCAGAACTTATTGGTTTCCTATACCAGTCAATTGAAATTTTATTGTACTCGTTTCTAATAAATTAAGTGTCAAGAAAAGGTAATAATTGATCAGCAAATAGAGGACAGACATGTATTTTTTTATATTTTCAAATCATTCGTTACATATCTATAACTTGATAGAAAATATATATTTTGTCAAAAAGTCAAAATTATTAAAAAAAAGTATTCAAAGTATCGGTCAAAATTGGATTGTTTTGATCGCTGATATTTTTTGCGGGCAAAATATACGAAAACGGATTTAGAAAATGCCATAAACAAAATTATAAAAACTGTAACCAAGTATGGAATAGACAGAAGTACATTAAGACGATATAAATATTAATTAAATTAAATTAAATATTAATAAACTTCATAAATTTTAAGATAAAAACCGACAAAGCGATATAATAACCGAGGAAAAGTTGCTTCATAATTATTTATTGTTGTGTGATCTGTCATGAAAACAAGCAACGCAGTTGGCATTTGAATTTGCAACAATGATCTCAAAGAAATTTCTTGGTTTCAGGGTTTCTTTTGTAGAAATCCCGAAGTAAGTTTAATACCCGAAGTAACCAGCTTATCTCGTGCTACTAGTTTCAACAAAAAGAAAGTGAGATTTTTTTACAAACTAAAAAACAGTTCTCTAGGTATACATTTGAGGCCTCAAAATATTTATAATTGTGGTGTACGGCCATTCAAAGCTGTCCAAAAGTGATATCCAATAAAAAAAAAACTGAACAAATCAGCCAAGCCACATCTGTGGAGAGAGGAAAAACTGTAACCCTTTGTTTTGCCGTTAATGCAATTGGATATATGACAACAACTTTATATTAACAAAGGTTAGATATCAAAAAAATTTCGTATCTGAATGACCGGAAGGGTCAAACGGAGATGAATATCCAAGCGGTTGGATGACAAAGAAAAGTTTAATGCTTCCGTTTATTCATCATTTAAATCTCTATTCAATACAGCTATGGACGGAACAATTGGATGTTAATCCATCCAGGCCAGACTATAACAATTTACAATATTCCTGGATTTATTAGGACGATAGTGTCTCAAGCATTCATACAAAGATCTTAAGCAGATTTAAGAAAATTAGCATTCATCCGTTTAACTCAGAAATCTTTAGTAACGAAGACTCTTTGAGTTCTGCTTCTATAGACAGAGAATTATCTCAAGAACAAGCATTTACAAGTGAAGAAATACTTTCCGAAAGTGAAAGTTTCCACTGAACTTGAGATATCGTCTCAACCTGCAAAGAACGATATATTGTTGATTGATTTTGCACAAAAATTTGGAAATAATATGAGTAGTGTTGACCACGGTTCTATTACTGAGTTATCACCAAAATCTTCTAATACTCTCAAAATCGAAAATGAAACTCTCCAAAATATTCAAGATAATGCTTCTGTTGCAAAATCAAACTTCACCGTAGCACGTGCCAGATTAAATCATGATAGTCGGGGCCAAATATATACTCCAAAAAGCAGGAAATCACTCCAAAGCCTCGTGAGACGTGACTCCCAATGAATAAAACTGCGATAGTAAATATCCCACTGAAATTCTATCGCAGGAGAAGTCCGACCCTAACATTAACAAAAGTTATAATAATACGAAGTAAAAAATAAGGGTATGACAACTCAAGGTAATGATGTGATAAGAAGACAAAGAATAGGCAGTATTGAAACAAGAGCTTTTGAACAAAGTGAAACAGAAAACGACGCAAACTTTTCTATTAGAAAACTAAGAAGCCTCACAGAAAAACTAATGGCAAAAAGAATATGGAAGTCAAACAAGATGTGAAACAAAAAGATCGGAAAACTCCATGCGTCCATAACAAAACCAAACCAAAGAAAACCAAAATAGAGGGTAAAAATAAAAAATATGACAGCGAATCTGAATCTGATTGCGATGATAGTTCCTCCAATGGTTGCTTTAAAATTTTACCGATTTAGTTTTGTTCATTGTTCTAAAATTTTATTACAAATTTTAAGAAAATCTGTTATTTTTTTGTTTTTTTTTTGCTTGAAATACTAAAGCAAATTGATTATAAAATAAATCTGTAATCGAATCTCAAAACCCGATGAATAAGAAAATATGATTTATGTCAAAACCGGTTCCGTTCTCCTGGACTCCCCCTAAATATCGCTATTTCTCGATGGCAAACCAACCTAATTAACAAGAGTAATAAAATTTTCATTTGAAGAACCTTTCTATCTTGACACTACGAAATCATGAATTTATTTCAGGTCAGCTAAGACACAGAAAATTATGTATAATATAAAATTATGAATCAAGATAAAAAAGTAACAGTACAGTTGAAAAAAGTTGTGTCTCATTGTGGAAATATGATTGGCACTAGTAAATGAAGCTTCCCTCGAGCTTGCTTACAATAGTGACATTTCAGAACTGAGTGAGCCCCCACAAATAAGTAATTGTGTATTATTGTATATTATTGTAATGATTACAATATGGACTCACAAATTGAAACTAGTGGTAATGCAAACAAAATATACTTTGACAAAGCTGCGCAAGTGATTATAATAGCATGTAGTGTGACAAATTGGAAGAATGTCCCTATGAAATTTCATTAAGTGATTATTTGTGTCGCCAATCACCTTACAATTATTTTGTACCGCTGATAGGGAACTATATCAGTATTTAAAGTTTTTGGAATAAGGTTAGTACCAATCGATGATAACTTGGATCAATCCAGGACGTGGTACTTGACGTCACGACCAAGTAAATGAAAATTACATGCATATTCCCTGGTGTCAATTTCATCATATGGAAAGAATAAAACGATATTATCTACATACTATTCAATTTCAATTCATTCAAGATTTGTTGGTAATATTTTATTATTAAAAAAAAGTTTACTCTTTTTGTGTTGTATATTCATGTGAATATTATTGAAATAGGGTACTACATTTAAACCTTAGAGAAGATAAGTTTGTGGTAATACCATGTCGTTAAGTTTCTTTAATTTCAATGAAGTCTCTGAAATATTATTAATTGTTATAGTTAAAACATTTTTCCAAAATTTCAAACTGAAGATAAAGTGGTTCAATTGGAGTGCTTAGTGATGCTAACTGATAATGTATTTATATTCAAAATAACCGTTATGGTTCGTTATTTTCTTATTCAGTTTTATTTACAAAGTTTTCACTGACTCTCTTAGAGCAAAGCAAGGCTGTTTTCTGTGGCTCACTATGTATATAATAAGGTATTGTCGGGACTATAAGACACTGTCGAAGCTTTACAGTTTAAATTTAAAGTGTAATAACGAAATATTGCATATTTTTCAATTAAATATAAATGAGAAATATTTGATAAAAACTTCTGTTTTGCCTCCGTCTGAATACTGATAATAGTTCCTCATATCGATGATATTCGTTTTTTTTTATATCTTAAATAACTATTGACAAAATTTTTACTGTTGTTTCGGAAAAATATTACCTACTCAAAATGTCTACACACTGACAACATATACAAACAAGTTTTTCAAGCATACAACAATCTGCGTTGGGTACTAATATATTCAGTAAGCTGTCGTGTTAATTCCAAAGAATAACAATTTTCCCTTCGTTGTTCAACACTGTGTCGTCCGTTGTTTACTAAATTAAACACGTAAATATCTGAACCCACTTGGAATATTGATTTGAAAATTTATTTGTTTTAGAAAATATGAATTCACTTACTGTTTTTTACTTTCATAGTATGTATAATAAGTGAATATGCTTGAGTTTATTGTACAGCAGGTATCAAAAGTTAATAACTCTCATGAAAATACCATTCTTATATTGTATCTTGTGAAGTTGATATTACAATAAAAATAGTAAAATTTTATATTTATTTATAGATAAATATTATTTTTATGTATCTTCGCATTAAAGATCGTATTTTCCTCAATATATTTTATAAATGCTTCCTTCAGGTTCATTTGCTCTTCTCAGGTCCTCCACTTCCTTGGCTTCCAGTTTTTTCTTTAGTTGTTCTTTTATTCTCCACGTTTCAGACCCATATACTAACGTAATCCTAATCATTGCATTGTACATCCTCAGTTTTCGATGTTTTTCTATTTCAGTATATCACAGAATTCCATTTAGTGAGGTAGTTATTCATACTGAGTACACTGCTTACACCACCCCTACACCAACACTCACAATACACTGTCTGATACGCGTTTCGTTATCGTCTTCAAGGACTGAAGGTTTACCTTACCTAGGTTATCGAAGCGCGCGTCAGACAGTATAATTTTGAGTGTTAATGTAGTGGTGTTGTAAACAGTGTATTCAGTATGAATATCGCCAACGGTTCCATAAATTCCAACTTAGAGGTAGTTATTGTTCTTGCTCTGTGTATTCTACATTTTTTATCACATATTCCTCCCATTTTTGTCAATCATCACTCCTAGATATTTCTAGTTCTCACATCCCGATATAATTTCTAGTTGTATGCCGGTTGTATCCTCTCCTATACTTAAGTACTGTAATTTTTCTACGTTCATCTGCAGTCCCCATTTTCCGTATACTACCTTTAATCTCTATCGTTTACACACATTACCTGATCATGTGATGAATGGTATATAAGCAGGTGTCGTCGATTTGGATCCTCATTGCTTTGCATTTCTTCTGCCAAATTGTTGAGCTTTTGAAACATATATTTTGAAAGTGAGATGCAGGCCTTTGTTGACTGTGAACGATAACGATGGTCTATTTCCGTGTCTTGCTGCAGACTATATATCTTTATATGAATTCTTGTTAGCCTTTGTGAGAGTATAGTTAATGTTGTTATGTTAAAGAGCATCCCATAATTTTGATATTGGAATGTTATCGTATAAACATTAGGAATAAAGGTATATTTCTTTCTGTTCTCTTGTCTTTCAACTGCTTTGAAGAGAGCATGTTGCATATTCCAGCTCTAAGCCCACTCTGTTCTCATTCTTCGTAATTAGGTGAGTCAAGTAAGTAAATTGAGGTTTAACCAAGGTTTTTGATATTTTATAACTTTTAATTTCACAATTTCCTCATCAAAATTGGTACTTTTACGTTTTATTGTATTAAAGAAAAGGGCGACATAGAAGTCCTAGGATTGATAAAAATTTTCAATATAAAAAAGAATGCTCAAGGTTTGAAAATTCATAATAAAAATTTTAATAGAGAAAAAGCAACCATAAATGGAATGGGTGCCACATAAGTATCTTATACAATGCACCATCTATTTGGTTCCGTCAGACAAAATCATCCTTCCAATAGCAATATCACCTCTCCCACCTTTCAGACTATAGACTCAATGGAAACCTTACTATATTTGTAATTACGAAATCGTTGTGTCGTCTGTTCTCACTTTCTATTAAAATTATCAATGCAATATTAAAATAAATCCTCTGTCTATCTTCTAACCAGACAATCTAAAAGCCAAGACTAAATATGCATCAACAGCTTACATAAGTGGAAACTACTCATCGTATAATCATTATTTTTCATAAGATTAGAAACTGATGTAAACTCAACTCGATCTAAATCAAGAATACTGAATACACTGTTTACACCACCATTATACCAACAATCACAATTACATTGTCTGACGCACTGACTCTTTACCTTCAGTCTCTGAAGACAATAACTTGGTTATCGAAACGCGCATCAGACAGTGATGAATTGTGAGTGTTGGTGTAGCGGTGGTGTAACGGTATTCAGTATGAATATCGGTTCCAGAAATTCCTGCTTACTAAATCAATACAAAAATACCAGGATGATATTTGAATTTGACTTTGAAGTTAAATACGAAATCGCATACACGGTGTTTCTAAAATACGGAAGTGATATACGAATTTTCTAAAGCGTCATAGGAATATGAAAAGAAATTTATGAAGAAATTACATACTAGTTAATGAAAATAGGTGAAGGCCAAACCACTTAAATCATAAATCCAAAAATATGAGACAATGGAGTTGGAATAATTTGGTCAGAAGGGAGAGTTAGTCTAATGAAGATGTGGAGCTAACATGACATACTTGATATTTCTAGAGACAAACATAAAGCAATAGGCTCTGCTGCTGGGAAAGCATACATATATGCCAGAAAATCATACAACCCCGTTCAAGTCAAAAGTTGAAGAAAGAGTATAAAGAAAAAATACTCGAGTTTTTGATATTGATATGCACAGAGCAATTATTTAAACATAAACATTTGACTAAAATCACAATGAACATATAATGTCAATAATAACTCTTTGAAACATACACGTTGCTCCTTATAAGAGTGCATTTAACAGGTTAGAGGCTGGTTTTCATTCATAAATACCGGATATATAGAGGTTCTTCGAACTCCAGAAGTAGTAATAACACAAACACTTAAAGGCGCTAATGGGAAGAAAGTAAATAAACAGTCTACATGAAAAAGTGAAGTACCATTTGAATAAAGAGTATATATAGAACTGCAAAAAGTGTAGGTGCTGAAAAATAATTTGTAATTTTATCAACAAATAAATATTCCATTATAGGTACGTTAGGATGAACACTATACAATAACTTAGTTTTATTGTGAAGGTGTTTTATATTAAAATAAAAGTAAATTCTGGAAAACCTGAGAAGTGCTATTTTTAAAGTTTCAACAAACACTTTCCAGAGTATATTTTTTGTTATAGTTTATTTCAGAAAAGTATAGAGTAATAAAATCTAATTAGGTATGCAAAGGGATCACAGAGTGACCCAACGAATATTTAAGTCACTTTCATAGTTTGGCATTGATTTCATTGCGAAATTCTTTCTTTTTATCAAGTCCAAGTAGTACCAGCCGTATTGGGGTCAATTTATGGGTTTAGCCTATTGTTATCCATGCACAAACACTAAAAATATTGTGCCAAAGGCGTGCCGGTAGGATACTCGTGAAAAGGAAAGAATTTTATTTTAACAGAATAAAAATTAGGCATTATTTGCATAGTATTAGGTACACTTATTTTTTATTGGACATTGTACAAAAAATACATTATACAGAAATTAAAAGATAAAAAATCATAATATTCTACGTCATCTGAGGAACTGTCATCTCCTCTTGACGTAATAATTAACGGGTCGACTGTTCGATCGATTAAGT
Organism: Diorhabda elongata; assembly: GCA_026230145.1. Taxonomy (NCBI): domain Eukaryota; kingdom Metazoa; phylum Arthropoda; class Insecta; order Coleoptera; family Chrysomelidae; genus Diorhabda; species Diorhabda elongata. The sequence continues at coordinate 12,056,207 of CM047936.1, forward strand.
AGTCAAGATCCCACATTTTCTCCTCTTATTTAATGACATGCTGGACTGATTTTCGCCAGTTCACCTCATTAATGGGTTAATCCTTTCACTTGTGCCCATCTAAGTTCTATAGGATTTAGTTCGCAATGATGTGGCGGTGTGCGCAGCAAAGTTTCACTATTCATAAAACGATGTTTGTGTAAATTTGCTGTAGCTAATAGTTTTTTTTATCAAATTATCTTCAAATTCAATAATTTTGGTGGTTAACCAGTCAATAAATTCTTGTTTTCTCCAATATAAAGTTGGAGTCTTCTCTATGCATCGAGAATGATAACTTGCGTTATCCATAACTACTAGTGAATCAGCCAGAAGATATTTTATCATTCCACCAAAATAGTCTACAAAAACATCCGAATCCATGTCGTGGTAATCTCCTGTATGGTACGACTGAAAGGTTAGCAAACCTTCTTTTAAAAATCCCTCTTCGCTTCCAATATGGACGATTATTTACCTTTAACTGAAGGAGGCAACTTAATACCCTTCTATGAAAGCTTGTGGAGCACTGGTTATATGATTGTCTTGCCACATTTTTGGTACTGTATAACCTTCATTAATCCACGTCTCATCAAGATAAAAGATTTTCTTCTGTTCTGTTCTGTACTGCTTTATACTTCTTAAGTATTTTCATCTCCAGCAAACAATTTACGGTTATGCTTTTCCCAGGCAAAATCCATATTTCTCAAAGTGGTCCATAAAAGTTTTTTAGTTATCAACGGAATACTGTCATCCTGGCCAAGCTCCATTAAAATCTTATTTCTTTTTTTAAATAAAAAGAGTGAACTTTTTTCTCTAATTAAACTTTTGGTGTCTTCATCAAGGACTTTTACTTGTCTGCCCGGACTTTTCTTGGGAGGTTCTACTTGGCCTGCTATCTTTCTCCACCGCAATAATTTAAAAACGGTGGAGTTTCCAACTCTATCATTCGTGAACATCGGTCGACAGTTTCTTGTACAGTAAATTTCGGGTGATCGTATTTTATGCAATCGTGTACATTTAAAATAATAAGTTTTTCATTCATTTGGTGTAATTAGACCCTGATGGTGTAGTGGTAGTGTAAACAGAGTGGTCAGTATGAATATCACCAACGGTTCCAGAAATTCCAACTTAGTATAACTCTTGAAGGGTATGGGAATTGACTAAAATCTCGAAAAATAATTTAAAAAATTATATAGCAAAATTTTAATTACTACCTACTACACTTTTTCTTATCTAGAAATATGGGGAAAATTGTAAAGAAGTTCAAGTATAAAAACAGTGATATTATTCTAATGAATCAAAGTCGTACTATATAGCTAATTATATTTATTCTTCTAATATCCACCAAAATAGTGAAGATACATAGTATTGTTCCCTTGCTGCAAGAAAAAGATAAATAAATTTATAATAAACAAAATCTTATTCACCATTTCTAACATTATGGAGCTTCTATTACTTTCTTCCACATAAACAATGGTAAAATAAAAGATTTCTTTGTAAATGGGTTATTAGAAGAGAGGCAATACAATGGCCATCCCTTTGGTTCGACTTTATCGCCTGTGGTTTTTGGTCTATGGGAGCATCTAGCATTGATTTTATTACTTTAGTTACTAGATTTTTTCAAAACTACTATGCAGAAATAAAAAGTTGTGTGCGCACTAGTCACAAGTTTGATGAATTTGATTGAACCGCCATAAAACAGTTTTCCTTAAAAATGGCAGAGAGAGAACTTCATATATTTATTAATTTTCTCAAGAGCCAAAATATAGACAATAGAGTGTCCCTTATACAACAAAAAAAATTTTTTTTCGAATTTCGATATGCATACCCTCTACATTTTCCACTAACGCTATAAGATACTGAAATATAAAATTTTATCAATCTAGCATAATAGCAACCAGTGCCGACCGAGCTTCAAAGTCTAGAAAAAAACGTGTTTTGTCCATAGAAATATTATATTAGATAGAGTAGGCATGCTATAGGCGCCCATGCAAGTGGTCTGGCCGATAGAAAGGGAGAGAGAGAGAGAGAATAATTTATGTATTGCTGTCTCTGTCTAATGTCGGAACAAGAATTGAAACAGAATAAGATCTCTCCTGTAATACTGTTGATAAACGAAATCTAGTACAATGAAAACAATCATTATTTTCCAAGTAATATTCAATAAAAATAGGTTGAGCTAATTTACAAATCATTAGCCTCTCAGCCCACAAGTTTTTGAAGTACTTCACACTATGTATATACATAAAGGCACAGTGCAAATGCAATTTTTTAAAAATTTTTTTAAGCTAATATATTTATAGGAATATTGTTTTGAGATAATTTTTTTGTATTCTTTTTGTTTGTTTAGTTGTGAAATTAATTTTTCAAGGCTAATTAATTATCATTTAAACTGAAAATTTAGTCCTATTGTATCAAAACTTACGTAAACAAAATGGAATACTCTGAAGGACCAAAACTCAATTAGAATTAAATAAAACACTTTATTTAACAATTATTTATTAATAAATACATACATACATAAAAAACCAGTACGTATATTAATATTACTTCCGGATTTTCAATAAAACCTCACGCTCATCACGCTCAATGACTTTAGACTTTATTTACATTGAGCAAATATAATATTTATTTACAGACGTACAGGTTACGTACGCACTATACCGTTGCCCGTTGAATCAGAGACACGCATGCACAGTACGCAACAAAAGAAAGATAGAAATACATAAATTCGCAAGACGCTCTCACTTGTAGGCATGTCTACTCTATTGGTAATATCTCTATTGTTTTGTCCTGAAATTACGGTCATGAATGAATGAATATTCAATTAAAAACATAAAGTAATAAAAATTATTCAGGGTAACTTCTTTTTAGAGTATTTTTTTACAGTCCGGATACAATTTTCTATGTTCCTGGACACAGTGCAGCAAGAACTGTTTATGTTCTTCTTGAGCCGTGATAAGTCCAGTTCATTAAAATTGAACAACCCTTTCAGCAGTATCATTTACAACTCTTCTTTTAGCTTCCAGAAAAGCAGCATTCAGAAGATACATCTTCCTTTAGAAAACTGTCGTCGATCTGCAGTCGTGATAAAAATTGTTTGCTCTTTTCCGATACGAAATGATCCATTGTTTCATCTGAAAACAAAAAGAAAAATAAGTTGAATAAGAAATAAAAATCAACAACAATTTTGAAAATATAACATAAGTCAATTTTAATTACCAAACATCTTTTGAGTTAGTTCTTCCTTCGACGGGCCGAAGCGTTTGCTAAAATCATTATTTTTCTTTCTATTGAAGTTGGCAATCATTTTCTTCTTAGTTTGGTTATCAACTTCATCATCAAATAGTGATAGAATGACTATCTCTTCACATAAATACCACAAGTGATGGCTAAACTTGCTTATAGATGCTTGAGAAATTGTTGCGTCAACTTTTTCGTACTCTTTTGAAATCTTCAAGAAGCGCAAATCTTGGTTAGGTGCTTTGGTCGCCACTGTACATTCGAGCCAAGGTATAACATATAACATAACGACAAATAATCAAACGTCTTTTAGAGTTTTTTTGTCCTTCGCAATCATTCTGCATTGTGACTGAAGTAAACATATTTTTAAAGAATAATAAATCGCTCTCGACATCCACCGTGCCTGATGTATAGCTCCGGGGGGTTTTATTTTTAATTTTTCCTCTGTGTCTCCTCCTAAAAATATAACGCACAGTTCGACCAATTCACGGTAGTCATCTCTTACAAAACCTTTTTCTAATTCTGCCTTATAAAATAGTAACAAAGTTTGAATGTCTGTATCGGTAACACGTTCTTTTATGAAATGAAGACTTGGTTCAATTTTACTAGAATCGATATTTTTCCAATTTCCTCTGAATTTTTTTAGCATCAGAATATCTGGGCTACTAGTAATTTGCTTAATCTTGATTTCAAAGACAGCTTTTAGGTCCAATTCATAAACATGATAACGACAGGCCAAAAGCAACAATTCTCTTCCTAAAGATTGCTCTAAAATAGCACAAGCTCTATTGAAACGGCCCGTATTGGAAGCTGTTCTGTCGCAGCACTTGATTTGTACTTTATCGTGAAGGTTCCAATCAAAGAAAGCTGTTGAGACAGCCTTAGCTTGATGTTTTCCAGAAGAACTGTCTAGTTTTGACACTGCAAGAAGCTGTTCTCTACCGTCAAATGAAGCAATAACTGGCAAGCGTTCTTCTTTTGAAGTTCGTACATCCAATCAACGGACTGTGACTACGTCGGGTACATTGTTTTGGAAGTCAGATTTTATTGCTTCTGTCCATGATTTTCTAGTTTCAGTACGAATTCGCTGAATCGAGGATTTGTTAATAGAGAAATCATCGCTGCTCAGACCAAGCGCTTCTACCACCGCATTAAGAATGTAAACGAAATCTCTAATGCTTATCTGGCATCAATCTAAAGCTGCAACTAGTTTAGGTGTTATGAGATTCTTTCCGATTCTTTTTGAACTTTGATCGTGGCAGGCCACGTTCGGCAAACTAGGTTCTGAATTCAAGATCGGTTCTTCTTCTGAATCTTCTAGACTTTCTAAGTTATTTGTGGTGGAAGTAGACGCGACAGCTAGTGATCCTCTTTGCCTTACAATCCTTTCCTCTTCTTTTAATCGCCGTTGTCTAGATCTTTCTTCTTTTTCTGCCAATTTTTTATCTACACCACCCCCTGTCGACCTGGCTTTCTCTGTTTCATTAGAAATAATTTATCTTCCTCTACTTTCATTCTCTCTAGAGCATCAGCATGTGCAATATCAAATAAATTATCAAGATTAATTTTGAAATTGTTCTCACGGTTCTTGAACGTAATCTGAGTTTTCTTACAATTTTTGTGCAAATCTGTCCAAACATATAAATCAACAAGTTTCTTCACGCAGTTAGGAAATGCCCTTGTTGGAATTCTTGCTTTTTCCCAATATATGATGCACTCCCTAATTACAAGATTTGCACTTTCACTAACAGTCAATTTAACCTCACGAATATTGTAAAATAAGACTGAGAGAACTTGTCGATTAGGTGGTACTTTTGCACCATTTATTTGGTAGCTAGGCAATCCGATAAGGAAAATATTTTGATAATCACTTCGTAATTCCACCGACATGTTTACGCACTAAACAATAGAGCAATAATTGTCTCAAAAATCACATATAAGGATAAGTCACATATAAGTTATTTATCGTTTATAAATCGAACTAATATTTTTTTTCTAGTCAATATAGGGTTATTACGAAACTTTAAAAAAGTATGCGTAAAAAAATATCAGACTTGAAATTTAAGGGATACCCTAATAGACAATGGTACGTTTTCAAAAAACAAACTCTTGCCTCTTGCCTTTCGAAATGATTGGTTTTCAACAGTTAATGCGATGAAGAGACTTAAATTGTGACCCTGTATATAGTAAATAAAAGAGAAGCTTCAAGTCTTTTGCATAAATAAATTATCCGTTATTAAATGAAGATATTTAATTATATGAAATAATTCGAATATAGGAATTTTGATATCAAAATCATCCAAAAAAGTAATAAGTTACATAATAAGTTTATAGTTGTCGAGACATAGCCAGAAGCAGTTAAGCTAAAAATGACTAAAACTTTCGATTTTAATCAACAATTACTCAAGAATTACAATGAAGAATAGCCAAAAGCATTTTTTTGTTTGGTTTGAACCAATAATTACAGTGTAGGATTGAGCAGATTAGAAGAAGTTAAACGAAGACTTGAATTTATTAGCAGAAAAAATAGATGCACAATTATTTAGGTTTCAACGGAAACAATTTTACTAGAATCGATATTTTTCCAATTTCCTCTGAATTTTTTTAGCATCAGAATATCTGGGCTACTAGTAATTTGCTTAATCTTGATTTCAAAGACAGCTTTTAGGTCCAATTCATAAACATGATAACGACAGGCCAAAAGCAACAATTCTCTTCCTAAAGATTGCTCTAAAATAGCACAAGCTCTATTGAAACGGCCCGTATTGGAAGCTGTTCTGTCGCAGCACTTGATTTGTACTTTATCGTGAAGGTTCCAATCAAAGAAAGCTGTTGAGACAGCCTTAGCTTGATGTTTTCCAGAAGAACTGTCTAGTTTTGACACTGCAAGAAGCTGTTCTCTACCGTCAAATGAAGCAATAACTGGCAAGCGTTCTTCTTTTGAAGTTCGTACATCCAATCAACGGACTGTGACTACGTCGGGTACATTGTTTTGGAAGTCAGATTTTATTGCTTCTGTCCATGATTTTCTAGTTTCAGTACGAATTCGCTGAATCGAGGATTTGTTAATAGAGAAATCATCGCTGCTCAGACCAAGCGCTTCTACCACCGCATTAAGAATGTAAACGAAATCTCTAATGCTTATCTGGCATCAATCTAAAGCTGCAACTAGTTTAGGTGTTATGAGATTCTTTCCGATTCTTTTTGAACTTTGATCGTGGCAGGCCACGTTCGGCAAACTAGGTTCTGAATTCAAGATCGGTTCTTCTTCTGAATCTTCTAGACTTTCTAAGTTATTTGTGGTGGAAGTAGACGCGACAGCTAGTGATCCTCTTTGCCTTACAATCCTTTCCTCTTCTTTTAATCGCCGTTGTCTAGATCTTTCTTCTTTTTCTGCCAATTTTTTATCTACACCACCCCCTGTCGACCTGGCTTTCTCTGTTTCATTAGAAATAATTTATCTTCCTCTACTTTCATTCTCTCTAGAGCATCAGCATGTGCAATATCAAATAAATTATCAAGATTAATTTTGAAATTGTTCTCACGGTTCTTGAACGTAATCTGAGTTTTCTTACAATTTTTGTGCAAATCTGTCCAAACATATAAATCAACAAGTTTCTTCACGCAGTTAGGAAATGCCCTTGTTGGAATTCTTGCTTTTTCCTAATATATGATGCACTCCCTAATTACAAGATTTGCACTTTCACTAACAGTCAATTTAACCTCACGAATATTGTAAAATAAGACTGAGAGAACTTGTCGATTAGGTGGTACTTTTGCACCATTTATTTGGTAGCTAGGCAATCCGATAAGGAAAATATTTTGATAATCACTTCGTAATTCCACCGACATGTTTACGCACTAAACAATAGAGCAATAATTGTCTCAAAAATCACATATAAGGATAAGTCACATATAAGTTATTTATCGTTTATAAATCGAACTAATATTTTTTTTCTAGTCAATATAGGGTTATTACGAAACTTTAAAAAAGTATGCGTAAAAAAAATATCAGACTTGAAATTTAAGGGATACCCTAATAGACAATGGTACGTTTTCAAAAAACAAACTCTTGCCTCTTGCCTTTCGAAATGATTGGTTTTCAACAGTTAATGCGATGAAGAGACTTAAATTGTGACCCTGTATATAGTAAATAAAAGAGAAGCTTCAAGTCTTTTGCATAAATAAATTATCCGTTATTAAATGAAGATATTTAATTATATGAAATAATTCGAATATAGGAATTTTGATATCAAAATCATCCAAAAAAGTAATAAGTTACATAATAAGTTTATAGTTGTCGAGACATAGCCAGAAGCAGTTAAGCTAAAAATGACTAAAACTTTCGATTTTAATCATCAATTACTCAAGAATTACAATGAAGAATAGCCAAAAGCATTTTTTTGTTTGGTTTGAACCAATAATTACAGTGTAGGATTGAGCAGATTAGAAGAAGTTAAACGAAGACCTGAATTTATTAGCAGAAAAAATAGATGCACAATTATTTAGGTTTCAACGGAAACAAAAAAAGTAGGAGTGTTTTTAAGAAGAATAACAGACAGCATAGTTGATGGAAATTATGTTTACACAACAACTGGTGTATAAAGGAAAATTGTCTGGATGGTTTTTCTTACTCGCTGGCGGTTCTAAATGAAATAATTGTTTCATTAGTTGTACCTCGAATGTTGAAACAGAGCCATTGCATGACAAAGTAATTCGAATTTATTGAGAAAAAAGTATCTTCTAATCAGATTGAAGCGACTAACCCGGTTTTGAATTATTGGAGGGACCAGAAAATGATGTCATTTCTGCGCAAGGAATAGGATAGTCTACTTTCATCAACCCCACACAATATAATTTTGTGACGTCATATTTTCCACGAGAGAATTGCTGCAATATATTTTTTCTGTATTATTGGATATTTATCTGAGTTGACACACTGTTTATACGATCACTACAACAACACTCCCATTTTCACGCAGAGACTGAACCTAAAACATTTCAGTGTTAGTGTAAACAATGTGTCTATATGAATATCACCAACCATTGCTGAAAGATTTGAGGGCCCATTACAAGATATCATGAGTATCTTGTGAGGTTCCCTTGATAAAATGGAATTATATTAATCATGTTTCTTGAGTCCAGTTCAGTTCAATATTTCTTCAATCTTTCGAGTTAATATATTGCTCTGCTTTAATTTTTTGAGTCTGATTCTATGCTGTGCTTATATTTTTCTTAAACTTAAGAAGCTACTCCAATTTTATTAATTTCATAAAGTGATGTTTACATAAAAGAAACCACATCATTTATTATTATGCTGCTTGGTCACATTTTAATATAAAGTGAGGTAATTTGATACGTCTTCTATTTCATACGCTTCATTTGCTTCTCTGGTTATAGTTACCCAGGAGAGTTTCTGCATATTTCAGCACATGTAGGTTATCCGGTTGCCCCAATAATTGGTTTTGTTCCCATCTACCTTCTTTTCCAATGCTTTTTCCACGGTTCTGTAACAGATGCCACAGAAGAACTCAGGTCCAAAAAAGGCTTGTCTGCCCTTACTTTAGCGAGCTTATCAGCTTCCCTTTACTCCGGTGTATCCCGAAATCCACTCTAGGGTAACTTTATTTCTCTTGTTTAGCTTGGCCCTTCTCCAAAGCTCTGGTGGTACCTAAACAGCTTTAGATTGCTTCTACTGCGGCGGATCAAGAGTGACAGGATATCCTCTTTGAAAGGTTGACAGATGTTTATAGCCCATTTTATCATTTGACTACTGCATACTTGTTTTGCAATTACTGCAGAGTCTGTATGGTCTATTCTATATTCCAAATTATACCTCCTGGTTTTATGACCTTGGCTTGAAAACCTTTACTATTACCTTTGAGTAAAACTGAAAAAATTATTTCCCAAAGTTGACAATCGGTTTACCAAAGGTTATTCATAAAGAAAACTTTCACTTCCCAATTTTAGTAAACTGAAAATACCATTAAAGAGGATTTTCGGATTCAATATTTTTTTATGTCATTTATCAACTCATAGCGTAGTTGAAGTTGTGTCGAAGACATTTTGAGGTTATTCTCACTTGTTTATTTCTAAATGAATAAATTTTTAAAATTTTTAGACATTTCTGCAATTGGGGGTGAAAAATCAGATACATAATTTTTAGTTTTCGCAAAAGTAGTAACACAAAAATTGCGATCCAAATCAATCTATGACTTTTGTTAAACGCAGGCCATTCGTAGCCTGTTAAGGGCCGGAGGGTAAAAATACTTTGATTTCCAAGTTAAACACTTTTTTATTTGCCAATTCATTCACAATCTGTTTTTGAATGGAACATAAGTAAATCGTAGGTGAACATAGAAAAATGGCTTGTGGGGTAGCATCCTATGGTTTTCTCCTCCAATTGGCTAGTTTGTGTACATACTTGACAAGTAGGTTAAAAATGGGTATAACAAAATTTGTGAAGTTAGTTATCATAAAAGCCATTAAAATTTCTATACAATTTAACATAATTTATTTAATTTTTAAATGATATTTTAAAATCTAGCATTAAACTTAGAGGATATTACTTAAGTAAAACTTCGAAAAAAAATACGCTATCGGCCTTCAGTCGTTGAGGAGTTACAGCTTATAGTTACAGCCCCCTTCCCATCGCATAATTTGAAAAATAAGCCACAAAGTGTTAAACGAAAAGTACTCGAGTAAAGCTTTAATAAAATACGCTAAATGGCACACTTTTCAGGCCAATCAGCACACGATTTATTATGTTTTCATTCTTCTAGGAATGAATATTATTCTGTTTTAGGATATAACAGTAATGCTCCAAAATGAAATGCAAAAATTGCAGGCATATATATGGGGAATGCCCTTGTATATTTATTGTTGAAGTTGATACAAATGGCAAATAGGAATTGGTGAATATTAAAGAAATATTATGTTTTATACCTCATTAACAATTGGGCGACAATTAATGAAACAAATGTGGAAGTAAAAAAAACTCGGAAGACTATTTTGTACATGCCGTGTTATTAAGAATTGGAATCTACACTACAGGTACGTGATTACAGAAAATAATATAAGAATTAAAGTAAGAAAGAAAATGAATAATGAGAAGCATCTATAGAGGAGATGAATATTATCAAAATGGAACTGCAGGAGAGCAAGAAGAACACATATTCTGAAAATATTTACAAAAGTGTGTATTTAAATACATATGTATTATAGTATTTACCTACCTCTTTTATGATGATTATCCTAATAATATGCATTTTTAGCAGTTTTAATTTTTAAAGTGAAGAAAAAAATAAAACTAGGGTCCATTGTTATATAAATCATGTAGGAATCGAATACCAACAACTTAAGTATGATACAATAAGTGGAAAATGTAGTTTTAGGTATTATATCAGATAAAAACCAAAAACATATTAATTTGTTTTGTTTTTATATGGTTTTTAGATGAACTGGAAGAACCTGTAGATGAAAAGATGAGGAAGAAAATTATTGATATCGAAAGACCAAATACCAATAAGTATCAGAGAAAAGTTTCTATGGAAATTCAGAACAAAAAGAACAGTACATATTGAGGACAACAAAGAAATGATGGAGATGTTGGTATTTAAGGTGAAATCGAATGTAATCATAAGTGGTAAATTCCAGGGTGTTGCAATGTACCCACGGAGTATATTTAAGAAAAGTTGAGTCTCGGAAAGCTTTAATTCGCTACCAAGAAAAAATTATTCAGGAAGAATGTGATAATAACCTATCGTCTCTCACAGATGAAAGAAACTAGAATGAAAAAAAAAAATGGTTTTAATACTTTATTAATCTATTTGAGATTTGTAGAAATTGAAGAATTGAATTCAAAAAATAGAAATGTGAAAGCTGAGAACTTTGAACTTTGTATCGACCTTATTAAAAATTTAATTGGGGTTCTTCTAATAATACCCAACCCAGTAAAAAAAGAGAAATAGATAAGCGAACATATTACCAGAATAGAAAGTCAATTGTAAGGGTTATAAAATATTTTTTTAATTACTACGTAATAGAATATAATATTTTTTCAGAATCCATATAGTATAAGCCTGCCAAAACAACAGCGTCTTTATTATTTTTTTATGAACATGATGAACATTTATTTCTTTTCTGTCAGTCCCAAGCGTGAAAAAGTAAAATTATTTTAAAATAATATAAAATATTATTGTAACATATATGTAAATTTCTAATATAAATTGATTAGAATTTTGATTTTTTTGTCAGTCTTTCAATCATTCAGTATTTCATAGCATAGAGAATAAATTAATTTTTATTATTATTTTAATAAATAATGCTGAATAGTTGAAGTTTTGTTCAAAATTTAGAATTTTTCTACTTATATAAAATATATTTGATGTACACCACCTGGCAAGGAGTAGTAACTAACCAGCATATTTATGTTTCTCATGTCGTATAAATGTATGTATATGTATAAATATATAGGAAACCAGAAAAATTTACACTTGACTATTGAGTTTAAGCAACCACTACTTTCTGTTGATCTGTTTGAATTTGGCGGGCACCGTCTACAGTAGGTGAGACTTTATGGAATGTGTGCCAATAGGATAATCAAATTTCCGTTACACCTTGTCTTAGAAATTTGAAAATATTTACCACGATTAAAGTGCAATTTTTTTATTGCAATTATGTATGACACAGTGTGCAAGATATAACACAATTCTTAACTGTCATCTTGTTAATGCAACGAAAATACAATTATGAAAAATCAATTATTTTTTATAACTAATATCCCTCCATAAATATTATTAGCATACAAGTTAATAACGTATGCGAGTATTTATAAAAGATTATGAAACTGATGTTTATAAGTCGTATATAAAAATGTCTCCTTTCAATTATCAGCTGAACAAAGATGAATATTTCTCGAGAAATCAGATATAACAGGGTAGTCCAGCACTGGAAATAAAGTACATTTCACTCGATTAAGACTGTCTGATACCAATACGGTGAAAGTCGTTGAAAATAATCATGATTAAGAGTGAAACCGAAGTTTCGACCATGACCCGGTACATACTTGCAAAATTTGACGTGAATGCATTTCCTCGACGATTCAATTTGTACGATAATATGCCAGGCTGGACCATATGATCAAATGTCATTTTCAGTATTCATTCTATCAATCACATAGTCTGGAGGTTTTAAAGAAAATTGATGATTACCGAGTAGTCCTTAAAAATTTAACTCAATTGAGGGTTTGAAATTTGATTATTATTATATAATTTTGGGTAGTAATATTTTTTTATTTTTCTCAATTTATGTAGGAAATTCAAAGAACGAATTCATCGTTGATAATTTTCTTTTAATGTTTTTCTTTTGGTTTTCTTCTATTACATTATCCTGCTAATTCGTTCCCCTCCACTTGAGTGTGTGCCGGAATAAATTGCAGGGTAGCTTTATTTTCTTGCCTAACTTATTTAGCTTCTTCAGGTATTCTCAAATCAGTTTGGATGTTATCACATAGGAGCATAGAGCTCTAATGGCTGCTTGGCTATGGACAGGATGTTAGTCTCCTTTTCATTGTTGTTCCAGAAGACTATGTAGTGTGAGTCCCAGATATTTTCCCTCTTTTAGCCACTCAGTGGCTTCTGGTCTTGATATGTTTGATATTGAGTTTTTCCATTGTAGTGAACACCTCGTATTTTGCTATCCGGCTTTTATCATGGTATTCATATTTAACATACTTAGTGTCATTTATACAACTGTGGTTTTCATTGACAATTTCGTGTTTATTTCAAAAGTTGTTAATCCATATAAATACACTGATTATTAATTATTGATGAGTTATTACTAAACTCACCAGTTTAACAGTGTAATAGAAACTCGTTCCAACAAAATATTTTGCAACAAGGTTGTCTTAGTATATCGCAACAGTGCTAATAATTCTTATCTTCCCATATATGAAGATATGATGGTAAAGAACGTTTCAGATAAATATTAACGAGGTTTATATTTTTCGATTTTAAAGAATTACTTAAACACCTAGATTTTGATATAAGAGAAATACGTGACGCATCATTAGAAAGACATTTAGACAAAGTTTGCAGATATAATCTTCAACCATTTTCATCGATGTCTCAGCAAAAATAGTCTCAATGAATTTAAAAATGAAACTCGACGACATGGTTTGCTAATGTATCATTTTTTCTTTCTCAAATTATACGAAGATTAAAACAAATTTGGCGATAGCAATATGATAATTGTCATGTAACTTAGTTAGAGGCTATGATTCTTAAAACATTTTAATTTACTATTGATGTAAAGAATTAGAGTTTTTCTAGATATGTCAGCACTTATCAATAGAAGTTGGAAAATATATCTAAATTTGAATAAGTATGGCATTTTGCAACAGTAACAATCACATAAATTCGAAATTAAACGTTCAGTTACTGTTCACTGTACACTGACAGTTCATCAAAACTTCATAATTATCAAATGCCTCTGAGTCTGAAACACACACACACACACACACACACACACACACACACACATATATATATATATATATATATATATATATATATATATATATAAAATATCACATTTATATGTATAACTTAAAGTTTCGCTCCTTCCTTGGGAGTATTTTCAAAAGAATAATTAATATTTGATGATTAAAATATTTGTAGATATCTTAAAAACATTATTAAAAACATAGTATTAGAATCAGTGTATTTAGGGGAAGTTGGGGCAAAGTGGCCCCTCGGGGCAAAGTGACTGCACGCAATTTTTTCGTGAAGTGAAAAGTTTTGAACCACGTGCTTGTAATATTCATTGGTAAGTAAAGTAGCAGTTTAGCTGAAAATACAAATTGTTTGTTCGGTATCATATAAGGTTAGAATAACATTTTATATATATCCACCCAGCAGAATTTTTAATTGCGACAAAACAGGTGTGTCTACGGTACCAAATAGGCCCTCCAGAATATTCTCCAGTAAAGGAAAAAAACAGGTGGGTTGTGTTAGTTCCGCGGAAAGAGGCACCTTAACTACTGCAGAAATTTGTTTCAATGCCGTTGGATTCTATATTCCTCCACTAGTAATTTTCCCGCGAATAAGAAAATGCCCAGCCCTTGAGCACGGGCTTCCCCCGGAATCGATCGTCGAATATCACCCGAGTGGGTGGATGCAGAGTGAGATTTTTTCTGATGTTTGGTTTAATCACTTCCTGAAAATACCAAACCCACCGAGACTGACCCGGTGTTACTGATTCTTGATGGCCATGCAACGCACACTAAGAATTTAACGTTAGTTGAAAAGGCAAGGGCAAATTATGTAAACATAATTGTAATACCTCCACATACATCCCACCGGCTACAACCATTAGATGTTGCCTTCATGTTTCCGCTCAATACGTACTATGAACAAGAAACGAAGAAATGGTTACTGAATAATCCTGGGAAGGTGATAACATTATATCAAGTCGGAGAACTGTTTGGTAACGCATTTAAACGGGCCGCAACTGCACAAAATGCTATTAATGGCTTCAAAGCCACTGGTATTTATCCATATAATCCGGATGTATTTCCAGAGGAACTATTCAAACCGGCAGAGACTACTGACAGACTACCAGAGGATGAGCGTCCAAACACTCCGCAATCAGTTCTACTTGAGAATAGATTTAATGAAATAAATCAGTTTCCACAACCAAGGCCCTCTAGAGTTAGATCCCCGTCTCCTATAGTCCATTCAGTACTAAAAAAATCACAAGCTGTAGATCCCATTTCAAAAGAAATCTCTGGAAACCTATATTATTCACCGCAAGACATATTACCCTTACCCAAAGTGAGTGATGTAGGTGCTAACATCAACCCCTAATTATGAAGAGTTAAAAGTTGCAAAAGAAATTAAAATATCAAAAGGCAAAAAAGAAGCGGTTAAAAAAATATTGGTAAAAACCAAGAAAACAAAGATACAAAAGGGAACAAACACGGATGAAGATACGTCGTCAGACAGTTCAATTCTGGTTGAGTTGGTAAATTCAAGTGATACAGATAGCGATCTAGAATTTTATCCTAAGACAAAGGATTTCGATATTGAAGAGGTTGACATCAAAAACCTAAATAGTGATGAATTTATATTAACAGAATTAACATCTGACAAATTGACAAAAAAAAAGTTTCTTGCCCAAATAGTTAGCATTGAAAAAACTACTGAACCTAAGATTATTGTTTCCTTTTTGCGGCAATATAGACAATCGAGAGATATTTTTGTTTTCCCTGAAGTGAAAGACATTAGCGAAGTTGTTATTAACGAAATTTTAGGAAAAGTTAAAGTAGAAATTTTGAGGCACGGAAAAATTAAAGTTTGTTAATAACCTTCTTAAATTTTTATTAGGAATATCTTTATGTTTATGTCAGTTGCTCCTTTCTTTTTTTTATAGAGGAAATGTTTATTTTTCTTTCATTTCAATAATAAGTGGTGTTTCATAGTAAAAAGCCTACAATCTTTTAAGGTTTTCTTTGATACATAATGCTCAAAATTGTTAAAATGTCGTTTTCGCTGTTTTCATCACAACAATGAAGTGTTATTTGTTTTTGTATTAAACTCTTGTGTACGAAAAGTGTTTTCTTTTATCTGGTAATTACTTTCCACTTTGCCCCGATGTACGTATATATGGGGCAAAGCGGATATTTTGCATTAACTCACTTTTTCTTCTATAAATTCATAGCTCTGGTCTAGAATCACTGGATATGTCGGGAAACAACAGCTAAATCATGGAAGAAGAGACTTCAGTCATCCAAAATACTCTCTCAGTTACCAAAAAAATATTTATAGGAAGGCTTTGTTAAGGTGACCACTTTGCTCCAACTTCCCCTACCTCGATATTTCAATAAAACGATATTATACCAGGTAGATTGAAATAAACTAATTGATCGAATTATGGTTAATTTGGCTGAGGTTTTTTATATTTTGTCTATCATTTACAGAACATTTATCTTGTGTTATGTGTATCATTTCTTTCATCAATAATTTTTGATAGTTATTGTCATGAACTAAGATTATTGTTTTTTTAAAATCAAATTCATGATATTAATTTTTTTCGTGTTTATGTAGAGCAGTCGATGCATTTTTGGAGTATAATACCTTCTAGAAACACTCAGCTATGACGAGTTTCTAGATGGTATTATGCTTATACAAACTCATAATTATTTCCAATAAAAGAACAACTTTTTTTACAACAAAATGTATGTACAATGGGATCTCCAATTTCCTCAAGTCTAGTGCAAATTGTCATGGAGTATGTAGAAGAGAAGATACTACATGATACAGATATTGATGTGGTGTTTTTCAAAAGATACATTGACGACTGTTTAGCGGTAATTCCTAGTAACAAATCCAATACATTCCTTAATAACTTTAATAAACTCAACTCAAATATACAATTCACTTTAGAAATTGTAAACAACAACAAAGTTGATATCTTAGACATGACACTTATTAAAATCATTAATAAAATAAAAACTAAATATTATACAAAGAAACATGGTCTGGAAGATATCTTAATTATAACTCATGCCATCCCAAATCACAAAAAAAATAGCGTCTTTATAGGATTAACATATAGAGCATGGAAATTAACTTCTCCAGAATATCACCGTGAAATAATAAAAAAAATTCAAAAATACTTTGAAGAATAATCAATACCCAGAAAATCAAATAATAGAATCATCCAACAACGTACATATAAATTACACAATAAGATCGATATAAATCCAACTACACAGATAAATTCAAGTAAAGAAAAATATACATACATAGCACTCCCCTATACATACCAACTATCAGAAAAATTGAAATACATTTTATCAAAACATAACATCAATATAAGTCATAGATCACACAACACATTATCACCGCTTTTCACTACACTAAAAAACAAAACTAAAGACACTAAGAAATCAAATATTGTATATTCCATACCATGTTTGAATTGTCCTAAAAATTATATAGGAAGAACTACGCAAGTTTTAGGAAACAGAATAAATGATCACAAATACTTCAAAAATGCATCGACTGCTCTACATAAACACGAAAAAAATTAACATCATGAATTTGATTTTAAAAAAACAAAAATTTTAGCTTATGACACTAACTATCAAAAATTATACAAGATAAATGTTCTGTAAATGATAGACAAGATATAAAAAACGTCAGCCAAATTTACCATAATTTGATCAATTAGTTTATTTCAATCTACCTGGTATAATATCGTTTTATTGAAATTTCGAGGTAAATACACTGATTTTAATACTACGTTTTTGATAATGTTTTTAAGATATCTACTAATATGTTTTATCTATACTACAAATATTTTAATCATTAAATATTAATTATTCTTTTGAAAATGCTCCCAAGGAAGGAGCGAAACGTTAAGTGATACATAAAAATGTGATATTTTATCGAAGTTTCATTATTGTATCCAAACAACCTACGAACCCAAGAAATTAGAAAGAGGAGAAAAATAAATTTACATCTTAATGCTCTCGATTCTAGGTCTCTTCTGTTTTTGTGTGTATGGCTTGTTAAGTGTCAAGCTAGTTTCTGTCAAAATAACTGAAGCGTGCAAACTTTGTTGTGTTAAGAAAAAATTAAGTGCTGTTCAGAGCTACAGATATGTTTTTATTATGTTAAATTTAGTAGTTAAAACTATAAAAGAATGTGATGTTATGGTTCTGACGTATTTGAAAAGACAAAAGTAGTTTTTTATTGGGAACGTGGCAAGGAAACACCAAAGTGGACTAACTTTAATATATTTTTCGAGCTTTCGAATACTTATGTATTTATCGTCTGGGACTGAAATTATGGTCAAATACAATATAAGAAATATGTATAAATATATAACAATAATAAAATTTTATTTACAATAATTAATTAAGATTTCCGGTGATTTTGATATTATAGCTTGTAAAAATTTATAATCTCTGGAATTCAAAATTCAATATTCAAATTGACTTTGATAGAAATATTGATTAATTGAAATATTTATTCTGGTTACTATAGGAATTTTTATTAATTTTTGATTGGTTTGATTTTGAATGACGTTGAATTTTTATAGGCTAGATAAGGATAATTTTTAGTGAATGATGTTTAATATTGATTGGTAAATTTATGTATAACATAAAATTTTAATAAGTTAGGTCGTTATGAATGTAGTTGAATATTCATTGGCTAGAATATAAATGACAATAAATTTTATAGGTTAGGTCGTTATAAGTGAAGTTGAAATTTATAGGTTAGGTGAGGTTAGTTGGTTGTTAATGGCGTTGAATTTTTATAGAATTTGTTTTTTCAAAATCTAAAAGATATGCATAAATTCATAATTCATATTGTGTCCTTCGTGCTATAACTCTTGTGAGAAGTTATCCGACTGATCAGTGACCTTTTCGACTGACCATACTATGTTAGGCAATTTATTGATTAGTGTTTTTTCTTGACTAGATTGAATATTAAGTGTTTGACTGTACACTATTTTAATATTGTGTTGTTTAAAGATTCCAGAAAGTTTAGGAGTAACTGATTTTATATATGGTAAAGGTGTAAAAATATATTGGGAAGAAATGTTAGAAATGACATAGGACTCTATGTTTCATCTGTTTAATTGAATTAATTTTAGTGTTACGTGGGTGATATGAATGATAATTGATATATCTTTCAGAACTTATTGGTTTCCTATACCAGTCAATTAAAATTTTATTATTTTCTTTTCTTATAAATTTAGTATCAAGAGAAGGTAACGATTTTTCAATATTCTTCTTTTCTATAGTAAATTGTATATAGGTATCGAAACTATTGAAGTAAAATAATAAAATATCAATTTTATCAATATGGAATTATTAATTATTAATTTTTACACCTTTTCCATATATAACATCAGTTACTATTTAACTTTCTGGAATCTTTAAACAACACAATATTAAAATAGCATACACTCAAACATAATATTCAATCTATTCAAGAAAAAACACCAATCAAAAAATTGCCTAGCATAGTATATGAAATACCTTATTTAAATTGTGACAAAAAGTAGATTGGTCATTCGAAAAAGTCACTGATCAGTCGGATAACTTCTCACAAGAGTGGTAGCAGATTATATCCTGATAGATGTTCATTAGCGACTCATGTCTATCACAAAGGACACAATATGAATTGTGAATCTGCTAAAGTTTTGACAACCGAAAAAAACTACAAAAAACGTTTATTTTTAGAAACAACATGTATTGCCCAAAATGATCAATGTATTAATAAGAAAACTTTTAATTTAAATAACCTTAGTGTAATTTATGCATATCTTTTAGATTTTGGAAAAACAAATTCTATGAAAATTCAACGCCATTAACAACCAACTAACCTCACCTAACCTATAAATTTCAACTTCACTTATAACGACCTAACGTATAAAATTTATTGTCATTTATATTCTAGCCAATGAAGACCCTTATCTAACCTATAAAAATTCAACGTCATTCAAAATCAAACCAATCAAAAATTAATAAAAATTCCTATAGTAACCAGAATAAATATTTCAATTAATCAATATTTCTATCAAAGTCAATTTGAATATTGAATTTTGAATTCCATGAGATTAAAAATTTTTACAAGCTTTAATAATATCGAAATCACCGGAAATCTTAATTAATTATTGTAAGTAAAATTTTATTATTGTTATATATTTATACATACTTCTTATATTGTATTTGACAATGATTGAAACCATATAGTTTAAATAATTATCAATATTCAAGGTCTAAAGGAAATACAAGTTTATAATCATACTTCTATATAACTTTTTGTTCCAGTACCGATAAAACTGCTACTGGATGTTCGACACGATCACTCTAGTGGCCCAGATGTAGATTTTAAATTGGAATCAACAAACTTGACAAGAGCACGAGTACATTAAACCCATTGCACGTATTGTTTACCATAAAATGTTTTCCCCGGTATCGTCAAGGTTGTCAACTACCATAAACAACTGAGAACAATCATAATTTTTGCTAGTGCACTTCTTGGTATATTCCGTTGAAGAAATCTTGATTGAAGTCCACAAATGATTATTCACAATGTTATCGGATGTTTACGAAACCAATCGATTCAATTGTATTAGAAGTATATACATATAAATAGATTAAGTTTATCTAAATCGATACAATGTTTCTGCGCAAACAATTCTTTGTTGGTTTATTTATCAGTGTTTATGATTTCAAAGGACCATGAGAAATAGTTGCTTTTAGGAAGTCCCAGAAATACTCAATATTTTCGTGGAAATGCTTTATTGCTATAACTTTAGATTAAGTGAAATCATTTATATAAAAATTGTTTTGTATTGCATTTATAATCTTCTTTTCAATATATAACACAAACATATGATATAATGAAAACTTTATTCGACTAAGATTGAATCAATCATATAAAAAAATTTATATTCCTTTGCATTTTAGGTATTTTTCATACCCATTCAGGTTTCCGATGCCATCGATATACTAATGACAACCTGGTTCTACTCCAATACACAACCATTGGTACTTCATTACAACTTAGATATTGAAGGTGCTTTTGACTCTATAATACATAAATTTTTTTGTTCACGCAGATGATAAGCTTTCCTTCTTCAAGAATCAGTATCGAGTGCTACTCTATTTATTCATACAATAAATGACTTATACGACAACTTCCCTGCTCCCATGAAATATGTCCAATACGTTAATAAACTGATTTTTTATTGTAATTATAAACATGTCCTCTCTACATGCCAACTACTTCGAAATGCTATGAACCTACTACAAGTGAGGTCTCTTTATCTAGGAATAAAACCAGACCAAACTGATACAATTCACTGTAAGAACTTCTGTTTTTCTCAATAACTCCTCTCTACCTATTGCAAATCAGTATGAAATTCTCAATATAACTTTCGACTCTCGATTCAACTGGTATCACTATATTCATGAAATCTAAGATATATGTCTAAAGAGGATAAACATAAATCTTCAATGGGGTGTTTATATAGTTTATGGAGGAGCTCTCATTCGTTCCAGGCTTGATTATGTTTGGTACATCTATATGTACGCTCCCAAGTCTAACACTGACATCTTGAAGTCTGTACACAACACTGTCTTCCGTCTCTACCTTGGTGACTTCCGTTTCCTCCATATCATGAGCTCATGTTATGTTGTCTCCCTATATTTTTATAGTGGTTAAAAATGGATTTTTCCCACTCTAAGATTCGTATTGAATTGTTAATTTGCGAGAAATTAATAGGTGCGCCATTAAAACATATAACAGCACAACCGTCAATGACTTTTTGATTTTTATAATTACCAATTGTTGTAATACAATACACACACAATAAATTAGAACGCATATAAACGTTATGATTTAATTCTAGCAACTAATGTATATCTAGGTAATCAAATCAATGAGAAAAATCAGTTTGTATCAACAGATAAATCCGAATAGTAATATTATTATTACAATCCCAAAATTTTAAACGCACACGCTCAACACTTTTGTCTCTGACAACCGCCAGGGCAACTAATTAGAATCGCAGTCATCTAAAGCTTAAGAACGAATCTTAGAAGCCTGTGATTGACAGAATTTATTGTACCACATATTTTTCAGAATATGAACCAATAATATATATTTGATATAAAATTTTGAATTTTTCTAATCGGTTAAAGTGGATACCAAAATCGAGTCCAAAGATTTTTTTACATGCTATCCTAGTGATCTAGGCAAGGATAATGGTAGTAACAACAAAGTTACTGGACATTGTTACAGTGTGGGGAACGGGGTACGATCGATTGTAACGCTCTATTGGAGGAGCTAGCGAATTTATAATAATGATTTAGAAACTGAATAATTAATATGTTATAAATAGTGAAAGGACTATCTGTTCCCAAAGGATGTAACATTAAACCACAAGATACTAGACTAGAAAAGGTTTCAGCAATATACATGGGAGTCAACAAATGTTATAATGATGGATAGAGAGAAAAAACTGAGATAATATTTCTTGAAAAAACCTTGATAACAAGTGCAGTATCATCACTTTCTAGGAAGTAACGTTAGAAATTGTCGAAGCAAGGAAAGTTTTTAGTCACAAAATACTTGTAGTGAAATTGTATTTTACTTTTGATTTCTTAGGAAGAATATTCATTGCCACAAATTTTGCCTGCTGGGTCAGATCCTATGATACGTTATGTTCAACTGCTTCGACTTAACTTATTTTTTAAAGCACATAAAACTACGTGACAACTGTTTGTTTATACAGTGTGTCTATTTAAGTTGGAACCATATGGAAAAATTTTTTATTAGCGATTTTATGAAAAAACGTTATTCCTGATAAAAAGTTCTGCATGATCCAAAAGTTAAAATGCAGCCATCAGATATCAATTTAGTAGTATACGAGGTTTGTCAACAAATTTGAATTTTGTGCAAGAGTAAAGTATCTTTATTTATTTTTCGCAATTCAGAAAAATTTTATGAAATAAAGTTGTTTTGAATTAAAAATTACATTCAAATATGCAATTACAGCCATTTATTATGAAAATTCAAGTTTTGTGATTATTTACTAATTATTTATTAATTATTCTAGCGGGATAAAATTTAACGCAATCTATGATGCCCTGAAATTAAGTATGTGACAGTGAATGTACGTATGAGTTGTTTATAACATTACAATAAAAGTGGCAAATTTACTAAATCATAGAGAAAAAATAGAACTTGTGTTAATTGTTGGAGACATATTACAAAACACATACAAAGACCGCAAATATTTTTAATAATAGACATCCGCATGGAAACATTAGGCATTAAACAAATTTTGAATAAATTCAAGGCTAGTGGAAGTTTAGAAAATGAATTTAAGAATAAACGCCGAAAACGGGTTGCGAATGCAGACACTTAATTTGTAGTAATGCTTTCTGTTGTAGAGGACCCAAAAATATCATTAAGAAAAGGGAGTCTGCAATCCTGCAAATAAGTACAGATATAGTGGAAAATATTTTGAAAGGTAATAAGTATCATGCATATAAACCGCAATTTGTACATACGTTACTACCAAGGGAATACGATATTCGTTTTGAATTCTGCGCTCTGATCCAAAGGAAGTTGGATGAAGACCTGTTTTTTACTATAATATTATCCGATATCATTATCTCAACACAAAATTGTCATTGGTGATCTAACAGTAATCCAAACATTGTAATGAAAACTCGGAACTAATATTCTTTTAAAACGAATGTGCTTCTGTCCATAGTAGATTAAACGTTAGGGTACTCCTTCAAAATATGTTTAATGGGAAGGTGATTCACAGGTATTCAGATATGTTTTGGCCTCTTAGGCCTGCTGATTTGACTTCCCTTGACATTTTTTATGGGGTGACCATTTGGAGAGAATTATTTCTGAAGAATGTCAAAAATTTCTCCAAATATGATACGGAAAGTAATACAAGACTTTGACAAAGAACAATTGAATTTTTACGAAGAGAAAGTGGATATGTCGAAGCAGTAGGACATTGAATAGGAATTTAATTATATTTGTTTCTGTTTAATAAATATTCTTTGTATGGATTTTTCAATTTCTACATTAAATAATTATTATGCATGCATTACGTATGTAAATTGCATTGTTATTCAACAACAGTAATAAATAAACACATTATCATTAACTGCCAGGAGGAAAAATTTGTGGCAATGAATATTCTTCCTAAGAATTCAAAAGTAAAATACAAAAAGAAATAATTTGACAAGGTTGGAAGAGGGAGTCAACAAATTTGCTTTTATTTTGCTTGCTACTCAAATTTTTCTGAATAATTTGAATAGAAACTACATGTTGGTTTATCTCGGATATCCAGACTTAGTGAAAAGTCTATTGGATAATTATGGGACACGAATTATTCACGAATATTTGTTTGCCATTTCACTACAAGTATTTTGTGACTAAAACTTTCCTTGCTTCGACAATTTCTAACGTTACTTCCTAGAAAGTGATACTGCACTTGTTATCAAGGTTTTTTTAAGAAATCTTTGTTATCTCAGTTTTTTTCTCTCTATCCATCAATATAACATTTGTTGACTCCCATTTATATTACTGAAACCATTTCTAGTCTAGTATCTTGTGGTTTAATGTTACATCCTTTGGGAACATATAGTCCTTCCACTATTCATAACATATTAATCATTCAGTTTCTAAATCGTTATTATAAATTCGCTAGCTCCAGTCCAGTAACTTTGCTGTTACTACCATTATCCTTGCCTAGATCACCAGGATAGCGTGTAAAAAAATCTGTGGACTCGATCTTGGTATCCACTTCAACCGATCAGAAAAATTCAAAATTTTATATCAAATTATTCTCCAGTTTTTGGTTCATATTCTGAAAATTATGTGGTACAATAAATCTGTCAATCACAGGCTTCTAAGATTTCTCGTTCTTAAACCTTAGATGACTGCGATTCTGATTAGTTGCCCTGGCGGTTGTCAGAGACAAAAGTGTTGAGCATGTGGGTTTAAAATTTGGGATTGTAATAATAATATTACTATTCGGATTTATCTGCAGATACAAACAGATTTTTCTCATTGAATTGATTACATAGATATACATTAGTTGCTAGACTTAAATCATAAATCATATCATATTGTTTATATGCGTTCTAATTTATTGTGTATGTATTGTATTACAACAATTGGTAATTATAAAAATCAAAAAGTCATTGACGGTGCTGCTGTTATATGTTTTAATGGCGCACCTATTAATTTCTCGCAAATTAACAATTCAATAAGAATCTTAGAGTGGGAAAAACCCATTTTTAACTACTATAAAAATATAGGGAGACAACATAATATGAACCCATGATATGGTAAAATTTGTACTGGAGCTAAGAGGTATGAATGGGAATCTAATGCGTTGAGCGATTCTAGTCAGAAGAATAACATATTGTCACTTAACCATAAAGCCGTAGAGGTAAGAGTTGTTTTCTATAGAACGGTATAACATTATCCCTATGGAATCAAGTAGTAGATGAGATACTAACAAATTAACCCTAGGAAATATACACTGTCGATTATGCACATTAAAGGAATGGTGCAAATCTGTGTGATTGAGTGAAAGTTCGGATTGAACTATTATGGTTTTATTCATATTACACGAATTTCCTAGCATGAATTATCCACTTTAAGTCAAATATCTGGATATTGCCTTCAGCATATGACTATATCAGGAAAGCCATAACATACATTTGCAGAGAATATCAGTAACCGCGATAGATGTGCACCATGATTTTAAAGCTGATAGTATCCTATAGAGCAATGCCTGACTAAGGAAGCTCAAGTAACGAGAGCTGACACAAGGACCAATTAGTATCTGTATAACCGCTGTTCTGAAGACCTGTTCAAACAGCATCAATAGCAAAGGTGTCTTAAACTCCACTGTACTTGGTCCTAGAAAAATACCTAAGGATCTATGATCAGGATAGTCAAAATAAAAAATAATGTTCAGAATATTGGAAGGCTCATTAGATGATTTACAATGACTGGTTATTTCGAGAGGAGCTTCTCAATATTGTTGAATAGCAAAAAATTAGAAAATAGCATGGCATGGTATAATGCTGCATATAAAACTTTAATACATACATATTTGTGGGAGTTGATATTAAATTTTAGAATTCGGAAATCAAACTGCAAATGTCTTTCATAGAATCACAGAAAGAAGGAAAAATAATTATAATTTACGGACTGAGTACGGCAAATGCATTTCATTAATACCTTTAGAGAGAGAAATGCTTTATTGTCAAAAAATTCTTACAATTTGTAGATAAAAGCTTGCAAAAACAGAAGATACAGAAAAAAATACAATGAGTAACAAAATTATAGGTAATAGTAATAGGTAATAATTAGTATATAGTCCAAGGCACTTTCCAGTAAATGTTCCCTCAAATTCGTAAGTGATTGTGCATTTTTTTACATTGTAAAATATTGATCCCTTATCAAATTCTGATCGTGGAGTAGGTAGGTAAAGGTTGTGTTCCGCATTCCTAAGTTGATAGCCATGCAACGATCTTTCTGAAATTGGAGAAGCGTGCTTACGAATTACGCAAACGGATTCAAAGATAACTAAGGAAGGAAGAGTCAGAATTTTTAATCTTTTAAATAAGTCCCTGCAGTGAGCCCTGCTGTTTAGTAGGAGTAAATATCTAACAGCTCTCTTTTGTAGTTTGCTCAAATTGAGTCGCACCACACATACCCCAGAAGAGAAGGGCATATTGGAGATGCGACTCAATAAGGGCATAATTAACTGTTAAGGAGGTGGATAAGTCAGTTATCTGGAAACTGATCTTAGCGCAAAGCAGGAGAAAATTAATTTTTTAGATAATGCGGCAGTACGTAACTCCATTTCAAGGAATTGTCCACAACAAGCTGTAAGAATTTTACAGATTCAACGATGTCAATGGTAGTGTTATTCAATGAAAAAGGCTGCAATCTATTTTTATATGATAAAACTTTGGTCTTAGAAACGTTGGGACAAAGAATATTAGAATTTAGAGAACTCTGTTTAAGTTGTTGAGTTGTTCTCTACAATAATAAAGGCTCTAGTAAAATTTGGAATCATTTCTTGAAGTCCAAACATGGTTTTTCATCTATACTCTAACATCATTCAAATTTCTGCTTGTTCTACTAGAGATCTTCACCCGCACGAAGTATATTATTAGTTTGAAAGCCAGACAACAGCCATTGTTATCGATAAAGTAATACGGGAAAGTGAATCTCGTACCATAAGTTCGAATAGTATGTTGGTACTGTTTCTATGTGATCAGATCATACTAATTATTATTTGCCATATAATAAAACTAAAATCCTACAGTATTTTCAGTCTCTCAAGGAAAAAGAGAAGAAATCTTCACCAATATTCAATCATCAAAACATAAGAGAGATCAACTGACCAATAATTAATTCGAAGTTGGTGATGGAATGTTATAAACAATAGATTAACTAGACAGAGAAAACAAAGTTCTGTCAATCTGGATGCTATCACATAGGTTTTAGTAGGAGAATGAGAAGGCAAATAATTTTTCGACAAGGGGGCTAAGACCCACAACATTTTTGAGGTCCAAGGAGTAATCACACTCCAGAACTAAAGAAGATAAGAAACCTCATTCGAGCATTCGAATGCCATCCTCTATTCGGTCTTAGACATTCGAAATAGTAATAAAGAATTAATAACGAATAGTAATAACGAAGCACTATCAATAACCAACGGATAAAAATAGAAACAAAAAGGATATGTATAAGAAAATTTAAATCAGCCTTAGGGGAGTGATAATTTAATACGTAAATGAGGTATGTCTCGATTCTCAATTCCTAGCCCACAAACTAAACCTGATCTAAAGATAACACAGTTTTCAGTTGTATTTACCCCATAGGTAGTATCCATTTCTGTGGAAACACAATAAACCCTCTGAAGTAATTGAGGAGTAAAGTGCAAGTGTCTAGCAACTGTTATTTTCCAGAATTCTATTATTTGAAAACATATGTTTCAGTTTTTATTTGAAAGGAAATTTATAAAAACAATCAAAAATGACATTCGTGAACGAAAATAGCTCACTTACATTGCGTTGTTTTGATTCTAATTTTGAATTCTATTTAAACACAATATTACCACATGCCGCTTATGGGCGGAATTTTTTATGACATTTTGCTTGGTATCACGAAGTTGAGTTAAAATATGAAGACTTAGAAAGAATGAGTTAGTAGAAATTACTAGAGTCATATATGCAGCGAAGCAATAGTCTTCTGTGCTTACCTAAAAGGTTTGTCCGAAAAGTTTCCGATCTAGTGAAGAAACAAGACATTTTTTCCTATAATTATTTTTAAATTTAAAAATAGTTTCCTTTTAATGTCGCATCATAAATTTAAATTTCCTTCTGCGGTTTGCTGTTACAAAATTATAAACATTGAAATTCATAAGACCATTCATAGTTGTCGTTTGCGGATCGGTCTGCCGTTGGTGCATTTTAACATAAAGGCCGTCGGCCTTTCGTAACTTTCGTATAGAAAAGAGCCAATCACATTCGTTAGAGCGTTATATTTTCAACCTCTGTTTGTATTAGTTTCATTTTTAACCTTCTCAGATTCTTTTTTTTGAGTTGTGCTATTGCCATTGCACACACGATAACTTCTAATGCTCCTAATAAAAAAACTCTTCATTATTTTCTAAAATATGGTCCATAAATACTGAATTACAAGAAAAACATAAAAAATATCACGAAAATAAAAAGCAGTACATGCGTAAGAAACAATAACAAAATTTTTAGGTTAACGGTAGCAGCGTCAAGTTCATAAATAGGGTGTAGAATTTGCTGAGAACGTCAAAATGCAAACGGAAAGTGAAGGTTATGAATCAGGCTTTAAGCCTATACAATTTTTCTAGCGAACCTTTCTAACCTTTCCAAATAATAGTTGCCGTCTTTCTCCTCAAAATAGGCGTTTACGTATATGATAAAAATCTCTTTCCCGCAATTGGAACTTTAGGGTTCTGAGCAAAAAAGAGTTGCCAGAGGAAAGCACTTCCTTTCAAATGCAGTTGTTTTTTGCAATCCGTCCCTTTATCTTCTCAAGCAAAGATGGAGATAGTTGATGAACACAATTCCATATCTATCCCAGCACATCCAGGCTTTATCTACAGTTATGAATCGTCGCAAAAAGAGTCCAACTCATTTCACTCAAAAAGCGTCAATTAAGCCTAAGAAATTTCGATTCAAAGTGAGAATACGTAGCTCCCAACGCGCGGATAGCTCAGGCATGCATAATTCTTCAATCAGTATATGGCAAATGCGCTCTTTTGATATGCTGATAGCCTATTTTATCTCTATAATCTGATAGTCATCCGGTACAATTTGTAAGGAACTTCTAAGTATCCGTCAGTCGAATCCTATCGTAAAACTGTTATTGCTTATCTTAATTATTTGCAGCCCTGACTGGCATTGTACATGGCTACATTGATGCTCACATTACATCCTCAGGATGACACTTAATACTCAAAAACCCAAGTAATCGCCTTAAAACATCCCGAACACCAAACTTATACCATGAGATTTCAGCCCGATACTTCAGAAGAGCGATTTTCTCACAGATGCGTAATTCACGATATCGAATCGCGCAAAATCAAAGTAAATTACATCCTTACATTCACTACTAGATAGTCTGTTTCTTCAAAACTCTTTCCTTTCTTACCGTTACTAGGAATGAGCCACCAACAACTAGAATTTTTTTTTGCCTTTCCCCTCATCACTCGTTGCTGTTTCTGATTTCCTGTGGTTTAACTTCAGCCGCGACCGATAGTAAGCGAACACACACACACACACACACACACACACACACACACACACGTGAGTACCACCAAAAGTAAGCCAATACTACTGTGCCTTTGATGGTTTAAATTTCAATGTAATTATTGCTCAACCACGCTTACAATATTGTACATTCGTTGTCGTACATTTTTTTAGACACTTGAATTTGCACAAACTAAGTATCATTGACATTTTGTATTATTTTGAACAATTTGTGGTAAAGGAGGACAACTGAAATTTGAATAAATAAACTAGTTTTTTGTTGGGTAATATATGTAACCGTTTGATTTTTTATTATACGTTTCTTGGTTACTGAGGCGCAACTGAAATTTTATTATTACTTAATTTTAAATGAAAGTGGGTAATGCTTAGTTAGGTTACCGTAAAATTATTGAAAAAGTATGATTATGGAATATTTGTTTGAAAACTTTCACTTGAAATAATAATTCGAAGCGGTTTGAAGAAGGGTCATGGAATTATATATTTGTTTGTTTATTAAAATTAATCTGCTTACCCTAGAGGTGGTTATAATATTTACAATTTTCACCGTTTTTACCTAGAGGGTAATTTAGATATATGATTAGTTTATATTTAAGCTAGGATCTATTTATTGATTAGAATTGACCACTTTTCATGATATGATTGAAGGTTGCCACTACTTGAAAATGCTGCCAGCTTCAATACCAAAACATTATACAAGAAATAAACAGAAAACTTTGTGGAACACTGTTGGTTAAATAAGCAAACATACGGCATTCCACTAATTAAATTTTAAACGTAAATAGGTGAATGAGTAAAAATAATTAGATTGTATAGATTTCAGTGAATATTACGTGAGATGAGACAAAAATAATTATTCCATGTAATTCTCTGTTGTCACATCAGAATGCATTTTCATTCAATTTTCTGCCACTCGCATTTGAATAGTGGCATTGTGTTATTACCTAATGAAATAATTGAAGAAGGACAGTTGTCTTTTTCATTGCTCGTTGCTATAATCCAGTGGTTCTTAATCTTTTTAAGCCTCGACCCAAATTTGAGAAATATGTTCATGTTGCGACCCAAAAAAAGCAAAATTTTTTCATTGCTTTATTTTAGATCGTATTTTTAAAAAATCTTCAATCCTACGATGATGATTTACAAATTTTTTATTTATTTTTCTAATAATAAAGATAAACAAAAGTACTTTTCGATCCAAGGAAAATTTAATTAATAATCAAGTGTTTATTAACCAAATTAAAATATATTTATAACTTTTTGAAAATAATTGACATTTTAACTTATTCCTAAAAAAAAGAAATATCAATACATATGTTACCTAAGTCTTTTAAATTTTAAATGCAAGTCATACAGTTTTAATGAGAACCTTGGGCTTGAATACATTTTGAAAGATCTTCAAACCTCGGTTGAATGCTTGTCAAGGAACACCTCATATCTATTTCAAGATTTAACTTGATCCGGTAATTGTTTTTGATTACACACAGAGCCGAAAAACCAGCCTCACACATATATGTTGTTGAAAAGGGCAATAATACTTTTAGGGCTTCTTTAACAATTATTGGCTTTTTGGTTTTTAATTTTAACCATAAAGCACATAAAGATTCAGTATTTCTATTAATTGTTCTTGAAATTGATTAATATTAACAAATTCCTCGTGAAAATCACTTACATCAAAATTAAATGGTATTCGAACCCAATTATATTTGAAAACATCGTCTGCAGGGAAATATCGCTCAAAGTCTGCTATTAGTTTTTCTAAATGATTAATAATAATTTTCTGTATTTCAAAATCTGTGATATCAATTGTCTTCAACAAGTAAATTAAGAGTCGGCAATGAAGCAAGTTTCTTTACTTCAACCTTATTTTTCCAGAATTTGAGTTTATTTTTAAAACATGTAATTTTTTCAGTTAATTCTTGAGTAATCCACTTCAACTCGGAGAATTCAGATGCTAATGGGTGTTTCTTTTCTCTCAAAAAAAGTTCGACTTCTGTCCGCAAGGATAGTACTCTTTGAACAACTTTGCCCCGGGACAGCCATCTAACTTCAGCTCTTGATTTGATAAAATTGACTACTGCAACAATTTCGTCCAAAACGATACATAATTTGGGTGATAATTTTTTTGAACCCAGATTTTGTCTATGTAACAAACAATGAATCGATATAATTTGTGGATTCATTTGTTTTGCTCTTGTCGAAAATCCTTTTGGAGATGCTGTCATCGCAGCTGCACCGTCGGTGCAAATACTGAAACACTGATTCCAATTTAATCCTTCTTTAAAAAACGAATCGACCATAAGAAAAGTATCTTCACGTCTAGCTGTTGTTGACATTGGTTTGAAAAATAAAATGTCCTTCTTTATATCTGTTAAACCTGGATACCGCACGTAAACCATGAGTTGAGCATCTTTACTTACATCTGTCGTTTCATCCAGTTGAATACTAAATAAACCAGCAATTTTTATAGCAGAAATAAGTTGATTCTTAATATCAAATGACATATCATTATTTGGAAACGAATTGTATCATTTGATAATGGTATCTTTTGTAATTTCTTTGAACTTTCATCTTCGCATATGATACGTGCCATGCCAATGGCAGCAGGTTTTATAAGTTTTTCAGCAATATTATGGGGTTTCTTTTGACTTGTAATAAAAAGAAAAAGTGTAGCTTGTTTTGCAGAATTTATAAAACCATTACTATTTGGTGCATCCAAACGCTGTCTTTTTAAATGGGCTTCTTTTCTTTCGAAGAAAGTACGATCTTTTCCCTCAAAGGAAAAATTCATTACTACAATATTTCACTGCACAACACGCATTGCGGCTTATTCACTCCTCGATCATAAATGCAAGTAAAACCTAATTCTAAAAATGCTTCCTTGTATTCACGTTTAGCCATTATTAGGGTGATTACAATTTTACAATACGCACTGCAGCTTGATCACTCTACTATTAATACTAAGACAAAATTTGTTTCTAAAATGCTTGTATTCAAGTTTCACTGTTATTACACGTTTCAGTGTTATTTACAACACAATATGCAGAAACGAGTTTTTGACAGAGAGTTTACTGAGTCTGCGCGCATGCAAAGCAATGGCGTGCGTATTACCAACACCTCCTAGAAGAGAAAGCCTCAGTACAGGAATTGGACGTCACTTCCGGAAGGCCATTCGCGAAGAGCAGTAAAACCGAAACATTTTTTTATGGAATAACTTGTATTAGGGATTAACTCTTCTAGGAGGTGTTTGTATTACTTATTATTTGGTGTATTACTAACTTTTTTGGTTCGACTCAGCGCGACCTAAGAAATATGCTTCCCGACCCAATTTTGGGTCGCGACCCATAGGTTAAGAACCGCTGGGTTAAACGACCTACACCTATGGCCGACATCGAAATTGAGCCGAAGTGGACAGAATTCCCCATTTTATTCCTCAATACATTTCTGAAATAGACTATAAATACATAAACTTTGTGAAAAAAGAACATTCAATTTGTAAGAATTTCCAATTGAGGTCAACACAATCAGAACAAAAATTTACTTTTCACTTCATACTATATTAATTGTCATTTCTCTCATTGCTCATTCAGAAATATTTTGTTGCAAACAAAATCGTTTCTGTACATATACCGCAAAGAATACCGATATAGTTGGTTTCTGTGTATTTTCATATTTTTTTAACATGAATGCCATTAGTCTCTTATCATTAAGTACTCATACCAAACCGATTAAGGTTTACCTTTTTTTATTCAGTATAATGAGGTTGTTTTTCTCCCTTATCAGTATCATATAATTTATCAATTATATTTCTCATTTTTAAACTTATCCGAATTATTTCTTGACTGAGGTTTATAGAGCCGCAATTGCATTATTCAAATCACAGTACTTGAAAGTTCACCTATTTTTTACGAAATTTTTCACAGTTGTCTTCATAATTTTCGATGTCACTTTTAATAATAAAATAAGTAAATACAATTGAGAATAATAAAATTTAAATAGATTATAAGGCAAGCAGTTTATGATAATCAGTTATATTTGTCATTCCGCTGCCGCTTGATATTTTATGTATGGATAATGTAGCTGTCTAATTTTATTCCCTATTTCCGATATTAGAGAATGATGTGCTGTAATTATGTTTGTATTTGGCGTTTCAAAGTAGACTCATAGTGTGAAATGACAACAACAAAAACTGTTGAATTACTAAACTCATTGATCCATGTCAAATAATAATGTAACATTATTATTTGACTATTATTTATTATAATGTTATTTTATATTTAATTTCTAGATTAGTTTACAGTTATACCTAATATTGGAATTATTTAATACGAATTTTTCATAATGCACTTATTGCTCATTGTCTTGGAATCCATAACATTGCAATGAGTAGACGAAATTACAATAATAAAGAAGGAACCACTAGAGTTGTCCTAATTTTTTATTACCGGAACGCATATATATATAATTATATAGACAGGGTCTATCCTGGGTAGGCGGCCGCTCTGTGCGGCCTCATGTCCCATAATTTGACGACGGTGAGGAGGTTGATTTTCCATGATAATCCTGGCGGCCCTATATATAGCATAAAAAGGAAAATCATTACGAAGCCCATTTTGTGTATTATTACAAACCTATTACAATAATTGGAACGTTTGATAAAAATTATTTAACAAATTATAAAATACGCAATACTCAAACAATCTTGCATAAATATTTTTGACAATACATGAAAACACCGATGGTTTTTATAAAATATTCCAAATAGGATTATGTTCAGGATCTTGTGGTTGAATTTTCCTTGTTTTGTTGTCATCCGCTGAAGGATGAGACTTTAACCAAGTTTTTACATAATCATCTGGTTTAAATAATTGTTGTGGTGGGCCATTCATTTTTATAAATAAAAGATTTGCTAGATTTTCATTTAGTATTCTATTTCTTTGTTCATTTAAATTAATATTCATATTACTAAATCCGCGCTCACACTTTGCCGAATTGCAATTGTACAATATTTATGTAATGAATTAAAATTTCTACACCTTCAGGAATTACTTTGCCTCCAGTATCAATATAATCTCGAAACGCATTGCATCGGTGATGTTAACTTAAATCTGGTGCATAATCACTGGATTTCATTTTCTCCATAGCCAATTTCAATATCTGCTGGTCATATTTTTAATGACAGGACAAGGAATTGATTTCTGTTAATAATAATAATTTTTTATCTGTTAAAGTTAATGATCCTAATTTCATCACCTGAACAGCCTCTGATGTTTCTATGTGTTTGTTTCCTTTTTTAACGTCTTTTAGTGATTCCAAATAGCGAATAGTTCAGCGGATCAGTTTATCCGCATATATCATCGTTACACTTCTGTTCTGTAACGCTTCAGACAAAATGGAAAGTTCATACAAAATTATAAACTGTTTAGACATGATATATTTTTTTAGACCGATGTATACACTCTGATCAGTTTTTGAACGAGTTTCATCAGTTGCGGCTTGATTAAAATGTTCACCAAGAGATTTCAAATTTTGCCAAACTGCATTAACAGTTAACCTTATTCCTAAAACACGTTCTATTTTTTTAATTTCTTCTCCCAAATTTTCTGCGCTTGATTCTAGCTCGCGTTGATTTTTAGAAGATTGATAATAAATGGTATATAATTTATCCATAAATATGTGAAAATGGCTAATACCATTTACTTGCGCGACAGCATCGTTAACAAAGAGCTCCAGACGATGATTTAAACAGTGCCACGTGATTATTTTTGGAAATTTATTCAATAATTTTGTAGCCACTCCTCACCTTTTTCCTAACACTCACTGGTAAATGCAATTGAATTTTGTTTCAAATAATTCTCGCTGAAGCCATATTTTTCCAAATTATTTAAAAGGTATTCTGTAATGGTGGATGCTGTTTGATCGGAAAATTCTATTAAATCAAAAAAAAGGAATCGGGGTTCGCTGATTTTATTTATTTCGAATTTTAAAAATATAATTAGAGTGGATTTTTTACTTAATGTTGTAGATTCATCAATTAGAATTGAAATCTTTCCATTTGTTTTAATAATTTCTGAATAAATTATTAATTTCATATTTTTGGATATGTAATTAATTATATTTGCGCAGGTATATCTGGACCGTAAACCAAGTGCCAAAACTGTTCCATTTAATTCTTGTAACAGTTCTAAATATTAAAGACGTGCTCTTAATAGACGCCTTATTTAAATTGTCTATTACATTTTCTATTGGCTGATGCTGTTCGCTGCTTAAAATTTTTTCTGCGCTGTTGTTTTCGCGTGTTCAAAAATTTTTTTCTTAATGACGTTAACTGCGATTTTTTATCTTCACCGTAGTAAGAAACGGATGTGGAGCTCCATTCTTTTGAAATATTAACACCACGGGTTTTAGATACCCCTAAATGCTGTATTTTGTTACAAAAAGAGCAGCCTAATTTTCCGGATTCCGAAAGTAACCAAGGAAACTGTCTTTTCTTTTCTAACCACATTTCCGCACTCCAAATATTAAGCCACGAGACTTCGTCAGAATCGTTATCATTATAAGTACTTGTTGACGTTGACGTTGATGCTATGGTTGCAAGTTCAACATATTCTAGTTGATCAGCGTTGCAGTTGGTGTTGGATACTTGGCTCAATGTTGCATTTTCCTGGATCATTGACTCATTTTCGCTGCTAGTTTTTAGTTTATTTTTATAAAAATCGGTGATACTACTGTTTTTTCTTTTTTCACTCTTGTTGAAGTTACTAATAGAATAAATACTATTATTTAATAGGAAAGAAAAATAATGAAAATGAAATATAATTACATTTTAAGTTTATTAGATTAAAGATTATAAAAAAATGCAACTACTACATACATATAATGTAGTGCGCACATAATCTTGTAGCGTGAGGTTCTTAGAAATATGCGAAATTGACCCTAACACTTTTAATCGACACTTGGACTTAGGTAGCGTAGGTAGCGTGCATAGAATATTTTACTAACAGTAGTACTTATTAATATTATTATTACATTGTATGTAGTAAAGGTTTTAATGCATACAATAGTTTTATGTGGCACTTATTCACTAAATAAAACTTCCACTTTCTATAAATGTGCTGTCGCAAAGATGGTTTGACACTGATTAAAAAAAAATGGTTTTAAATACTCAATTTCTTACACTAAGGGTGGAAAATGTAAAAACTACAAAGATGGGAATTTCCCAGCAATGCTCATTTCAGATGAAAATCGGTACGTTTGTCGGCATTTTTCTTAGCATCACTGTAATGAACTAATAGTTAAAACATCTACCAATACTGGAAACCAACATCTGGAAATTCTAGTTCACAACAAATGTATAATAAAAATTCTTAGCATTACCATTTGGGTATGGCAATAAACTATACCAGGGATGAGTAACGTACGGTCCGTGGGCCGCTTGAATTAAAATTTATGTATGAAATCTTTACTTTTTCCTAATGTTTATTATAAATAAAGTTTTATTCCCGTTGAACTGGTTCACGTATTTGTTTCGGTTAGGTTCGAGTTCCGGTTCGGCAGAAAAAAACGTTCCGGACTCCGGTTCACGGTTCGGAAAAACAAGCCGGTTCATTCCGGTTTTTGTTCCGGTTTGGGTTCGGTTCAAACCCTTGTTTATAATAATACTTAAAAAAATTCGTCAAAACTAGAAAAAAAAATCAGTACTTCTTTTTGATTTTTTTTTTCAATACGTCAGCCAATTCTCGTTATCAGAAATCATCTTTAGTTCCGGAACGCGTTCCTGTCCAAAAATGAAGTACCATGGAAGGAAGGTGTATTTTGTGGGTAATCAAAAGTTCGTTTCATTCACTGGAACCCTCAACTCATTTTCAAGTACCATTTGACAATTATCAGTGGTACTTCAGGGTACACCCCGGCTATTATGATATTGATTTACTCAAATAGATATGATATGCCTTTAGCTAATCAACTTGATCAAAATTGGCCGGATACTTGTGGTTTTTCTTTTTCACAGTCTCTGAATAAGATAGAATCGAATAACAGATATTTGTTATTAATTTTAAACCAACTTTTGAGGTGGATTGCCAGTTGGCTTTAATCTTAGATGTTGGACATATTTACCAAAATTCAGCAAAAAACACAACTTTTCTTATATTACCTAAAGCAGAATTTGAACACAAGTGGCTAAAAGCAGATACTGGTCTGGTGGAATACTTTACCGAAAGCAAAAATTGTCAGCAGGTGAACCAAAAAGCCGTCACAACGATTCGATTATAACAGCGGTTCTTAACCTATGGGTCGTGAAGCATATTTCTTGGGTCGCGCTGAGTCGAACCAAAAAAGTTAGTAATACACCAAATAATAAGTAATACAAACACCTCCTAGAAGAGTTATTCCCTAATACAAGTTATTCCATAAAACAATGTAAGTCTCATTAAAAATATGACCAGCAGATATTGAAATTGGCTATGGAGAAAATGAAATCCAGTGATTATGCACCAGATTTAAGTTAACATCACCGATGCAATGCGTTTCGAGATTATATTGATACTGGAGGCAAAGTAATTCCTGAAGGTGTAGAAATTTTAATTCAATACATAAATATTGTACAATTGCAATTCGGCAAAGTGTGAGCGCGGATTTAGTAATATGAATATTAATTTAAATGAACAAAGAAATAGAATACTAAATGAAAATCTAGCAAATCTTTTATTTATAAAAATGAATGGCCCACCACAACAATTATTTAAACCAGATGATTATGTAAAAACTTGGTTAAAGTCTCATCCTTCAGCGGATGACAACAAAACAAGGAAAATTCAACCACAAGATCCTGAACATAATCCTATTTGGAATATTTTATAAAAACCATCGGTGTTTTCATGTATTGTCAAAAATATTTATGCAAGATTGTTTGAGTATTGCGTATTTTATAATTTGTTAAATAATTTTTATCAAACGTTCCAATTATTGTAATAGGTTTGTAATAATACACAAAATGGGCTTCGTAATGATTTTCCTTTTTATGCTATATATAGGGCCGCCAGGATTATCATGGAAAATCAACCTCCACCGTCGTCAAATTATGGGACATGAGGCCGCACAGAGCGGCCGCCTACCCAGGATAGGCCCTGTCTATATAATTATATATATGCGTTCCGGTAATAAAAAATTAGGACAACTCTAGTGGTTCCTTTTTTATTATTGTAATTTCGTCTACTCATTGCAATGTTATGGATTCCAAGACAATGAGCAATAAGTGCATTATGAAAAATTCGTATTAAATAATTCCAATATTAGGTATAACTGTAAACTAATCTAGAAATTAAATATAAAATAACATTATAATAAATAATAGTCAAATAATAATGTTACATTATTATTTGACATGGATCAATGAGTTTAGTAATTCAACAGTTTTTGTTGTTGTCATTTCACACTATGAGTCTACTTTGAAACGCCAAATACAAACATAATTACAGCACATCATTCTCTAATATCGGAAATAGGGAATAAAATTAGACAGCTACATTATCCATACATAAAATATCAAGCGGCAGCGGAATGACAAATATAACTGATTATCATAAACTGCTTGCCTTATAATCTATTTAAATTTTATTATTCTCAATTGTATTTACTTATTTTATTATTAAAAGTGACATCGAAAATTATGAAGACAACTGTGAAAAATTTCGTAAAAAATAGGTGAACTTTCAAGTACTGTGATTTGAATAATGCAATTGCGGCTCTATAAACCTCAGTCAAGAAATAATTCGGATAAGTTTAAAAATGAGAAATATAATTGATAAATTATATGATACTGATAAGGGAGAAAAACAACCTCATTATACTGAATAAAAAAAGGTAAACCTTAATCGGTTTGGTATGAGTACTTAATGATAAGAGACTAATGGCATTCATGTTAAAAAAATATGAAAATACACAGAAACCAACTATATCGGTATTCTTTGCGGTATATGTACAGAAACGATTTTGTTTGCAACAAAATATTTCTGAATGAGCAATGAGAGAAATGACAATTAATATAGTATGAAGTGAAAAGTAATTTTTTGTTCTGATTGTGTTGACCTCAATTGGAAATTCTTACAAATTGAATGTTCTTTTTTCACAAAGTTTATGTATATATAGTCTATTTCAGAAATGTATTGAGGAATAAAATGGGGAATTCTGTCC
The DNA here is from genome assembly GCA_026230145.1 of Diorhabda elongata. Classification (NCBI taxonomy): domain Eukaryota; kingdom Metazoa; phylum Arthropoda; class Insecta; order Coleoptera; family Chrysomelidae; genus Diorhabda; species Diorhabda elongata. The sequence continues at coordinate 12,096,048 of CM047936.1, forward strand.
ACTTCGGCTCAATTTCGATGTCGGCCATAGGTGTAGGTCGTTTAACCCAGCGGTTCTTAACCTATGGGTCGCGACCCAAAATTGGGTCGGGAAGCATATTTCTTAGGTCGCGCTGAGTCGAACCAAAAAAGTTAATAATACACCAAATAATAAGTAATACAAACACCTCCTAGAAGAGTTATTCCCTAATACAAGTTATTCCATAAAACAATGTTTCGGTTTTACTGCTCTTCGCGAATGGCCTTCCGGAAGTGACGTCCAATTCCTGTACTGAGGCTTTCTCTTCTAGGAGGTGTTGGTAATACGCACGCCATTGCTTTGCATGCCCGCAGACTCAGTAAACTCTCTGTCAAAAACTCGTTTCTGCATATTGTGTTGTAAATAACACTGAAACGTGTAATAACAGTGAAACTTGAATACAAGCATTTTAGAAACAAATTTTGTCTTAGTATTAATAGTAGAGTGATCAAGCTGCAGTGCGTATTGTAAAATTGTAATCACCCTAATAATGGCTAAACGTGAATACAAGGAAGCATTTTTAGAATTAGGTTTTACTTGCATTTATGATCGAGGAGTGAATAAGCCGCAATGCGTGTTGTGCAGTGAAATATTGTAGTAATGAATTGATGAAACCGAACAAACTTAAAAGACATTTTGATGCAAAACTTAAAAATTTTTCCTTTGAGGGAAAAGATCGTACTTTCTTCGAAAGAAAAGAAGCCCATTTAAAAAGACAGCGTTTGGATGCACCAAATAGTAATGGTTTTATAAATTCTGCAAAACAAGCTACACTTTTTCTTTTTATTACAAGTCAAAAGAAACCCCATAATATTGCTGAAAAACTTATAAAACCTGCTGCCATTGGCATGGCACGTATCATATGCGAAGATGAAAGTTCAAAGAAATTACAAAAGATACCATTATCAAATGATACAATTCGTTTCCAAATAATGATATGTCATTTGATATTAAGAATCAACTTATTTCTGCTATAAAAATTGCTGGTTTATTTAGTATTCAACTGGATGAAACGACAGATGTAAGTAAAGATGCTCAACTCATGGTTTACGTGCGGTATCCAGGTTTAACAGATATACAGGAGGACATTTTATTTTTCAAACCAATGTCAACAACAGCTAGACGTGAAGATACTTTTCTTATGGTCGATTCGTTTTTTAAAGAAGGATTAAATTGGAATCAGTGTTTCAGTATTTGCACCGACGGTGCAGCTGCGATGACAGCATCTCCAAAAGGATTTTCGACAAGAGCAAAACAAATGAATCCACAAATTATATCGATTCATTGTTTGTTACATAGACAAAATCTGGGTTCAAAAAAATTATCACCCAAATTATGTATCGTTTTGGACGAAATTGTTGCAGTAGTCAATTTTATCAAATCAAGAGCTGAAGTTAGATGGCTGTCCCGGGGCAAAGTTGTTCAAAGAGTATTATCCTTGCGGACAGAAGTCGAACTTTTTTTGAGAGAAAAGAAACACCCATTAGCATCTGAATTCTCCGAGTTGAAGTGGATTACTCAAGAATTAACTGAAAAAATTACATGTTTTAAAAATAAACTCAAATTCTGGAAAAATAAGGTTGAAGTAAAGAAACTTGCTTCATTGCCGACTCTTAATTTACTTGTTGAAGACAATTGATATCACAGATTTTGAAATACAGAAAATTATTATTAATCGTTTAGAAAAACTAATAGCAGACTTTGAGCGATATTTCCCTGCAGACGATGTTTTCAAATATAATTGGGTTCGAATACCATTTAATTTTGATGTAAGTGATTTTCACGAGGAATTTGTTAATATTAATCAATTTCAAGAACAATTACCGGAATAAGTTAAATCCTGAAATAGATATAAGGTGCTCCTTGACAAGCATTCAACCGAGGTTTGAAGATCTTTCAAAATGTATTCAAGCACAAGGTTCTGATTAAAACTGTATGACTTGAATTTAATATTTAAAAGACTTTTCATATGTATTGATATTTCTTTTTTTATGAATAAGTTAAAATGTCAATTATTCTCAAAAAATTATAAATATATTTTAATTTGGTCAATAAAAATTATTAAAAACACTTAATTAATAATTAAATTTTCCTTTGATCGAAAAGTAGTTTTGTTTATCTTTATTATTAAAAAAATAAATAAAAAATTTGTAAGTTAAAAAAAATCATCACCGTAGGATTAAAAATTTTTTAAAAATACGATCTAAAATAAAGCAATGCAAAAATTTTGACATATTCCTCAAATTTGGGTCGCGGCTTAAAAAGGTTAAGAACCACTGGTTTAACCTTCTATTAGTGCCTCTGCCTAATTCCAACCCTATTTCAGATTCGGCTTAACCATGCGCCGTAAGGGCAATGGTGCCTTACCCGAAATTTTTAGACCTTAATAAGTATATTTGTTTAGTTTAAGGCATCAGTATTTGCTGTAAATCCGTAAATAGTGTTCACAGTTCACGAAAATATGTTCCAATAATTCTCCAGTATCAGTGAATGAAAAACTTATTATTTTAAATGCACACGATTGCGTAAAATACGATTACCCGAAATTTACTGTACAAGAAACTGTCGACCGATGTTCCCGAATGACTGGAGTTGGAAAGTCCACCCTATTCAAACTATTGCGGGGGAGAAAGATAGCAGGCCAAGTGGAACCTCCCAAGAAAAGTCCAGGCAGACAAGTAAAAGTCCTTGATGAAGACAACAAAAGTATAATTCGAAGAAAAGTTCAATGTCTTTATTTTAAAAAAGAAAGATTTTGCTGGAGCTTGGCCAGGATGACAATATTCCGTTGATAACTAAAAAACTTTTATGGACCACTTTGAGAAATATGGATTTTGCCTAGAAAAGCATAACCGTGTAGCACTTTTACTGGAAAGCGATGAAATTGTTTGCTGGCGACGAAAATACTTAAGAATTATAAAGCAGTACAGAACAGAGCAGAAGAAAATATTTTATCTTGATGAGACAGAACCAAAAATGTGGCAAGACAAAAATATAACCAGTGCTCCCCAAGCTTTCATAGAAGGCCTGTTAATGGGTATTAAGTTGCCTCCTTCAGGTAAAAAGAAAATACTAATAATCGTCCATATTGGAAGCGAAGAGGGATTTTTAAAAGAAGATCTGCTAGCCTTTCAGTCGTGCCATACGAGAGATTACTACGAGGACAAGGATTTGGATGTTTTTAAAGACTAGTTTTTGTGAAATGATAAACTATCTTTCAGCTGATTCAGTAGTAGTTATGGATAACGTAAGTTATCATTCTCGACGTATAGAGAAGACTCCAGCTTCATCTTGGAAAAAACAAGAAATTATTGACTGGTTACCACCAAAAGTATGGAATTTGAAGATAATTTGATAAGAAAAAACTATTAGCTATAGCAAATTTACACAAACATCGTAGCAGAAACATAGCAGAAAAACATAGTGTAAACATAGTATATAGGAGATGATAGTTCCTCAGATGTATAATGTATTTTTTGCATTTTGTATTTTTTGCATAATGTTCAATATAAAATAAGTGTACCTAATACTATGTAGATAGTGCCTAATTTTTATTCTGTTAAAATAAAATTCTTTCCTTTTTACGAGTATCCTACCTTTGGCACAATATTTTTAGTGTTTGTGAATGGATAACAATAGGCTAAACCCATAAATTGACCCCAATACGGCTGGTACTACTTGGACTTGATAAAAAGAAAGAATTTCACAATGAAATCAATGCCAAACTATGAAAGTGACTTAAATATTCGTTGGGTCACTCTGTGGTCCCTTTGCATACCTAATTAGATTTTATTACTCTATACTTTTCTGAAATAAACTAAAATATATTAAATAGAACATCACTTTTATCAAGTTTTGGGAATTGGCGAAGCAGAAGATCATTTATTAACATTTTCCATATTCCATAGATGATAATTTATGGGACGGACAATGTCACGTGAGTATGCCCATGATTTTTTTCAGCTGCAATAAAAAATGTTTTTTAAACCAGATAAGTATATTTAACATTTATTGTAAATCTCACCTATAAAACATATCGCGGAAAGGAGATAGGGAATAAATATATAGTGGTGAGGCTGGAATATACTTCAATTTCCTTTTTAAATAAATCAAAGATCGTATTCCATAGTTTTTATTTTTACTATAAATATTATAAATTTTCAAAAAATGCCATTAACTTCACATCCTTCTCCAAACTTGAACATTAAGTGGCATGAGATAATTTATGTAAATTTATTTGAGAAATATATTCAAAAATAAAACATTTTTTACCTGACGTTTTGTAAGAGTTTATAACGTGTTGATTAAAAAAAAAATTGAACGAAGGTCAGATGAATGATATACTACATATATATTAACTAATTTAAAGATGTATTCAGTTTCGTAACAGTTTTTTATAGACATAATTTAGAGGACGATTTTTACATTATATTCTTTTGTTATCGCTCTTCTACTGAAAAAAATACAGTTGAAAAGTCTCAAAATAGAATATGGAAGAGAAAAGAAGGTTTTGTTCAAATTCTAATGATATACAGTGTGTTTATAAAATAGCAAAACTTAATTATATTTCGGTTTCTAGAAGGTCTCGAAAAAACATGTTAAATATGAGTTTTTACTAATTGGTTATTCTATGAGCTTTTATCAGTTCTTCCTGATTATCTGGTTTTATCTTTTGAACATTTCCCAAACCATATTGACGTGGTTAAAGCAAAATGAGCTGGATTTTTGGCGTCGATTCATGACTGAATCCACCACTATACTCCTGAAATGAAAAAATAGTCAACATAAGGCAAAGGGCAAACCTGCTCTTAGAATGTAAAAGATGGTTCAATCGACCGGCACAATGATAGCGAAACAATAATGAAACAATAGAAGGAGAGTCTGCTCACATGTTAATCACCATGGCTAGAATTCATGAATTGCGTCATTTAATCAGCCACAGTTTCCACCAGATTTGGCACCCAGCGACCTTTTTCTTGTTTTTTATCCCGAAAGTTTCACGTGCAGGAGAGATATTTTCATTAGACGGTTAGAATGGTTAGAGTATATAGACTTAAAAGGAAACTATGCTGGATAAATATTATAGTAAAACAATGTCTTGTGTCTTTGTGAGGTCGAAAATTTTTCAGAAAACTCTTGTGTTTGAAATCAAGCACAAAGTGTCATCTTGAAAGCATACCAACTTCAATATTTCTTCACACCTATTTTAAAAGGCAAAAATAATAGAATTGTTTCCAATTTAGTTGCATCAACTCTTTGCATTGAACTACATTCGTAATGATATATAAAACATTTTTTATATTTGATATCCCTGTTGTCGCTTCTTTTTAGTTTCAAATGGCATTTCTTGTTTTTTATTATTATTGACAATTGCGGAAAATAATTTACATGAAATATTAAATTCATATGATTAAAAATCACCTTCAGTTGAAAATAGACATAATTTGAAGGTTGTTTTTTGAATCAAATGAATTTAGTATATTTGTAATAACAAAATGTTAGATTAATTAATTCCACGGTGATGAATGCATAGTTATTCGAATATGTATTATGGAGATTTGACACATTTTGGTATTTTTTTCAACAAGCACCCTTATTAGCAAATTGGCAAATATTTATTTAAAAAACGAACCAAATTCGCGATTGAACCGCGATGGAAATTTAAAATTTCTAGACGTTTTGGCTTCTACTTTAAAGCTATTATCAAGAGAAAAGGGGGCTAGGGTGCTTGTTCGTTCATTAATAAGAAGTGATCCGATTCCGTAGTCTCAATCAACCAACCACTCTTTTGTTTGGTTGATTTACCTTAGAGAACACCGTGGACACTAACCCTATCATTGCTGGTTTTAAGTCAACTAGCCGTCTGGACCTTTTAAATATAGGGAAGAGAGGGATTCGTTGGAAAATTTTCAGGTGAGATAAGGGAAATTTTTTATTGGAGGAAGTTTTGTTGGAGTTGGTCCTGATATAGGAGTTGCTCATCTGCAGGGCTGAGATAAATCTAGGCGACCTATAGACGGGTTTTATCTTTTCCGGTAGCATGGGAAGAATGTCATTGGCGAAATGGAATTGTGTGAAGTTCGTCTTCTCGGGTGCCTTTAGAGGAATGTTGCAATTATTATTACCACTTGTGACACTGGAACAGAGCGAGGTGATATCGTAAATGGGCGAATGAAAAATATGTTTCAAGGTTTATTGAGTTTCTTTTGGGGATTGAAAACTGTGCAAATACCGTGAGGTTTAGAGATTCTACAAATTCTTTCTGTTCAGATGGTCAACTGGATTTGTCAGACAGCAAATTTTGCAAATTTACAATCTAATCAAAAAATACAGAGTAATAAGTAAATCAAATGGTTTCTTGCTAAATGACTTGAGGCGGGTACCATCCACTGATGAATATCCGTAGATCAATCTATGAGGTCTTCTGGCCAGCGTCTTTGCAATCTTCTCTGTTCCATTGGATCAGTGTAAAGTTAGGATATTAGTGGATTTTGGTGGTTTTCGTTGCGGTTTTTGTTTCTTATCGCTGATGTCAGAATAACTTCATTGATGGTTAGAATATCGAGGTCTGTGTGTAATGTATGGTTGCTTATAAACCATGGAGCATTTGCTCTTATGCGAAGTATTGTAGATTGAAAAGTTTGTAGTATCTTGGTGTTTGATGGTTCACTGCAACCCTATAGCTCTATGCCATATATCCATATTGGTTTTAGTATGGTTTTGTACATAAGTATCTTATTTTCCATTGTTAACTGCGATCGTCTGCCGATTATCCAGTTCATATTGTGAAGTTTTAGCTTTAGTTGTGTTTTTGTAGCTTGTATATGTTTCTTCCAAGTTAATTTTTGGTCCAAGTGGAGTCCGAGGTACTTGACTTCTGTTTTCACTAGAATTGGCATATCGTTAATTGTCACTTGCGGACAGACACCTCGTTTTGTGGTGAACGTGATTTTTGTGGATTTATCAGTGTTGAATTTCATTCTACACTGATGTCGCCATTCTTGTAGAATATTTAGGTGGTATTATAGCTTTTCTTTCTTTCTTTCTTGTATCTGAAGACATTATTGCACTATCATCTGCGAAGGTAGCGATTAGAGTATCGTCGGTAGTTGGAATATCAGCAGTATACATAAGGTATAGATAAGGACCAAGGACACTTCCTTGGGTATCGCCTGATTTTATGGGTTGATAATTGGATAAGAAAGTTTGGACTTTGACTTGTAAATATGTATTACTTAGATAAAATTTAAGTAAAAGGAAGATATGATGGGCTAATTTTTGTTTTATTTTGAACAGTGTCATACTTTGTCAAAAGTTTGTTGTTCGTCTAAAAATTCTGAAACACATGATTCCTTTTGTTCTAGTGCTTGCTTGATATTGATCTCTAGTGTATTGTGTATTACAGCTGTTTCCTTTTGAATTATTGGCGTTGATTTCCAGGCTGCTTCTTGTATAATGTTTGACAAGTATTTCACAGCTTCATCGATTTCTTGTGGCACTTGTATTTTGTGGTTAAAGTTTATATTTTTGTTTATTATGTTTTGATGCAAGATGCAAGATGATTTGTGATATGAGTGCTTCTATGATGTGCAAGATGATGATGATGATCAGTATTGTGACGGCCATAATATATGAAAGTATATATTTTTTCAATATATAGTATTTCCAGGACTTTATCACCATTGGCAAGGACTTTGATGTCTTGGTCTTGATATTTAAGAGTATTTCAATTAATAATGACTTTTTAATACACAAAAATCTTTTGAACGTTTCAGCTTAATTTTGGTTTTCATGAAAATATAACTACATAAATATCATAATAAAATCCCACATCATGAATTAGAGACCACACTCGATTCAAATTATCACCTATCGAAATTTATGAAAAAAAATTATAAATTTTACTCAATGTTTCTAGAAATGGTTCACAAACATAGAAAAGCCCTCAATGATAAGAATTAACAAAAGCAAATTGAGTAAAATTTATAATTTTTTTTCATAGTAAGTTAATGTATTCTAAATTTTTTGTCGTATTGATGACTAATGGACTAGGGTAGAAGACTTTAAAAATGATGAAAAGAGAAAAAAATAGTAGAATGTAACACATTGGAAAGCAGGAGGATATAATAAAAAGAAAAATATTTTACGGGCAATGTGTGGTCGAGAAGGGGAAGGGAGGGAGTTTGTAAGGGTAAAAAAAGGTTTATCTCGATTTCCGGAAAGCTAAAAATCCCATAGAAAAAAGTTTAGTTGCAAATTTATAGGTAATAAGAAGATTTACAACTCTTGGTTTAACACATTTTGAACATAACCTTAAAATTTATGTGAAAAATTCAAAAGTTTTTGGTTTTTTATCTTGATCATTTGAAAACAACATTATTTTTCCATAGACTTATATAAAAACTCACCTTTTTATGTCCCAACCACACTGTAACTCATTTTGATTTGAAATTCATTTTTTCACCTTATTTTGACTTAATACCGAATAGTTATCCTAATTCTCGAACGAAAATTCTCCCGTAAAAATATCAGTTTTTTTTCAAATAGTCGGTGAGTATTTTGTTTGTTGAAAAGTATTACCATCATCATGCTAAATTTCTCAGAAAAGACAAAAAAACGAAAAAAACTCGCATCCAAAAATTTTCCTTAATCAGTATAATTTGCGGATATTTATTAAAATTTTAGACTCTACTTATGTTTACCAATGTAACATGGAATCTGACGTTTTTCGTGTAATTAGAGTGTGATATTTTAATAAATAAAAAAATCTATAAATGATTGAAAAAAATTTGGATGGGGCTTTTTTCGCTTTGTTTTGCCTTTTGATAGAAAATTTACTATCATAATGGTAATATTTTTATACACTATCAGAATATAAATATTTCAATAAACAAAAATCTCATAGACTTTTTGAACAAAGCTGATATTTTGACGGGAGAATATTCGATTAAAAATTAGGGTACTTTTTCGTTTTAAGTCAAAATTAATTTGTAAATGAATATTTCAAAACAAAGTAATTACTGTGTATTTGGGACAAAACAATGTACGTTTTCAACAAATTTTGTGAAAAAAAATTTTTTGGTAAAATGAAAATACAAAAACTTTGTTTTATATTTTCCACATAGATTTTGAGGTTATGTGAAAACAAGGGCTGTAAATATTTTTATTACCTACAATTTTGCAATTAAACATTTGTCCATAGGACTTTTAATTTTGCTGGAAATCGTTTTTTACTCTTAAAAACTCACCACCACCTCCTTTTCGACCTCAGATCACCCGTAATAGTTTTGTTTTTTTTTATTATATTTTCCTCCTTTTCCAATTGGTTTTATCCTACTATTTTATTTTTGTTTCAAAATATATCCACCCTATCGGTCTATAACCTATTGAAATGTCTGAATTGAATACGGAATAACATTTATTACAAGGAACCTCATATCTAACATTATTTCTTTTATTTTTTTGATGTTTCAGATTTTAGGTTAGTGAAATATTTTGATATCATGCCTTTTGAACCTATTAAAATTGGATATTTGTCGATTAAGAGCTTTTGTATGGTTAAAACTGATTCCATTTTTATATTCAAGTGGTAGATAGTTTTAATGAAGACCGAAAGGATTAAGGAATTCAAAAAATTATATTTATATTCTTAACTCCAATAGTGCTAATAGAAATATTGTAATATATATTTTAAAAGATGTAAGTTCTTTTACTACCACATTAATTTAATCAAACTAATTGGGACTACGAAGAAGTACAAATAAAAACGAGAAAACAAAAAAGTTCCACAATAATATCTGGTAGTCTGATTGGCGCCTTTCAATGTTACGAAAATTGACCCTGTGTTTTGGTTATGCATGGCTTGAGAGGTAGAGGGTGGAAGGTAGATTTTTTGGACGAAAGGTATGGTGTACTAAAGAATAAAAAACCGATTTTATTAAGAGAGGTAGATTTGTATACATCATTAGTGCACGTTCCAACGTTTTCAGGGGGTTATATTAAAATTTTTTTGGGAATAATGTTGGTAGACTCATTATTTCATTTAATATCACTTTTTACTTCTTATATCAGAATAAACAGTGATAAGAAAATGTGTTTTTGAAATTTAATGTCTGTGTTAATTATAACATTACTTAAAACTTGAACAGAATTCCTATGATAAAGCATTAATGTCTAGTATTTAGATGAAATAATTGAGTTTGCGCAATACATTCACGCCGGTGCTTACTATCCTATCCCTTTTAATTGATTTTCTTTAGTAACTGAAAACTGTAGAACTCGATATATTTTAGTATGAGGATCCAACTATTTTTGCCAAATTTGAGTGAGTTGAAAAGCTGCTACCAAAGTTAAAAATTGGAAATTATACTTTATTATTTATAAGGCGTGGAAGTAACAAAGATAAAACCAACACATTGTTCGTTTCATCAATGCTCGAAGAGTCCAATGGATTCGACATATTCAACGTTTGGAATACTCTCGAGTACCAACTCTGAATGTTAAAGTGTACAATATGAGAAAAGAGGCCAAAATTGAGATAGCTGGACAATGTTACGGATGAACCACGAGCTATTCGAATTAATGGATGGGGCTCCAAGTCAAGAGACAGCACGGGACTATAGTGCTGCGTGGTAAGGTAAGTATTCTGATGTAAGGATGTACAATATTTACTAAATTTAATAATTTTTTTCAGTTCTAGGCGATTTGAAGGACTCAATGGACATATCTTTCATCGCTGTCAGATTCGTTTATTTCAAATTCTATCAGGTATGCTTATAAAGTTAACTAAAATTTTCCATTGGGGTTACATAAAACCTTTTCTAAAATAATAATAACATAAAAATATGCGTTGGTATCCCAATCGTCTTGAAAGAAAATATAACTGATCTTACTATATTGATAAAGATAATTATTATCTAATGTAAAATAAGCTCGTGCGAAATTCACAATTCAATTCATATCGTGAATAAACATATTTTCATTCTTCCCTCTCATTTTCTATATCGATCAAAATCTTTTAAATATAATTTTATAACCAGATAATAGGTTATTTCATTAAAAAGGAAATATTTTATCCAATTAAATTTATATTTGATTGAAAGCACTCACACATACTGTTACAAATAACCTTACTTCCAAGTATTTTCACGTCACTGATTGTTCCAAAATTTGCATAATTAAAATGGCTATAGAATTAGAAAACATTCATATTTTCGCTTATGTGAGAAATATTTTACAGGTGCTATTTTAATCAAGAAGATTAGATGAATTAAATGAAGAAAAAACTGAAATGAATTGGAGAGTGAAAATGTTAACTTTGTACCTTTTTGTGAATAATAGCTTATTACGGTACATAAATCTTCAATATTCAAAAACCCTAGCTGTCCAATTTATGTATTTATTTTTTCAAGTAGTGCAGTATGATTCATGGGACACAATCATAAATGAATGATCACTTTCTAGGTTCCATAGCTTCTGTTCTACAACGCTAATAACAAAATGGTCCCAACAATAATTAAAGTTGAAAAGAAAATGGAATAACCCGAAGTCCTGGAAACAGCTGAAGTAGTACTACAACAAAGGATCTATGAAGAAAATATGGACTGTATGACAAACTTACAAAAACAAAGCTAATATTATGTACAGTGATATTTATATAGAAATATCTTTGTTAAATCTTTTTATAATGTATTGGTCAGACTTTTTAAAATAAACCCATGGGAATATGAAACAAAAGAATTGGAGAAAATCAAGATAGTTAAAGATAAGAAAAAGAACATTCTTATTCCTTCCCACCATATTTTCTCAAACCAATTCTTCAGCTTCCTGGCTTTAAATGTTCAGCTCATTTCGTGTAACGGCATCACTCTTTATATAGAAGATTCCAAACTGAATAAGCTAGTTTTTTTATAAATTCTAAGACATATTCTTGTATCCAATTTTGTCTATAATATTGAATTTACTTATTCCAATAATATTCATGTATCCACCAGTGCTTGCAACTGATTCTATTGAGATATTCGCAGTCCGTCAAAAACGAAAATAAAAATCCTGACGCATTTGAGTCAAATCAGTCGGAAATGTTTAGAGCTTGGATATACACCTGATATCTGGAGAAGGATCAAAGTAACCTTCATATCAAAATTAGGAAAGAGACACTATGCATCCCAAGACGTCTAAACTAATAAGTCACAGAAAGTTTTTACTCAAGATATCGTTAGCCACATCACAGCAGAAACTCCGAAATGAAGAAAACCACTACTTCATCCTCGACAATATCCCGAATAAGCTCTGTGGAGACTACATTGCTACAATTGACAAACGAACTACAGAATTCTCTGACGAACGAGCAAAGAGGCAGTATATGTACTTCTAGACATGAGAGGCGTCTTTGAGAATACTCCGCATTAGCCTGCCAAAAGAGTTTTAAATTTCAGAGGAATAGGTATTCATTTCTATTTTTGTCATAAAATTTCCACTTTTTTCAATATTTTTGCCGTATTAATTTTTTTTATTACAAAAATTTGTCAATGAGATCCTAGGAAAAAAATTTGTGTACGCCGCCTATTCAGCTGTGGGCCTTGAAAACCTCTTAAAAACTTTTTGTTTTTGTCCCGGACTACAGGATTGCATTAAAATTCACGGTCAAATAAAAGAAAGAAAAGACGATAAAGAAGAGGAGGAGAACCTAATATAAGCCTGTGAGTTAAAATTTACTGCACGACGTCGTTTGTAAGCTTATATAAAAAATCGAGGAAAAAAAATTACCAGTTATCGTGTCCGTACTCTTTTGGTAATCTATTATCAAACAAACAGCTACTAAGATGCAATAATACATCGACTGAATATAATTGTGTGAAAAGAGTTGACCTGATTTTATATTGAACAGGTAAACTATATGAAAACATTCATGTAGGAAGTATCTATTTGTCGCCATTATTATAAACCCAGAAATTCAACTGGTAAACGTAGTTGTTTCATATAGAATATACTAAAAAAAAATTGATACCCAACTTAAGTGTATGTTTAGTAATATTTCGAAAAATTGTAGTTTTCACCACTAGACACTTTTTATGATTTTCGAATCATCAAAGCAGTCGTTTTGAAGTATCTACCAGATACAATATATTAAATCCATTAATAATACAATTTTATGAATATACAGTGATGGATTCATAATTTCATCTTGTGATGAAGCTGAATGATTAAAATTTTACAAATAAACTTTCATGTTATGTAACAGTTTAAACAGTAGTTTAACGCTATCTCGTGGAATAAAACCGTCCATAATGTCCTGAATTTAAAACCCCAGAGTAGGATTGGAATTGGATAGACAAGAGACAAATACTAATACTCGATTTACAAGTGCTGAAAAACTTCCGAACTAACAAAGAAACAAGGTATTTTTTTTAACCCTTCCAAATAATAGATAACGTTCTCGTTTGACGACAATCTTCATCATAAAATTGAAATTCTTAGACTAAGAAAGAGGAAAAATTCGATGGTATCCAAATCTGATGAATACAGTGAGTGGTTAACCAACTCGAAGTGAAATTCACCGAAGCGTGAGAAGGTACGTTAACCTGATGGAAAATTCTTCTTTCTTCAAATGCGGTCACTTTTTGCAATTTCTTCTTTGATCTTATGAAGCGTAAAACTCTGTTATCTTTATCCACTTTGAAGATAGTCGAACACAATCCCATGACTATCCCAAAAAATAGTCATATCACTGTGCCGGCCGATTAAACCGTCTTTGCCATAAACATTTTTCTTTTTCAGAGTTATACATTGAGTCCAACGATGCTCTAACCTCCTCAACCTTTTTAAATAAAAGTTGCCGTCCTCGTCTGATGAAAATCTTCCGAGCAAGTCAAACTTTCATGTTTGGAACAGGAAAAAGTCGTAGGGGGCTAATTCTGTGAATACAGTGGGTGGTATCCATGAATTTTAGCCAGTGTAATAAGGTGCTTTGTACTAATGGAAAAGCACTTTCTTATTCCTCAATATTTATAATATTCTCCTTCAACTTATATAACAATGATGCGTAATGCTCTCCTGTTTTCCAAACAGGTTCGCCTTTTTGTAATTTACGGTTTAGATTATTGGTTCGTTTCAAGAGTGTAGTGATGGAGCCAGGTTATAATTATGAATCGACGCAAAAAATCCGAATCTTCTATCATTTTCTCTTTATTTATTGTGTTTCAGGAATTATAATGAATAGGATTGTTTTCTTACCCTCAATATCTTCGATTCTTAGTGTTATCATAGCATGCGCCGGAAATACCAATTATAAATGTCACATAAAAAATAAGAAATGTTGTATGAGCGCGACCTCAACTGGGGACATCCCTCATGTCTCGCACTATAGCCACTATGATACAGAGCCAGTGTTTTGAAATCTGAGTAAACGCAACTGAAAATACAGAAACTATTAGAAAAAATATAATATCTCAATCTTCCCTACCTTTTCCAAGAAGAAAAGGCTATGAATATTTTACATCAGGGTAAACAAGAATTGCGTATAGTTCATAAGAGAAGTAGTTCTTCCTTGACTAATGATGGAAAATCAAATGTTACAGAAAATGAAGATGTTAAAAGATGTAAAAGTACAAGTGAATTTTTTTTCAAAATTTTGCTAGCTTTGTGCCGTTTGCTTTTATTTTTATTAAGAGCAGCTAATATATAAAATTCAATATTATCTTTTTAAAGTAGTCTTCATCATTGAAAATATCGACCATGTTGTGGATGGTTTGTAGTGTTTCAATTTGCCATATGCCAATATGCCACTAACACATTTTCTAAAAATTTTGTTATTTAATTTTTCCTAGACCATTCTTTGAACAAATTGTATTTTGTTTCGTAAATATTCACAGATTTTTGAGTCACATTCAATGTACGAAGAAATGCCGGTTACTTACAGTCAATTTATAGGTACCCAATAATTATTAGTAAATAATTATTGGGTATTATTATTAGTAAATTATTAGTAAATAATTATTGGGTATGTACTTTACTGTTTTCTATATGTTTCAATCCCTAATTTGAAGCAAATTTCAGTTTTAATATCCGTTTATTATACATACCTATATTTTAATAACTGTATAAATATCTACATAAAAATTGGAACTTGAATAACTTTTTACATTACATTTTTAGTTTTCCTAACGATTTCCCTAGACGATTGTCAAATAGAAACAAAGTATCCAAAATGGCTGAAATTCAGGTTCAAGTCGGAACTTTCTCAGACAAACCTCGTAATATTATCGATTAAATGATTCCCAGGATAATATTACATACTGTACCCTTCGAAAAATAACCAGATGTTATGTTATTTTACAGTGGCTGGTTTATATAAGACAATCATGTTAACCATTGAAAAATAAAATAATTGACGATTACTATTATTAAACCAATTCTTATCGCTATATTATTTTTCTCTTATTTTTGTTATCTTCATCCGGATGAATAAGTCTACTAACAAGTCGAAGTGAATAAAAGTGTGATAAAAGCCGCTTGACATGATGCAAGACAACGTGCAATTCAATGCATGACGCAATATTTCTTGAACAAAAGCTTGCGCAGATGAAGTTCTGCTGATTGTTTCATGCAAGATCTTCCACTTGCTACATTATCGGTTCGGTGCCGTTTTCATTGTGTGCAAGCTGCAATTCTAAGGAGAAATGAGTTTCTGATTTGCTGAAATTACGTATTTCTTAGTTAACTTTTGTTTTATTTTCTTAAGGAGTTTTTCGAATGTTTCTTCATCCATTCTTAAACAATTTTTGTATGCTTTCTGGTCTAAGCTCTTGTTTCCTTCTTATTTAGCCCGAACCTGGCCCACCATCGCCTGTATTCTCTTTTCTGTCCATCAGACTCCAAAAGCATTCATAATTATTGCCAGTGATGCAGTGACTACTCTTTCTTGTTTACTTGTCATAGTATTGTTATATTTATTTTTAAGGCGGTCACAAAATATTTAATAAAATTTGAGGTTAGCAAATTTTACGGGAATTTTGATTATTGGCAAACATTGTGCATTTTGAACGAGACAATTTCAACAACCCTGAAATAAAGAAACTATTAAGGTGGCATAAATGTCAACAAAACTCGACATATTAGTTGATCACACGATATAAAATTTGAATAAACAACCTAATATCGAAAATTTAGGTCTATAATATGCTGCTAAATTTTAATCTTGTTGAAATACACGATTCACAAGTTTATTGAATAAAGGAAATGAAAAACAGTGACACAACAACAACAATTACTCTTACTTTTGTTTAAATTGCTGAATTTCTGTCCATTCACTATTTTTTTTACCACGGCATGTGCGTAATACAGAAACTGAGAATTATTATACAAGAGAAAGTAAACAATAGTAGTTTAAGTAACGGTCAAACATTTTACTTTCGATTTTTAAATCAGAAGCAACGAGTTGGAATACCTTACAGTACAACAAAATGGTAACATTGATTTTTCTGCCATGAAAAAATAAAAACAAAAACATCATATTTTCGAAGAAAATCGAAGCAAGAAATGAATAGGATGTCCAACGCGTTCGTTATAAAATTGAAGTGAAATTTATTTTTAGCCCATAAGAAAAAAATTATATTTAGTGTATACAAGGTGTGTCAAATATATCAAAATATTTGATTTCTACTATTCACCTTTGAAAATTATTTCGAAAATATAATCTGCCGTTCTTCGTAGAAGAAAACAACTACTTTCCTGGCTAATTCCTCAATAGTAAAAACAAGTGAGGATGGTGCCAGATAGCGTCTGCTAGGGAATGTTTATCTAGACAAACCAAACCAAATAGCAGCGCTAATTGGTGATATCTTTAGTTCGAATGAGAGTTTGTTATACCGCTCTGATGAGACGCATCAGCGTCAAAACTAGTCAGCGATTACAACACTCTCCTTACAATTGCGAGTCATAAGAGATGTTAATATGGACAAAAAGGTTGATGAAAATTACACTTTTCAGAGGAGATGTAATTCAATATTCGTCGAGGCATTAGGAAAGTAGTTGTTTTCTCCGTTGAAGAACGGCAGACTATATTTTATGATCCCCTTTCGTAAAGATCTCTTAATATCAAATAATCCTCTCTATTATTTTTGTATTGAAGTAAATGGTGGGCGTTTTGAGCATTTGCTTTGAAGTATTTTATTTTTGTTTACAAATTTGTTATTGTTATATATTTAAGGAATAATAAATATTTATTATGAAAAAATTAAAATTTATTGAACTTTTTAGAAGCAAAAAACTCGATAACCGATTGAGTTACACGAATCAAAGAAGAATAACTTTTTTTTTTAGAATTTAACGCTTTTTAACATTTTTCTATTATTTTAGTTGTAAGTTTAGCCCAAAAAAAGTTTACTTTGATTTAATTAACACAAACAAGTGTAACTAGGGCCTTCTATTAGCAATGCTAAATTAGAGTGCAAATTATTATTCCTCATGCCAAAAAACGTAAAATTGCCAATTTTTAAAGAGAAATTGTGAAAACAAAAAATTATTGCGAAATTCAAAATTTAAATTTAAACTTTGAAACTCTCGGAAACTAGCAATATTTGCATAAGGCATGTTGAGCAGAATCATCATATTTTGAGATCTAGAATCTACAATTCTTAGTTCTATCTTTTTAAAATAATCGTGTATCTCATATATTAAAATAAAAGAATAACAAATATTTTTGTTAAAGATATTTTAGCAAATCTTATCATATTTCCAAATTCATTTGGTGTGTATTTAGTTATAATATTGGGATCTTAATAAATATAATGGGATAATGTCAATATATTTGATCACTTCATTTCATCTGATATAAGAATCCTTTGAGGACACAGTTTTTTCTTTTTATTTTATGTATACAGTAATGTTCTTAAGCGAAGGATAATTTTTTTATATGTAATTTTGCTGCAAAATATCTTGATAAAGGTCAATTAATATAGAGAAACAAAAATTTTTGAAAATATATATTGATCTGCCCCTTCAATGCCCTAGTGGAAGTAACTACCCTTATAAAAATTTGTAATAAAATGTATTTGATACTACATTTAAAAGAGCTTTTTTCTAAATTCTATTCAGCAATAAATAACTTTTTGATATTATACATTGGCAACAATTTTGTGAAGGTGATTTAATAAATTTTTTACCTCATTCTGTATTGAGTGGTTGTTTTTAGAGGATATGTGAATTTATTCTTGTATTCTGGTCTTAAATATATCTGCTCCAAAATTAATGGCAACAACGGAAACAGCCTGTAAACGTTGATAGGTAGCAAGCCCAATCAAATTTAAATATAGATTTTATTTTAATATACAATATTGAGTGTCACTTACAAATACGGCATGTAGTCAACCAATTCGAAATGCAAATAGTGAATTTTCGCCATTACGATCACCGAAGTGAGTAAAGGTGCGTTTTTCTGCGGGAAAAACACTTTCTTTTTTATTCAAATGCGATCGTTTTTTACAGTTTCTTCTGTTATTGTTTGACCTACTTGAAAATATATGATAACTATCCCAATCAAACGGTTCACTTTTCCGGAGCAGGGTCGCCATTTGCAATCCACAATCTTGCCTGTTTTTTCGTTTCGACAGTGTGGTGGTGGATCCAGGTTGCATCTATAGTTATGAATCGACGCAAAAAACCCGACTCATGTTGCTTAATCTGCGTCAATGAGTTCAGTTAGCTTATGGTGTGAATTTTTCCGAGGTTATCGCAAGTTGTTGTAGTTTAAGCCGTCCCAAACGGTTGAATTCAGCTGCTTAAAATTTTACTTCCATTTGCGTTGACGTATTGTCTCTAAAAACAAATATTTAATGAAAAATCAACAATTAATTATTTCTATTTCCAGGAAAATGAATCTCTCAATGCATACACAAATATATTTTCCATCTTATATTGGTAAGTACTGACATTTTCAGGTTGAATTCGAGAGCTTTTCAATAACCTTCTAAGTTTTGAGCGCCATCCAAAATATATTGTGTACCTGTATTGGTAATCAATTTTTTCTACAGTTGCCTTTTGTTAACTCCTCACCGTTTCTAACATGACATTAACATGATATGAAGCTCACTCTTTACCAGGGCTTCTTTTTGTTTATTAGGCTGAGTTTAGGGCAGTAAAGTTTTGTAGATAAGATACATTTTGCGTATTGGTTTGTAAATACTAGAACACAATTCCGTTATATTATGAAAAATTATTCTTTCTATGCGTCATTTTTGCATCGCAGACTTCTTCATCAATTTAATGGGTAATTAACTGAAATCTAAAATTAAATAATCCATAACTTACAATTTTTATTTTAAATTTGACTTATTACCTCTTTGAAAACTTGATTTATTGTGTTAATTACATTATTTTATTTATTTCTACTTTGCTTTTCTACCAATTTAAATCAAGTCTAGTGAGAAAGATCAGAATCTTTAAATCTCTCCCACTGCTTATATTTGTACTTACGTGTAATGATAAATTGTTAAGTGAATGAATAAATAGTATTTGCTGAAGAATTTTCAGAGGGAATAATTTGTAAACATGGGTTTATGACATGAGATTTTATTATACATTTGTCATAGTTTTTAAAAATTACAAAATGTGACTCAATAAACTTCGTATTACATGTTAATTCTAATGAATATCCGAATTTCGTATAGTAGTAACTGTTTATTATTAAACTATAAATGTATTATTGCGTTTGTAGTTTCTTGGTAAAACGAAATGGGCAGATAATTTTGAAATGGATGTTTACAGTTATTTCCTCAGATTACTATATTTGTATTCATTACGTAATATTTTCCTGAAGGAGTGACCATATTATTTACCGGTATTATTACTTGTCTATGTATGAAAGTATAGACAGTGGCGGATTTGACGTAACTGTACAGTAACTTCCATCTATGCTTCCAAAAATAGTCGAGGGATAAAGGAGAGTTATAATTTATCCATAAATGCCACAAAACAAAACAGTTTTTATGCATGGATTAAATTTCAAATTAAGCTAACTGTTCAAAGAAATATAAGAACCCTATACTACACTAACCATTGAAAATACCTTGTGTATTAAGATAAACAGAACATTAAAATTAGTCAGTTCGAGTATTATAGACTGTAATATTTTTCTGCAATGATTAGAGGGAATATCCTATTCCTAGAGGTTCCAATACTATTATGGGTAACGCAAGCTACCATTCAAGGTTGAAAGAACCATTGCCAGAAAGTAGTTGGCGCGAAACAGAACTTTATGATTGGCTTTTTATTACAAAAAATATTATCGCGTAAGAATAAGATCTGGATTTCATTAAATGACAAAGATGCAGATTTAAAGTGTATATGGTGGACCAAATGGCAACTTTACGTGACATATAGGTGTGAACTACGAGGATATATTGAAAAATTCTTAACCTACAATAGATCCAAACAAAATTTCAATTTCAAAATATTTTATTACTCCTCTTAATTGAATACATTTATTACAGAGAACCTGCAACCCCTCTAGACCTTTCATAACAAATGTTTCTTCCTGCTCTGGAAAACGGACCTCCACAGCTTTTATTACCTCCTCGTTGGAAGAAAATTTACGACCTTTTAAACTTTTTTTTGGTTGAGGGAAGAGATGATAGTCAGACGGAACCAAATCTGGTGAAGGAGGATGGTACCCTAAATCACGATGGCAACATGAGATTTGTGTGCAGGGGCGTTGTCCTGCAAAATCAAAACACCTTTGGATAGCTTTCCGCGTCTTTTCACATTAATTTTTTTCCGTAGAGTGGTCAGTAATGTCGAATAGTTATTTCTAGTTATTGTTCCACCCTTATCCAAAAAATCAATCATGATTACTTGGTAATCAGAAAAACTGAAGCAAGAACTTTTTCAGCAGATTTTTGGACACGAAACTTCTTAGATCTTGGAGAAACTCGGTTTCGCCATTCCATCGATTGTTTATGGATCGTAGAAATGTACCGTATTCTCATCCATAGTAATAATTCGGCTTAAGAAGTCTACATCGTTTTCAAATCGAGCACAGATCGAACGCTTTTGGTCAACATTCAAACATTTGGGGATCTATTTGCAGCAATTTTTCTCATGTCCAAATTGACGTTCGTATGAAATATTCAGTTCTTCAGATATCCATTTTAGCCCAATTCGACGGTCTGATAAAATCATGTCATGAACTGCATCGATATTATCGGGGACTGACAAAGAAACTGGCCTTCCCGATCGGTCATCATCTTCAATGGAAAATTTAGTTCTTTTTTTGAAGCAATTTTTCACGGTTGCATACGAAGGACATTGTTCACCAAGGGTATTAAGCGTATCTTCGTAAATCTGCTTACCTCTTAACCCTTTTAAATACAGGTTCTTGATGATGGCCCGATATTGCAATTTTTCGATTTTCACAATTTGCACAATATTTTGTTTATGCAAGGAACTGGTCTAGGTTAACTAGATATCAATACATCCTCGTATGTCCCATTAATTTAAGTGTAAGATTAAGCCTCAAACAAATGAGAAAGTTGCGCGAAACAATACATTTGATTCGGTCATTTGAGTTAGGTGAGAAGAGGGCTCTGTATGAGATCTGATAACTTAGTATCATAAGGTCTCATATCTTCTTTTTTCACGTTGTTCATAACAATTTTTTTTCATTTTGTTCATTTCATCTAATTTTAGATGTATTTCGAGAAATTCGTAGATTTTTTTTCGTATTCCACTCTCTATCTTTATCTAATATCTTTGTTTACTATTAATAGTAAATAAATCAGCGACATATATGGCTCTTTGACAATTATATTCCACTATAGTAAGTGGTTTTGCTTTAATACTACTAAAGTCAATTTATAAGATTATAATGATAAAATGAGCCTACCGACAAGTGAATGTGGATAACCCAATATCAACGAAAGTATTATTCAAACCAAGCTCTCAGCTGTTAATTATGGTGATGCACACAGGCGAAAAATCGAGAAATGTCGGACAAAACTCTAAATTGAAAAAGTCAATTAATTAAAATTGCTCTTAGTTTTTTCTATTCTTCAAGTGACTTCTGTCTATAAACACGGCCCTATCTATATGATAAGTGCCATACCAGTAACAGGTTATTTTTATCGTTGTTTGACGTAATAAAATCAATTACAGAACATCAGCAAGAAAATATGTGCATTCAAAATGGGGTTGTGATGGATCGGGCAGTCATTCAATATATAAACATTTTGTAAATGAAGGACATTGTGATGGTTACATGTTTACAACTTCTGTAGTGCCTGTTCAATTGATATCCGGTGAACTTGGATCGCCAAATACACGCATAATTTGGCAAAATCCGCGTCCATCATCGCCGAGATATTGTCGCCCTTTAAAGTTACAAATGGCTCACGAAACAACTGCCTTATCAAAGCAGGAATATCAGAATTTTTAAGCCGAGCTTGGCTCTCTAACACCAAGTAGAGTTGAAGCGGAAAAGCATATTTTCATAAAACACCATTTGAGCATAACAATGGTAATTGGAAAATAGATAAATGCCATAACGGATACCACCTCTGCCCAACGATGCTATCTCTGTTCGATAACATCAAAAGATTTAAATGCATGCTTGGATAAGGTTTACCGAGTGTATCCTACATTTATCGTACAGACTTAAAATAGGTAAATGGCAAGTAAGATTCCCAAGGGATGAAGAGTCTGTAGCTGCCGAAAAACTACGTATCCAAAACGAAATCTGGCCGAAGTTGGGATTGTACGTTGATAAACAAAGGCAGGATGGAGGTACATCTACAGGTGGAAACACCGCTCGTACATTTTTACAAAATTAAGATGTGGTTGCTGAAATAACAGGAGTAAGCCTAACCCTAATTAAAATATTGCATACTATATTATCAACCTTATCATGTGGTTACGTTATTAATGCAGAAAATTTTAAAAAATTTTGTCACAAAATTGCAGGAATATATTTGATGAACTATCCATGGTATCAAATGCCTACAACCCTACATAAAGTATTAATTCATGGTCACAAGATCGTAGATGGCTCAGATATCGCCATAGGCATATTGAGTGAAGATGCTCAAGAAAGCCGAATCAAAGATATCCGAAAATACAGACAGCAGTTCTCTGGGAAGTTTTCCAGAATTCTAACTATGCAAGACACATACCAAAGGCTTATGGTGGCTGAGGAAATTGCTTCCTAGAAAATCAGGATTACTATCTCAAGAAGTTTTAAACCTTTTTGCAATAACTTTTTTTCCATTACTTTAAAGGTTTTTTTCTTGAGATATTTAGCCCCTAATGGAAAAATCACAGGGAAAAGCATCTCTTGAAAGGTTATTTTTTAATTATCTTGTATATTCCAAACAAAAAAATGTGTAAAAACAAGTTATTTTCTTGTATTTATTGTCACAAAAAACTTTTTAAAATAAAAAACAATCTTCTTTAGGAGCTAACATTATGCGCTACACAAAGTTTTTTTTATGATTAAATTTAAAATTTGTTTATTTTAACAATAAGAATATATTATTTTTCAAACATTTTGTCATAACTTTATTATATATATATATATATATATATATATATAATATATATATATATATATATATATATATATATATATATACTATTTTTTATGAATTGATTACCTATAGGTTTTGTCCGACTTTTCTTAATTTTTCGCCTTTGTGTGTTTTGATTTTACTGTTCGTCTCTATGCCCCTATTAAAAAAAAAACACAATTATTCTTGTTTTTTCTAGCTGTGGTTTTTTCCAAGACTCATAGAGAAGCATTCTCCTTGTACTTTTCCATGGACTCGCGAGAGCATTTTACTAGATATCTGGGAGGTATACACTATCTGTGGCTTTAAGTTTGATTTTCGTTATAGGAATACTTTTAGAGACTTATTTCATCAACAAATTCATCTTCATCCGTTAAAACCTAACATCAGTGGAAATCATCGTACTGCGTCAGTATTCTTCTGAGATTCCTAATTTAAAGGACTCCGGAATTACGTAATTTATTATTCATAATAAGAATCAATTTTCAGACATCTAGCCTCAAATTTGCGGAAATCTCTTATGAACTTTCATACCGTAGCTTAAGGAATTGAAAAGGTATTTTTATAAAATTTGAAGCAACAAAATTTTTTGTTGTCTTTGTACTAATACTAAAAATATGAAAGAACTTTCAGCTTTCAAAAGCTAGAATTTGGATGACTATCAGTAACAGCTATATGCAATAGAAGCAATATATTTGACATCATATCCCGATCGTTGAAAAACTGGTATAGTACAAACAAAGTTATGAGAGTCAAAAAAACTGAAAAAGCAATACAAGAAAAAGTAGGTAGTGGCCTTGTGCTTCGTCTGGCTCTTCTTGACGTGGACAATACCGTGCACTCTAACTCTGTATAAATAAAAGGTTTTTTTGAACGTGTGCATCTTCATTTACATTCAGTATAATGTAAAAAACTTATAAATATTTATAGTTAATGTTTAATGAGCTTCGATATAATCAATTTATAAGATACTTTATACTTACAGAGTGTGCTACAGAGAAAAGTCCGTATCCAAAATTTTAATAAAATGCTAAAAGTAAATTAAAGCATCACAAAAACAAAAACAATTGACTGTAATGTAACAAAAATTAACAAAATTAGAAGTTACTATACTTAAAACATCTTCAATTGATATTAAATGTATCAATTATTTTTCCTCCCACATAAAATTGTAGGGTCTGTAAAATTAAGTCAAAGGTTTTGAAAAAAAGTTATAGTTATTTCAATTTTTTTGGGAAATCAAGGTACATGTATTTGAATAAGTAAGAAAATGTTGAAAAACCATCTCATATTACTTTTATAAGATTTTCTTTTTAATTTTTTGTAGATACCTTTTCAACAAACTCATCTATTTTAGTGACTGGTGCCTTCTTTCTCTTAAAACTAGACATTAACGTGAGAGAAAGCGTCTAAGGAAGATTTTTCTCCTGCAAGTGAAATTTTCAGGTTTGGAAACAGGAAAAAGTCACTAGAAGTTGAATAAGCTCAAGTCCAATTGGTGAAGTGCGTTTCCTGATGGAAAAGCAGTTACATTTTCTTTGGATGCGGTTATTTTTTGCCAAGCAATGATGCGTAATACTCTTCTGTTTTTGTTTTATCTTTTTAAAGATAGTCGATAAACACAAACCATGACTATTCCTTTTTTTGTCTTTTACGAAGCAGATCCAGATTTCAGCTATTCAGATAAATAGACGAAAAAAATTCAACTCATTTTGTTTAAACTGCGTCAATAAGACCGAGGAAATGTGCTTTTGGTCCAAAGTGAGAAAACGCGGCAACCAACTGGTGTATAGCTTAAGCAGTATACATCGATTGAAAAATTCATTTTTACTATCTTTAGATGAGCCGCCCCTAGCATTTAGATGGTAGTGTACAATTCCTGAGTCACAACGACTCACTTATATGGTTGTAAATAGAAACTAAGAGTTCCAAAGGACTGAAATTTTAATGATAATCTCTCAACGTATGCGCGATTTGTATTTCCAATTATTAGTGCTGACATCTTCAGGTTGGGGTCTGAAACTTTTGAGACAACCCTCGTAATACTAATATTTGCTCCTAGAATCTTGAAATTTGTGAACATGTTTTGCAGAATTTAACTTTCCATACTAAGCTTAGGAAATTTTGTTTCTTCATCCCGAATATATGGTGAAACTATGATTTTTTCTCTGATTGATAACAGCTCTTTTATTACGTTTGCTTTGCTTTCCTTTATTCCACTATCTTACAGAGAAATAGAACTAGAGAGCATGTATAAAATTGATCTTATTCCAACTACAGAAAGAAACCAGGCATAATTAACTTTTGTTCAAAATTAATGAAATATTTTCATATTTTTCTCTAAGTTTTGTTGAATTATTAATTGATATTAATGCAATACTTAGGGAAGGTCGGGCAAAGTGGATACCTTAAGATATTTAAGGTTATAGCAGAAAAGGTATACAATACAAAAACAAAATAATTATCACAAATCAGTCTTTATTTACTGCTCTTGCAAATACGTACACCAGTTAACATTAATATTTAAAGAATAATGAACTGCAATTAAAATTAAAAAAAGTACGAAAGTATTCGCTTTGCCCGGTACCCCGGGTAAAGTGAACATAGTACTTGGGCAAAGTGAATACCCATATTCAATCTCTGAAATAACTTTGATAAACTGGAAAAAAACCATAACTTGACCATAAAATTAGAAAATTAAGATTGGCAATTATCACAGGTATACCCTTGAGTGCCATCAAAAGCAGAACAATCTTCGTGACACCATTGTTGACAAATGTCACATTGAATTCAGTTTTCAATTGGTTTACCGTCTTCTTCAATATATATTTCACCGCAAAAAAAAACATAAAATATCCTTAAATTCTTTCATTTTCTTTGGCTGCTTAACCTTTTTAGCAGTTCTTTTGTCTTTTTTCTCTGTATTAGTCTTCTTTGTATTAGTCTTCTTAGGAACATTTTTTGACTTATCATTCAGTCTTTTAGTAATATTCTTAACTTTATTTTTGTCATATTTCTGCTTTTGATCTTCCTTTATCGGGGTACTGGTTAATATTTCCGATTTTTGTAATTTCCGTTTACGCGTTGTCATTGGTTTGGCAGGATTTGGAATAGGTCTTAACATCAAGGGACTGCAGTGGGAGGCTGAGCATCCCGGTTTCGGATCAGGTGAGTTGTCACGGCTAGTATTTAGTCGAATCTTTACTTCAGTTTCCGGCAACACTGCGTCATCTTTCTGAGTAGCTATATCTGGCCCAAAAGCGGAGACAATTCGCGAACATCCAGATTCTGGTTCAGGTGTACACCCATCGCTACGAATCTTTTCAGGCGTGTTAACAATGAGCGCAACAAAGTCTTGAAACTCACAAGAGGGAGTTCTGCCTCGAGATGGAAATATTTCTGATAAAGGATCTATTGAATTTGATGGAATCAGTTCTTGAAGAAGTGAAGGCGATGGAGTTGAAGAAGTGTCTGCAAAAGGTCCGGGAATATCGATCGTTTCTATTGAGTTTGTACTGTGCCAATATTCATATTAGACGTGCCTGCAATCACAGCGGCTGGTTCGTAATCTTCGTCACCAAAAGCATATTTATTCACTGGCCAAATACCAGGTCTTTCAAATCCATGAACTGCATTTTGAGCTACTGCACTTTTCAGAAAAGCTGGTGATAACAGTCTGGCTACATCGTGATTTATAATGCGTCCTGGGTGCGATTTTTGGAAGAAATTTACCTCCCTTTCAAAGTAAGTTTTCAGTGGGCCGTAGACCGCTACATGGGCTGCATTTTATGAGTTGTGTGTGGGGCCAAGGATAAAATTATGACATTGTTCTTGCTGGCGTAATCTAAAGCTGCTTAAGAATGGTGGGAGAAATGAACCAGCGGCATTACAACAACCTATGACTGTCGTTAGTTGACCACGTTCTGCACTAGCGATTATGCCCACTTGTTTTTTCCTTTCGTTGATAGCACTTTAGGCGGCTTATTTGTGGTTGTAGATATACCAGTTTTATCCATGTTATATAATCTGGATGCATCAATATCATGTTTTACTGTTAAAGCTTCAAGGTTTTCAAAAAAACGTCCAACTTCACGTCTGTTAAATCCTTTTGCCCTTGCAACCGATGTTGCCTCTGGAGTCCTGAGGGATATTTGATCGTGACGAGACAAAAATGACGATAACCAATCATCTCCAGCTTTTTCGTACTTGTCCCAGTTTTTCCGGTAGTACAAATTATTTTTCTTGGCGTAGATGAACGCTAAATGTTTAAATTCATCTCGAGTCAAGCCAAAAAATACAGAATCCATATCTTTGAGATATGTCACCAACTCTATTTCCTAATCTTCAGTAAAAACAGGACGGAATCTACCAAGTTTTGAAGCAGCGATGCCGGTTTTTACATGCCTATACAAGGTTGCATTAGCCAAACCATACTTTTTAGCTGTGCTTTTTATTGATTCTCCAGCTTTGCACAAATTAATAGCCGTTTGCATAGCATTTTCCTCCCACGTCCCTTGCTTATTTTTTTTTTATATTTATTTACCATCTGAAACAAATAAAAGACATTTTTAGATAATAAGTCAGCAATGAGAAATAGACCTATGCACTTTGCCCGACTAGGTAAGTTTTGAGGTTAACACATTTCAAACAAAAACTAATAATTCTGGCTCTCTGTTAAATATACCATAAAAACCTACTTTGATATGCTACTGAATTAAAACATTCCTAAAAATCAAGAACTAGTAATACAGGAGAAATTATCAATGTACTTACCGCGTAAAATCAATCTTTTATTTACGAAAACACAAATCTTCGTACCGCGGACGGGACGCGACGTGGCCCCTCGCTTCGATGTTTGCCGCGTACTCATTCAAGATGGCCGATCATAACAGTAGTGGCGTGTTGAATGACAAACTAATAATTTAGGAGTAGTGGGGAGTATTCACTTTGCCCGGGGTATTCACTTTGCCCGGCCTTCCCTATTTTGCAGCTTTCGATAAATCGTCAAGTATTAAATTTGTAAACTTCTATATCAAAATCTGTACCTTCGCGATGTCATTACAACACACGATGTAATTGCGATTATAGAAGTCAATATCCATTACAATGAGCTAGTTTTGTGAAAAAAATATGGTGTAGAAGTCTCACCTTCATATTCACCTTCACTGAATGTATCGATTTCTGGAAATTTGGCAAAATTCTTGTTTTTGGTAACATATGAATCACCTTCGAAACACAAATAGGTCGAAAAAATTATATAAAAAATTACATGTAGAATGTAAGTTTAATATCTTGACGTTTAATAGTATTTGAAACCGACTACTGAGTAGCAATCAACAATATCATTATTAGGTTTTATCCAGATCATAGGAACATCGACCGTCGCCTCTCTTCCACTCAATACAAAATTTACCTTTTAAGTAACCAGTGGCTTTTGAGACGACCCTTGTACTTGTATTTTCTCTGTGATGAACTATTTCAAAAGACAAAAATATTAGAATCAACGATTATTAACAACAAATCAAAATTTTCTTAACTTATCATATGACGTTGTGCGTAGTCCAAACGGAAAACATACATTTAGTTTTATTATTCTAAATTAGAGCATATTAGGTACTTTTATGTTTGTAGTTGTAATCGGTGCACTCGAAATTCGTAGAGATATCTAATAATTCTAGATGTTTATTAGTTATATATACATATTTTTGCATTATTATTTATTTTGTTTGCTATTATCTCACAAAACTGTAATGGTCTGTTTGGTTATTTCATTTATTAGCCTACCAAATGGATCTTATAAGGATAAAATAGGTAAATATCGGGGTTTATTATTTTGTTGGCTCACTTTGTACTCTAAAAAGATTGTTTCCAAATCAAATAAAATAGATATTCAAATATATTCTGTTCGTTAATATATTGTGTCTGGAATTGTATTAGTCTCCTATAATTAGAAACAGTTTTTTTCTGTATTCATTACCATTACAAATAAAAAATATTATCTTTCTTCAAATAAATGACGCCTAGCAATAAACATGTTTTATTTATATAATTCACTTATGCTTTTAGTCCATTATTATCAAAATAGAAGATGATAAATATGTATAAAAAAATCGCTGTTTAATCAAGTAGATTCTGTTTACACACGGAAATTAAATATCTGTGTTATATAGTACGATAAAATGAAGGCACAAATATAGGGATTATATTACCACTTTCAAATCTCAAGTGTTGCGTCCCAGCCGTTTATATTTTACACGCTTGCAGATATGCAAATACAGGGTTATCTGTGTACATAATATTTGCTGTGCCATAAACAATGATTCATATAAAAGTTGTATAATATAATACTCGTATATCATATAACATGTTTATCCAAGAATCAAGTATTATGACATTGCAACAAAGAGTGAGTATCATAAATATAAGATGCACTGTAGTTAATCATAATTTCTTCAGTATCTGAAATCCTTTAATCAACTGTATTTTCAAACGATAATTATTTTTTACCTTAGAGATTCCATATTTGATAATATTATTATTACCTTGCACTCTTATATTCTGTAGGAAATAAGGGTTTTCGACTTCAACCTGGAGATATTAGCACTCATCAATATAAGGTGGAAAATACATCTGCGCATGTGTTGAGACACACTTAGTGTCTGTGTCTGAAAATCGTATAAGTGAGCCAATTTTTCTGAAAATGGTAATGTACTACAGTCGTATTGCGTTTAGAGAGGTAGAAGAAGTTATCAGCATATTAAAAGAACGGATTTGCGATATACTGATTGAAAAATTATGCATGCGTTAGGTATCAGCGCAATGTGTGTCGTACAAGGGAGGGGCAGTAATGGCACTATTTTGTTTACGGGAATAAGAATCATTGAGTACCAAACAAGGTCTGCGCGGCGGATAACCCATCAATTCGATGCTTTGACTCTTCAAAAAGGTTTTTATTTGACTGATGTGTTAGAGCTCTCATTGCGATGGTGGAAAATGATTCGTCTTCGGTGATTGATTCCACTCATTTTTTCGATTACTGCTAGCAAGTAAATTCTGGTGTACCATTCATAATTGACCGTTTTACGTTGCTCTAGTTGGTTCATCTTGAAAGACCCATACAGTCGATTTTTGTATAGTTTATAGATGTCTTTTGAAGCACCGTGATTGAATTTTTTCAGAATATCTTTGTATCGATGTATGCGAGTGGAACTAATGCCCAAGTATACCTCAATCTCCAGCTATATCACATGACGATCTTGCAATATCAATTTACGCACAGCCTCGATGTTTTCATCGCCAAAAGTCGTAGCCAGTTGATCGGCTTTCTGCTGTTTTTTTAATCCTCTGGTATTATATATATATATATATATATATATATATATATATATATTTCTTTTATAAGTTTATTATTCATAATAAATTTTTATTTTATTTTAATAGGTAATACCAATTTCCGCATGCCTTGCATGTCTTTAACATCTTTGTTTAATTTCCATTTCTTGCTTCTATTTAAGAAATTATCGACTATTACCTTCTCATTCCGATTTTGCGATTTTGTAGCTAGTTGAACTAGAGCGTTAACAATAATTCAAAAACCTAGGGTGCTTTTGAAAATATTTTTTTGTCAACAAAATATTCAGAATATTTGATTTCGAGCCATTACGTTATAGAAAATGTGTCTCGACTTTTAGATTAGCTAAGTTCATGTGATTATTAACTATATTTCTGAGTCCATTTAACAATACTCTTCCAAAAAAACCACGTGTTTTAAAAAGTGTGCCAGTACTAATGATTTGTAATCACTATACAGCAATAGCTGTATAATAAAACGATAAATGAATTTTAGAAAAAGTAAAAGTATATGTGAAAAATACTGTTCGGCCAGTTCGATAACCTGTCTCGCTCTCACAAACAAAATTAAAATTGCTGTGTGTATTTAAGTCGTAAAGTTTTTTCACAATAGAAACAATTTGTTAATAGATAATATTAGTAACGCCCACTTATTGGGGAAAGGGCTTATCGCAGCTTCTAAATTTGCCCACCCTTCGTGTTGGTGAAACGTCAAAATTAAAAGACAATCGTAACAGCTGAAGAACCCAAATACTGTACAAATATTGGCGTATGTCTATTAGTCACTTTGTTTCAAACAACTTTTAATTGGTTAAATCGCCAAAGAGTCCGGAGATTGTTGCAAATTGGACAGACTCTTCTAGAAAGTAATAGGTAAAAATTTGACGTTATATATATCCTGATAGTGACTGTAAAAACTACATTCTTCAAGATTTTATCTAATTTTAAGTTTCAATTACTTTTTAGTGGAGATAAAGCTTGGATAATATAAAGCACATATAAGTTAAAAAATAGAAAGATACAAAAATTACGAAAGCCATCTTAATAATTGCAAAGAATATGAGTCATTAGGATCAACCAATATTACGGCTTACTAAGATTGTATTTATTCGTTAAATATACAGAGGCATAATGAAAATGTGTCAAAGAATGAATTATATGTTATTATTTCTTTTGAATTTTGCATTTCGATGGGTTACCTATAATCGTGACATATTTCTTGAACTTCTAGATTTTTCTCTCTTTTAACATGTTTAGGTTACTGGAAATGTCAACTTATTTCAAGTTGTTCAGGACGTTTTTAAAAATTGATCAATTTTCTTAGATTACAATAAAGTAAAGTAGTTAAGTATAGTAAAGACTTCGTTGAATACGTAGTGCTTGGTAATTGGTATTTTTCTTGTGTGTCAACAGTTTCAACTGGACTGTATAGATATGAAGCTTTTTAATTCAATTTGATAAAATGTTATCCATAGAATAGATTTTTGCTGTCTTTATTTTGGTCTTTATCAACTTATATAAACAACTATTTACATTTTGTTATTCGAGTGGTAGATAATCTATCAATGTATATAAATATTATATGTCGATATCAGATAATATTTGAAAAACTAGAAATTAGGCTTCAACCATTCAACCAGATTCGTTTGCCGTCTGATGGGGAAAAATATATCATTCTGGTAGTTATCCCTCCTTGAAAGGCATGTGAATGGATATATTAGAGATATAAAAGGTGGATTGCTCTATTGAAAAGAGTGAGATCATTTAATTTCCTAGGGAGCATAGTGGGTAAATAAAGAAATATATTCATAGTTAACAAACTCAAGAATAAATCTTCCATTAATTGAGCAAAGCAATTTTAGAATGCAAAAACATTGATGAAATGGCAAAAAATACTAGTATTTATAAAATGTCCTAAATAGACATTTGGAAACAAACATTAAAATAAAATAAACTTCGATAGGATTCAAACAAAAACAAGATTTATTTGTATAAAGTAATAAAATAAAAACAGATTAGACTAACAACAAAGATAGTTGGATACTCATGAAGATAGAGATTCAGGGTGAAATGGATAGACCAAACAAGAGTAGTAGGCCTTAAAATGGATTAATATTAATACGATGCCTGAAATTAGGTAAAAAAAATAAAGAATGGTAATCATTTTGTTCGACTGATGCTTAGTTCTATAGTGGTATTACAATTTTATAAAGATCAACTAGTTCGTGTGTTATAAAGTAACGTAAATATTGCAATTTCCGTTAGATTTCCAAAAAAAAAAAATATAATGTTTTTCAAATGATTTAGGCCGCTTGCTAAAGTCGATTAGAATTATACAAGGTTCATACTCAAAAATAAATGCTTAACCTATTTTTTTTTAAAGTAAACCATATTTTCAAACATGTTTTATCAAATTACATTAACTCATGGACATACTGCATCAGATTGAACAGAATGATGAGATTATTAATTGCTTGCATCTTAATTAAAACAATTAACTATCATATGATATAAATATATAAACCACCAAGCTCTCTACAACATATAACCGCAACTTGTTATGCCACTGATCTTCATTAGAGATAAAAATTTGAGCTGATGCATTGACAAAAATTATACGTTCTACTAATTTTGTTGATATTTTTATGTGAATGAATACTGGCATGAAATTATTTTCTCAATAAACTAAGTTCGCGGTGTCATTACTGTTAACTTTTTTAATTAGTTCAATTTTAACTATTTTGTTTGGTTTGTATTCAATTCATTAAATTGCAGTTATAATAGTTTGTTCTATTTTTGGAGTCATTTATTATGGGAGTATATTATTATTTTTATCATTAATTGAGAAAATTGTTTCCCAATAATGATAATTAAAATCATTACAGCGATAACGAATTGAATTAAAGGTTATTTATATTCATTAATGAATAATTTCCTCCATGTTTCCTACAAGGGCTGCTACTTATGTTTCGAGATATACAAATAAAAACAAATATTTATGATTGGTTATGGCTTTATTGTTTTTCAAAATATTCCCCATTAAAATCAATACACACAAAAATGGACTGTACAGCGAATGACACATCAATTCAATATTTTGACACTTCTGGCAAACCAATGCTGCTGTACCATCAGAATTGACCGCTCTACATTACTCTAATAGGACTGTGGCGTTATTCCAGTTAGTTCGAAAAAACAGGCGATCAATTGCTTTGAAGTGCTTCGTGATCAACAATTTTTTTGGATTTGACTCCTCTTGAAAGAGATATACGCACAGCATCGATGTTTTCTAGCAAAACAGCCAATTTTATACGACCTTCACGAAATTAATCCGGTAGCGAAGTACGACCATGATTAAATTTGGAAACCTAGTGAAAATGGTGGCTGGAGATGGTGCTTCATCATCAAAAATTGGAACACAGGGTGTAATAATATTTCGACCCAGATCAATGTTTCAAATATCTGTAAACAACGATCTGAGTACGTTCACCATTGAAAATGTCAAACTTCACGATGACAGTCAGATTTCACATATACACACCAGTGTTGCCATATCTCAAACTTAACTAGCGGCCCTCCTACTTACATTTCAACTTCGTAAGACAATAGAATGTATAGTTTATATAACTAAGTTTTTTAATAGATAAAAATGTTGTTTAATCTAGCAATATGATTTCCTAAGTTTTATTAATTAACTGGTTTTATCCTATAAAGATAATTAAGTTGACTTAAGTGAAATTTTTCATTTTGAGAGCCTCTCCAAGCTATCATATCAAGCTGCTGATATGTTAACCTCTATACACTTTTTCTAACTCTATCATTTTTAGCCCTTCCAAATAAGAGTTACCGCGTTTCTCCTGAAAATTAGCGTTTAGAGTGCAAATTGTGAATTTTAGCTATGGCGAAGTATGAGTAGGTCCATTGTCTTGACAGAAAAGCACTTTTTCTTCAAATATGGCTGCTTTGCAGCAATACCTCCCATTATCTTATCAAGCAATGAGTGATACTCACCTGTTATAGGTTCACCTTCTTAGGTTAGTTTGAATTGCCCCATTTTTACAATTTGTCTGATATTATCAAGAATATTGTGATTATTTATATAGCGGATTTTGTTACCTTCCAAAAATTTTGCATTCTCATCAACCTTTTATATTTTTATGTTCCTATGATTGATTTTTATTAATAAATTATTCTTTCAACCAAAAAATATCTATTTAACAATTCAGACACATGTTAATATCATCAAATTGTTTGAGATATTGGTCATTTTGTCCAATTTTAACAGCAAATATAATTAAGAACTTAACTGATATCGGTTTCCGTTATATTGTGAGCTTTTTGTTTTTCATTTATGGATGACTTTCACACCGTTACTTATACGTTATTATAACTTGTTTCTTTCTTGATTCTAGATACGTTGGAAACTAGTGAAAAAAAATAGTGAGAGTAAGGTAGTTAATGACAGTTAATTTACGTATACTGTTAAAAACGTTATTTATAAACTTATATACTGGGTGGTAATGATTAATTGGTATTGCGTTTCTACAATAAAATGTGTGTTGAGCAGACCATGCTCCAAAGAGGAACGCTGGTACCTAGGATGGGTTTGTGCCTATGCATTATTATTGTCTGCTAATAAATTCTTTTCTGTTGATTTTGATGGACATATGGAATATTTATTTAGAAATAGGTTCAGCCTCTGCCTAATATTCAATAACAGTCAGTAATCGTTTGAATAACACAATATAGATAAGGTACAATATAAAAGCAGTAATTACGTAATATTGAGAATTAATTGGATGAAATTTAATACCAAAATTGTGTAATGAGATTGTTGAAAATATAAAGGAAGTTATTTGACTATTTGGAAATATTGGTATTGAGAAGAAATATGAGTATTTCATTTACGATATCACGTTAAAAAAACGATCTAGCTCAGTCTGACTGTCATGCTTAGTTATAAAATAGAAGTTGCTAGGTTTAGACTTAGACCATATATTCTCTTTTTTTGATAAAATAATTAACTCATTCTTTTTATTTCGTAGAAAAAATTGACGTCTAGTAAAAATGAAACGAAGTACAAGAACTCAATGCATGGAAGTTACCCTGTATGAAACTAGTTTATTTCTGCATTTTCTAAGTATATCTTATTTTTTATTGAACTGCATATAGCAAGAAGATGTTAAAAGATGGACAATATGCATTTAGAACTTACTTTTTTCAAAAAACTGTACATGATCTACTAATGTATAACGTCATCTAATTATTCTGCCTATTCGGAAGTATACGAGGGATGTTTGGAGTGTTTCCGACGTTAGAGTGAAGATGTCAACACTCATCAACATAAGTTGGTAAATATTTCGTTTTTGAAAAGCAATACGCTTATGGATAGAAAGAACAGTTAGACACTGTCTACCAAGACTCTGCACCATCATTTACGACTGTAAAATTGGAAGCTGCTGAATTCAAATGACTGACGACGAGTATTCGGGATGGCCAAAAACTGCGACAACCAGTGATATAATCGAAAAAGTTCAGCAAATGATACTGGATGACCGTCTGATGAAGGTTAGATAGATAGAACAGGCTATCGGCAAATTAAAAGAACGCATTTGATATATACTGACTGAGAATTATGGATGCTTTCCGTGTGTTTTGTGCCGCCTTTGCTCAGTTTGGACCACAAGCACAATCGAATAAACATTTTTCAGGCCTCATTTTAGCAGATAGGGCAAAATGGGTTGGATTTTTTTCATCGATTCATAACAGTAGATGAAACCTTGTTCCACCGCTAACTTCTGGAAAGAGAAAACAGTCAAGACAATGGACTGCAAAGGGCTAGCCTGCTTCTAAACAGGAAAAGACCACTTTATGGACGGAAAAGGGATAGCAACCGATTCTTGGGATAGTCTGGGTTTATGTTTACTGTTTTACACATCATTACTTAATAATTCAAAGAGGCAATATCAGGACAACGCACCTTCTCAGGCTTCGCTGAGCTAAAATTAACAAATTCTATTTTGAATTAGTTGACGGTTCATTATATTCTTCAGATTTCGTAACCTCAAACTTTCACTCACAGGAGAGAGATTTTTTTTAGATGAGGACATATTACTTATTTTGAGGAAAAAGACGACAACTATTAGAGAAAGAGTAAAGACTATGTTGAAAATCCTGATCCTGAAAAAATGTCTTGTTTCTTTGTTAGGTCCGAAACTATTTTGACAACATGTATAATTTATGCTTATGGTATATTTATCCTTTTTTCTATAAAAATATTTTGATGTATAAATCAATAATCTCCATCTATACCAGGTACTTAGTGTCTCTTTAAATTTTTGAAATTGTAAATAGAGACCAATACCTTTCTTTCTCTCTCTCTTGTAGTTAATACCATTAACAATGCGATTATTTCACGACTGGCCGCTTGAATTATAACATGTTTATATATCGTTGATGAAACTGACTAATTTCATTGTTGATTTGTAAAATTTTTAATCTTTATAAAGCTGAAAAAATGGGTAAATTTGGTTTTGCGTTAATGACTGTTATTTCAAATTTACCATCTTTAACGTTAGTTCTGGCTCTAAGCTTTTCTAAATGCACTTTTCATATTATGCTCCTATTTTGTCTTTTCCTCTGTGCACAGTTGGAAAAATTAAAATTTCGACAACTCAAATGTCAACTGAGCTATCGAAAATGATTGATAATGAAGTTATGCATATATATTGATATTAGGGAAGGTAGCAATCAATTTAATTGAGAGCTAATATAAATTTTTTCTCGCCACTAATAATTTGTCATATAAAAGACTATTTAACGTTATATTTCATCTTTATTTAAAAGTAACAGATATATCCTTCGATGTGTTTGAACAGATGTCGAACATCTTTATATCAGTAAAGTTCCGCAGGTCAAATACTGTAATCAATAGTTTACATTTCAGTTCAAACATACTTATGACAAATACGGAGAGTGTCTTTTTCTATATTTTCCAACAAGAGTGACAGATCACTCAGCAAGAAATATTTTTTCGTTATTTTCTTACAATAACTATTAAAAAATTTCTCATCATTGTTTATAGGGATAATGAAAATATTGTCACAACTGACGACTATAATGTGAAATATTTTCAATCCCACAGATAATAAACGCCCAATAGCGTGCATTTATTTAATTATTCCAAAAATTATGAGATAGTTTAAATAAAACTCAACACAAATTAATTTAAAAGACACACAACTAGAATTTTAGGAATATCTTCTAAACCAGTATATTCATTTTCTTTTTGTATGAAATGAGTCACTCAATTTTGCCATAAGGATTCTTTTAATAACGATAACATGGCTGTAGGAACTACATGTTCCTACAAAACAGTATGAATAACATTCTATGAGCAGGGACTGAATTTGAAGTTATTATTTATCGACTTTAAACCGGCATATGATTTAATATTAAGAAAACACTTGTCCCCAGCTCTAGTCAAAATTGGAATACCTAAGAAATTAATACGATTGTTGAAAATGACACTAAACAAAACTGAAAAGATAGGAGCCAAAGAATGAAGCTTATCCCAAAAAAGGCTTAAAACAAGGCGACCCGTTATTAACAGTGTTGCTTAATTTTCTGCTAGAGGTGATTTTCAGGGGTAGTGGATTACGATCCCAAGAAATGATTAATAATAGCAGAAGGTGAAAAACAAAGTAGGAACTACAAAAAATGTTTTTACTATTTGAAAAGACAGCAAAAAGATATGGCCTACGTGTCAAGGAACATACGACCAAGTATATGGAAATGGGATACTACTTTTCAGGTGACAACCAATTGAAAATCATAACAGATCAAAAAAGAAGTTCCGGGTCGATAGAGTACAAGAGTTGGAATGCCTGGGAGGGACGGTATCAATTAAGGAAGACGAAATTGAAGAATTTGACAAGAGATTGGCAACAGGCAATGAAACACCTGTATGACTAGGAAACCTATCAAGGTCCAAAAATATCTCAAGGCTAAATGAATGGAGAGAGTAGTGTTAAGAATAAATTTTGGAGGGATACGAGTGGAATAATATAAATGGAGAGAAGAAGAACGGAGATTAAAAGGTTGTTTGGTCAGGCAGAGATCAGTTATGTAGTAAGGCCAAAAAGACTGCGTTGGTTGAGCATATAAACAAAATGGAAGGTGGGTGCAATGAGTCTTAACAAATGGAGAAGGTGCAAAATGAAGAAGAAGGCGTCCACGTATAAAATGGCTAGAGGCATCACAATTCACTGAAATATATTCACAATGGTAGAGTATATCTATTCTCAATTGAAGGACTTAAACTTAATATACCGTGACAAGTTTTAAAGGAACCCATTCGCAAGACAAACGTATAGAGTAAATTTTACCATTTCACATAAACAAGAAATTAACAAACATGCGCCGGGAAGTGTTCAGATAATAAATAAGTGAAATATTTAGTTTGCTTTCAATAGTTAACGATGTCGGTTCGCAGTCTTGAATTTAATGCCTGTTTGTGTACATTTATCGTGTTATACAAGTGGGGCATATTATAGATCATACACTAAAACAAAAAAAGTTTATCTAATACTGATAAAAGTTAACGATGGAACCAAATATTTTATTCAAAGCATCATTTTATAAAGCCAATTTAGTGCCAAAATTGACGACACACGACGTAGTTAAATATGTCCTGGTTATTGATTTCAAGAAATTGTGTCTTAAATATATAAACATGATACAAATTTTCCCGATAATGAGCATATCGTTGGCGACTTTTTGTAATGATTTCTATAATAATGAAGACGGAGACCGTTAAACTAAAAATTCACAACGACATTGGCGCAAACAATTTATCTAACCGACTTTGTTTGTGTCGATGCAAAATATATAAACAGACCAATCTATTGTTTTTTTTTAATAATCTCTATTGAACATATTTTCCCATTGATGTCCTCCCGATTTACTGCATATGTGACTTCAAATCCGAACTTTTTACTTTCAGTTTCTGAAGACGATAACTTGGTTATTGAAATGCGAGTGAGACAGTGTTACATTTTGAGTGTTAACGAAGTGGTAGTGAAAACCGTGTGTTGAGTATGAATATAACCAACGATTCCAGAAATTACAATTTAATTCATTATCTGGAGTGAATCATTTATTACGCAAGTTTTTGGTAGCAGCTGGTAATTTCTAGAGGCCAAATCTGGAGAATATGGTGGATGCTCAACTAATTTGTAGCCTGTCTGAGGCAGTACGACTGTTGCAATGACGGATTTGTGATTGGATGCATTAACTCCCATTTGTGAACGTTCCCCGGTACTTCTCTTTCATCGCTTCGCGTAATTTTGGAGATAAATTGACGTGATAAGTACCAGTGAATTTGGCTCCTAATAAAATTAGACTTTTAGCTTCCCAAAACACGATTAATATAATTTTTTTTTGCTAATCACAAATTTTTATGTTCATGCTGACAGTAAGTATCTACGGTATCTAATGGTGACAAGAACAGCCTGAGATCACGTGCTTTCTTTGTGGAGTACGTCCTTTCCACTATGTGATATGATACTACAGATTGCCTTAATGTATCAATCAAATTTTAAGTGAACGCAAGTATTTAATTATCGCGCTTTACTAGAGCCGATCCCTTTTGAGACTGAAACATGTAGATTTGTCAGTCCCTAGCTCGAATCTATAATGATCTATAATCTATAATAGATTATATGACAATGATAAATAATGTATTAATTTCAGAAATTTGTTTCTAGTCAAAATGTGTATTCTTCTTTAGGTACCATCTCCATTTTATGAAGGTTGGCTATAATTTCGGTTCTGGGTGGTGCTAATTAAAGATGATCCAGTCCATACCAGTCCAATCGCGTATGTTTTTCAACCATGAATGTTGTTTGCGACTAGGTACATGTTTTCCTTTGTTTTTTCCTTTTATTATCAATTTCAGTATATAATACTTGTTGTTATTGTATATGTGGCCTTTCTTCTCTTTATTATTGTGAGTAACTTTTTTCTTTTCCATACGTCTAAGCACTTCATCGTTAGGTATATGTTAAGTTCATGATATTTTTAGTAGTCTACAGTAGATCCACATTTCAAAAGCCTCGAATCTGTTCATGGTATCAACTTTTAATGTTTCTGCTCCATACGAGAGAACTCAGGGTACTTACGCCTTTACAAAACGGTATTTTAAATTTATGTTCAAGGTTGCGTTACATAATAGGTTTCCCATCTTTAGGAATATGGCTCTAGATTGTTCTATACGTAATTTTACTTCGACGTCAAGGTCTATATTTGTCGTTATGCAGCTGTCAAGATATTTAAATTTCTCAACTTTCTCTTTTGTGGTGTCATAGATGTTATGGCCATTGCTTTTGTTTTTGTTACATTAATTCTCATGCCTAGTTGATCTCCCACTTCCACAACTTTGTTGATTGGGCTTCTGGATTTTCTGCATCGAAAACCGTGTCGTCTGCATAACGTTTGTTGTTTAATGTCCTGGCGTTA
The DNA here is from genome assembly GCA_026230145.1 of Diorhabda elongata. Classification (NCBI taxonomy): domain Eukaryota; kingdom Metazoa; phylum Arthropoda; class Insecta; order Coleoptera; family Chrysomelidae; genus Diorhabda; species Diorhabda elongata. Next base: position 12,137,489 of record CM047936.1, read on the forward strand.
ATTTTTATTCCATCCTCGTATTGCTTGGTTAAACATGTGCTCAGAGTACACATTCAACAGTTGCTTCTTGGTTCCAGTAAAGATTTCTAATAAACTAGATGTTTTATTTGTCTAACGCTTTTGTCTGCAGTAATGTCAGAAGGAGGGTAAGATTAACTCGATGGAAGACTTTCTCGTAGTCTATGAAACAAGCATAGACATCTTTCCTCATGTTTCGACATGTCTGGAAGAGTATTAATAAGCTGGCTAGTGATTCCATTTGCGAAACTCAAATTGGATATCGCTTTAATCGGCTTCACATTTATGGTAGATTCTGGTTTTTGTATCTAAGAACTTGGCTCATTTCTTGGTTTAGAGAGGAGAATAAATACATGAACATCCTGTAGTAACTGGAAAAGTGGCTACAAATTTTCTTCTTCTATTAGTTTCATCATTTCTATATGGATTTCGTCCGGACTGTATATCTACCTGTATACTTTCAATATATAGGTACGGGGCACTTAATGACCGATTAGTTTTGATTTTTCATAGATATTTTTAGAGAAATATGATAGATTTTCGTCATAGGTAAAAATATCAGAATTTTTATCAGAAACACGCACCCACGCACTGATATCAACTTAATGTCTATTGTAGTGTGAACATATTTTTTTTTCAAAATCCTATTAATCACCGGTTTTTCCTTATATGACATTGGTTACGGACTAAAAATATCACTTCAAAGCATCTATTTTCTCTCGAGAAGATATATTGAAGAGTTCATTCTTAAAAAAGCACTTGAAACAATTTTTTATGGATGAATAAGTCATTATTTTTCCTACTTTAAAGGTTAATTGGATTGCAAAATTTCCTTTTAAATAAACAATATTATTTAATAGTACTGCTAGCACTTTCACAACGACAGGGTATATTTTTATTCTTTTTGACAAGTTTTGTAAAAATCTGGCTAAATATTTAAACACACCAAAGTCACGGTCATCGAGGTTTCACAAACAGTTCTACAGTCCTCAGACCTCAGACTGGTTTTAAAGAGTGTTTGTTATCCGTCAATGAAAATATTATTTTGGGATGTTTCTGCGAGTATTCCACCAAAAACTGCATAAAAAGTCAACTTACATGAAGAATTTTTAATCAGAGTTATCACACTTGTAGATTAAAGTTGTTCTGTACATCATCCATGTTAAAATATGGTTTAGTCTGGTTAGAGATATTAAAGGTTGAGTAATTCATCATTTGTTAACGACGGTTAATTCTTCTTAAAACTTTTCTCAATTTTTTTTAGAAAATTTATTATAAAAATTATGAAATGGCTTTAAGTTGTTGCAATATAAAACTGAGTGAGATAGCGGTGAAACTATTTTGCATGAACAAATTGTAATAAACAGGCCTTTTCACGACTATATGTGACATTGGATGAAATATCACATAGGAAGGAAATGGAACCCGGATTTTTGACCTAACAGAATTTTGTTAGTGAACTTTATGAAGGTAAAAACATTAACAGTGGATATAACAAAGCATTATTGAATCTATTGAGTACAGAAATGAATAAATAACGCCCTCAAATACAAAAGAAAAAATTTTGTTTCCTAAAAATATAATATCGATGGAAAGAGTCATCAAATTAAACGATTTTTGCATCCACTGCACATTGTCCAGAAAAAGGAAAGAGATGTGGCTCCAGTGTAAAAGTGGTTGTTGAGATTGAAGTTTATTGTTAAATCAATTTAAGACATGTAGTTCTTCGGAAAAAGTTATTGAAAAGTTAAAGTAACATAGGAGTATATTAGGTGGCTATATATTAAGTAAAAAGTCTGGATTTTATTTTGAATTCATATATTCGTCTTTATGATTACCTCCATGCGAAACTTTAGCACGCACACCACATTCTGTTTCACAACACGACAGGTTAAATTTTTTTTCTTTTCACAGTAAATTTTATCTTAAGCAACAGATAATGCGATAAGACGAGTAATCTAACACTAGAAAGGTTTATTGCTTAAAAACTTGACGGAGTGAATATACAAAAATTACATCTTTGCATGAACTTTGATTTGTTCATCATTTGTTATTTTTCGCTGAACAAGGATTAATGTTTCTAATAGGTTTTGATTGTAGGTTCCTTCTGTTATAAAATTGGTTGATTTTTTAACAATAATAATTTTAATAATCGCAATAAATATGATATTAGAATGTCATTTCAAAATATTTTGAAAAAGACTGAAATAAGTTGAAACGTTAATTTTTATCTTTCTTTAAAAAAATTATTAAAAAATAGAAATTTTAGAACAGAAAAGACTTAAATATATATATATATATATATATATATATATATATACTACTTATTGTTCATTCAAATTGAGAGAATTGATATACCTTTCCACTGTAGCTGACCTGTTGACCTAGTGATTTAAAGTCAGTCATCAAATCATAACTATCGAAACGAAGTCACGAATTGTCTATGGGTCGTTGACCATCAAAAACATGTTTCCATTATCGTATAAATGCTAACTCATTGTTAAAAACAAGGTTAGTCGTGTTAATCACGAAAAAAATGCGGTAAAATTAATTACTCATACTAAATAGCGTGAATATTTCAATTTCAACAATTATAACTTTTTCAGAACAAAAGAATAAGGTAGATAGTTACTTACTATATACCTTATTGAAAACAAAATATCAATGTTGAAGAAATTACGATCATAAAAGCGGGTTCAAAGTACGGCTTCCTGGTTTGTAAGATGGATGCAAGAGGAAGATAAAAAATGCAAGTTCACACAACATAATTGCTCAGGGTACAATAACGTTTGCATTGTATCCCTTTTAAAAGGTGTGAAAATACCTGAATGGTTAGCTTATGTATAGCTGAGGAACGTAGCATTTGAAAGGCAATTTATTTTTCTTCTCAAAATTGCATTTTTTTGGATCTAACTAATTAATGTCCATACAAAACGAAATCCAATGGTCTCTCACCATTGTATCCACTGAAAATGTTGGTTGAAAAACTGTCTGCCACGTTTATTATATAATGGTATTTTCACATTTTGTTGGATAGCTAGGTGATTTTCTCATTATTATCATCTTACATTGTTTCAGTTTTAGAAAAGTATTTTAAGTTTTTTATTAAATGAATATATTCTGATTATCTAAAACGAAAAGTAAGAAGTTTAATGCAAAGCAATTAAAGTTTGCTTTTGTACATTTACAATGGACAATAAATATTTGAAACATTTTGACACAGAGTTTGAGGACGAACGGTTTTAACACACAAGAGATAGGTTTAGGTGATGTTACAGGTGTGGAGCCAGGAGGGGCAGGTAGCTTGGATGTATGCCCATGAGCATTAACAAAAAACGACGAGATGTGTGTTGCTTTCAAAAAATCAAAATCAGTTTGGCGTCAAATGTTGCTTATTTCTATCTCATTTGAAGTCAAGGTAATTTCTCATGTAGTAATGTTAAAAACACATTAGTAGGTCTTCATCATAACTTTCAAAGATACTAATTTCAACTAATGTATGATAAATCAATGCCAGTTGACAGTGGTGTACCATAGGGTTCAGACTTATGAATTAATGGTAAATTGCCCGCGAGTGATTCAGATATACAAGCTTTACATTTTACCATGAGCAAAGATCTCATTACTATTAGTTCTGATCTGACGCGAACGTTTTCTGTTTAAACTCACCAATGACTTAAAACGATCGTAAAATTCGATCAAGTTTCTTGATATAAATATTGACGGTGCCCTCCAATGGTTTGTACATGTAACCACTCCACTAACCCACATTGGACATTTTCTGGTCCTTCTCGTTTAAATCCAAAGGAGCAGCTACCGCCATCACAAATGTCAAGTAGTAGCAGTGATCTGCTGATCCACATCTTATTAATTCAGAAGACTTGGTAAGAGGATTACACCTACCTAAACTTGAAGCTCAACGGCTAAAACAGTGGGATTTGCTAAATACAAATGTTACTGCAAGTGATCAAGGAAAGCGTCATGAAATATTCCCCGTATTTTTCATAGAATAAAACTATTATTGCAATGGTGTGAATAGTTTATTTGTAACAATCCGAAACCTTTGAGCTCTATGAAAATTAATTCTCATTGCTATCTCTGGTTCATTCTGTAATGCTCAAAGAAGTTACAAAAGGGTTAAAATAATGATTTCAACTTAAAAATATGCAGGATATGCCTGGTTAGTGAATTCAAGATGGTGGGTTTGTTGGTAGGAATGCGAGGCGAATATACATTATCTATGCTACACAATAATATATTTTCGTTAAAATACATAAGCCACATGCTAACTTAGATCAGTTATAAGATAACTTTGGATTATACTCAGAAGAGCAAGGAGAACGCTTTCATTAAGATATAATGAGCTTTGAACAACGTTGTCAAGGAAAATATAAGAAGAGTATGATGGGTAACATTTGGAGCGTAATACGAGACAGCTCATACAAAGCAAAACATATTCATTTCTAAAGCTTTTCTATGTTTCTTGTTTATTTGGGTTATTGTGTTAATAACATTGAAGGGTTCTGTCTATTAATAATGTTCCCATAATGTGATTCCCTAAATATACTATCCATACATTTGAGTTTTGTGTACGTTTATAATTGATACACTCCAATTACGAGAGAATGTCCTTTCAGTACAAATACCAAATTTTCTTTTCTCTCTATTATCTCATTTCCATCGTTAGGCAAGAAGACTTAATATCATTAATGAAGAGGAACTCAAAATACCCCTAATTTTGAGGTAGATTTAACTGACGAATGGTGAATATAACAACAGACTCTATTAAATATGAAGTCGACGAGTCGACGCAAAATGCTGAAAATATATGGAGAAGATTCATAAATAGAGCAAAGTGGAAAATTATATAATTCAGTCTAGTCGATTTATTTAGATTTTGCTCAATAATACTGATATTGTTAGAATCAATGCTTTGTTTGACCAACTATACAAAAACAAAGAAAGAAAATTCAACGTATAACACAAAGGTAATTTGTAAATATACAGTTTTAAAATTTATGTACTTAATTTTTTTGGGGCAGTTTATGATAATCATTACTATTACTATTTATATGTCAATGTTTGCTCTGTTACAAATTTCAAGATTACCTACCTAAAAGTCGAATTATTTTTCCTTTTTTTCTTTAGGTACACCCCCTAAAAAGACATTTCTCTACTAGTTGACGCCGACGACCTATAACAAATGTTGAATAAATTTCTTCATTGGAACACTACGTGAAACGCTGACCACGCCAGCTAAATAATAAAAAGGCATCGCGTTATCTCCATTAGATTTATATTGGACCAATGGATGTATGAGGTTATTTTCATACCTCGCTCGATGATTTGGAAAATTTTCTGTGTAATAGTTCTGTTTCTTACGAGAAAAATATAACAGCCTATTCGAAAATGTCTATACCAACTAGACAAGTAACCTAACCTAATCTAACCTAATACATGTTACTTGCTAGGAATGGAGTAGTGAGTTTCTTTTTTATGTATTGTGTGTGATTGTGCCTAGATGCTACATTAAATTTTTCCAAAGTAGAGCTTTTTCAAATTGGTTTTATAATCTACCATACAAGATTCATATATTCTTCAGCTTCCAAATCCAATATAGACAATTTTCGAGAGATTTATAACGGGCGACGAAAAATAGATATTACGTTGAGCGCGAACGACTGCAGTCGAAATTTTATAAAATGACACAAAGGACTGCAAAGTCCCGATTGATGTTGTGAGTATAGTGGGATTAGTGGCAACAATTGTATACAAAGAAAGTACGAAACCTAGTCAAAATGTAACGTTTTAGAAATAATGTTATCAACAGTCCTGTCATCATTTTCATGCATTTCATTCTTATAAATAATGAAAATCATTTGTTTTTCGCTAGCGTTTAAATGATAAAAATGTTTTTTAGTTTTCCTCGTAGGCGGAGTATAGCTAATGTCAACAACTTCATCATCTGTTTTCGTGTCAGACATATTTGAGAAAATTATGCAACAAACAAATATGAACAATCTCACTGCAGTACGATAATACGATGCCATGCCTGTACCTCACCTAATCTAACGGCTTCCACATCAATATGGCGCTTGCCCCTCCTATGCGACTTTTTTATTTGTGGTATATACCACTGATTTGGATCAGTAACGATATCCTGCTTCGTTTCGCCTGGGATGCTCAGGGGTTGATTACACTGATCATTGTTTTGGTTTACTATTTTTCTTCGATATATGGACTTTAGTCCGGGATTTACATGTACAAACAAACATGATAATGGTACATATGTACATGAATAACATCGATTTTCTATAATATTGTATGAATCGAAAAGTCTGTGATGAAATCTGGTATTTATATTTTTTGTGATCCGAAATAAAATTGTAGAATTGTTTCCAATATTTATGTTTTTAGTTTTTAACAAGAATTTTACTTCTATTGCTAATAACTGTACAAATAATAATGTAATAGCCTTTGCTGTATGAGAGAGAACTAAAGAAGAACGTCGCTTGTTGATTATATGAAAATATATTCTAAGAAATTGGTTTTGGCATATTCTTTTCGTTGCGAGGTATAAAATTAGAGAAATCGTGCATTAATCGCAATTAGTTACGAAGGTGCGACTAAAGATGCTCCGTCAATTTTGAACGCCGAAAATTAATCTTCCGAGTTCAAGCTAGCTATGCACATAGCATCTGGTGGACTCAGCTACGTTTTTGGTATTGTGGTATTATATAGAAATAATAATATTCGTATATCGCGCATTAGTTATAATATCAATATATGTTATTAATTTAGGAGACATCACAAATTTAAAATTTTTTTCAAGAGTTATGTGCTTCCTTAAATGATGGAAGTACTCTACTTAACTTAACGAACAAATTATCCATATTTTGTACAAACGGACAGTGTAATTTGTAGGTGTCATCATAGAATGCTTATTCGTCCAAAGAATGGTTGAATGAGAGCTTATACATCTGTCTTCCTAGCTAAGCTATTTGAAAGCATTTTCCAAATGCTGTTGGCAAAAGCTTGTGTGGGGCTGATTCTCCTTGATACACGCTTCGGATGAATTTCACTTTATCTGTAGCCCAGACATTGATGATGAATCTTTGATTCGTCCATTAATGTCAATACTAGTCTTATTTTGATTGAAAGTCTTCTGGTAGTCTGTTGATTTAAGAGGTTAGTTATATTTCGAAATATTGTGAACTAGTACTGTGTGAGAATGATCTATGAAGTTGAATCTTTTGCTTGTTCCACAGGTAATTTGTGGATATCGTAAATTTATTGATATTCAATAAACTGATTCACATTTTTCACTCTGTATAAGAAGAAAGTGTATTTTCTTTGCATGGTTACGGCAAATGAAGTATAAGTATAAATGTGAAAGATAGATCTCAAAAATTAACATTTTATCATATTAATTTTGTATTACATTAATAAAAGTTTTGCCCATTCTTAAAATAGAACACTCTTTTTTCTAAATTGTCTAGAAAATGTCTATTGATTATATCGTTGATCTTAAAAATTAAAATAAAATAGTCTATCTAGAATTAATAGGTTTACATTCATGTTCCTGTCACTCATTTTATTCTTATATTAAGAATTACTATGTACTGTTAACTTGATTTATTAATTTGCAAAATGTCAAAATGTTGATTTTCATGTTCACCACCCGCTAATTAACCATTAGGTTAAAGAAAGGGTGGTAAAAAAACAAAATATGATATTGTCACTGACAATTTGCTTATTTATATTGATCTATAGATTACCTTCATCATGATTATCAAAATAAGGATAAAATCAACTTAAAACTTTGTAATGGAAGATCTTGAGGAAACGGTTCTTAGCAATCTAGAATATAAATATTCTATTCCTTTTCCGATATGTAGATGTTGCATTATTGCTGTACCAAAGAATCAAATTGAAAGCATAAGTAAAAAATAATTTAAGTAATTTAAGTAAAATTTATAGCTGTATGTTGTAAATTCTAATTGATTTAATATATTTGAGATGTGGAAACCAGGGAAAAATTAATTTTTCTGATTGGAACAAAGTTTTAAGTTCATTTTATCCTTATTTTGATATTCATTATGAAGGTGATCTATAGATCAATATAAATAAGCAAATTGTCAGTGTCAATATCATATTTTAATACAGATAAAAAGTCGAAACGTCAAAATTTCTTTCTTTTAAAAAGTATAAAAAAAACTAATTTTGAAACAGAAGCGATCTAAAATCAAGTAAATTTAGATGCATTATATATATATATATATATATATATATATATATATATATATATATATATTATAATTCCTTTCTCGAACAACTTATGTCACAAGTGGTTGACGCCAACGTCCTATCAGGGACGTCGATCTAAAAATTTCTTCCTTCTGACATTGCGCTAGGAGCGGTCGACGCCCTAGCTAAATAATAGGAAGGCGTCGCGTTAACTTATTGGATTTTCAATAGACCAATGAAGATGAGGTTATTTCCAAATTTCTTACTTTTGAAGTCAGAGAATCAATATGTGGTTGACAGCTTTTATTGAGTAACTGTGAATCTTGTCAATTATTATATTTTTAGTAGCCTAGGATATTGATAAATATTTCTAATATTACATTTTGAAAATTGAACTGGATGGACAAAGGATTTCTTATCTAGATTCTTTATATCAGAGGAAGAGCCTCCAACAGATTTACTAGGTCGACATTTACTTGATAGATTCACAAGAAGAATGAGACTGTAGAATATAGAAGAATTTGGAAGACACATTAGATCTAGTATCAATGGAATAAAACACAAGCCGGACATTTTAGCTATCGAAATAAACTAAAGTGATTTGTAAATGTAAAAATTCTGGTAAAAATAGAGTTATTTTGCAATATATCATATATACTTTTCCCGGCGGTGTTCAATAAATCATCTCGGATTTTTTGGCAATTGGTAATTAATATCACAAAGTTTGCAGAATTTTTCTAAGTACTTACGCGGTGCGCAACTTTCTTATGTGCTTATACGATGTTTGGACCTCAACAGTCATGCGTTTATTTACAGTACTCCACTTTCTTGAATGTGACAAACGCTTTGGACATGCCACAAAGCTTACGATTAAATTAAAAACAAAACACATTCGCCAAAGATATCGTAGGATTTCCGACAGACCATTACCGTATTGAACTGATATTAAACATCACATATAGGTACTGCTAACTGCTAACTTTTAGCTAATTCTTTACAGTTCTCAGTCGATATGAATTGGCATATGCAATATTTAGAGTTAGATTAGATATCATCGGGAACTTCTACGAGTATTCTATCGCTACGGTCAAAAACAAAGTACACAGGTAAAGTAGTGTAAGAAGAGCATATAAATATAAAAAATATACTACTATGGTATTCTTGATCCTACGGCTCCCTTCCAAAAATCATCGATTGATAGAGCTGCTGAAAATATGTTCTTTTTATCAAAATCTTTCATGTTCACGATCTCTAGTGTTTCGGAAACCTCCAGAATAACGTTGTTAAATCCTTGCAGTGGACAAATTCAACCAATATAACAATATCATTGTTACATTCAGGTTTATACGCGTAGCAATTTCTGTTTAGCGAAGTCCGGTCTCACTTATCTGACCAGTATGGCTACATTAAGGAGAAAATTGTATTCAAAAGTTTTTTAAAATTAAAAATAGAGTCGACTTGGTTCAATTATGCTTAAAAAAATGATATTTTTTGTAAATTTATTTGTACGTTACTATATATTTCATTTCGACTAATATTAAGGATTTCGTTCAATTAGCTTGTAATTGTATCTTCAAAGAATTTTGCCACCTGCCTTGACAACCACTCCAACACTGCCGTTTTGACATAATTGACAGTACACCTGATTTTATATTAATACAATATAAACGTGAAATCCCGATTATTTGAACGTTTCATCACAATGACGTACAGAGCACTTTGAGAATCTTTAGAAAACTGTTTATCAAATGATGAAATATGACAGAAACATGGCTATTGTAGACTCCTTGTGCATATTAGTTGGGCCATCTTAAAAATCTTATTTTTTAACCATTCTCACAGTTTTTACTCCATACATTGCGGAGATCTCTCACCTTCATCTACAAGATAAGAGTCTTAGTCTTGCAATTCATATCGGTCAAATTGAACTATCTCTAACTATAATTGCTAAACATAATAGTGAAAAGTAACTTCGAACAGCTGGTTTTACTGGGTAATACATAGTAAAAACTTTCCTAATGAAGATCGAAGCAGTTTTATTGAATCTACATAAACCCACATGAATTGGATTTAGTTGAGTATAGAATATTACCTCCATATCTAATGAAAAACAACATTTTGTACTTAAAAAAAAAACAATTATTAGAGCTTTTTAATTGGCACTGGTATATTACTGATTACTGTAATTACTAGTACGTGATTGGGAAGCCCCGCTCTATACCTGTTTATTTTGCGTCATCTTAGTAATGAAAATGAACTAATTGTTAATTGCACACGATATTTATAGTTTATAGTTTTATTTTTATCTGTTGATGATTAGTGAACATTAGTAGTCACGTTTTTCAATAAGTGACTTTGACCTTAGTCAATGAATTCAATGACAGCAATATACTTTCAATAATACAAAGTATCAAATCAGTTGGAATTATTTATAGTAGAGCACGTTATTAACTTTTTAAACTTTTATTGGTTATAGAGGTGTGTAGATAAGTGAAATTATAGTCCCTCTTTCAAATATGGTTTTAGACGAGAGTTGCTACTGAAGTTCTGATATAGAAAAAAAAAATTATAATTGAACATGACTTTATTGTTTTTCAAAATATTCTCCATATACAATACAATACAATGTATACAATTGAAACTATACAATTTACGCACAGCATCGGTGTTTTTTTGCACAACATTCGAATTTGGAGGACACTCACGAAATTCAACCTGTAGCGAAATGCGATCACTATTGAATTCGGAAAAACAGCGAAACACGGTGGTTCGAGATGGTGTTTCATCATCAAACATCGAAGCGATAGATGATTATTTCAAGCATCTGTGAACAACTTAGAAAACACGTTCTGAATACGTTCACCATTAAAATGCCAAACTTTATGATGACAATGTCAGATCTTAGATATTCGCATCAGTGTTGAATATTTCAAAACTCAAGTAGCAACTCTCGTACTTCGTTTAGATTCAATCCCAAAAGATTCCTCACTTTCTGCATAGTCCTAGTACATCAAATTTTTTGAGGTGAGTTTTTATGTGTAGTTACTGGAAACTGAACTCCCTACTAATACTCGTATCTGAAAGAAATCATTTATTGACTCCTTACCCCAGTTCGATTCTGTTTGGGTAGCAAAATTTAATTGTCATTTTTCTCTTTCTATTTTTATACTTTCTTCTCTGCAGCTGGGAAATTGAAGGAATGAACTGCTGACAGAGCGACGCTCAATTTTTTCTATTCCCAGAAATAGCATCACTTATTATTCTTAAGGTTATTGAAAAATAGCGACATTATTTATCTCCTTGTCTGAAACAAGAAAAATTATATTATTTATTGCATTTTTTGCCTGATGTGATTAAAATGTTACTCAATTGTAAAATTTAAATATAAGGAAATAAACTGAACTAAATACTAGTCAGTTAATTCTGAAATACCTTCACGGTTGTCTGAATAATATAAATCTAAACCAGTAGCACCCTTCGCCGTTTCGATTATATAATATGCAAAAAAATTGAAAACTGAGATATAGAAAGTTTGAATATTCTGCTCTATTGGTCAACCAAACAACGGTTTCAAAATGATCTCATGGGTGCACTTCGCTGCACAAACACTTTTTGTTTTCATGAGTGATCGCTTATATTTCATGTAAGGTTATCAAATAGTCAAATATTTTGAATAATGAATGTTTATTATTTGCTAGCACTTGTACAAGCAAATGAACAATGACGCGTTTCAAAGTATTCAAAAAAATATTTTCATTAAATTGTACAGTCTGTTCTTCAGTGGGCGAATCAAATTATCTAATGTAAACAAAAGCGTTCCAAGTATCCAAATGATTCAAAATCACTCGATATCTGTTATTTTCCGAGGTTCAAAAAATATAGATAGAAAAATGAATCAATATAGCCAACTGGGCTAACCCTTCATAAATCGAGAAAATCTCCCTGAACCTCAACTATAACGAGAAAAAGGGGACGCGAATTACGATGTGGTCTAGTCAGACAATGGGGTGGTAGAATATGTCGTGGATGAGCTTTTCATCTCCTGAGTGTGTATGAATCAATGTTTCTCATAGTACAGGATTCCACTGCTCCATTCTGCAGGTATCTCTTTTTTCGATGAAACTTTTTTTAAATGAATGTTAAGACGGATTAGCGATAGGATGTCTATAAAATTAGCTGCAATTACCTGTAAGTAATTTTCGTATCTGATACTATATGTTTTAATCAATTTCACGTCATTTGAAAGAAAATGGTTGCCTGCTCTCAGTCAGCCGCAGCGTTACGTAGGAGGGTTGCGAGGAGCACACGTGCATCGAAAGCACAGGCGAATCCGAAAGATGATTCGACGAGCGCACATGAAAATTTTATCTGCCAAATTGAGTCCTAGAGATGGGCAAACATACGAATTTTTAAATAGGTAATTATTATCATCAAGACAAAACGAAAAATTATCAGCAACATCTAAGATTTTCCAAAATGGGCAAAAGTATTAACTTTTAGTTACTCTGTTGTTACCTCTTTTATAATTCTTCTTTTATTTACGGTAATAGATATTTCAAGCTAAATACAAGATTGAAGATACCGTCTTTATACCTCGATGCACACTCCTATATAATCTGTGCTCACTCTGTCACTCACCTGATTTTCAAAAAATTTTAATACAAAATTGAAGTTCTATCTATACTTATTACGAAAATCCATGGTTGCCAGTTGGAAAACATCCGCATATATCGGTTGGCATGATTTGAATGAATGATCCTCGCTCTGGGTGAGTGGACGGGCGAGAGAGATGTATGAATTGTTACGTGCTGTAAACAATAGTATAGTGTAGTGAAAATGTAATTTTATTATTTTTTCACTTATTATTGCTAAACACGAATTCCTGGAGAACAATGACAATTTTTATCGCACGAGAAAAGACCTCTATTTGAAAAGTTATCTTCAGGATTTGTACAAAAAATTGGATGTTTCTTATTTGTTTTTCCAATGTTCATGAATATTTATTTGTAATGTAATCTTTTTATCACACATAATTTTATCAATATGAAATCATTATTTTATTAGCATGTTTGTGTTATTGTGGTTAAGCATAAAATGTATGTTATGTTAGCTAGAAAATACGTATTACGGGAACTGTGGCTATGGTATAAGCGTCACTGCTACCATACTTTGTCCTTATTTACAGCACATTACAACAAAGTTACATAAAAAAACTCATCTACAAAATTGAGTGATGGGGTCTAAGACTATCATCTACTCCCTGTCATTCATGACAAAGATAAACAATATTCTCCCTGCTTACCTGCTACGAGAAGTTTGGATTTGTTCGGATTATTATGGATACTAGTATCCAATAATGCCTATCCAACCATAATTCCGAAAATAAAATCAACAAAAAAATCGCAACATTATCGAAATTTTGTATTTATCTGAAATAAATAGGGATACACTTTGGAGTCAATGATTTTGTTAATATAACTGAAATTTAAGATTTATCTAAATTGAAATAGCGGCCATATAAACAACAAACATTATAAAACAACTCTGTGAATGGAAAAGATTTACTTGCCTATTTCAAAGTATCGTATAGAATAGCCAGATATAAAAATCTCAACCTAACCATTGGTGGAGAACTTATACTGCTATTATCTGTAGCTAATATCTGTAGAAATTATGTTTGAAGATAACTTCTTTAACAGTAAAACTCTAGATCTCCTATAAACAATAATATTGCCCGCAGAATTGGTGATATAGCCTTGGATATATATCTAGCGTGAGTTGTGTGACAAATTGTTTTTAATTCAGTTTCAGATAATATTTTGAAAAAGACTGAAAAAAGTGGAAACGTCAATTTTTATCTTTTTTTTTTTAATTATTAAAAAGAACGAAATTTTACTTATCTAAATGTGTTTGATTTTACGTCTCTTCCGTTTAGTTTTTTTTTGATATTTTTTTAAGAAAGATAAAAATTGACGTTTCGACTCATATCAGTCTTTTTCAAAATATTATATTGATACTGACAAGTTGTATATTTATATTAATCAATAGATCACCTACATGATGAATATCAAAATAAGGATAAAATCAACTTACAACTTTGTTCCAATAAGAAAAATTAATTTTTAATAGGTTTCCACATCTCAAATATATTAAATTTATTAGAATTTACAAAATAGAACTATAAATTTTACTCAAATTATTCAGGTCTTTTTTATCATTTATAGCTTTTTCGTTCTTATTTTTAGAAATTGTTCACATTCATAAGAACGAAAAAGCTATAAATGATAAAAAAGAGCTGAATAATTAAGTATATGTATGTCAAACAAGCAAATCTGAAATGTGCCTGGGCCTTGTGTATGACTGACAAAGAGGTTCTAGCTTTCAAAGAACTAAGTTCTAGTCTTAAGTTTGTGGGTAGTTACTATACGAAAATGAAGCCTTAAAAATCAAGAATCCTTAATCCACAGCTAAAGACTGAATCTACAGCTACAAGGATCACACACATATATGTTGGACGCCAATTATAAAGATATTCATTTATTTAGAAGCAACGGATGAGAGATGATTGAATAAACTAGAAATTTTGGCTAATATGAATAATTGCTATCAAATAGATTAGAGACACCAATTGGAAATTTTTTCTATTATGCAGTGATAAAATCTTTCCAGACTTTTTACTGCCTGTTACTTGTTTCATCTTCTAAAATGTTGTATCAAATGAAGATTCCTTGGTTTTTTTTATTATAAATATCAAAAACCTGGGTAAGTTATTTGATTTACGTTTATAAACTCCTCTATCTTGTGTGATATTTCAATTATTGAAGGTCAATCACATTACTAAATAATTCAATGTGCAGTACCTGAACATAGCTGGAGATTTGAGAACATACACAGTAATCAACCAAAAAGAAATCCCAGGTATATGCGGTGTGCATTTATTTCAGAGAGGAATCGACTTCAACACTTCATATAGCCTATTCAATTTTTTTGGTAGCATATGATGTATGAAATTTTTCTAGGGTTTGTATAGGTGGTCCCAACGTGTATAAGTACATGTGTCTGAACGTGAGTAGCTTGAACTTTAACGAATTAAAAAGAACGCAAAATATAGAAACGTCGACTTATTGTTAAACATGTTTTTCCATTAAGACCGGGAAAAGGAAGAGATAGGTGTGACTGTGTTTAAAAATCAAATGAAAATTAAAATATTGTTTATTACATAGGCTTAAAGAAATATTTGATAATTATTATAATATTCTCAATATTATTCGAAGCCTACATGACCTGTATAATAATAATAATAATATTTAATCCATTATCAGAAATATCCAGAAACGACCTACAGTGCAGTTGATACAAAATTCACTTATTTTCTGGAACATTCATTTCTGTTGCAAACATTCATAAATATTTAATATATATAATTTTTATTGCAATGTTTACGTACAGCTACAGTCCAAATTCTCGTAGTGTCCGGTTGCTAATGCAGTGTCGCACCCAGTATTTTCTAACTTTAGGATTAAATGATTTGTGTACTATTTTTTTGTTGATTATTATATTCATATCAATGGATTGTTCTATTGTCAGTCTCAGAAAATACGAACAACGAATTCCAAAAGAAGCAGATGAATATCAAATGTAGAATTTGGAATTATTTTCTTTCCCATATTTTTCTATATAATTACTTTATATAACTAACATGCTGTTTGAGGATACTGCAAATAGCATGAAAAATGAATTCATTTTCATAATACTGGCTTATACAGGGTCAGGCGAAATGGACGGAACACCAATATTATACTGGAGCTGCTCATTACAGAGAGTAATCACGTGCATAGTGTGTGAGAGAGAAATTGTAAGCCTGAATCACACCATACACAACACTAAAAGGTATTCAGTGGCAAATTTGAATTGAATTTTAAATGCTTTTTTAAAACTAACATTTTTATTTGAATTTTAAATACTTTATTTTAATATCATATCATATAAATAATACCTTTATTTATCAATTGCATAGCATTCATACATTAAAATCTTCGTTCACTTAGTTAACTACTTAATGTTATACCTACATATTTCACACGTTGTCTTGATTTTTTTAAAATTATCTATAAATATATATAATTATTATTTTAATAGTAATTTTGTTTTCCGTAACCTTAAATAGCTAGACGGTTTTTCAAATTTATGGTATATTAAATAAAAATGTAAGGGTACCTAATACTGTAAAGTAATATCTAAGAAAGAAATGTCGTGCTATATGTTTTATTCAAATACGTATCAAAGGTTATAAAGTAAATTCATACAAAACGATATAAATAATAATAATAATAATAATAATAATAATAATCTTTATAAACAACACAAGGTCCTTTCCTGAATAAATTCTTTGTTTTCAAAAAGGTGGTTGAGAGGGATATAAGGGCGAATGAATTTTTATTTTAATCTAAATCGGAATCTGATTCCGACGAGGACGAATCAGCTCTTAAATTTATTATTAGAGGTTCCACTTGTTTTTCCATTAAATTATCAATGTCCCACATTTTATTTCGAAAAAAGCGGACATGTTGGATTGCCTTACTCCAATTGGTTTGGGTAACATTATTTAAAGCTTTAGTAAATAAAGTTTGGACATCACTAATTTTAAATGTTGTGTTTTTCCTTACCCCCTCACCCTTGATTTGTGCCCATATGAGTTCAATTGGGTTGAATTCACAATGGTAAGGTGGCAATCGTAAAACAATTTTATTTTTCTCTTTGGCCATCTCATCAACGACATATCTTTGGACTAATGGCCGATTCTTTTTAACCAATGCCAATAGTTCTGCCCGCACCATATTGTTTTCAAAATTAATATTTCGTTCCCTTAACCACTGTTGTATGTCCGCTTTTCTTGTGGAACTTGTGGGACACTGGTCTAATTTTCTGGAATGGTAGGATGCGTTGTCCATTACAATGACTGATCCGTCCTCAAGTTCCTCAAGTTCCCGAAGGTAGTGCAAGATCGTGATGTGAAGGTATTTTTAGGGATGGAAATGACCTAACCGGATCACATTCCATTGTCATTGTGACTCTTGTCGTCTTAGCGTTTTATTGGTGGAATTTAAAAACAGTGCCACTTTTATCCAATATGTAAACATTATCGGAATATTTTTTTACCCATACTAACCAAAAGATTGCAACTACAATAAAAACAATAACTTGGTTGCAATGAGGAAAATCGCTCCAGTTTTTATAAATAATAAATATTTATTATGCTTTGTATCCTAAGATGCATTTTGTCAAAATTCTAAAAGTATTAAAGCAATGACGCGTTTAGAAATGATTGTTCTTCAGATTTAATAACGTAAATAGACAGTTTAGTTCCATGAATATCACAGCCACTTTTAACAATAAAATTTATTTTAAAATAGAGGATAGTCAATGTATAACATAACTATAATACTACATATTAAAGAATAATAAAAATCAAAGTACATTTTTAACATTCTTACTGTAAAAGCGCATGTCACATTTATTTCCGTATTGTGATAATAAAAACATTTGTTTAAGTTGTCTTATCAGATTTGATTGGATAAGATATTTCATGATAATACATTATTATTCATGACAGATCCAAAGGAATGTAAAAAAATGACTTTATCGATGATTGTTGAGTTTGGAGATAGAGAAGGATCATTACAAAAAACTGCCGATATGTTTGATGATCCTGACAGTAGCTCTCATATTTCTCTACAGTGCCTCGTAATTTAAGAAATTTAATGAAACTGGTAGTGTAAAAAATATTTCGGCTTGTAGCCCAAAGCTACAAATGAAGATAATGAACCTAATGTTATTCAAGTGTACAGGAAGTATCCAGTACCAAAACTATATAACGGCTCTGTAAGGTTACTTGAAATTTCATCTCTATAAAGTGCAATAACATCAATGAAACATTAAATGAAAATAATCCTGATAATTATGAATAATATTGATGTGAATGATACATTTATAAATAACATTGTGTTTTCCGATGAAGCAACTTGCTTGAAAAATATGGTTTGAGCACGATAACTGTGCACCTCCTTATACTGATAGGGTTAGACATACCTGAGCACTGTATTTCCATAGATATGGGTGACATAAAAAGCTCATCGGATTTATCTCCACTGGATTTCATTCACTTCCAATTCTTGAAGAACTAGAATATCGAATAAGAATTACTGTACAAAATATAACACTCGAAATGATTTCCAAGATCATTTGTTGTCAAATTAGGATACTATGAGGCAACCGACGATTTTTACTTCGAACAAATACTGTAAATAAATAATGAATTTTCAACTATTGTTAATTTTGTATTAAATAAATATCAAGCCCTTTCACTAAATCAAGCAGTAAATCAGACCCACTAATCGTGGTATCAGAACATTCAAAAACGTCATATCTACTCAAAGAAATTATGAATAAGGAGATGCATAAAAAAAACATCTGATTATTTCATATATCAGAAAATGCAGCATTAACAAAAAAATTGCCATTACATAATGTGATATATATATATATATATATATATATATATATATATATATATATATATATTCAACAAATTACACAAATAAAAATATAGGTAATAATTTTTGGAATTTTATTTGTGACTGAAATGTCCTGCACTCAGTGGCAACCCTGGTGAAGTCATTTGAAAGTGAATATTGATTTTTCGGCAGTTTGTTTTCTGAGCAATTATTGATGATAAATCTTATAACTATTCGCATAAATAAGTAATCGAATTTTGTACTAACGCAGTTACTACAGCTTACTGAAAACATAAATGCATAAAGATAATTTTCTGTTTCGACCTCATGTTTAACTTAAAAAAATTTATTTAGTGAAAAATTAGTGACCCAGGAAATTAGTTTTTTATGTGCTTTTTCGAGAAGTGTGTCAAGAAACCATGTAGGGAATTGATGAAAATTATGGTGATGTTTTTTAGGAATTCAAAAAATATGAAGAGATTCAACATCTATAGGTTTTGCGCCTATATTATAAAGACTGGTTGATTGGAAAGCTAAATTTGATTTCTTCCCGTCACATGCATTATCAACTGTTCAATCGGCAAAAAGCTCCTCACAACCAAAGCTATGGAAAATGAGAAACTAGACAACCAGGCAACCAAGTGATGACAAACCTCGTAGAGAATTCTATTGAAAACATATCGGAGGCATTAAACCCTTAATCCTCATCACGGTTCACGAGATTCACATATGTATGTATGCTTGATGCGATGACTATTAACTGAGATCAGAAAGATCTATTTTTTCCTTCATTAAATATCAAGACTTCTCCCGACATCAATTTAGCTGAGTCTTCCTATTTTATCCAGTATGCTCCCAAATGTCCAGCTTTTTTAATCTGACATTTCTCATCTTAAGTGATCATAAAATGCCTTAAAAATATCAATTTCACTATACTTAATAACAAATAGGTATCACGTACCTATGAATTCAACCATATTTACTATTTTGTCTGTAATTGAGGTTTCACAATCAGTTCATTTATCTAATCTTATACAAGGTATTTCAAATAAAGTAACTTCGTGCCTAGGATAGGTAAAAAACTGAAAAATAATTGGGGATTGCTTGGTAAAAAATCGTCGTAATGCCAGTGTATCAAGATAAATAGCGCAGAAGAAAAAAATATTTAATAATAAAATACACATTTTTACGATTCTACCGAAACTACTGGCAATATTGTAAAGAATTGTACGAATTTATTTTGTAAGCTGATATATCCTATAAATTTATTTAAATATCTGACTCTTATAGAGGGCGCTAGTTACACCGCTTGTACGAAGTACTATTGAGCATAACTTTTTTAAGGTTAAATTTATTAATGAAGATTTTGAAATCAAAATATTCTGAAAACCGCACACAGTATCGACTTTTAACAAGAGTGCCTTATTGGTGTAAAACTTAATGATCTTTAAACTTGAAATTTCAATTAAAAAATGTTGGAAAAGTTATGTTCAATAGTAATATTAAAACCAATTCGTGAGTTGTATCAGGTTCAAAAACATACTCATATACAATTTCATTACAATGGTGCCAGTTATTTTGGTAAAATCATAAAAAATTGTGTATACGTTTTTTTCAAGATCCTTTATCTTGAATACGGATGACTTTGCGAGAATTTTCTAGTAGGAAATCTCTTAATCATTTTTCCGTTTTCTATCTATTCTAGAGATGGAGTCATCTTTTTTAAAACACCACGTATTATAATTTAGGCTTCTTGTTTCTTCCTCATTAGAAACATTCCTATTATATTGATTAATTTTACAATCATTTAGTTGCTGCTCAGTTTTTTTTTCTATTATTATGTCATATATATCTTAATCCAATTATAGAAATACAAAACTACTACGTATGTGTAAAATCCAACATGTGACCTTGGCCATGGAAAATAACACCTTTTTGCTAACGTATATTCCTTGACGAATCAGTTAACATTAAGCAATAGACAAAGTTGAAACTCAAAAAAGGATGACGTAGTGAGAATTATCATATCGTGTTTTCTTATTGAAAATGACACGATTCTATGTTTCCACTGACGCATTGGCGTTCGTTTAAAACGACGTCAAATTCTAAATATTATGATTACTTTTTTTAAGCTAATAGCCAGTATTATATATGGGATGGTTCGCAAATCCAAAATAACAAATATTTAAATATTCAATGCAATGAATCTTAAAAATCCACACCAAATGTTGAATTAAAAGTCAACTTTTCTAATAATGAAAATTGAATGTGTCTTTTGACTGTTGGTTGTCACAGAAATCATGATATATAAAACAAAACTGAAATACTGAATTTAAATAAAAATAGCTTTTTCATAACTGAACATTGTTATGGAACTTGAATTTGATTCAATATTTATTACACTTGTGATTTTAAAAATCTTATATGCGGAAAGGGTAGAGTTTTGTAATAAAATTTCTTGTAAATGTAATAGTTCCATTTTTCATCTAGATAATGCTTGCACTTTACCAAAAAATCAAGAATAATAATTCTGTGTGTAATATTCTTAATTTAACTGAGTACATCATAATGACCCGTTTGAAAATAAATAAATTTCTCAGGATCACCTTACTAAGAAAAACATTTTTTCTTATAAGATTATCTTGACGAGGTCTACACTAGTATCACATTAAGTTAACTTTATTGAAAATAAATTATTTTTCATCAGCTCTTCATGATTATGTCCACACAAGGATTCTATCAGGTTTACTTTACTGGAAAAATAATATTTTTTCAAGAAATTTGGATAAGTCAATTCTTCGCGAATATTTCTATTATCACATCACTCATTCCAAACCATCTAATTGAAACCTAGGAATTCCAATACATCAGTACTCTCATTTTAGTTTTAGAAATTGCTTATTCATTTGGCTGTTGAATTGGATATAAAATTAAAGTGAAAACTACTCCAAGAGGGGTAATTAGTCAATAATATAAAGAAGTTGACATCAATATAAATCAGATCTAAATCTTTGGGTGGATAAAAATTTCTGAATATAGTTAACATCATAATATTTAATATATCGCTTCTATGATAT
Organism: Diorhabda elongata; assembly: GCA_026230145.1. NCBI lineage: Eukaryota > Metazoa > Arthropoda > Insecta > Coleoptera > Chrysomelidae > Diorhabda > Diorhabda elongata. The sequence goes on from CM047936.1 coordinate 12,159,345, forward strand.
TACCAGTGTTTATATACTAATAATTTTCCTATTTTTCTGAGAGTGGAATTGTTTTGTACGAAACGTATTGTGTTCGCAAGTTTTTTCTATGAAATAAAAAAACCCAAGTTCATTTTATACAAATAATTGTGAAAAACCTTATAGAGATGTGTGAATTTTCAATAGATTAAATACTTATTCATGTGATGCGAATGTATCGTAAAAGTGGAAATTAACCGAAATGCCGATTCATAAACTTGACTTTCCGTTTGCCGTTGCCGTTCGTGACGTTTGCTGTTTGACTTCTATTGACTATATTCATAAACTTGACGTTGTTGCTGTTAACTAAAAAAATTTTTTTTTGACATGTGTACTGCTTTTTAAAATAACGAAGAGCTTTTTTATTGGGAGCATCAGGCAAAATCATGTGACAAACGCAATACGATTGGTTCTTTTCTATTACTAGAAAAGTCACCAACAGTAGACGGCGCCGTAAAACGGCAACTATGCATTTTATTTAATTTTGTATGTGAATCGACCTTAAAAAAATATTGAAATAAAGAAAAAATGAAACATTCCTTGTTATCTCAAGATTATATGAATTGTTCAAACAAAATTAGGGTAAATATAGATGGTAGATATATGTTTCTACTATTAGTAGAGTATTCTTACAAATAATGTTTGTTTGTGTGAGCCTCTTACTGCCATAAAAATCAGAAGGAAAATCTAACCAGGAATATATTTGGTATCCCTAATTAGAGCAATCCAAGGCAATCCGGATGAGAACCATGTAAAGTAATCCTGATAAGCATTTTATGAGGCAATCCTGATCAGGATCATATAAGGTAAAAGTACTTCATTACTGATCTGCGTTAAATCCTTAGCCGGTTGAGGAACTATCTGATAATGTCCTTATCGGGACCTCACAAAAAATTATAGTCGGGTGGTTGAATCCTACAATTGTGAATAGTTATATTTAATAGTTGTTGAATTTTTGAATACAGACAAAAAGAGAAAGATTCAGTATTAGTTCATGAAAAAGTGACCGGGTTCTTTATTTTTCTTTACAAACTATACAAATTCTTATAAGCGATGAAGGGTTCAATGCAATATGAAACTTTGTCATCGTGTATGATTGAACTTATAGGTGGTGTCACGGATGTAGTTCTTTCTTTTATCTAAGAGTAAATAATAGAACAGTAGATAATAGAAAATATCAACATTGAACTTAGAATTTTTCTGTATTATTCGTAGAAGGCGTTTTTATGTTTAGTTTTAATCTTCTATATAATTGGAAGTATGAATTGCAGTAAATATGAAGGTTAGTGAGGTAGTTACATTATAGTGTTTGGACAAAATTTTTCGAAGCTAGAATGTATAAAATACGAAATTATCGATATTAAGATGAGAAATAAACTAAAAGGAACTGTGAAACTGAGAATTGTTTCCTCTCTTCTATCTAATGAAAATCTCCCAAAAATATCAAGACATGATTTGTTACGTACTTTGTGTGAAATGAACTTCAAGTACTTCAAGAGAAACTGGAACAGTAATGAGCAAATTATTTCATGACGCAGAAAATATCTGAACGAAATAGTAGTTACGAATAATGAGTAGAAAAATATATTTTACATTATACTGATTAAACCTGGTTGAATGGAGAACGTGCCGTATTAAAAAATTGGTAGAATATAAATGTAAAAATCAAACATCAAGCTTTTATCGACAGGTTTAAAAACTGTATCTGGAAAAGGAGAGACGCCTTATTATTAGGAACCCGTATTGGTTTATGTTTCTAAAAACTGGAAATTATCATGAGGAAATGAATCCAGAACATTATGAAGAATGATTTTCAGATATTTTTTAGCGCATGTTTTACAGAAAATGTCCATCTGTAGCAGCGATATCTCCTAACATGAAGCGAAGTAAATAAGACGAAACGAAAGAAACTTTGGGCAGTTTTAGGAAAAATTAATTAAATTAACCAAAATGAGAGAGAGCGACAAAAATGCTTTATTGTCAAAAAATTTTTACAGTTTACAGACGATAGCTTGTAAAAAATTAAAAAAAAAACAGAAATAACTAAAAAAAAAACACAAATAAAATGAAATCTAAATATGAAGAAAACTACATTGAGTAACAAAATTACCTTTGAGAATACATGGTGTCAGAGAGGTGTTTCTTGTACAAGGTGGGGAGGGATACAAAAAGAAAAACAAAATGGCACGGGAAAGGACGCTAAAAAAGTGGTAAGAAAGATGAAAGATTAATACCGAACATAAAAAACTGGATACAATCTAAGCACAGAAACAACATATTTCTTCCCACAATTTCTATCTGGACGCGGATCTTTTCACACATTCACGAAAAGGATACAGAAAAATCCGGACGATCCCTGCCAGATTTGCAGCGTTTAGGATGACCCGGAACAAGCTTTCTACGAATGTGTCAGATGGGCGGAAGAGAGGAGAGAAATAAAAAAAGAGGAAGACTCACTTACGGTGGAAAACACAAAAATGATGGAAAGCCGAGAGTTTTTTTTTAATTTTATAACAAAAGTAATGATGAAAATGGAAGAGTAAGATCGGAAACGAGAAAAAGAAACGGGATAAGTTGGCGTATGGTAAGTAGGGGAGAGACGATGTAAGAGTGTAAATTTTTATTCTGTCTCCTCCCTGAGTATTGAGGAGGGTGGTTTGGTGAGGTGAGAGTCCAACTCGGACTCACGGTATTGCACAGCCCCCCGTGAGAAAGACATAAGTTTCCACCGCACCTCAAGAACAAAAAAATGTAGTGAAAGAAGAGGAGAATATGTGAAATCTTGAAAATAGCATTGAAATTATCAGAAAACTCGTAGTTGTTGATCTCAGCGAAGATATTACTGATGAATTCGAAGTTGACACAGACAACTCAGATTAGAATATAGATAACTTCAATCTGCTAACATTTTTTACATTTATCTGGAATAACTATTCGATTATTTCAACTATTTATTACTGTTACTAACATCTCAAAAGACTATTACTTTGTAGCAGGGGTATACCAAAAACATATTATACATTTGAATGTACCGAATTTTAAACAATAAACGTAGTATATTAATTTCTTAATTCGATAATAATGCCTCATGCCTATGACTCCCAGATTTCCTTTTCCCCTGCAAATGTCTACGTTGAAAAAATGAGTCACTCTAAATAATTTTTAAAAGCAACTGTTGGTGCAAATTAATTCTAATTCTAATAATGGTATACATGTTATACGGTATAGACTATAGACTGATAGCAAAATAGATATACATCAACAGATATAGATCAATTTGAGTTTATTAAGAATTCTTCAAATCTTCATGGCCATTTCATGTAGTTAGTTGAAAAACGAGTACAAGATTATAAAAAAGTGAATATGTGGATTTGTTAACTCAATTAGCACTTATTTGTAAAATACATTAACAGTTTTGGAAATAATATTTTCTGAAGAGTTCTAATTTAGTGCTCATTGACTAAACACATATACGATGACAACGACGTCGATGTCATCACGGCTGTGATGAAGTGGTTGTCAAAAGAGCAGTATTAATTTTAAACAGAATTCAAAAGGTCATTTGATGATATAATGAGTGCCTTGATATTGGTGGAAGTTAGATTGAAATGTAGATTTAAGTAAAGTACTATACAACAATAAAGTAGTGAAAAATGTCTGCTTCTGTTTTATTTCGAAACAGTACCTGAAAAAAACTTGCCACAGTAGAGTACTAAGTTCATAGTAACTGCTTTTTACGAACGCGACCTGGTAAAAATGTGCTGACACAACTTCAGATGTTGGAAACGAGACAACAGAGCAGATGAAAGTCTTTCAATAAAATCTTCCAGTTATGAATGCAATGGTGGGGTTACTTAATTTCTAACCATAATAAGTACTTTCAAAAAGATTAATTTTTATTTTGTGTAGGTATTCTACTGTGTTTGTGATAAAATAATGCCTCGTTTTTTAAATTACATCTCGAAATATACTAAGGTTTTCTGTAAAGTTGTTTTGATGATGACGCTGGTTTTCGCAGTTTTGGGCCGTCCCAAACGCACGTCGTTGCTTGAAAGCTTGAATTCAATCGACAAAATTTTTACGGTCGTAAATGATGGTGCAGATTTTCCCTAAACAGTGTCGAGCTCCTCTTTCATTGGCATAGGCCTATTGATTTTCAAAAACAAATATTCAATGACAGCTGGATACTCTATTTTTTTTTTTAATATAATAGTCTATATTTTGGCCTATCACAATCAAAGGCTAAATAGACTTTCAATTTAACAAAAGAAAAACATAAAATTAAATAATGGGTAGACAGAATCAATAATCCTTATATCAAGCAATGTGACGCTCCAGTTTTAACAAAAAACATTTTTCATCCAAAACAATTTTACAACGCTACTTGTGATTGGTTTTTGTTATCGTTATTTATTTTTATTACTTCCGCAAAACATGTGTTACACGATATAGTCTGAACTGCGCAATAAAACTGTTTATTATTATTTTTCTGTTTGTGTTGTAGTATGCAAAAAGTATTTGGTTCCATTACACATTGTTAACGATTGCGGTTTTTATGACTTGCTTATCAATGAAAAAATAGTAGAAAACACTTGAACAATTTAAAGGTTAAATATGGCAATTTATAGTGCAACCTTGTAAAGTTTTATACAAGATAATTTTTTTTTAAATTCATTCGTTCTTATAATTCATAACATTATTAGAATATCAATTTCTATCCATTAGAGTATGGATACTTACAAACACTGTCAGAAAAGAATTCATTAGCACAGAACTCAATTTATTGGAACATTTTTCTAAAGCTATTTTTTTACGAATTGGGTCTATGCAGCAAGAAACTATGATCGTAGAAATTTAATCACGTTTTTATAAACATAAGCGCAATTGGTAAGCATGTGAGATAAGCCTAAAAATTTCTCAATTCTAAAAATGAATAATATAATTAACTAACTTATTTCTAAATGATTATAGTAAGTCACTTATAATTATCAACTAATCTAGTAATTCATTTCATATAATGTTCATATTCAGCCGACCCTTGGTCATTCAAGGGATTTTTATATAAACAACAAAGGAGGAGAACCACGGGATATACAAATATATTTAATTATTGATTCAAAAAAAGTGTCAAATTTATCACTGTTGTTTGAGAATAACACATACAGTATATTAAAAGGACGTAGAATATTCATCTGAAATAGATATTGTAATAGTTTTTAGACTATTACTAGTGTATAACGGCAAAAATTCAACAGATCAAATTATAAACAATAAACTACCTTCATTGATCGTCAAAGTATATTAAATTTGCTTCGGACAATCTGATACAAATTAAGAAGTTTTCGACCTAACAAAGGAACAAGACATTTTTTGTCATAACCATTTTTACTATTCAGCAAAGTCTCAATTTAAGTCCAGAGATGCTCTAACCTTTGTAACCCTTCCAACTAATAGTAACCATCCTCTGATGAAAATCTTCCTCCTGCATCTAAAAATTTAAGGCTAGGAAATAGAAAAATTTCGCTAAGGAACAGATCTGGTAAAGGTGGTATTTAGTCTTGACGATTACCGAAGTGTGCGATGGTGGAAGAACACCTACTTTTTCTTCAAAGGCGATTTTTTGCAATTTCTCTCTTTTCTTGATCAAGTTACGAATCGACGCAATAAATCCAACTCAATAAGGAAACCCGAACTTCAGATTTCTTACGCATTTATAATTCTTCAGTCAGTTTATTGTAAATACTTTCTTTTGATATACTGATAAGTTCTTTTCTCTCTATAACCTTAATCCACTACCATATTTTAATACGATAATTTTATGTAAAACTTTGTACATACAAAATGCAATGCAACACCTATTTCTCAAAATATTTCACACCATACCACACATGTTGAACATGTTTCTTTCATGCATAGGAATCATAAAAAAATAAAATTACTAAAGACACAAACACAATAAAAATATCAACAAAAAGTTCTCAACAAATCGCTTCCATTCGATTTCAAACAATAGAAAATTATTGTTAACGCCACACTCAATTTTTGTCAACTGTTGAATTGATTGCATATAAGTTAAACGTAAATTCAGAATATATCCACGAATAATTTCCTTTTATTAGTGTCTTCCATTCGTAAATATTTTGAAATCCTAACTATTACATTTAAATGAAGGCCAATGCGTCATCATATTTAAAAATAATCCTCTACAAGTTTTTTCACCCTTCATTAAAATTAATTATGTTAATTGCGCCCAATTAACATCCATACGGGTGGACTGCTTGCTTTAAACCAGAATCCAACAATAAAAAAAACTATTCAACCATGCAGCATTCATGTCACTTGACACAGTGCTGTAACATATGGGAGGAAATGGTGAGATTTTTTAGTTTTTAAATAACATGACGAAGAAAATATTCCTGATTGGATAATTTAATTTGGGGCTTGGGGCCCTATCATTTGGAAAACGTTATATTTGTACAGGAAACATGTGGTATAATTAATTTATTGGAAATGCCTATCACTTTTATTATTCTTGTTTTTCCGTATTTCCGTCATCATTTTAGCCCCGGGCCTTATAAATCTTAATCTGGCCTTGCTTACTAAAACTAGAAAATTGGAGGAGAAAAACTTCAAGAAAAATAACTATTCAATCCTATCTCAAAAAAAACAGGGTGTTGACTCAACACACAATTAGATAGATATATATGAAATAAATTTTGCTTAGAAACATATGTTGAGGTGAAGTTTTGAAATAGTTTTGGTTATAATGTGCAATTTGTGTTTGCGAATTGCACGATAACAATTCACATTTAATGACAAGAGAATTCTTTCTTGGTATTCTCTAGTTTGATGAATATAATAATGTATTTGCAATACTGTATATTCTTGATACTCCAGAATTTTATTTTTCACTAGACTTTTGTGCCACACACTCATTTATTCTCCTAACTTATATAGTTATCTCCTGAAGCAATTAATTGTTTTGTATCCACATGAAGTGATTCCAAACTTGCTGAAAGTTGTGCTTGCGAAATATTGGTTGCTAAATTTAATTTAAACCATTTTACTTGTAAGAATTTTTTCAAATGTGTTTTAATCTGTGCTTTTAAGGCAGGGTTTTGCCAAACTGAAAATATGATTCAACATTTTTATTGTTTAACTTGAAAAGACGAAGTTTTGTTTAGATTATTTTTTTTTTTTTGGAAAGTGATAGCAAGTAAATTAGACTTATTAGTGCAATTGTCTTTTATTATAATTTAAGGAGAATTTTGATAATGTTGAATTGATGAGACACAAAATCATCAATATTGTAAGGCGCCCGCCTTTTTGTCCAAATGTCCTGCCGTAACTAGTTGGTTTGTCCAGTTATTAGGCGACTGCCGAATTGGTTACCCTATTTGAAATTTATTATCGACACCAATTTTATTCCTTATTCAACCATTCCTTGTAATATATGTAAAAAGAAATATAAGCGGACCAAATTATGCACATTTGTCACATTAGGTTTCAGCAGAATGGTTTATCAGCCACACGTTATTATTACTACTCAAATAATATATCAGCTGTTGCGGATTTCATAGCAGCTTTTTCAATGAATTAGAATACTGTAAAATAAAGAAGGAAAACCTTTTCAATATCTGAGATTGAGAGATTTTGAGAAGATTTTCTGCTAAATTTTCAATAAAAATAGTATTTCTAATTCTAATTTGATAGAATATATACAGGGGCTATTATCTAAACAATTTGTTAACAGATGATTGTAGAGTAACGAAGTATCCTGTATCATTCTAATCGACTTATAAAGATGGCCTGATATATGTTACATCTGATATTTTGTTAGTAAACCTAACAGAAATCAAAATATTATTTAGACAAGCAATTGGTTACCATATACTTATTTGACTGAGATAGTAGTTCCCAATGTTCCCATTGAAGTATCTTGTTTGCGATTGTTTTACCTTATTATATTTATAGTTCACCCGTACAAACATTGTTGGCATATTTATTTCTCCGATATCTGACAAAATAGTAAGTCCTTTTAAAAATGTTTCAGTACATCACTGACTTCACGCACTTATTTAAAACCGTTCAGAAAACGGGTTGTGTTCTATTTGTTAGGATTTCTGTTCTCGTTTAGACTCATGGACCTGTTTTTTATGCCCTTTCCTCATATAGACTTGATCCTACATAAAAAACATATTTTATTGGTACCTAATACATAGAGTGGAAAACAAAACACAGGCCACCCCGATATTTGTCAGTTTACATAAGATTTTAATAATAATTAGCTTTCTTTCACACCTAACATCTTATCAAAGTATTCAGATATAACGATCTTTTTTTTAATATTTACACTATTATGTCAGAAAGTATTAACTCATTTGTTTTAAACTGGGCATCATTTAAAAATAAACCCAACGCCTATGATTTACTATTGTGTAATTTCTGTCACATAAAGAGGAAATTGATGAAAATATTGTAAAATATCAGTAATTTAATACTAAGACATTTTGTTTAACATTTTTGTCAATTTATATATGTGAATATGTTTTTAATACTTCCAAATTATTATAATTTCTTGCAGAACGAGTTTATATTATTTTCATATTTTTTGAAAACTTAAAGAGTTCAAGAAGAAAATGGGATAAATTGAATCAATGCTCTGAAGACAAGCAACTTCATCAATAATACATATAAAAGCTAGTGAGCAAAATGCCATAAGTGGAAAACAATTGTAACATAATGAATTTCATTTTCCCAAGCTAAACGGAATAAATGGCGAAAATGTTAACGAGTACAGTTTTGTGAGATCATGTCTAGGAGAATAAATACTTATCAGTTTTTTCATTCAATATTTATTCTTCGGATGATTGGTAATAGATGGAACACTCCCACATTGGATTGAAAAAAGAGGCTTTATTGAATGGTCTACAAAGTTCCTCGATTTAACACCCATCGATTTCTTTTGTGGGCTTACTTCAAGAGCAAACTCGTTGGTAAAAAACAATACAACAAATAATGTATTCAAGCAAGTCTAATACTGGCGATTGCTACTATTTTGACACATGAAAACAAATATTTATAATTGGATATGGGTTTATTGTTTCTCAAGATATTCTCTATTAAGAACAATCCACTTTTGCATGCATTAGAACCAATTGTCGAAGCATTTTTTCCATTCCGATTGAGGTACCTCCAAAACGTGTGATTTGAACGCATCAACCACTTAATTAGGTGTGTTTCTAGTGGTGTTCTAGTTATACACAATTCTCTATTTCAAAATTAAGCTTTGGGAAGTGAAAGGGTGTGGGTTGACGAGGTTCGGTATTTCCTTAAATTCTAATAAAAACTTCCCAATATCATGCCTAGACTGCGCCCAGTCCAGTCCACTGTGTAACTCATACGATATTAGTCTTTGCCAGGTTTTGCCAATATTATGACCGTTTTCTCATTGGTAACGTGGCAATGAAACACCACTAACTTTAATAAACATATTTTCCGAGCTTTCGAATACTTATGTATTCATCACCTGGGAAATAATATATATATATATATATATATATATATATATATATATATATATATATATATATATATATATATTACCAACAACTAAATCAACATTATGGAAAAAGAACTGGAATTCTTCCGTCATATTCTGAACATTCTGAAAATTTCAAAATCGAAGGCACAAGATCAATTTCAATAATTCTTGAGATAGTCTGCTTTTTAACTCTTAACAATAAGTCGTCAAGTTTTCAGATAAGTGTGGCTGGTATCAATATTGTACTTGTAAGTTTCATATCGTACGAGTTTGTTGAGAATTCAGAAAGCTTCCGAACTTTACCTGAAGAAATGATCTCTTATCAATATATACGAGGATGTATTAATATCTAGTTAGCCTAGACCAGTTCCATGCAGAAATAAAATATTACGTTACCTTAATAACGAACAACATCAGAAGTGTCAGTGTAAATAAATAAATAAATTAAAAGAAAAAATATGTTCACCGAAACTGTGAAAATCGAAAAATTGGATTATCGAGTCATCATCAAGTACCTGTATTTAAAAAGGTTAAGAGGTAAGCAGATTTACGAAGATATGCTTAATACCTTTGGTGATCAATGTCCTTCGTATGCGATCATGAAAAATTTGGCCAGTTTCTGTATCAGTCCCCGAAAATATCGATCATGACATGATTCCATCAGACCGTCAAATTGGGCTAAAATGGATATTTGAAGCACTGAAAATTTCACGGAACGCGTTCATCATATAGTTCTCGTCAATTTGGACATGAGAAAAATTGCTGCAAAATGGATCCCCAAATGTTTGAATATTGACCAAAAGCGTGCAAGGGTAGAAGCATCGCGTTTGATCTGTGGTTCTGTAGTAAGCTAAGAATTTTTCAATATATCCTCGTATAAGTAAGTCGTTGTGAAGATATTCCTAAAATGATAATAATGAGCATTTAGTGTCATTAAATATTTGTGTTTGGAAGAATATTATCGATATTATCGAAAAAGTTCCTCAGTTCTCCTCCTAATCTTAAATCACTTATATTTCAAAATATCAGAAACCAAATATTTAGGAAATTCGATAAGATATACGACTAGACACTGATATGCTAATTATGATCAAAATAATGTTGTTGATAAAGAAAAATTTTTTTGTTGAGTGAAAAATACATTCAATCAATGGTTAAATTCCGACAAGAAAAAAATTATATTGTGACGATTGAAAGCTGTAGCATTTCAGAAATTTGTTGAAACAAAAACACAAAAAATGTTTGTTTCAAAGTTTATTGTACCCTTCCATAGTCACCTACTTCAAAAATTTCTTACAATATTGATGATGAAACATTTTCCGAAAGACATAAGATACAAAGCGGTCCAGAGAAAAAGAATATAAAAAAATGACTCTCATTTGTTTGTGTGTCAAAAAGAAGAACTATGAATTGGAGACAATATATAGGTACCCTGAAAATGTTACATTCAACTAAGTAAATAGATATCGTTAAGCTATGCTATGAAAATAATCAATGTGCCAAGGTGTAATGCCAACTATCTGGAAAAACAACACCGTACACTGGGGGCGAGAAATTACATAATTGGACTTGGCCTTATAATTAATTTCTATGCAGGTAGATTTCTGAGCGAATTTGAGCTTTTTTCTTTATGAATGTTTTAATTTTCTCTTATGTTTTTCATTGAAAAAATTTCGAGAATCTATGAAAGTTCAAGCTGCATAAAATTAGATAATGAGAATAAAGTTAAATTATTGTAATAAAGAATCATTAATTTTGGTTCATCAAAATAGTTGTGGACCTTTTATAAAAAAGGACATGCTCCATGGACGGTCGTTATAATAAGTTTGTCTTACGTAGAAATTTTTAATTCATAAAAACTGACGATAGATAATGGTAATAGAAACTAAGAAGAACAGCTTCAAAAGAATATATGGGGAATTTCGAAATTTCATAGGTTCGCCCCACTGTGCAACGGTGATGTTAAAAAAGCATACTCAACGTTCAGTGCGAATTAAAGCTGTTGAATTGACGGTTTTGGGTCACTTATAACATCTAGTATTCTCGTGTGAAATACTATAAATTTCACGAAGTTTATTCTGTCTATCGGCTTCAGTTTTATGGAGAATTTAGTGACTTATTAAATAACAACCCACATCTCAATTTTCCAACAATTATACCTTTAACTTAAATAGTGAAGAAATAGATATAACTTATGGTAACTACGGTGGGAATGCTCCTCCTTATTCATGAAGACTCGTATACAATTGGCAGAAGGGGTAAGATTGAATCGCTTATAAATAGGTAATAGGTTATATTATCGTATGGAGATCATCGAAGGTTGTTTCGAACATTCATTCATTTGGTAAAATTTTAGTTTTTTTTGTGTTATTACTGATGTTCAACAAATAAATTAGTACAAAATATCTTCAAAGTTATTTTATGAATTGAATAAATATGTAGTGCAATAAATTACCTTCCAAATGATTTATCACTAGAACCCAATAAAAATATAATTGTTTACGTGGAAAAACTATTGGTATCTAAGTTCTGGAGGCGAAGGATCAGCTTAACTAAATAGTATTCAGTTTGGACAAAATCCTACAAATTTATATTGAAATTTAGGCTTAAATTCAATCAAATCAACGAATATTTGAATTTAAATTGTCTTGATGACCTTGTACTTTCTATTGTCATAAAAAACAAAACAACCAGTTTTATCAGAATTATTCATAACGTTTTATCAAATCTACAAAAACATGTTTACTTTTACTCATTAATTTTTATTTTTAGTACATCAATAATAGACTATGACAGTTATCATCAAATAAAAGCGGTTTAATAAATTGTGTGCACATATTTATCTTTAAATGGAAATTTCCAGCTTATGACTTAGATATATCCAGTTTGTTTAAAAAATTAAATTTTTAGAATTGAATGCTTAATTTGTTAGTTACCTCCAAGTAGATAATTTTTTCTTTCTAATTTACTTAAATGTCTTGAAACTAAAGTTCTTACTTAGTGAGTAGCTGTCCATCATCAAGTCCTAATAGAGGTCGCAATTTCGAAAGTACCAGTATTTGGGTGCAGCTTCCACTTGGAACATCTCCATAGGTTGTATCCTGTAGGTCAAAACCGGTTTTAAGATTTGTTTATATATGCGGAATTTACTTATATTGACAAAATGGATTTGCTCATAATGTAGTTACATTACTTTCTGAAATGAATGAGTCTGTCTTGAGAATGAAACAATGAAAGCATTTAAGTAATAGTTACCTCTTTTGCAAGTAGAGTTACCTACTCTTACAAGTAGAAATATATTTTGTCTTGGAGTATTCTAAAGGTGAGTTCAATTCACAAATAGGTGTAATTTTCCCGTCCTTAACTTAAACCATATCCGCTTAAGATACTTCATCATATTACCAAATTGATGTAGAGGTGTCGCGATCTTGTTTGAGTTGACTATTTAGCTGGTTGTAAGGGTTTATACAGTTTGAACATGTGCATTAATACAGTCTTCGGGAGAGGGTTATAGGAAGGAGAATTTTTTCATACACATGATTACATTTTTATTTTGATCGATGATTCAGTCCAAACCACATTTATACATTTTTTTTGTATCGGAGAATCCAGCAGTCTTTCAATGCAAATAGACGTGAGAGACCCTAATTTAAACTTGATTTCCTTTTTTATAAAGGATATACCAGCAAGTGCATGAAGTTTGAAAATATCATTGCTTACTACTACATCACCATCGGCGTTATAATGAGATATTGATATATTGAAATTTTACAACTGTTTGGAGATTTTAATGCAATTCCTCCATTATCCAGAACATAAAATTCCTTATTCAATTTAATCTTTTGACCTTTTAAAGAATGAAATTTGTATGATTGGTATCTGGCTGGTTGATATCAAAAGGAAATAGCTACCAAATTTGTTGATGGGTATTGTTTGATGAAACGAACTACTAATATGAAATTTTAGTTACCTCTTTATTTATTGGATTAATCCAGCCTCGCGCAACTTTTCAATAATAGATACAAGTAATTCTAATCTTTCCAATAATTCATTGTAATCATCATAAATATTTATAGTCAATTGGTTTGGTAGTATATTCCATTAATATACCCTTTCCGGTTTTTTTCATATTTCGGATTGTTACTCTTTTCAATAATGAAGATGGCATGAAACCAGTGCATTCTCTCACTCGTTGCTTTTCCCTTTCCAGTACTTGTCGTGGAAAATCAGGGTTATTTTTATGATGATTTGCACATGTCTGTTTGATAATAATCACGTTATTCATGACATCATCGTATTTAAAGAATATGGGCGATTTTTTTAACAGTAGATGATACAAACCAGGTGTCCCAGGATAGATAACTCCCTTAATACTGATGTTAGGATTAGCAACCTCCCTTATATATGGTAAGAAACACATATTGATTCTGCCAACAATGAAAACACATATTTTTGAAAAGATATGTCAACATTCACATAGTCATCATATATGTGCATGAAGTTCATTAAATCTTGTTTGAATATGATTAAAAAATTAGCTTTGTCCCTAATTAATTGTTTAGGGATTGCTGAATATGTTTGACATAGATAAAAGTAATCTGTAGATCTCTGACGACCAAAACAAAAGTAGTGTTGAATAATTTTTGATCGCATGTAGCCACATCATCAAAATTGATTGCTGAGTTATTCTTAATATCTTCCGGATGAATTACGTCTTGTGAAAGTTGGGTGAAAAGGTAGCTGTTTAGCTTACAACAAATATTATAGAAGGTAGACGTAGTGAGAGACGTAAAGAGGTGGTATCAAGAAGAAACGCATAGTTCGATCACCTAAAAAATGGGTTTCTACCCCTTTCGCTATCATTCCTTGCAGCTTTCCGAGCAGTTGCCGCGTCTATTGCATCAGCCATCAATAAAGAAAAAATTGATAGTGCAAGTCATGCTCAGGTGATGAAGGGCAAAGGAAAGGGACCATACAAAGGATACGGTATAAAATCAAAAAATAATAAGATGCCCAATCAGGATATAATTAACAGAAATTTGCGAGAATATATTGAACTTTTTAAAATTCCACATTATAGGGAAGTCTTTATACGCGAATCTTTACATAAAAAGTCGACAGAAATGAATATGGGCTACTAAATACCGATTTACAAATATGGCAGGACACTCACTGGACTGCTTATGTGAAAAATGAAACCCAAATTATCTACGTCGACGGTAATGGCAATTTACCCCCGCCAACTGAATTAATAAATTATTTCAGAAGAAGCGAGAATATACAGATTACAATTATGGTAGATTCCAAAAGATGTCCAATAAATGCGGACATCACTTACTAGATTTTTTATATAAATACTAGAACTAAGTGAATATTTTCATTCTTAGACTTACCTTCATCACACAAATATGTCCTTCAGTTTCACTCTTTACGGTAATTGATCAAAAAAGCTACAACCTTAACCTTTCTATTTATTTGGATGATGCTACAGGCTATGAGATAGGTCTCATCAATTCCAGTAGGTACAATTCTATACCAAATATCGATGAAACAAAAAATGTCTTTATGTGGGGGGTACTAGAAAAACAATTTTTCCTTCATAATATATCTATTGGCGCATATTAATTCAAAGATATAGCTAAAGTCTTGAAAAATCACCGAATATAAATATTTCAAAAGTGTCTGTGCAGAGCAATTACTTCATATCATTTCAATTAGACAACACCATAGGTTCTTTGCTTGGTTTCTAAAAAATGTTACTCTTCAACCAAACGTGAGACATGTTTCAGACCGACTGGTGAATATTTTCAAAGTGAACACAATAGCTATTGATTGCAGCCGGATCATGTGCATATAATTCACCAATTTTTTCCAACAGTGCCTAGCGGTTATAAAATAGTAAAGTTAACCGCAAAATATCTTGTAGTACTCCGTCAGTGTTAAAACGATCAACAACATCAAAGTAAAAATCATTGATCACTTGGGAAATCTCATTAATTTTCAAGGTGAAGAAATTGTTGTTACTTTACACATCAGAAAAGTATGGTCTTAAAATCTAAATTATCCACATTCAACTAAAAATTATGAAATTATGGTAAGGTCATCAGTTTAATGAAAGCAAAGCCAAATCACGCTCAAAAACAAAAATAAACAATTTTGAAATCTCTTCAAAGTACTGATATAATGGAGATCCTACATGTTGCTAATGAACCCTTTTACAGGCACTATACCAACTAAATTTAAGTTTATCAACAACGTAAGTTTTGTTTCGACAATAAAAAATTACATGCCTCTGAACGAAAGTATTCTTATGCAAAACTCAGGATGGTTGCAAAAATGATGAGTAAAAAGGTGTTAGTTGATACAAATGGCAATTTCAATGTTTTTATACCTTTACGATTTCCGCATAACGCTAGAGAAGCATTTATGTCCTTTGATCGCAATATCAGTTGGCCTAGTCCAATCGTAGCACTTTGATTATATACATTATATATATTATTATATACGAGAAAATTATTTTTGGAACGTTTGATATATGATGGATAATATTTTGGTGAATTTATATTTATCGCGATTAATGTTGGATAATGTAAGCAGCTTCGATTATCGCTTTTTGGGGTTAGAGTCAATGTTTGTTGTCTTTGTTCAAAGTTTTAATACTAATTTGTGTGTATGGTCGTCGTCGTAGTGATAATCCTACAAATAATCTACAAATTTCACCATGTGCTCACCACTGCCGCCCTGCTGTGTGTAAAGGTATGTATCATCTATTTTGCAACAATCCCATCTAACTACTAAAATGTCTTTACTTCCCAGGGTTATGTGGGCTGGTATGATGTATGATTTGACATCTCTCTGATATAGATATCGCCTTACCTCACTTTTTAACACACCCCGTATTTCGCTACTTAAATGTTGTCGTCTGCGGTTGGCCGTTATCAATTTTATGCTTTATGACAGTTGTTCGTTTATCAACAAAACAATGTGCCTAACCTAACCATTATTAATAAAACACGTACATTTTCACCTCCTATAATCCGATGTTGCCGTTATCGCCTTACAAAATACATGTCACTTCGATGTTGCCGTTGTTACCTTACCTCACATTTTTTTGACGTCGATATTTCGACCCTGTATAATATGTATTCCTGTACATACGACTCACCCGAACCATTATCAACAAGACAATATGCCCTGCCATTATTAACAAAACACGTACGTCACCCCCCGCTTACATGACACTTTGATGTTGCCGTTATCGCCTTACGTCACTTGGCCATTGACATATTTCCCACCATTATTGACAAAACACGTACGTCGCGGTTATCGCCTCGCTTTTTTCATCACATCCCCGTCGGCCGTTATCTCCTTACAAAACACGTCACTTCGCCGTTATCGCCTTACAACTTTACAAAACATGTACATCCCGTCGACCGTTATCACTTTGCAAAACAGGCTACTTCACCGTTACTTCTTTTTAACATACCCCGTATTACAATTTTGTCGTGATCACGTTACACTTCGATGTTTTTTTAAGCCACCAGTATTTCGATACTTCGATGCTGCAGTCAAACGTGGCGATAAAGATACTACGACGTAGTCCTTTCATGTCGCTTCCGCCCTGGTACCAGCCTAGAACATCTACCTATTCAACTTATTCAAAAAATGAAATTAAATCGCAAGCGTTTCCATACGATGATTTTATAAGACTTTCGCCCTGGATTAAGACAACAGCAGTTGTCAATCTTTACAAAAAAAGCTCGTGTCGATTCGTGAAAAGAAATCGTTGTGCTTCAAAATACGTCTGTAATATCATGATAGGCGACGAATCATCTGTTCATATGAACCCGAAACTAAACAACAATAAAGGGGAATTTTTATTTATTTTTTGGAAATTAACATTCCATGTGAGTCTAGATGAATCAATCCATCTTCTCACTATACACTCATTTTATTTTTCATTCTGTGTCTTAATACAGAAGATATAATGTTATTATTGCTGTAAAAAACATAATTCTTAAAAATCGTTAGTAGTTTTAGGAACAGATAGAGAGTTAGAATAAAAGTCATGGTTGCTTAAATAAAAAGAAATTATTTTTATTCAAATAATCAGTTTTAATATTCTCTACTTTAAATCATCTAATCTTTATGTTAATGCAGCTCAAACTATTAGCATCAACCTTGTACCAAATATGAATGTAATTATTACGTAAACAATCATATTATTTATTACTAATTTTAACACATCCCAATCGGTGGTACTTGCTCAAATACTTATGTAATTGATATTTTATTGAATAATAATTTGTCCATGCCAAATATTAGTATAGTATTGGCTAATAAAAAAATAAATATGATTTTGAAACTTTTTGAATGAAAATGAATATAGTATAAGATGTTAAAATTCACAGGAATTACTTCATTATAATCAATAATTTCCAGTATTTGAATAAGTTTATCAGAAATATCACATGGGCTGTAGTTTTTAAATAGTTTCTTTATCAATAAACTAGTATATTATTCAGGAATATATAATAATTCATTATACGCGAGTAAAAAACTATACTTTATCCACGACTACAAAATATCTTTGTTGAAACTAATAGCAACTATAAGTTACAAAATCATTAGATGCTTTAACTAAGTTGGAATTTCTGGAGCCGTTGGCGATATTCATACTGAATACACTGTTTACAGCACCACTACACCTGCACTCACAATTACAATGCCTGATGCGCGTTTCGATAACCAAGTTATCGTCTTCAAAGACTGAAGGTAAACAGTTTACCATATCTAACATGCACAACTATTAAAACAGTAAAAAAGGTTGTAAGAAAAGAATACTACTTCGAATAATAATGGTTGTCGATTCAGAAATTAGGTGATTTTCTTTTCATATTCAAATAAGATTCATGGGTTACGTTATATACTTTTTTTGACTTTTCCTGCAATAAATTTAACTACAACAGATTTTCAAATTTCGGGTAGTGCTAAAGAAAAGTCATGCTTATTTTCCAAACCCATTTTTAGTTATTTTTTCAAGACAATGTAACACAAAATATAAAGACAATAATTTCACAATAATTTTTATAGATTTGAGTTAAATTTAAAATTTAAATTTAAAACATCGTATATTAAGAAATAGATATTTGACACGCACATTCCAAGTCGCTGATGCTCCGTGCCTTCCAATTGTGGGTCCCGAGTTCGAATATGGTCTTGTAAATCTTCAGTATCTACAAATTTTTAGAAACTTTTTATTTTTTATATTTTTATAGCAAAACAATAGAAGAGTATAGTTAAATCAACTAAGTATCTGGCAGCAGTGATTCATGGGTATTATTAAGGTCGAGCAAATAGACCTATGATGGGTACATTATACAAAAGCCGTGGATAAATATAATTAAATGATTGTCTAAATTCTGAATGTAGATCCCAAACCAATATGAGTAACAATAGATTATTCAGAAAATCGTATTTTTCTTATCAAATCACATATCATCCGGGAGTATTACCGATTATTTCTCACACCAGGTAAATTATCAGAAATCGCCCTCACTTCAATATAGTTTTGGTGAATAATTTGAAATATATATAGAGAATACAATGATCAACTCATCTTCGCAAGTAGGTCAGTCAACTTTCCAATTTACTTAGTTCACAAACCCGCTTTTGCACGAAAAGAAATTTTTACAATCATCTCACTACATTATGACTGTCGAACTATTTTACGTCTAAAAACCTATTAGGTCTATTAGAACGTCCGTTTTTCTTTTAGTTATAGGCAAATCTTCTTGCCACCACTGACTATATTTTACTTATGTTGAAAATCTTTATTTTTACTAAAGGATCCTTCTGTCTATATCAAAGAAGGTCTCCCTACTTCATACAGTGTTGACTAATTTGATTTTTAAATGGTCATATTGTATTATCATTTCATTTCTAGAGTTATATTTTATTATTTGCGAGGGTTTTCTGAAAAGTTTGCTGCCTTTTACATACCTCCAAATAATAGTTGCCATCTTTCTTCTCGAAATCTCTCTCCGGAAATCAAACTTTATTAGGAGGCTATATTTGGTGAATATGTAGGGTGGTCAACTAATTCGAAGGGCAATTCATGAATTTTAGTCTTTGCAATCACCAAAAAGTGAGAAAGTACGTTATCTTGATGAAAAATCAAGTCGTGTTTCTTCAAATGCAATCGTTTTTTTTTGTAATCTATTCCTTTACCTTAACACCCTCCTATTATTGTTTTACCTTTTTGAAGATAATCTATGAATAAAATCCCATGGCTAATGGGATCTAATCCTGTTAATTTTACGGGTCAAAGGATTTAATAATGTAATTGTGAGTGTTGGTGTAGTTGTAGTGTGAAGAATGTGTTCAGTAAAAATATCAACAACGGATCAAATATCAACAGAATGTTTGTTACTTCATGAACACACTATAACTAAATACATGTGACTCACACTGTATATACATATATATTACATGTACAATATTTGTATAGGCTCTTATTATTTTTAGGAAAATTATTCTATTTGTTAACCCAATATTTGTTTTGACGTCTTGTCTGGAAATATTTGTATACTTGCATCTATTTATAGTTATGATAGTCTGGGGAAGTACGGTCAAAAAATGAATCCAATATCAAATTCTCCCTATAAGAAATATTATGTTCCGAATGAAGAATATATCGAACCAAGGCCGTTTTCTTAAATTTGCGCACTCAAAAATCGAGTTTTTAAGCTGATAACTGTTTAATTTTCACTCGTGAACAAATTGTGGAGTTCAAAATTGTAGCAAATCTTATACCGTGTAATATTATATAAGTAGATTGAAAGAAAATTCCGTTATGACAGAATACTCTAAGAAATTCTAATTTCGTGATTCATTGTTTGGGTTATTCTATCCACTTTGTAAATTAATTCATCTTTTCATTGTCATTACACCACTGAATATTTATAAAAAGGCCTGTTAGTCTTAGGGCCCTGTCACACCAAACGAATCCGAATCAATCAGAATCACTCCGAATCAAGTTGAATCTGATTGACCAAGATTCGGCTTCGAGCGCTCCGATAAATGTGAAGGGACTCTTTTCTCGCCTTCAGACCGGACAAATCTGGTTCAAACAGGTTTGATTCGAGGTCGCACTTGATTCAACCTGTCAGATTACTCGTCCGGTCAGTCTTGAATCAACAACCATACGAGTTGGACGTGGAGTTACTAATTTTAAAAGTTAAAGAAAATAGTGCGATTTATGAAGCCAGTGATAAAAATCACAGCAACAGAAATCTCATATCTTCTGTGTGGAGGAAAATTGGCGAAGAATTAAACATTCCAGGTAAGAATTATTCAGGTTGATTCAGCTGGTGTGAAAGAGTAGCGCGCAACAAAATGGATTCAACAACTCAACGAATCAATCAACAATCTTGATTTTTTTGGTATTCTGTCACAACCAAGCGGCTTTTTTATTCCAAATGATCGTATTAATTTTCTTTTTCAAATTTTCTGGTTTTTGATGACCTACCTTTTATAATTCACAACTTAACGGACCATCAATTATTCAACAGAAAATCTTGAAAAAACCAAAAATATCTTTTTTCTGCTCTAGCTCAAGCCAAAAAAAATTACTCATATTGTCTATTGAACTATCCATATACTGCTGGTTATAAAAGTTCTTACAAACATGTGTGATAAATTATGTCATTAATAAGTTGTTGGGTATAAATTTTTTTATAAAGGCTCTTTCACATAAACAAGAAATGTACATTTTCCAGCAGATGTTCAAAATATCCAGATAAAATACATGCATATTGTCGAATACGTTCGAAAAGGACTGGATTGTTACGACTAGGCCCATACAATAATCGATGAGATCTCGATCGGTTCTCATTCCTTATTAGTAGTCTAAAAAATTGAATGAGTGAAAGAATGTTCAATGAAATCATTTCGCTAATTGGTTCACATGTATAAGGCCTTGCTCCGTAAATATTTTTTTAAATTAACATGTATAATCGTTCAATGACTAGATATACAGCGCAAGGTTCTTCTCTATACATTCAATTTCAAAAGCACCAGAATAACATGTTCGTCCAAAAACATTAAACAAAACTAATCTGAATAGGGCATCGAATGTGTCGTTGTGTGTATACGAGAAATAGTTGTACAACTTTTTAATCATGAGCAGTCGATATGGTTTTATGATTAGTTTATGAACAAATATTGTGTTGGCTGTATAAGATTTTGTTTTGAGATTAAAAGATGTGCGTATGTGCCTAGCCTAACACTAAAGACTTGTATGAAGCGATTATAACTTCCTTCTTCATTAACAAATTAACATCTTCTATTCGCTTCTGGATTGTAGTGCGATAGTATTACTTGAAACTGGAAAAAATATGAATAATATAATAATTCTCCCATGTAGTATTTCTTATCATGTACTGCAATGAAAGTATAAAATAGCAAACAATGAAATATATAATTTTAACCATTGAGATTGGTTATTCTTATCTCAATTTAATGTGGTGCTTTCATTTCTTCTTAGCCTACCTCATTGTTATTAAAATAATATTAAAAATCAAAATAAAATGGCTTGATGAAGTTGTGATAATAATAATTCAGAATTAACACAATTGTTTTAGTCACATCCAGAAAAACAAACTCAGTTTAAGAGTAAAGTTTTATAATGTAATGAAATTTAACAACATAACTACTACTAAAATCCATGTCTAAAGATTATTATGTCTTTTTTTGTTAATGAAAAATCATTGTTTTTATAATAATAATTTAGATACTAATTAAAAGCCTGATAAATGAGACTACCTTTTAAATCTTATTGAAAACATAAAACCTCAACCTTGATCAGAGCAAGTTTTTTTGTATTTTGGTTCTTTAGTTCTGGTTTATACTGACCATGACTTGCGTTACTAGAGTAAGAAAATCGCAATTGAAATTGAGTTTTTGATAAGAATATGTGATCGTTAATTCAGTTTAATTGCAACCGTATTATTTTGATGTATTATTTTGTTAGGGCTAGTAAATATGTATCTATCATCCAAGTATCCAATTTACATTCGTTACCATTCGGAAAATTATAAAAAATTCCTACTTACTTATTTCTGATGCCTTAAATGCCTTGAACTATACGCAATCGAAACTTTACTGAACGTGCGTTTGGCTACTGAAGACTAGGCGATTTATTCTTGGAAACGTTGATTTTCAGGTATTCCCATAAAAAAGGATACAGCCATTCAATAGGTCCCCATCTACTTGTACATTTGCCTGAGAATTGGAAGGCGGATCAACTTATTGAAGACAGATGTCTTTACACAGGACTTACACAGGATTCAAGCTTAGTATATTAACATTGGCAGGGTCAGGTTATAAATTAATCAATCACGGTACTAATTCTTGCAAAAATTACGACTAGCCTGTTGGAAAATCACATAATAGAAGCCATGAAGGATAAAGAAGCAAAGACAGGAGTTGTACTAGTTCTACTTCAGATGCTATAATACTTGATTGAAGATTAAGTTGGAATTTCCAGAATCATGGGTGATATTCATTCTGTACAGTCTGTTTACCCTACACTACACCAACACTCACAATTACACTGTCTGACTGAAGGTAAACTATAGAATCAAATATGGAGAGGAGAAACTAAAGAACGAACTCCGCACATTATTGTTAATGTTCATCTGAAGTATCAAAAGGAAGATTTAACTAGTTATTTAGGTAAGCCAGATAAAACTTTCAGATAAATTTAGACTACTAATTTAGAAACAACATTAGAAGTAATACAAGGTGTATATTTATAAGCTATTTTAGCAAGAAATTGTTAACCTTGGAGAAAAGGACATAATTGTTTTCCCATAACCTCTCATCAACATGCAACTTTTTCTATCTATCGAAATGTTCCATTTATTATGTTTCATGTATATAATTCCCTAAAATTTTAGCAATTCTCTCATTTGCTCTTTCTATATGATTTGTTTGAGGATCATAACGAACATTTTAAAAAAATGCTCTTATGCTTGGACATTAAATACTTAAGAAGAAAAGTTGAAACAGAAAACATCCGTGAAGCACCAGAAGGAAGAAAAACTTTTATAAACTTTACAATACCCTTAGTAGTTGCATGTGGTATTGGATGAACAAAACTCAATGAGTAAATCAATCAATAATTTCTAGAACAAATCTGTTTTGTATAATGACTTATGAAACTAGCAGGATAGCTAAGGAAAGTTTGTATCTTTATTATGACCCATAACATCAGCCATGGGTAGGTTTTGGGTTTCACAAGAAATACAAACCAATAACAAAGTTCATAAAAACAAGAAAACACTTCATTATTCCCGAATGAGCATTTAATTCATTGTCATGAAACAACTTTGATATGTCGATTCTTTTAGGGGTAGGAACACCAATTAGATAAGTTATTAGAAATTGTGAGAGATAAAACATTATTTTCTTCCTCAAATGTGGGATACAAATCAGAATTCTGGTTTAAAAGAATCTACGTCAATAATAGAAATTTCGAAGAAAGAACAGGCTAAACAAGGATATGATGTATTTTTGATATACAGGTTGAGAGAGATTCAAGGCAACCATTAGAAGGATCGAACAATCTAACTGAGAATTATAGAGATTACAATGAATTGCTATCCACTACCATAGTGGATTTCTTTGACGTCAAAACCAAATCGGAATGCTAAGCGACCTAAAGGATTCGAAAATTTATTAAGATATTGTAAAGATGGGTGATCTCTCTCTCTCTCTCTCTCTCTCTCTCTCTCTCTCTCTCTCTCTCTCTCTCTCTCTCTCTCTCTCTCTCTAAGAGTGAAATGAATGCTTAGAGAATAGTCTCGGAGTTTTCCAACACCATCAATTACTCCTATTTTTTCCTGTTGTACTATATTTTCTTCCAGTAGCATTGCTTTTATTTTCACCTTAACCTGGCAGATAAATATCTCTACAAAGTTATTTCAAATTACTTTGTAACTTTTATCTATGGTAGATGATTAAAGAAATAACGTTTTATACTTGAATTTTATATATTCAAATTTATGGAATTAGTCTTTTTAATGAAAGTTGCTAAATACCGCATCGAGAAAAACATAATGAAATTATCAAAATACAAATTTTACATCGCTAATAATACTAACACTAGTACCTAATGGTAACTTGTTCGGCGTAGAATAGGTATTGAATAGCTTTGAAGATAAATGAACCTGATAAGTTTAAGTTTGAGAAAAAATGATCAAAAAGTGTTAATAGAACGCGAATTGGTTCGTTGGAAATCAAATCACCACCACCATAATAAAATGAACTCAAATATTTGGAAAAATATATAAAATAAAAACTAATTTGAAATTTTCTTGTTATATCCCAACAAATTTGTTGATAGAGTACCTACATATGAAAAAAAGAATGAAATGAAGAAATTACTTAGAAAAAGAAGTATTTAATTTTATAATGACCTTTCAAATCCGCAATTATAAAATAAGCGTTAAAAAAGCGCAAAAAAAATGGATGAATACTTATAACGCACAAAATTTTACAAGGGTTGTCTAAAAAGTTACCGACCTAATAAAGAAACAAGGAGTTGTTTTACCATAATCATTTTTATTTTCGAGCAGTCTCCTTTTAAGTCTATATACTTAGTCAAGTGATGCTCTAGCCTCAAAGATCAGGAAATATAAAAATTCTCTGGGGGCCAGATCTGGTGAATGCGATAGGTGGTCAACTAATTCGAAGACTAACTAGTGAATTTTAACCATGTCAACCACCGAAGTGTGAGAAAGTTATCTTAATGAAGAAGCACTCTCTTTTTCTTAAAGTGGTTCGCTATCACTTTTCCTGCCAATTTTCCATTGTTGCCTTTTTCGATGCAGGTTCACTCTTGTGAACAAACAATGTCACTCCGAGTCCAATAGACTTAGATTGAGATGAATAGAATTTCAAACTCAATTTTAGTGTTGCTGGTTATCAAGCTGGTCATATATTGAAAAAGTTTCTAAGAGAGATAATCTACTCAATTAATCTGGAAAACAAAAATAACTCTGATTCAGAGGAAAACTATTTTCTCGATAAGGACGAAAAGTATCGAGAATTTAAATCTTGAAATTAAAGTTCATAGCAATAACTAAACATACTCATAACTCATGAAATTTGATTGCAGCACTAGTTCAATGCGACAATACCATCAGATTATTCGATTGATCGACTATTCTAAACAAGAACTATTTCATCATTCCAATAGTGTATAACTATGATAAAGATATTATTAATCAATTTGAAAATAATATATATTAGTTGATGGAGATGATAAGCTATCATTACAGTCACTTTGTGGCTGTCAGTTATTTTAGTCGCGAAAGCATAGATATAATAATTCTTTTAATAACTTCATAAAATAACTATTTTATGAATACCGTATGCGATCACTGATTATCAATCTTCGTCTTCTTATGTAGGACAGCAATACAATAATTATAGGTAATCATTCACTACCTTCAAGTAACGCTCAAACTGCTTATAATTTTTTCAATTGAAGTAACTCAATAGGAGATGAATAAGCTGAAAAATTTATCTGGCGTATGTATTATAAAGAACAATTTATATGATACGTTGTTCAGAACATTCTTACAATATTACGAATATAGCAAGCTATTCAAGTTTCGTCGTTCAGTAATAAATGAAGCTATGAGATTCGTCGTTCTATTTTTCTCAAAGTGGTACTTCATTTTCATGTTTCATTCGCATATTCTCGATTGTTCAAAGTTGGCGCATCTCCATATTTTTGTATAATTGACAAACTTGAATATTGTAATAAAATGTTTTTGTGGATAAGAAGAAATGAAGAGGATGAGTTTTTGTGAGCACTAATTCCACTCACTCAGGTTAATTTATAAGACAGCTTGTCATATTTCAATTGAGAACGTGAATTTAAACAAGCAAGACGATAAGAAATAGTCGAAGTTTAATATATATTAGAGAAAAAGATTATATTTGTGTCTGAAGTTATCAAAATAAGCACATGTGAGACGTAGGTACAAAATTTTATAAGATGAAATTTTATATGAAGTATGGAATAAGATCCACGTGACGGACGTTTAAAAACTGCAGGAAAATGTCAGAAGTCATTTTTTTTATAACAAGTTTTTTTAATAACAATCAGAATATTGTATACACTCTATGGGTTAATTTGCTCTCGAGTGTTAGATAATCTAACATATATAATGTCTTGGTGAGGCTTACATCCAGTGATGCAACCTCTTATACCTCATATTAGGTCTGTTGGCCAAACTTTTTTCAGCCTTTTCGCGTTTCGTGACGTTAACAACTCCTCTAATAGTGGAATAGTGGGTGGGTTTCTTTAGTGTTGTTGTATTTGGTGATCCTCTATTAGATAACTTCTTGTACAGTGGGTACTCCTAGGTCCACGTGAATGGTGTGATTTGTTACATACCATGGAACATCTACTAGTTAACAGTATTGTATATATTGAATAATATTTTTGTTTTCAAGTGAGACTTTGAATCAACCAATATAGTTCTCTTTTTTATATCAAGTTGTTTTCTTTGTTTATTCTGATGTGTTGTTGTTTCCAATTAAGTTTTTTGTCTAGTTGGATTCTAGGTATTTAGCACTATCTGCTTGTGGCATTTCCCTATTTTTATAAATTAACAAAGGTTGAATACGTATGCAATTAATTTTGGGAGGAAAAGAATATTAAGTTATATCGAAATAAAAGTATGCAGAATTTTTTTACCAAAGAGACTACCAACAAAAGTGTATCTGTGGACAAAATTAATCATACGAACAAGAAGTGCTTAAGGATCGGACGGGATACTGGTAGATCTGCTTAAAATCCGATTACAAAACTGTTACGGTCTTCCTGTTATTTTGGACACAATAGATATATGCCACAACAATAGCCAGCTGGTTCTAATCCCCAAAAATAACAACAGCTTGAGAAGACATTTGACAATGTACTGTACTAATTCAAAGCTTTGTTTGGTCGTAAATCATATATTCAAATATTGCTCAATATCCTGTACTACAGACAAATTGTTATAGTGAAGATAAAATACCTAGTAAATGGTCCTTTTTTCTTAATGAATGATTGACCGTTAGGGCTCAATATACTTTTTCGAATGAGGATTATGGGATGCAATACATAATAATTTTTTCAATGTACAGAATATATTCAGGTAGATTGTGCATTCAGATATATTTCAATAAATATTCGTCGATTATTGAAGCGAAAATTTCTTGTATGTGTTATGGTATGAAGAAAAGCCATTTCGAGTTGTCTTCGTCATTTTTATACCGCTCATTTTTTAATTTTGAGGTATGGTAAAACATATTTTTGTGATAATAACATAAATGTGTCGAATCATAACATACTTAGATTTGTAGCTAAACAAATATAATTGAAAAATTATATTTGAAAGAAGATTCGGAAAGCTGATGACCTACTTCAATAACAAGGGGAGAGAACTAATGGTCCTCGGATATCAAAAACCAAGAAAACAATTGGACTGAGACCAGCAGTGAGGACACAAAAGACAAGAATTAAGAGAGCCCACCTATTACAGATCCTACTAGTCGATAAGGCACAGCTTTACTCTAAAAGGTCGTTTATCGTAATTATAGTTGACTAGAAATTTATCCCTTTTATCGGCTAAAAAAATACCCATTAATGACGTTGAAAAGAAGAAAAAGCTAGTAAAGTGTCTGCTACTAACCTGAAGAAAAAAAAGGATAGCATGAGACATCCGCAGAAAATGGATGATTTTTAAACACGTGAGACTATTGAATTGTTTCTAACTTGAAACAAAATATCCCTTAGTTGGCCAAGAATAAGTTTCAGTTAAATATATTAAAAAATGAACCTCGTTCGCTGCATGACTAATTGGAAATTATGAGCTGAATTCCTTCAAATAACGAGAATACTGGGTTGTTTTCTTCATAACTGTATAATATTTTCAAACATATCATAGTTTGCATAGTATCAAAAGTAACATTGAAAGTTTTCATTTTCAATTGTATAATAAACTTTATGAATGAAAGAAGTTTAACTCTTAAATATTGAAACCAATAAAATAATTTGTCTATCCACTGTGTGAACTGTACTTAAAGTCGTGCAATTTATACCTCAGTCAACCAATTGCAATCTCGCATTGTCAGAATAATATCTCTTTGAAAACTAAACTGTCTTACATCAAACACTTGTGGAGGCACAAAATTTAAAAGAAAAGTAGTTTTGATGTTCAAAGTTTCGTTGAGATAAGTATGCATTTTTATTTTTTACAGGTTCGGAGTTGAATTTGTTCTGTCTATTTTTGAAACATTGTACAATTTGTCATTTCTTTATTCCAAATATATGAAATAGACAAATCAATAAAAGTAAGAATAAATGTTTGATAATTGAATCAAATAATTTTATTAATAATTATTAGTTATATCTGATAACATACCATTTAAATTCAATAGTTTCGGTCTACGCATTATATTGTAGAGAAAATCTTGGAATGATACTTACCTTTTCTTCACACTTAATTAATATTATTTATTATCATTCATATCACCCACCTTCAAAAGAAATGTAATTCAATATTCGTTGAGGCACAAGCCAGGCAATTAGTTTTTTTTCATTGTGTTTAATTTTACCATAATCCCATGAAAGGTTTCCGCGGTCACAAGTATGAACAAAAGAACTAGATTCACGGGTTGAATCGCGCTGGAATTTTGAAAATTCTTGTCATTTCGGCTCCCGCTTTGGAGCTATTATCAAAAGAAGGGTTGGGATAGGGTGGTTATTTGTTCATTGGTAAGAAGTGATCCGATTCCGTGGATGAAGAAGGTGATTCCAAGTTGACGGTAATCTCTGGCTATCGTCCCTTGTGTTCAGACAGTTTCGATGTTTCTCTATTTTGATAGCTCTTCTGAGAATCCTGGACTTGAAAGAACGGAGTGGGGCGATAGTTTTGGTTCTGTTAAAATCAATTGTGTGTCCGGTATGGACACGATGTTGGGCAAGGTTGGAGGAAATATCAGAATTAGTGACAGACAACAAGTGTTCCTTGGCTCTGAAGAAAATACGTCGACTTGTTTAGCCAATGTAGAAATGGGGGCTATTTGAACAGGATATTTCATACACTCCATGGTGTTTATTGAATATTTTATTTTTCACGGATTTGATTAGGTGGGAGAGTTTCTGATTGTGCAAATACATTGGGATTTGAAGATTCTGCAAAGTTTGTCTTTCACACTTTTAATGGGGACACCCTCAATTGATCGTCCAAGCTAGTGGAGAAGGGTGGAGATGTTGGAGATGAATATTTGTGGATGCTTCTAGAAATTTGGGATTTGGCATTACGAATCAATGTTTGTCATCAAATCAATAATTGATTTCAGATGGTCGACTGGATTCGTCAGTCAAAGAGATGGATCGTGATAAGAGTGTATCAATGATAGAGTTGAGTTGGGCCGGTTGATGATGCGACTGAGAATTGAGAAAACAATTGGTGTGAGTAAGTTTGCGATCGACGAAGTGAGAGAAACCGTGTGGAAAAGTTTTTTGATTATGACATCAAGGAACAGCAGAGATAACTCCTCCTCCAGCTCCATCGTGAACTGTATTCAAGGATGTACGCCATTTAGATGGAGCAAGAAGGAATTTATAGTATCTCTTCCATTGGACTAAATGATAAAAGAGTCATCAACATATCATAGCCAACAGCTTGGCTGAAGAGGGGAGGAGGACAGTGGTCTATTTTCAAAATTGTCCATGTCGAGTTGCCAGTAGAAATTTCTTTGGGATATGAATTAAGTATTAGACAAACAATGTTTGATGAGCGGGAGGTAATCAGGGGTGATGTGGCGACTATTTTTCAAGGTAGACAAAGATTCATCGATGGGGATGTTGGAAAATAAGGATATACATAATATCAAAGCTGACAAGAATATCAGTAGGAGAAATATCATAACCTTTTAGTAGGTCAATGAAATGGTGACGTCTCTGATATAGGATTGGGATTGTTCAACAATTTGCTGAAAATTGTAGGATATAATTTTTAACTTTTTATAATAATTAAACTCTTATCTCTATCACAGTTATTGATATCCTGAAAATATTTGAACATTTGTCTTTGTTATTTATTAATTTTCTGTAAATTTTCTATTTTTGGAGAAAAAATAGCAATAATTTATGAATCCATAGTGTCTCTTTGTTCGATATAGTTGATTTCATTTTCGTTATACATTATTTATCGCTTTCAAATGTTCCCTATATTCAACTTATTCCGGATCTGATATCTAACTCAAAAGCTTCTACTACACACTTGTGGTTCAGTTTTGTAGTTATGTTTTGGGATTTGACAGGAGGTATAATTTATTTTCTTAAGTCCTTTTTTTACTTTTAGGCCTGGGGCAAGGTTAAATATATGTAACGTCTAGGGATCTGTTTAGTTTCGAAAAGAAATGTCATGACACTATGGTTTTTTGATTAGACAAAAAATGTTGACCATTTTAGAATAATAATATGTGCTAGAAATTAAATTAAATAGACATTATTGTTTATTTGATAGCTTTAGTTACTAGGAGAATATAGCTTGTCAGACATGCAAATAAAATGTGGAATACTATATTTCTTTCTTTATCATAGGGGTATCACGAAGGTATAGCATACTTTTTGTGAAATTTGGAGGGATTTGCAAGAAAATTAACTCATAACTTACAAATACTTTATTGCATTAAATTGGCGATATTGATGTGATTCGTTTTTGTTAAATATTGCTTTATTGAGTTATTCTGATCGTAATCAATCATTAAAAAATACTAAATTTCATACCACGCCCATTCATTGTTTTTGCCTTCAATTTAAGCATTTGTCAAGAAAACACAGCATGAAACGTAGATAACATTTTCCTTTTCCTTGATATATTTCAGAGACTATTAAACATTGATTTATTAAATTCCTCTTCCTAATAACGTTGCAAATTTGATTTGAATTTCTACTAAAAAATAAATTAATAGAATAATGACGTTTAAAATGACGTTTCGACTTCAGTCTTTATCAAAATATTTTGATGAATTTGATGAACCGCGTTGGAATTTTGAAAATTCTCGACGTTTCGACTCTCACATTATTAAGAGAGGGATGGGGGATTGGGTGGTTATTTGTTCATTGATAAAAAAATGTTGTTGGTCGGAGTATTATTGGAACGAAGTGGATGAAGGAGGTGTTTACAATTTGCCGCAATCTCTGGCTAGGTATTTTTTTATTTTTTGTTTCAACTTTTCATTTCCTCGGTGAAATTCCAACGAGTATGCAGATTGAGGCCTCGGAATCAACCAAGTAAAGGGATAATTTGTTGCGTGGAGTAGGCAGATTGAGACCTTGGAATCGGATCTTTTCTTACCAATGAATAAAAAACCACTCTATCCCAACCCCTCTCTTGATAATGGCTCCAAAGTGAGAGCCTAAACGTCGAGAAATTTCTAGTTCTTTTGTTACCGTGGAGTGATACATTTTATAATATCCTTTAAATAAATATTAGATTTGAAGACTCACCTCAATTGTTTGTACTACGTTCAATGTAGACCTACGTTATCGGTAGTTAAATATGCATTTTTGTAAATTCTTCCCTCGATACGACCTTCCTTTTTAGGTAAAGTTTTCCTGAATGAATTTACTAACATTTACATTATTTGTTTTATTCAAGCCTTTTACGTCAACTGAAAGGTTTCAATCAAAGGTATATCTATTATTAAATTTTCTATATAGGAAATATCTGACGTTTTATTAATAACTATATGAATTAAATTGTTTTCTAGGTATTTTATAAAAAATGTGAATAATATATGACACATTCATCATCAAAGAAAAGTTCCGGATATAAGAGAGAGATAGAGAATTCAATATATTTCTCCCAGCACGCAAACTTTTTCACAGATATGTACTAGTGTCAATAATTGAAAACATGAGTGAATTTGTTCAAAAACTAGAATCAAATTCAATTTTGGAAAATATACATGTAACAGTAAAGTAGGCAGAAAATCTAAAAATGTGCATATATATATATATATATATATATATATATATATATTCCGAATATATTTTTTTGATATTACAAAAGAAGAACAATATCATTTCGTCCCTTAAATAACATATTAAAATGGCACGATATGTATCTTCTAAATCTTATTCCAAATATAATAATCAATTATAATGCCAACATCAATATTAACTATTATTTATATTTTCCCTCATTTTTGTACATTCTCACTCCTTGTATTTCTCTTCTCTCTGCTAAAGCCTTCATAAACATTCCAAAGAGTAGCTTCTTATTAGCCAATATTAATAGAGTACCTACTTGAAGTCTGAAGAACTATGCTCAAGTTGTTAAACAAGTATCCTGCTTTCTTTATTCCAAGTACCATTGATGTTTCTTGAAAAGTTTAAATTTATCTGTAACCTACTTGTTAATGTGTGGGCTTCAACATTTTTCAGTGATAAAAATCTAAAATAAAAGCAGCTGTATACAGTTTGAAAGACAAACGGCGCATAAAATCTTTCTATTATGAATATAGAGAAGAAAACTTAGAAAGATCATTTGCTTCAAATAAGAGAGAGAGAGAGTGGGTAATATTAATGTACGATGGTTGTTACTTAAGTTTTTTGATATGGCAACACTGATATCAAATCAGACATTGCCATCATGAAATTTGATATTTTTTATGGTGAACGTACTCAGAATATTTTGTTATACGACTGCAGTTTGACTTATTACAGATACTTGAAAACTATATTTTGGTTTATATACTTTTGACATGGATTAAATCAACAGCAGTGTGCCGATCAACTTACCTCGACTTTTGGAAGCACCATCTCGAGCCACTGTGTTTCGATGGTTTTCTGAATTCAATCAAAATCGTACATCGCTACAGGATGAATTTCGTGAAGGTCATCCTTTATCGAATGTTGCGCCAGAAAACATCGATGCTGTATGTAAACTGATAAGTATTGTTAGATAGCCATCTGACATACCGTGAAATTGAGAGATACTTGGACAATAGTTTCTGTCGCGTACATTCAATATTACATGAACAATCGCTTAAAAAAGCTCGTATCAGCATCTGTTTGCCAGAGATGTTCGAAAAATCAAGGAAAGGAATCGCACAAGACTAATCATCATTCACCTCGACAATGCGATTTCTCGCACATTAGAATTGTTGGGTTATCCGCCGTACTGTCCTTGTTTGGCACCCAATGATTTCTTCTTATTTCCGCAGATCAACAATAAATTGAAGATCAACGTTTTTCTACACCCTATGGATGCGTTCAAATAACATTTTTTGGAGGTACGTCAATTGGTTCAAACGCATGTATTTATTTTAATGGAGAATATTTTGTAAAACAAATAATAATAAATATTTGTTTTTATTTGGCTATCTCAAAACTTAACTAGTAACTTTCGTATAATTACTGGATTTAAACCTTAAAATATTTGTCACTTCTGTGGCATAACATAATATTAGCACCGATGGAGCAATAATTTATCAATCATTTCACAGTTATTGAACGTAATAAACGATGAATCAATCTTCAGAGAGTCGATGATTTCATTTTCAATCACACAGATTTCTGGGGATATCTAATTTTTCAGTTTTTTTTTTGGTTGATCAATATTGAGTTTGGCTTTTTAAAAATAGAAGTCTCTTAAATTAAACCATATTTCAAAACAGTTTACGTTTAGTCTTTGTGAAGAATTTTTTCTTGGAGGATTATTTTGCAAAGGGTCGTAACTTATTTTCGTCTCCATAAACTCTTTCAGAAATAATGTGATTGTTGACATTTTTTTCTGACGCATATTTAGAAATTAATAGTGCCGTTTGAGCGAAATCCATTTTTCCAATAGTTTTGGAAACCTCATTATTTTTTCTCAGTTATTTAATGATGTCATTTTTGATCGTAGATGAAATTAGAAATCATTTGGCCTCAGTTTGATATATTTTTGCATAATATCATAATCATTATATTTGATACAAATGATTAATATTCACTGACACTTCTTCTTCTTATCTTCAATGTTTCCAACAATTATAGGAGCATGGTTTTCAAGACTAGCATCCCCAAAATTTATCAATTCTCATAACACTACATATTCAACTGTTAGTATTCTCTCTTGGATTATATTCCAATTATTCTAATTAAATTGTTTATTGTTTATATATTTACTATCTTACTTACTTAGGTTGCCAAATAAACAGAATTGTCTGCTACTTTTGGAGCCTGGAATCTTCTCTTTCATTTTTATATGACAAGTCATTTTAAATATACTAGGAAAACATTTTCGGGAGATGAATTTGATTTATGATTTTCTTGCCATTACATATATTCATTACATTGTGATGATTTTCTTATTTATCTACACTATTACTTTCGGTGAGGTGAATTTATATACACTGTCTCTTACTGACTTCGTTTATTTAAACACTTTACACTACACTTAACCAACTAAAATAATGATCAACTTGTGACTAATACTTAACTAACTAATTTAAATCTTTACTAATTACTTTCCTATTTCGTACCATTCTCTATGACTATTTATTCGTACCATTACCCCCTCCTTAGATGGAATTAATGGATTTCTGATGATGTGGAAATAACAGGTCACCGACTTCAATAGGTACTAATGATGAGATGGATAGCTGCCAATTAATATGTGAGCCCCGGTATCTTGGAATATCACTTCTACCATGTTTCGCTATCTTGGTTATAGCTAGATTCATTACCTTGGCTTCCAAAATATGGTCGCAGAGGCTTTGAAGCGTTTCCCACACATTGCAGTAGGTGGATCTTGAAATTCATTTTTGATTACCAGGTAAAAGATGTACGGCGAATCGTATTTGATTCTCAACTTCTTTCCAGGGGCTGGAATCTGCTCTTTAAGCTTCTCTAATTGGCCAAACTTCTTCCGGTTGCTAATCGTCGTTTGTTCTTGATAGGGCAGGTATGTTGCAAGTCAGCGAGTAATTTTCTGGTAGAGAGAACAAATCTTCTTGTTATTCTGTAGTGACTCCATACCTTTGTCGGCACACCTGTACGCACTCATAAATTCTTCGAAGACAGGGTCAGGCTCTCCTCGCAAATGGTTAGGTGAGGTTAGGTACTTCCTGTGTGTCACGGTCTCTTTCGAATGAAGCTAGTCAATATTGGTGGACTACTTTCGGGTTTCCATTGGGAATCTGGCTTATGCGATAGATGACGTCAATGATCCTTTTTCTAACTAAGTATGGACCTTCCCAGGGTTTTTATAATTTTGGAGAAAATTCCTTTCTCCTCCTCAAGTTGTGCAACCATATTTTATCCCCCTTTTTAAAACGGTTGTCTGTGGCTTCCATGTTGTATCGTTTTTTCATTCTGTCGCTGGCAACTTGAAGATTTTAGCGAACTAATTGGTGTATGTCGTTCATTTTTCTTCTCAATTAGATTACATAATCTTCTTCATTCATCGCCTTGGACTTCCAAGGGCACATAACATCGGCTGGTAAATTATTTTATCAATACTTCCGCGACAATTGTTGCCTCTTGATTAGGAATCGCGGATGTATTTACTACAACTGTCTGCCATCGGAAATGATCTAGCGATATCTAAGACAATCCTGACAACATTATACTGTTTCATACCTTTCTCTTACGATGTGGTCCATTACTCGTAGCACAAGTCGTATATATCTTACATCAGTCCTTCACATCGTCGGAGCTATGCATGCATTAAAAACTTTCACGAAAATCTTGACACTTCTTCCTTTCATTGCCTAATCATTTTTAGGTGAGGATAGTTCTCCTGATCTTTTTTTATCCTTTTGGGTGACCATTACTAGTTGACCACTGTAGTTCCTCAAACTACGGCTTCCTTCGTTTCGGTAAATTGTTCCACGACGTTTACCACCACCAACAGTTCTCTTCATGTGACGCAATACTTCCGTTCTGGTTTCGAGAACTTTTCTGAAATATAGCCTATACCCTCTTTGGATCTGTAAAAGCACTCCTTCAATCCCTACATTACTTTGATCCGTGTTAAGGATAACGTCCCCTTCTGGTAATGGGTATCCCAATATCGGCACCGTGATTAAATGTCTCTTCAATGTCTCGAACATCGTTTGACAGTCTTCATCCCATTGGGAATATTTGCTTCTTCTGTTAGTCGAGTTACTTGCTTGGCAATATTTCCTTATGAATCTTTGATAGAACGTGCAAGAGGCAGTTTTCTCTGGATCCGCTGCCACTCCTTCCATGCTCATTATGTAGCCTAGATAGTTGACTTTGGAATAACTGACACTTATTTGGGTTTAGCATAAGATGAGCAGCTTGAGGTTATTTGAATACGTCTTCTAAATTCTTGAAATGTTCCTCAAATGTCTTTTGTCAAAACGTTTTCCATGAGTTATTCAAATGTGGCGGGCGCGTTGCAAAGCCCGATGTGCATGACGTTGTTTTGCCATAGTCCAGATCCGGTAGTAAAAGCAGTCTTCTTCTTATCTTCGGGGACTATCTCTACTTGTCAATATCCAAACTTAAGATCCAAGGTAAAAAAAAGCTTTCTGTCAGCTAAAGTATCCAGTGTATAGTCAGTTCAGGGCAGAGGATAGCTGTCTTTTTTCGTGACGATAGTCCACACAGAATCTCGTAGTTCCATCCTTTTTCTTGACGAGCACTACTGGAGACAATCTTGACTAGTAGATGGTTCTATTACTTTCTTCTCTTCTATCTCTCGAATTATTCAGGATCGCAGTAAGAAAACTAATAAATTAATTACTGATCGTTCAGTAGTGAAAAAGAGCAAGTTTGTAATGTCAATTTAGTAATATAAATTAAACAGTTTTTTTGTATTAAACTTATTCTATAATTATTATTGCCATACGCCTATAGCTCGTCGATATTCTTTACCCGAGGAGTCCGAGGACCACTACGGATCTAAGTCTAAAATATGAGTCATTCTACTATAGTAAGCAATAGATCACTTTAGACTATAATCGTTCAAATTTTACTGCAACAATCCAAGTTTCTAATAACGCTTACTAGTTTAAATGCAATAATTGAAAACCTAACCTTACTCCAAATATTCATCATGTGAAACTAAGATATTTGGAACGCCTCTGTCAAATTGATTTACCTCCTACTGTTTTATTCACATAACTTGTACCTACCAGTTTCATATTTCTAATTTTTCTGTAGAAAGAGTTTTAAAAAATATTTTAAATTGATAATTTGAGACTCATATGCTACTTTGCGGTGAGACTAATATCGTAAGTAAATATCGTAAATATGATAAATAGACAGTTCTGTGGTTTCTGTTGATATCATTTAAAAATAAATACGATAAGCATATTGTGGCAGAGTGTATATATTTTATTTTAAAATATGAAAGTTCAACGTCTGACCTCGTTTGACAGAGATAAATAGAATAAATATTTCACTTCAAAGTTTTTTAATAATTTATCATTTGTCAAGCCGGAAACTAAAATTTAAATCATTTGAATAAGAAAAAGATGGATAAGAAATAACAGTCTTATCAGTTACAAAAGCATATATTATCTGATCATAGTATGTGTATTCTAATACCACTAGAATCCGATATCAATGTAAAATAAATTACATATGTCTCGCACAACCTCTCAAACTAGCTTACATCTGAACAGTGAAGTTACTGTGTAAAACGATAAAATTATCTCGAAAACAAAGTGGTCCATTTCGTAAAATTTGTTATAGTTGAAAAGGGTATAATTATAATTTTATATCTTACTTTTTTAATGGATGCTTTTTATAGTCCAAGGGCTGAGAAATATTTTTTATGCATGCTTAAGATTGGACCTGTCCTTCAAATCCACACAGATGCATATTTTTTCAAAGGGCAGCGAGAACTGAACAACCCTATATGTTGTAAGTGATTGCGAGTACAACTGCTGTATTATTTCCTATTGTCGGCCATTTGGATGGTGTGCGAGTTCACCAAGTTTTAAGAAATCCGACGATCAACGAGATGGGGTTTGGTAAAAAATTTCACCTGATTACATTGGGGAAATTACAGAGATAGGAAAAGTAATTTTCCGAGAGCTTTTCGTATTTAAACGATAGAACATATCAAATTATATGGCTTGGCATGCTGAATCTGAAATATGTTTCCAAACAATTTCAAAAAATATGTTTGAGACAAGATTTAGTATTTTAAGTAAATACTTAAAAAATATAGATTTAATAGAGGTAATTAAGAAGATTTTTAAAATTGCTGTATTGACCTTTCTCTAAAACTTAGTTTCGAATGAAAATTAGGATTACAATTTAAATCTGTAGTTATAAATCTATTACCTAAATTAAAAAGCACAATGTCAAGCTTCATAAGAATTAGTTGCTTCTGTACACTGTGCTCTTATGCGCGTTACACATCCATATAGAAATGTAATACTGAATAGCCTAGCCTGCGTAGTCAGCTAATAAATATGTTTGGAGAATTAAAACGAGGCAAAGGCAACAAAATATATATATATATATATATATATATATATATATATATATATATATATATATATATATATATATTGTAAGAAATACATTTTGCTAAAAAAGTTTTTGTAAAGTTTAAATTGCATCAATCCAACAGGATTTTCGTATAGTTGTTTAACGAAAATTCATCGAACTCTCAATGGATATTGAAATTCGAAGGTAGTTATCTTTCGTGATCAGTCTATTTTAGGTACATTTTCATATCTTTCTACACTTTTATTACATATAACATTTTTAATAATTTGACCTTCAATGAATAACATATATTATTAGATAGAATTAATTTGAATGCGGGATAGTTTCTTTTAAATACCTTTAGTTCTGGTTTTTGTATCAATAAGTCCAAAAAATTACTAAAAAAATTCTGACTGTCAATATTGTATATTGTATATTGCATCTGGAGGGCAAACTTAAAATATTGAAAAGCATTATGTAAACAAAGCCATAAGGAATTTTTATCGGGAGACAAAAAGAAGTAAGATACCAAACGTAGCCAGACAGACATATTGCAAAGACAAGGACGGCTCACTCATAGGGCGATAAAAAATCTAGACCGGTGGGGATAATATTTCAATGAACTACTAAATAATGAAACACAAGGTAACTACGAGTAGAAAGACGAGTTTGAAGAAAGGAAGACAGTGAATGAATCAGACTTGGTAAAGGATACACCATCTAAAGCGAAAGTTGAGAAAGTAATAAATATTGTGAATAATGACAAAAGTGCTGGTAGAAATGAGATTTCAATAGAAGTTATGAAGTATGATGGTGAACTGGAGCGATTATATAATTTGATTAGACACATATGAGAACAAGAGCAGATGCTAAACCAATGGGATAAGACAATTTTTTACCCAGTATATAAGAAGGACGATGTGTTAAACTGCGTGAATTATAGGGGTATCACTTGGTTGGATGTCGTATACAAAGTGCCAAAATCCCCAAAGTCCCAAAATCATAATAGATTGGGTAAATACTTGGTTGAACAAGTGGGTGATTATCAGGGAGTCTTCAAAAAGGGGAAGTCAACCAGTGCTCAAATTTTCTATCCTGAAGGCAATTCAGAACAATTTATATGACCAATGATTATGCCTTAATCTTCTCTTTATGGATATCAAGCAAAAGTATGATTTAATTAATAGAAAACATTTGTTCAAGGCACTTGCAACACTAGGAATACCTTAGAAAATACTACATTGGGTAAAATGACACTGAATAAAACCAATAATGAAGTAGTTGTTAAACGAAGCTATCGGAAAATTTTGAAACAACAAAAGGTGTGAAGCAAGAAGTCCCGCTATTAACTGTGCTCTTCAACCTATTACTAGAAATGATCCTGAGAAATAATGGTTGGTTACAACGCCTACGAGGATGATGTGGTATGATAAATAGAGCTAAAAAGGAACTAGTAAAAATGTTTCTACTCTCTGAAAAGAAAGCGAAATCATATGGATAACACATGAGCGAACAAAAGACCAAATACCCGGGAGTGAGAGTAACAAACGGAGTAGATGACATGAGGGAAATCGACAAAAGACTGGCGAAAAGAAATAAAATGTTTGGAGTCATAGGAGGACTGTTAAGATCAATAGATATTTCAAGAGCCGCATTTACAAGAAGTTATACAACCAACGGTGCTATATGGTAGCAAGAGTTGGACCATGAACAAAAAAGAAGAAAAAAAATAAACATATGAGGGAGAAAGGTACTGACAAGGATTTTAGGAGGATTACAGGAACAAAACGAGTGGAGGAGAAGAACGCATTATTATTAGACAGCATTATATGGTCAATCTGAGATGTTCAAAGCAAAAAAACTCTGTTGGATGGGGTATCTAACCAGAATGGACGAAGATAGTAGGGTGAAAAGATTCTTATTACGAGGAGAAGGGGTGAAAAATAAATAAGAGCGGCTACTGAAAAATTGGATCGAAGTATGTACAGAAGGATAAGGATACGGCCATGAAAAAAACTAAATAGAGAAAAGTAGTAATCCAACTCCAAGCCTTGTGCCCGTTGAGCTGTTTTATATATATATATATATATATATATATATATATATATATATATATATATATATATATATACAAATAAAACATTTTTTCTTCTACAAAAATATTGATATTTTAGTTCCGTAATTGAATGAAAACCTTACAACAACAATTACAAAAATAACGGTGAAATACAGATAGATAGATCCAACTTCCAAACTTCCAACTTCCAAACCACCATAAGTCTAATTAATATAATAAACTGTCGCCAATTATCTTTATTAGTTTCATAAAAAGTGTTTAAAAAATATCAATTAATTCAAGACGCAAACAGTATACTCTCTCTTATAGATTTTATGTATTTCAATCCATCACAAAAATACGAAAATATTTTGTTAACAAGAAATTTATATATACCAATTTATAAGAAAATTTTATTTCTGTTTTGATAACATAATTCCCATTCTTTGATCTTTGTTAATCGTCTTCCAATATATTAGTTTAATTGTTTTTAACGGTACCCCATATAAGGGGGCAAACGCAATATAGTCAGACGATGTTCTCATATAAGTTCATAATATTGATACGAAACAATATTATTTTATAAGCTATTCAACCAATTCATTTTTCTGTGAATTACTATTGCGTGCTGGATTAAACATCATTAAAAAATAAGATACATTGTCACAAACTATTATGGAGTTAGTAGATAGATTTGATATCAGTTTTTCTCGTAACTATTTGCCGCAATTCATCATTTCACAATGGTAATCTCATATTTTGTACCTGACTTAAATATAAAACAAACATTAGAAATAAATTCTATTTGAACTCCAGCATGAACAATTATCAATTGTTGTCCTTTTGAAATATTCAAAATAGCTTTGACAAATTTTGTAAAAGTGTTTTAAATGTCATATTCATCCAATTTGACATGCAAAATTATTATAAGAATTTATTTATAAAACGTCACAGTTGAATTAAAGATGTTAAATTCTCGGTTTAAACTTTTTCATCACAGATATGGCGGAGAACTGATGTCAGTACGTAGTAGCTTGTAAACAGTTAACGGTATGACTTGAGTGTTTATTTTTTTTATAAAAAAGTGTTAAAACTTATTATAAGTGGTGTATAGTGACTCAGTCTTCTAATATTTCAGTAAAATCACCTGAAATAATATTTTTTCACGTGCCTACGGCAATGAAACAACGAACAAAGTGGTTACAACTTACTAAAAGAGATCCAGGATTTAAGTACCTACACGTTTCAAAACATATTTATTTGATTCTCAACCCATGTCACCGATTAGAGTAAGAATTTTCTTTTTAATTTCTTCACAATAAAAAGAGCCTGCACTAAACTGATACGGATTGAAGCTCTACCCGAAACTGAAACAGGACAAAATAATAAATCTGTATTGGTTTTGTAAGGGTCAGAAAGATTTACTATTCGGCGCATTTCTAGATAAATACATACTTCGTCAGCTTGTGACATATTTTTTTAGGTTTAACAGTTATTTCTACTACAAGGGATGTAATTAACTTTTACTAGTTGAGAAAGCTTTTATGCCCGGAGCAAAAAACGTGAAAGACTAGTGAATATACTTGAAGTCTCTACATTCGAACAATATGTTGTGATCATGAGTTGTGGCTCCACTGAATTTGTGATTATTGACGATTTTAGATGCATTTGAACGCATTGAAATTGCTAAATATAAGAAATGCTTAAATAAGAACAAAGGGCCAATTCCTCACAGCCCACTCTATAGTTTAGTAGAATAAATAAATAGAATGAATAAATCTGAAGATTCCGGCCAAGGAGGTTTTCCCGCTGGAATTAATTCCCAAGGTAAACAAAGGTATGAAGCAAATAAGGCAAAGTAATAGGTTTAAGTTCACCTTCAGTCTCTGAAGACGATAACTTGGTTATCGAAACGGGAGTCAGACAGTGGAATTGTGAGTGTTAGTGTAGTGGTAGTATAAAGAGTATTTTCAGTATGAATATCATCAACGGTTCCAAAAATTCCAAGAATTATGTAACAACACATCAATACTTATAGTGCCTGACAAGGACTGTTACAGAAAAAACGAGAAATATGTATTCAAATTTTGTTCATAATAAGTGTACTATTGATGTTTTTATTACTTTTCAAGTAAATAAGATACATAGTTTATAGGTATAAATTATTACCACACAAATATTGTAAGTTGGCTTGCAACCCATCTTCAAGTGCAATTGATACATTTTTGGTAAATGTTACTTATGTCCTTCAATACAATTTTAAAATGTATTGTTTACAGTATAGACTGAAATGAAATTAATGGAAAAACATAATATAATAATAAATCACGAAAAATAGTGGTCTTCACAATATCGAGCAGAATCTCTATAATTTTATAATCTCTAATGCCTTTTGGCTAAAGTGCCAAATACTCGGTATTCTAAATTATATAGAATTTGAAACAAAATTTTATTTCTCTGCATAGACATATTAGTACATTTTTATACTCGATAACTCAAATATCAGAAATGATATTCTGTAAGTCGAAGTTGATAAATTATAATGACATCTTAGAATTAACCGAACTCGAAGTAATAACATCGAATTGTGAATCTATTCATTACTAATCCACAGCTGTGTACCATATGGTAATAAGAGGACCTTTTTCAACCATCAAATACATAATTCATATCTCTTCTTGTTAAGACGAACATTCAATAAGACGAAGTTTTTTACATTTCACTTCACATTTGAGATATCGACATTGTACTGTATATAAAAAATTGGAACCAAACAAAAAAATTAATGCCTACTAGGCATTTTATAGTGGAAGTAATAATTAATGAACTCAAGATATTGTGTTATTAAGTATTTTATTGAATTATTATTGAAACCACCGGTAAATTGAAAATTTATGTGCAAGTTGTTACAGTAATTTGTAGATATAATGATTACGCGAGAACCATAAAAACTACTTATTCAATAGAAGATTTCAAAAATGTTGGGTGAGAAATCTGATGACTTTATTTCACATATATTCAACTACAATTGGCACTTTGCAAGTACTGGTTGATATTCTGGATAATTTTTACTTGTCTGTATTTTAGGAGAGATTTGCCTGAATATCCAAATAATATTAGTAAGAGTGATATTCTGGCTATGCCAAATGTCACGATTAATTTTCAAACAACGTTTTCAGCGTATCTCAGTTTACCATCCTTTATTAAAAAGGGCTTATATAAAAATACGTTTATGACTCACTTTTAAGTTCTAAACACAAAAATATTGATGCCGAACATCAGAATACTGCTACTTCAAATTGCCATAAATTTCATCTCATTTATCGACGTCTAACTTTACAAGCAATACTTCAAATATTGTGACATATAGAACTAGATTCAAAAGTAGCCTTGAGAACAAAATATTAGACGCATTTGGAGGTTTTCTTTAAACAGCTCCCAGAGAGCAAACATGCGAGATGAACGCACCTAAAATTTTGTGTCGCCCATTTGACATTTTCACACCTGGAATATCCAGATGGACTACGACTAACCCGCAACAATACATATTACAATCTCTGCATCCATGTTTTACTTCCTGCTTGAAGATAAAAGAAACTAGCTCTTAAGTTGACGTCATGACATATCTTGGCTGACCAAGCTAACATCACCCCA
This sequence comes from Diorhabda elongata, assembly GCA_026230145.1. Lineage (NCBI taxonomy): Eukaryota > Metazoa > Arthropoda > Insecta > Coleoptera > Chrysomelidae > Diorhabda > Diorhabda elongata. The sequence continues at coordinate 12,204,156 of CM047936.1, forward strand.
TTTTCCTGGTAGGGTGAGGAAAATTGATCCACGGGTAACCTCAAGTTAATCGCAGCGCAGGTCGATCGTTACTGAAAATAACTGCCCTAAAATGGTACCGCTTGGGAGCAGACATCCCATGAATTTACAGTGAAACACTTCATATCACTTCACAAAGTGACACGCCAAGTAGGAAGTGAGAAATAGTATTTTCTATATAGAGGTGATACGGTTTCAAATTGTCTAGTCTAATGAAGTCAATAAATTAATATCTAATCCTTGTTATTTTTCATTTCTGTCTTGCCGTTTGGTTTGAATTTTTCAGTACTATGCCCCAGCAAATCATAATTAGATCAGGTAAACTCAACAGATTAATACATGTTGTATTTATTTGTGCAATACCAAAATAAATGAAATAATAAAATTATCCAAGAATACCGTATAACTGTAATTAATAAGTGTAAAGTGTCATCATAACCAAAACATATTTTAAAAAAATATTGAAATTATCGTTACAAAATTTATAGTACTATTCTATAACTAAGTTTTCCAATAATGCACTTTAATGCATACAGAAAAGATATGAATAAATACAACAATTAGCTATAAAACATTCATAAATCCAATATAGCAATAACAATAACTTTCATTCTTTTGTTTATCGTATATGCCCATTTTTTATAGTATAAGAATAAGTCGTTAAAGTTATTTGTTTCTTTTTTCTAAATTATATTACCACTATTTATTGATCAAGGATAAAAACTGTAATCAACCGATTCCCTTTTTACAAGCTTTTATTTAGTTTCACTTGTCCCAATGTCTGTCATCAAATTTTGCAAATTAAATTTCATCCATTTTTCATTTTGCAATTGACCTGAAATTGTGCATGCATGTAAAAATGAGATGACAATGCACTTTTATTATAACATGGAGCTGATCTGACGATGGAGCTGGAAGGTGACCACAGTAAATCTGTAATTAAACGACACAACTCTATCGAGTTGTAGCTCGTTTAATTTGTATTGACGAGTACTTCCATACTAAAAGGTAAGTCTGATGATGGAGATGGAAAGTGGCCATAGGAACTCCATAATTAAACGGCGCAACACCATCGAGTTTGTGCTCTTTTGATTCATATTGACGTGTATTTTGGTTGGCGTGAATATGCAACTCCAACAAATTTGGGAAAAAAATTCCGCTTGTTATGAATATATCTGATTGATATCGCTAACGCTGCGACTCAGGGTATCAGAGCTAACCCTGTTGTACTGAAGCCGTTACCACTGTGCAATGGACCTCTAGGGTATGAACCGTTTTTTCCTCGTGGGAGCAACAGGAACAAAATCTCGAATTAAAAATACTAAAAGTTAAAAAAATTGAATCAAAAAGCAAAAAAACTTTTTGTAGAAACAAGCTTTAATTATTTTTTTAAAAAAGGAACAAAAAAGTGAGAATAAACTAACTCTAATAAGAAATATAACACTTTATTGGTCTATTGTACCCTTTAACGATAATTAAGCTTCTTCGTCTACGATAAAATAATTCAATATCGTACATAATTATATATTTTTAACACTAAAACTTTACACTTTAATTATTAAATAATACCATTTTTATCATAGTCCCAATTTTATAAATAAAAGCATGTAACATTGTGATAGAAAGAGGAAAAAGAAGGTGTTCTTAATTGTACCATCAAAATCACACGCTTTTATTTATAAAATTGGAAATATGTTAAAAGAGGAAAGATTTTATAATTAAATTGTGAAGTTTTTGTGTTAAAAATATATAATTATGTACAATATGGAATTATTTTATTATCGTTAAAGGTTACAATGAACTTATATTTCTTATTAGAGTTAGTTTATTTTAATCTTTTTAGTTCATTTTATTTACAAATAATTAAAGCTCGTTTTTAAAAAAGGTTTTTTCTCTAATTTTATTTATTCATTAAGAGTGAGCCAATGTCGGCAGAAATACTTTTAATAATAAGGATTGATCCACCTAGTTTATAACTACTTGATCAAACGCGACATGAAATTCGCATTTCAACAGTATCAACAGAACAAAAAGTTCCATGTTCCAGCAACAAACTGACATTGTTCAATATCAAACAAGTGAAAATGTTTGTAATAAATTCTGGAATATTTTGCTTCCGCTTATAACACATATTTTAGATCTGGTGAGATATATTTAAGATTGAGTGGAGATCACAGTGAATGATCTGGTTAATCTGGAGAGGATCATGAAAACGCAATCCATTAACAACATTACTTAATGATTTGAAGGATTTTGGAAACATTACATCCAAGAGCTTCCGAAATATTACTCAGACAGGAGTATGCAACTTTGTGAGGAATTGATAAAATGAAAAAAGTAATATGGATTTTCACCGAATATCTCCTTCATTTTATTGAAATGGACAAGTTACCACGCAAATTATTATCCTGTCTAAAGTCGGAAAAATTCACAAATCATTTGTGAAGCTCATACGTAGAGTTCTTAAAATTTTGATTAGTACTTCCTGTAGTGATATTATTGTCAGAGAATATCTCGATGAAATATTTGCAGGATACGGGTCTGGACGACAAGGTACTATTGAATGATCGTTGGATTACTACCTTAGGGGATATCTGAAATTTTTAAGACATATAAAACAGACTTAGATTGGAATCAAGTTGTGGTGATTGAAGGGTAGAAGGGCGAGGGACTCCAATCAGTGAGAACTTAATAAAACCATATCTTCAAATCACTGGTCTATATTCAACTTACAGATTTAATAACGCTTTCACTATATTATGTTTACTGACCTCTGATAACACATTGGTCAATGAGTACATTGATAGCAATGTCCAATGTCACTGTCGACAACTACATGTGTGTGTCTATATATATCTATCTATTGGCTGATCCTCACATATTTATACAAAATTAATGTTATTATTCATAAGGTAAAAGTTATATAGAGTCGAAATGCCCGTTTATTGATTTATGGTGGCTTACAGTTAATCTCATTGTTTAAACAATCTTCTCTTTTATCATCCATCACAAAGTAACAACATACCGTCTAGAACTATTCATAATTCCATACCATCGTCGATACACATTCGCAATAACCATACAAGGTATAGATATATAATAGTAGTAGTATATAAAAGTAAAGTGATATACCATTTTTCTATGACACTACTTTTATATTTGAAAAAAGAATTTGGTAGGGTTGAAGCTGAGGTGAAAAATTTTGATATTGCAATATTATGACATTCTTAAAATATTCGTCTCAATATATCAATATCATATAAAAAAGTACTTTCGAGTTACTATAATATAGAATATCAAAACATACTTTATTAAAATATACACGTGTCTCGACTAGTATGCCACAGTGTTTCAAGTAAAAATCGCAGTTATTATGCAGTATGCTTCAGAAACAGAAGAAAAGCCCTACAAAAGTAGAACTATTGTCCTATATTCAGGCAATCAATCGGCTTTAAAGGCACTCAGTTAGTAGCAGATCAAGTATGAATTGCTACGAGAGAGATCATATATTGTTATGCCTTTCTAGTTATTTGGTTTTTGGTAAGGTTTCTGTGATTATCTTATGGGCAATTTTGTTGAACGCCAGTTTTAAACTTTCTCATCATCCTATTTTCTGTTATATGGTTGAAAATTTTCAAAACTTTGTTTTTATGCTTGCTTAGCAAGGTTCATTATTTTACTGATAGAAAGAAGTTTTGTCAGTAATTTATTGAGCTGGGTAACATTTCTCATTCCTTTTCCTCGTTTTTGGTTAGGGGTGGTTATTCTTCCAACGGACGTCTTTGTATAGGTGTATTTGTGGCTATTGTGAAATCTAGTTTAATAGATCCTCCTTTTTTAACCATTTCTGTATCGACAAAGCTTCATATTTTTACAAACCAAACGACATTGTGATGTCCATACTTTCTGTCCATTCATACCTGCGGTTTCAAATGAAAACACAATTGATCCTTTGTTCCAATATGACATTGTCAAGAATAAATTATTTGTTGAAGCGCTTGTATTTTTCTTTGAATACGTTCTGCTGTGCAGTAAAAATGTTCTTAATTTCTAAATATGTGTACTGTAACGTTTTCATTGCTCACAGCTTGCGTTACTTTTGTTGTTGTAAACATTATATGATATAAACTTACCAACTTCCTTGTGTAAATAATTTTCTTTATAAGATATTTTGTCATATATCTTTGAGTAGAAATATTTACATATTATATTTCTTATTTCTTTTGTAGTTTTGTATATACTTGTTGGTGACATACTGGGTTCCTGGAATTTAAGTTATTTAGCACAGTTTAATTTGTCCTTTTGTTGTACTATTTTCATAAAAACAAATTGAATATGTGGTTAATTTTCTTTAGAGGTTAAATCTTGGTCTACAGGACGCAAACATTATTCAAAATTTGCCAAACGTGGTATAACTGGTTGCAGAATTATGTTGCTTTTAAGAGCAAAATTTCTTCCCCTTAGAAGGTTCGAGCAACATCTAGTTAACTGTTAACTGTTAACTAGTTAACTGTTCACGAATTAAGTTATTCGTGCAGTATTTTTATAAATGTTCAGTCCGTTGAAAGGTTGTTTTGATGAGTGATTTGTTAGCTGGTGTTTTTGAAACTGAGCTATTGTTGCACCTAGCTAGATTGTCGTCATGACGTGTGACCCGATTATGCTCAAGAAGTCTGCTGCTAACTTCATTCATATTTTCCTTTTGTCTGTCAACTGTTGTGGAATTTTTCATTATGGATTTGATTATAAATTTTTAAATTTGACTCCAATTTTATATTTGCGAAGTCGTGATATTTCCGACTGAGAATTTGACAATTGGAGAAATAGTTACCTCCTAGTCAGCGACCGTGCTAGCGTGAAGATTAATTTCTCCAGAGATAATTGAAAAGCGGGATTTTGCCGGCCTAAGGGAGCCTTCCGCCAATTTCAGTAATTCTGGAATATAAAATTGTTAGTTGACTTCTAATAAGAAGTAGATATAGGTTCTCTTCGTTAAAAAAGATATATATATATATATATATATATATATATATATATATATATATATATATATATATATATATATAGGGCGCTACTAGTTACACTTGTTTGTGTTAATTAAATCAAAGTAAACTTTCTTTAGCTAAACTTACAACTAAAATAATAAAAAAAGCGTTAAATTCTACAACAAAAAAAAGTTACTTTTCTTTAATTCGTGTAACTCAATCGGTTATCGAGTTATTTGCTTCTAGAAAGTTCGATAAATTTTAATTTGTAACAATAACAAATTTATAAAGAAAAATAAAAAACTTCAAAGCAAATGCTTAAAATGCCCACCATTTACTTCAATACACTTTATTATCCGCTTTCGTAAAGATCTTTTAATATCAAAATCACATTCGTGAATCAAGCCGTGGTTTAATTTTTCGTTTTCTTTTCAAGTAGGCTTGTGTTGCTATTAGACAGTTTATGTAGAAGCAAAAATTGGATAATAATAAGAATAGGTAATAAATTAGTATACCATTAATTAACAATTTACTAATTAACAAGTGTAATAGTTATTTATGAAATAATGCTTAGGCATAACGATTTTTCCGATAATGAGATGCGCGATATGATTTGTGTGTTTGCTCAATTTATAGTGGTCCAGCTACAGCTTGAAGATATTCACAATTATACCCAAATCGCAGACAACCCAATTACAAACTGTACCGAAATCTTTACAACCGCGCATCTGCAACGGGGTCTTTAGGCTCTAAAACTGAGCACGGTGCTACAAAAAATATCACTGCCGATGAAGAAGATGAAATTTTAATTTGTGTTACGGAGAATCCCAGATATCAGTACTCGCTGATCAAGTCTGCAAACAGATATAAGCCAATCATCTATTTTTAGAATACTGAAGAGGGAAAAATTGCATCCATATCATTACACTTCTATTCAGAATTTATTACCTCAAGATTTACCTAAGCGTCTGCAATTTGCCCATTTTTTGCAAGATATACAAAATGTTAACCCAGATTTTCTGGATACAATTTTTTTTACTGATGAGGCAACATTTACGAGACGAGGAATATTTAATTATAAAATTAATCATTTGTGGGATTCTGAAAATCCACATGCTATGAGGGAAACACATTTTCAGCACGAGTTTAAGGTTAACATTTTGTGTGGTGTAATATGTGGGCATTTAATAGGTCCTTTTGAACTGCCAACCAATTAAAATGAACCTCTTTATTTAGATTTTCATCAAAAACATTTACACGAATTATTAGAGGATATACCTCTCACTTTAAGACAAAATATGTGGTTTTCGCACGACGGAGCACCACCACATTATTCTTTACAAGTTCGTCAATACTTAAACGAACAGTTTCCGCATCGATGGATTGGTCGTGGAAGTGAGTTGGCTTGGCCACCAAGAGGCCATGATTTAAATCCTTTGTATTTTTAAATTTTGTCGCAAATGAAGGCATTAGTTTACAAAGAAAAAATTACTTCTCTTCCACAACTGCGACGGAAAATAGAAGAAGCCGCGGATGTAATTAAAAATAATAGACAAGGATTATTTGATATTGAGATTGAGATCTTCACGAAAGCGGATCATATATTGTATTGAAGTAAATGGTGGGCATTTTGAGCATTTGCTTTGAAGTTTTTTATTTTTCTTTATAAATTTGTTATTGTTATATATTTAAGGAATAATAAAATTTTTTTATAAAAAAATTTAAATTTATTAGAACTTTTTAGTAGCAAATAACTCGATAACCGATTGAGTTACACGAATCAAAGAGGAGCAACTTTTTTTGGAGAACTTAATGCTTCTTAATATTTTTTTATTATTTTAGTTGGAAGTTTAGCGGAAAAAAAGTTTCCTTTGATTTAATTAACACAAACAAGTAACTAGCGCCCTCTATTAGCAATGTTAAATTAAAGTGCAAATTATGATTCCTCATGCCAAAAAACGTAAAATTGTAAATTCTCAAAGAGAAATTGTGAAAACATAAAAAATTATTGAGAAAATCAAAATTTAAATTTAAACTTTGAACAACCACGTATTTCGGAAACTAGCAATATTTGCCTAAGGCATGTTGAGCAGAATCATCATATTTTGAGGTCTAGAATCTACAGTTCAGAGATTAGACATTTTTAATGAATCACCTTGTATATATATATATATATATATATATATATATATATATATATATTGTAAATAAATCTGCCAGCTTTATTATGAGCGGTTTCTTATTGGGAACGTAGCAAGGAAACAATGTCAATTTGAATATAAAAACTCACTTTAGATCTTTTAAAAATTATTTAAAAAACTAATTTTGAAACCGAAGAGATCTATAATGAAGAACATTTAGAAACATAAGCATATCCAAAGGACTAAGAAATAAGAAATTGGAGAAATTTGTATTTGTATTTATATTTGTGTATGTTTCTGAATGTTCTTGATTTTAGGTCTCTTCTGTTTCAAAATTAGTTTTATTTTAATCATTTTTAAAAGATAGATAAAAATTTATGCTTCGACTAATTTTAAGTCTTTATCAAAATATGATATTGATTAGATTAATTACTTGCTGTTGGTACATTAAGAAGGTTATAAAAGAAAGGTAAGTTGGAATTCTCAAAAGAAGACAACTTGAAATTGCGGCGTCGAAGAGTTATTTTTTTATTGAGAAAGGACACATGGCGTAGTCGCCACAGCGATATGTAAGAAATTCTGGAAATTTTATGGAAATGCATGTAACAGGTATTGGTGTAGATCGTGATTTTTGTATATTTCACGAAGATTGCCTGTAAATTGTCCCACTTAACAGTTGGCTAAGACATTTTTTCCATAATTATTTTTATTTTTCAACGTAGTCTCTTTTCAAGTCTATACACTTAGTCCAGTGATGTTCTATCATTTTATCTCTTTCAAATAATAGATGACATCTTTCCTACCAGTTATACTTTAGGATTAGGGAACAGAGAAAGTCGCTGAGATCTGGTAAATACTGATAAATACGGTGGATGGACAACTAATTCGAAGTGTAATTTGTGTATTATAAACATGGCGATAATCGGAGTGTGATAAAGAGCTTATTACTGTTACCATATCCTCCCTCTTTAATTGCGTTTGTTAACCGAGCAGGCTAAGGCGTCAACCTCTGGATTCACTGATCGTGGGTTTAAATCCCGTTCACGCTATAAAAAAGATCTTTTTCGGCAAATTTTCTTAGAAATTATCACTGTTGGCGATACTATAATAGTACCTCCATCACAATTCGTTTGTAATGCAACACATTAAATTTTATTATGTTATTCGAGAAGAATTTTACACCCGTGCACCCACTGCTGGAGAGTTGCAATACTAATGACTAGAACTTAAATTTTATTTTTGACAATAAATCGAATTGAAAAGAGGAAAATAAGTATTATTTGAAAAATTTTTTGCTTAAACCGTGTCAATAAGGCCGTAAATCTGCAGTCAATATATGGCAAAAGCGTGCTTTTGGAATACCTATAACCTCTTCTATCTCTCTAACCTTATTCGACGATCGTCCACTTCCTTTTTTTATGATATCCTTGGCTGGATACTGTCTCGTTTGAATTCAGCTGCCCAAAATTTTACGGTTGTAAATGATGGTACAGGGTCTACGGATATACCACCTAACACCTAACAGAAGAATCTTCTAAACATAAAAATGACTGAAATTTCAGTGAGAATCTGTCAACGCAAAAGCAACTTTATTAATAAGTGCTTACATGTTCAGATTGAGGTCGGAAACTTTTCAGTCAGCCCTCGTATTGGATTTTCCAAGAAGATAACTAACACCACTTGTAAGAAATTGCGGTTGCTGAAAATGAGATTGGACAGAATTATTTTGTACTTAGCATTCCCTGGTATCTTTTGAATATTTTAGATAAAGAAGTAATTTTTGTATTTATAATTATTTTAGCTTCATTTGTTGGTCTGTCCTCTATCTTTGTTTCAACGGTTATTTTATTACCATTACATTAAAATGCTTCTATAAACTGTCACACAATAGTTATTATCATTATATTCTAGAAATTGAGAGATAGTTCCAACAAGATAACAAAAATGAGGCAATCTTTTACAGGGTCAAATGCTATCAGGTTTATTTATTCTAGTATTGACGTACCTAACAGAGATAATGAAGTTTCTTCTCAATTTTGTAAATATGAAGTAAAAACAAAAAAGAAAAGATAATTTGTTATTTTGGTGTTGCACAGAAGTTGCGTATATAGGTCACAATTGAAATCAGTGCCTGCAAAATAAATTTATCACATTATTAGATGGAAGAATAGAATGAAGAAATAATTTTTGCAGAAATAATGATAAAATATTAGAGAATAGAGAGAATATTTAGTGAAAGTTGTTCATGAATAGTCACTTAAATTCAATTTGAAAAGTGCTTACATCAAAAGCACTTCAAATTAATGAAAGAACTATATTGAAAACGTGAACATTGTTAATAATTTCCCGACTTCAGCCTGTTAAAACATTATTTTCACCTCATTTTCAATTGACATTTTGTTTGGCTGAATCACTTCTTAATAATATATATATATATATATATATATATATATATATATATATATTAGTGCTAATATTTTGTGAGCTAAGTAACATGTTATAACATATCCTTAATTATAAAACATTTTCGAAATAAATTCGCAGAAATTTCAATTTATATTTCTCAAAATGTAATACTCAAATTATTAAAAAATGCAAATTCTATTTTAGGACTCTGTATACATATATTGTATTAAATAATTTTTATCTTTGCTTTTGAATCTAATAAATAGTGAGTTAATTGTTCTGATCTACAGTTTATCGAGAAACGATACGTTTAAAATAGTTTTTTAAATATTTAATAAATTTTATTTTTGAGGTGGTAATCACATTGATAAACACGGTCATGAACTTATTGATTGAACCAAATATGTAAAAAACATAAACAGTTTTTTGAATATCATTCAACATATACAAACACATCACATTTCATAATAAAAATAAACACAAAACATATGAATAAATACTGCAAGTATGAAACATATTGAAAAATATGTTACCCTACCTTTGCGAATGATATTCTTGATTTACATCTCATCGATCATTTTTCACCTCCTGCCATCATGTATTGAAATGTTTTTTTCTAATTAGATATTTAGGAGCGAAGTTTAACGTACTTTGAAAATGAAATGTACTCTCCATATTTACGAGGATTATCTGAAAAGTTTCCAACCTCAACTTGAAGATGTCTTCCTAAAATTCCAAACATTTTGTATACTTAGCTTCTGTTTAAGAAACGTATTAGTGAGTAGTTGTGAATATATTTCTGAAACTGGAAAAAGTCAAGTATAGAGCTGTCATTAAATATTTATTTTTGAAAGCAAAACGCACACACACAGAGAGAGACTATGTACGAAGAACGTGAAATTTTGGGCAGCTGAACTCAAATGTGGCCTTAGCAGATTGAATGACAACAATTGATCCTATTGACGCGTTTTAAGCTAAATCAATTGAATTTTTTCATCGATTCATAGCTGTAGGTAAAACATTGATCCATCACTATAGATAAAAAAAGATCAGCAAAGGACGAACCTGCTTCGAAAAAGACGGTTTAATTGGCCGGAAAAGTGATAGCGACTGTTTTTTGTTGTAGTAAAACAACAATATAAAAGTATTTATTATACATTACTGCTTTATAATGTGAAGCAAGAAATTGCAAAGAAACAACAATATTTGAATAAAATGGAAGTGCTTTTCCATTAGGACAACACACCTTCTCACACTTCAGTGATCGCAATAGCTAAAATTCACGAATTGCACTTCGAATTGGCTTTGCACTTACGGTATCCACCAGATCTAGCCCCCCCTATACCAATTTGAAAAATAGAAATAATTATGTAAAAAATGAAGAATGGCTCCATTAGTTGTTAGATGAGTAAATAGTCAGACAATCTTCGTATATTTACAAGATACAAATATAAAACTGAGGAACTATTTTATTACAAACATAGTAAAAGGCCTTATTCACTAGATTTAACCCTCAAATACTTTCTCTGTTTAGTAACCTCAAAATTTTACCTACAGGAGAGAGATTTCCGTTCGACGAAGACGTTATCACAGGTAAGAGCAACGCCCGTAGATGGGACTATGTTGAGAAAAATGTATATTTTTTGTTGGGCACTAAAACTCACAAACCTCGTAGTCCAATTTCTTTAAATCTTCCAAAACAGAATATTTCGTTAGTTGCGCAAAATATGGACTTCCTGTACACACCTCTTCATTTATCTGAAATCGCTTTATACCAAGACATTTTTGGGAAAAGTACTCGATAGTTCGTATAGCAATAAGTAATACCCTTTCTCCTTGTCATGTGCATAAATGAAAAATCGTTTTAATGAATAAATAAGTCTTCTTTAAGCTTTAACCTTCTATCCATGTAGGAAACTTATTCTCTGTTCTCCCACTCCCATTTGATAAGCTTGTATACTTTTTTATAAGTGTATACTGATTTTTACCGTATTAACCACAATTCTGCTTTTCTATGGACATAAGTCCAATTGAAATCCGTGTAAATGTTCTACAAGTCCGATACGTGATTTACATAATGGAATCAAGCAATAACCTTAACTCTGGATTACTACTAAATGGTACTTTTCCTCAAAACCCAGAGGAACCTACCCTATCCCACCTCTTCGGCTACTAGCAATGAGATACAAAAGGCTAACCGGTCGGTATTACAGAATTTCTGCTGTTTTCATATAACTTGCTGCACTCGAATCTTTCAAATGGCCGACATTAGGGAATAATAAAATAATACACTAGCAGCTATATCTACCCTTACACATACACTTCAGCCCAATAAACTTCAAAAATTATATGCTTCCTATCCATTTTGTCGTACTTTATCCTTTCCTTAATTTCTCAAGTTAGTAGGCGAAAGCACACACGATAAACTAGTGCCCCAGAAAAATAAAGCATCCCAGAAATAACCACAATCCCAATATTTTCTCATGTTCTTGAAATAAATCATAACCCATAGAAAAAGTTCCTATTTCCACCAATAAAATCACCAAATAAAAATTTGGATGGTAGCGGAATATTTATTGAGAAAAAAATTAGAAAATTGACAAACAAATTTTGCGGAGAACAACTCATGAATAACATTGATTTGTAGATGAACAAAAAAATGGCAAAGTAGAATGGAAAAGAGATGGAGTGTTATAAAGCTAAATAAACCTTTACAATTAAAATAGAGTTTGAGAGAATTTGACTGCGTCCTGTTTTTAAAAAAAGAATCTTACTAAATGAGCCTCATATGAGAGAAAAAAATTATTTCACAAGACGAAAATAACAAGATGATACCCAATCATCCATGATAGTTAATACAGTATCAAGTAATAAATTAATTTATAAGAAAAGAGAGGTGAGAAAAAGAAAGGAGAAAAAATTATCTGTGCAGAGGCGAGAATGCAATGGATAGGGGAGCGTTGTACAAGATAAAACCAACCAAAAGAAATTAATAAAAGAAACGAGTACATAATTGGAAACATTAATAAGAAATAGATGCAAATGATTAAAAGATTTTGGCAACGGTTTATAAAAAAAAATTGGTTAAGATAGTTAAAAGAGCGTTAATAAAAACATAAACAAGATAATAGAAAACGAAAAAGAGAAAATAGGAGAGTTAAAAAGAAAAAGACAAGAAAATGAAATTGAAGAATGAAGATAATATACGGACCAAACAGAGGAAGGTATTAAAAATAAAGTTTCGAATTATTAAGCGAATAATAAAACACGAATAAAAAAAGGTGAGCCAGGAAGAAGAAAAAATAAAGTAATAGATGGAACTAAGTAAAATTATTAATAAATTATGTACAATATAATGATATAAAATGGAAGAAGGATTCAAAGAAATGGAAGAAGAATAAATATGAAATAGGAAGAAAAAGAATAAATATTGAGGGTACAAAAACTTAATATACTTTAATTTTCACTCAATAAAATTCCTTTTATTTATTATGAATTACTCGAATCTCGTGGTTTTCAATGTAAATATCTTAGACATATGACAGAATTAAATCGAAAATTCTTTGGAAATTAAAATATATATATGCAAAAATGGTTATACGATGAATTACCATTTTCTACTTTTCTTGGTATTTTCATACAGTTCGCAGCATGACCTCAACTGCTTGCGATATATTAACTATAAATACATAAACAAGAAATGAGTATAAAGAATGATATTTATTATAATAACTGCATAACAATTTGATTTACTGTCATCGCTATAATCACTTCTTCGAATTTTACAATCCTTATTAAGTTATATTGTAGATATATTTATAGAAAGCTAATAAATCAATCCTCAAAAGTAACAAAAAAGTGCTAAGCCGGTCTCAGATGGAAAATTTGAAATATAATTATAAGAAGAACAAAATTCGCTTTTACATGAGATCTAATCTAACACATTCTAATTATCGTTAGATAGTTTTCAATGAAGTAGTCCGGCCTCCGTAAACTTATGATTATAAAGAATTTACGTCCATAACTAATAAAGAGTAGAATCGGCTAGAAGGAAAGAAGCTCTTATTGTTGGGATCTTCTGTTTTGTGTCTGTGTCATTCGATGATGAATTAGGGGAAAAGCAAAGGGAAATAAACAAATAGCTTAAATGAATTTCTTAAATACCACTTTAACGGGGAGAGCGTCCGTTCCGGAATCAATTATCAAAATACGACATTCACCAGCATTACTTGACCTGTTAAACGTTCTACAAAAACTGAATTTATCTATTCTCATTTTCCATCATATGAAGTTGATTTGAAAAATCGAAAAATCAGGGGAAGTGTATGAAGAATAAATATGATTTTAAATAATGGTGACTACAAAGAATAACTTAGATCAACAATTCATATTATAGAAAATTGGATATTACAAAACTCAAAGCATGAGGTAAGTCGAATTAATGGCAGAGCAACAACTCCTCATTACATTGGTAAAAAAATGGAACTCAAATGCATGGAAAGTAACACACATGCATAATGTTCGGTACAGTATATCCATTTTAACTAGCGTGGGCTAGTAAGCATTGGAGGGTTTTCGTGTATTTGTCACCACAGAACAAACATTGACCGACAACGTAAACACGAAGAGTCTAAGGTTAACGGAGAAAATCATTTACTACATTTAATAATATGAGATCTTAATCACTATAGACATAATGCCAGCCTCAGATGGCCGACCCCAAGGTTCAAAACGAAATACACTGTAACTGCGCTTATAAAAGAGCACCATAATTAGGAGAAACTATAAAAGAAGTGAATTTTTGTGCCTTAACGATTTATAGATAGTAAGTAACAGGAGTAGTTCAAAGAAACATCTGATGTCTATAACAATATAATAAACATTAGAGATTAGTCTATTATTCGATTGGAGTTAGGATTTGGTTGTTTGAGTTTTAAGTATTGGTCAAAAACTATGCATTGGTGTGATTACCTAGCCTTTATTTACTTTCACTATGGACACGGTACTTGAAACAGAATTTTTTATTATTGAGAACTTTTTGGAAATTGTTTTAGTGCTCTCGGTAAATTCATCATTAATTAGAAACCCATGTTTGATTAAGCGTAATCTCCCAATAACTGAGCATAATATGATATTTCAAAATGAAGTTTTTCTATAGGATCAACATAAATTCGGATTTTATGGAACGTTCCTGTCCGATAACGTCATATCAAACTTCTGCGTGTTTACAAATTAATATACTATATTGTATTTTGAATGCTGATGATCTCATACTCGTCAAGGGACATCACCATTCCGGACTGTTCGTTTGTTTGAAACACAAAAACTAAGTTGGATGATAAAAATACCAATTGAGTATGTGAGGTACATGGAACTGTACGATATGTTCATAAGAAATATTGTTAGTTGGTATTTATCCAAAATCATTACTAATATTTCTTTGCTAAACTTCCTTCACATTATCAGATTGACGGGAAGGAATAATTCTAAGGACGTTATCTGAACGTATAGTGTGAATAAGAATCGGTTTTGACATATCAATAACAGTGAGTGACATCACGATGACGATCCGTATTATGAAAATGGACTTTTTTATTCCCTTTTCATATATTACATTGAAATTTTAGCAAATATAGGCAAATCTTGGACTTCATTTTCTATTATTCTATCTAAGGTATCACTATTTAACCTCTATTGTTTCAACAAGCATGGTTTATAATATTTTGTTAGCTTTTCACGTTTTGTTTTTAACATAATAATATTTACCTAAAATACGAAGTATCAAAATAAAGATTTATTCGATGCGGTTCTGTCCTCGCCGTCAACTAAATAAACCAGTCGAGAACTTCCGCGAAACTAGGTCCAAGGCTAACTGGGCGAGTCTTTTTTACATCTTCGTTATATCTGCCTATACACGTGGAATTGCTTCTCTACGCCCTGATTTATTTCTCATGGATTGGCAAAATCAATGCTAAATATCACCTATTTATTTAATTTAAGCAGTTTTGCTTTTGCCAAAAAAATATTTGTAATAGCATTGGAGGAGAATATAGTAGGACCAGAGAGTGATAATGAAGGTATATGTGATTGAGATACAAGAGCTGCTTAATGGTGTAAATACAATAAAAAATACTCTGAAGACACCTCGTTTTGACCGAATAACAGCAAGTAATAGGAGGCTACTCATAACGGTGTCTGAAGGTAGAGGTTAATCCCAAAGGCAGTATAGCTTTACCATCGGAAACCGATCATAGACGCATTGACTTCTTTATTGATAGAAGTATCTAATTTTTTTCATCTGAAATATGTATTTAATTTCTTTAAAATTATTTTGTAATACTAGATATAATTTCTTGTTCCCTTATAACTTGAGATGGTATATTTTCATTCATCAGCTTCATATTTTTCAGTCTTCGCTTATTGTAGGTATACATCGAACTAAACTTTCTATTCCTGGCTTTGTCCATATATTATTTTTGCTTTTATTACTACTTTCTTTATTTCAAAAATGTCATGAACTAAAAATCTTATGAAATAAAAATTAATATGATTAGATAGATTTTGAAACAAAATAAATTGTTTCCTGTTTCAAATATAAGTGGATGGACTTGTCGACTTGTTTTAAAGGTGGCAAAATAAATTTGGAGATGTCAAAAGTATCACCATATAAGGATTTTGTTAAAATTGTAGCCTATCGAGATGGTTTGGGGAGAAAGGTAGACATGTCATTCTTACTCGTATAATATACTGCCACACTCATGATTAGTGCTTCCTTTGACACTAGACCACGTTTTCAACTGCCATCAACCTCTAACTTGGTACCGAGAACGACAGCATTGCGAGGAAGAATATCCTAATATTGTACTATGCAACGTATCACGATTCTGTTTAGTCACGTAAGAGGGTTCTAGATCGGTAAAAAGACGCCATGAAGAAAGACGTGATAATGGGTTTGAGTAGGACACCCTTCCAATTTGCACCATCGCAACAGTAACAAATTACCGAAAAAAGGTAAATTATTCCTTCTTGGCATGACACTCCCTATGACATTCGTTATATTTGCATTATAAATTAGATATTTCGTTTTATCTGCTAGAAATCTCTTATATAAGTAAAAATATTAGCTTGACATTACATCAATGTGATTGTGTTAATAGTGATTAAATGGCGTATTGGAATGGGAAATACGTTATGAAGGTATTTCCGTATATTGCATATGTTGTTTGTGAACATTAACATTATTTATTGATATAGGGTATCGAGTCATTTCAAGCATCTTCCTGTTCAATAAAAAAATTAGAACAGTTGATCACTTCAAAATTTGAATCGAAGTAGAAAATAATCGGTAGACTTATCACAGTAGTTGCAGAGGTTGATTTTATAAAAATTCATCAAAACTCACTTTGCTAAGTCTCATCTACGAGAGTAGTTTAAAAATAAAACAAAGAATCATTTTTTTTCTTTAAACAATTTTATTTGTCAACAAAGTCTCCTTATAAGTTTATTCACTTTTTCCAGCGATGATTTAACTTTTTTAACCCTTCCAGATAATAGATCCCGACTTTATCTTTAAAATAGGCATTTCCGTACTCGTCTAATCAAATATCTCTCTCATGTAAGTGAAACTTGAGGGTGACAGGAAAAAGTCGCCAATTCGAAAAGCAATTCGTGAATTTTAGCCACGGCAACACTTTTTTTTAATACGATCGCTTTTTTGTAATTTTTCTCGTCACCATATCATGCAATGATGTATTATGATCTCCTATTTGTTTCAGCTTCATTGAAGATAGTTGATAAACACAATTTGATGACTATCCCAAAAACGGTTGAACGGCCTTTTCAGAGCAGGTGAGCTTTTTCAATTCATTGTCATCACTCGTTTTGAGAGTATAGTGGAGGATTCCGGTTTCATTTACAGTTATGAATCAATGCTAAAAATTTGGTGAACTTTTTCGATGATATCGCTGATGGTCGCAGTTTTTGGTTGTCCCGAATGCTGATTGTCAATCAATCTGGTACGGCCAAGCTTCAATTCTGCTACCCAAAAATTTTACGGTTGTAAATGATAGTGCAGAGTCAACAGACACAGTGTCTTACTCTTCTTTTAACTGCATGGGCGTATATATTTTTGAAAACAAATATTTTACTACATCTCGATACTCCATTTTCAGAAAAATCATCATAACAAATCACGTACACAATCAAACAGAAACTAAGAGTCAAACTTCAAAGTCTTTTGTCTTTAACCAATCAAAATGCTGAATTGTAAGTTTCAAGTCAGTTAATTGGTGTTTTTGAGGCCTAAATAGTCATAACTTATGGTTGAAAGCTTCCCAGACAGTAGGGTGTGTAGTGTTGTCTCTATCGAATGAAATATATTTTGTTCACTTTTTCTTCATTATGAAATATGATTTATTTTGATCATAGGACAATGAAATTTCCCTAAATGGTAATAAAATCACATAGCATATTATCGAAAACGATTATATTGACACGCAAAACTTCAAAAAGTTCTATTAAATAAATTTAATTGTTTTAAAAAAATATTCAGCAATATGATAATGATAATCATAGTTAGAATTACGAAAGAAAATTTTTAGAAAAAATCATGACAATCGTAGGAGCTTATAAGTAAAGCTAATTATAACATATTATTATATAAAAAGAACAAAGCTCTTACATTAGCAGAAATAAGCAGATTAAATTCATACCAGCGCAGAATAGAGATATTGCGTCACACACATGATTAGTGGATTCAACATTTTCAAGAAAACAAGGCAGCAAAATTATTTGAAAATTGATTTAGAGAACAGTAGTAAATCAACACTACGAAGAAACAACGTTAGCTCCGTATATTCGCAGGTAATTGAGGAAATCAAAGCCAAAAATTTTCACATATTTACTGATGAAATCATCGATACATTTATTTACAGTTGTTCTTAGCGACGACATTCTACCAAAATCTTACCTCACTGCTTGTAAAGAAATAGAAAAAACAAATGCACTGACTGTGGCCAAATTTGTTCAAGAGACTCTTTCAACATTTTTTCTTCCAACGCTTGTTCATTAAGATAATTTCTTGATCATTTGTTCAGATGCCGCACAACACATGATAAAGGCTGGGCAAAATCTTTTACACTAACTTAATACATATAACATGACTCGCCCATGCTTTAGATAGGGATGCTCAAGAAAAAAATCTTCCTTAAAACACTCCTGTTCCACCTCACCCTATCATTTCAAAGTGGAATACTTGATTGGAGTTCGCTTTTTTTATTGTGAGAATTTTTTATCAACTAAAAGATTTAACTTCAGAATTGTCTGAATATTCTTTATCATTAACTAATGTTAAGCAATTATTTGGAAGCAGAAAGCAAAAATTTTCTAGAACAATAACAATTATATATATATATATATATATATATATATATATATATATATATATATATATATATATATATAATTATTTATAATCAACTCGAAGTGTAAAACTGATAGATAATCGAGAAGATAAAATATTGATAATTAACTGAATCCTTTGATTTGGATTCTGCAATAATCAGCTTTTATAAAAATGCCCCTATTACACCAGATGATGTGGGAAGAAGTTTTTGTATTCAACAATTTTTATAGTAGACCAAATTTT
Organism: Diorhabda elongata; assembly: GCA_026230145.1. Taxonomy (NCBI): domain Eukaryota; kingdom Metazoa; phylum Arthropoda; class Insecta; order Coleoptera; family Chrysomelidae; genus Diorhabda; species Diorhabda elongata. The sequence goes on from CM047936.1 coordinate 12,223,352, forward strand.
TTATTGAGAACATTTTATGGTTTACTGTTTTTATAATTAACAATATTTTTTATGTATCGAACTCATATTTAGGTTCAGCTTAGTACCTTGGTAAAAAAAAATCAAAATTGCTGTTTATATTGAAGTAAATTGATAAATTGACGTATGAAAATTTTTTGGGTCTCCTTAGTAATATACAATACACTTTGCTCCCGATCTCGAAAGTTTATATATTACGCTTAGCAGAAGGTTGACTGTTATTTTTAAAAGTATAGATGCTATACAATGAACATTTTGAAATAACTGGCAACGTGGCAAATTTGTGAATCACTTAGTAATCTAACCTTTCACATCGATAATTGAGGAATATTAACGAATGCAGAAAAAATTGGATGGATATTTCCATAAACACATTGTTCAATAATTACATCGTGTGTTGTTTACATTGAATATGGAGGTCATATGCCAAGATAATGTTTTTCATTTTACGGAAGATTTATCTATTAGTTTTTATATAAATTATACATTTTATTTATTTCATCACGTATTTCCAAATTATGTAACATCACCGCTTCAGACGAGTAACTATTTTAAGGAAATGGATATATTAATTGAGGAAACAAAATAAATAATGTATTGATACGTTCCATTAAATTAACAATTCTCATAATGTAGTGGAAGAAAAACTTTTTCGATATTCCATTTCATTTGCTTAAAATGAGTAATAAAATAAAACACCAAAAAAATTTCCACTATTTTGAAATCGATACGAACCATATCAGTGACTTTCGAAAGAACCTGCATTAACTAAACTATATTTGATAACATTAACAAAATTTTTTGGTTCGATTTATTGAATATGTACAGAATATGATCTTTTGATGCACAACCATGTTTTCGTTACAAAGGATATATTTTAAAGTGGCTCTATCCAACCCTCTCTTGTCTCTTCTCATTCTCGATTATAGCACTAATCACTGTGTATGCTTTCCCTTATCCTTATTTATTTGTTACAAGGCTACCCATCATATTTTTCTGGCTAAAAGGTCTGTCTTCTCTCTCATATACCGTCCTAGCACGTTGGACACTAGAATAGGGTAGCGCAGTGTCAACACTTCTTCATACTATGTACACCAGTCATTTACCGCCCATTGTTTTCAAATAACTAATCTTTGTAGCTTATTCCGCAAAACCTATTAATGCTCTAGAAAGTGGAAGCTCGGCTATAAATGCATAAATGAGTTAGGGACTACTTTGAAGGATGTCTCTTATCGGATGATAATGAATAACATAATTGTAAGTATATGAAGATACTTTTGGAACAAACCTCGTATCTCTAGCGTATTTTTATGATCTAGGGCAGGGGTGCTCAAACGGTCGATGGCGATCGACCAGTCGATCGCGAGTGCTTTTTGAGTAGATCTCGAGAAGAAAAAAATTTTTAATAAGTAGGTAGGTAACTAAACTACAAAAATGTATTACGTAATAAAATAACACTGCTTGCGGCAAAAGGCGGCTTTATCAAAGGAACGCGCGGCACTTGTCAAAGAAAAGCCGCGTTGTTTCTAGACTAGACTGTACTGTCTAGTGTCGGGCGGCGCGTTTGACGGGAACATTCGAGACTTTCTTTTACGCCAATATAAATGCTTCGCCTGCATGAATTGGAGTCATTCTGAATTGTAACTTGATAGCGATACTACGTCGATAGAAAGTTTATTATTAAATAGTGGAAAATGAGTGCAGTGAAGAAATCTAAAAAGTATCATTTTAATAAGGATTGGGAGGAAGAATTTTTCTTTTGTATGGTGAAGGATAAGTGCATTTGTGTTATTTGTCGTGCGTCATTTGCAATACCTAAGCGTGGTAACTTAGAGAGGCATCATAAAACGGTTCATAAAAACTATCAAAAGGATTTTCCGCCACAGAGTGAATTAAGAAAACGAAAAGTAAGTGATTTTATATCTTGTTTGAAAAAAGAACAAACCATGTTCACAAGACCAGCCAAACAATCAAAAGCTGCTACGATCGCGTCATTTAAAATATCTCATATATTGGCGAAACACAAGAAACCATTCGAAGATGGATCGGTGGTGAAGGAAGCATTTATTGAAGCGGGTGAGACTTTATTTGGAGATTTTAAAAATAAAACAGAAATCATGTCTGCTATTAGAGAACTTCAGTTATCTCGTCCGACTGTCACAAGGCGTATTGAAGTCATGAGACCCGTGGCGAAAATCATAAAGTTTTCTTTAATTTTGTAAAAAACTACGTGCTACCAATATATAAATTAGTGTGCATTACAACCGATGGAGCACCAGCAATGACTGGAAACAAAAACGGTTTTGTGGCATTGTGTCGAGCTAATGAAGAATTGCCTTCATTTTTTTTCATTCCATTGCATTATACATCAACAAGTTTTGTGTTCCAAAGTTTTAAACGAGGAGGAAATTATGGGCATTGCAACAAAAATTGTGAATTATCAAATATTTTGGGACAATTCGAAATGCGTTTTTATGATTGCAGTAAATTGGAAAATATAGCATCATTTATGAGTTATCCTTTTTCATGTAAAAACATTGAGGAATTAGCTACTGAAATAGCAAGTCAGTTTAATATGAACTCATGTTCTGTTGAAAATGAGTTGGTGCAGATTATATCAGATATACATCTCAAAGCTATAGCATCTGATACAAATTTCTGGTGTTTTATATCTGAAGATAAATATACGAATCTAAGGCAAATCGCCCTTCAACTGACGGCATTGTTTGGGTCAACTTACTTGTGCGAGTCTGCATTTTCTAAAATAAAGATAATTAAGTCAAAATATCGCAATCGACTAACTGACGATCATATGTCATCATGCTTGCGATTAGCACTCACTGGTTACGTACCATCTTATGAAAAGTATGCTAAGGACATGCAGTGCCACGCTTCAACATCCAAAGCCACTCTTTAGTATGGTTTAACACCATATGTAACTCTTTTGTTTTGTAACAACCAATAAACTCGCAATTTTGAATAACTATGAGTTTTTTCATTGATATTGTAGAGAAGAACCTAACTAAACCTAACCCAAACCTTGACTAAAATAATGTACCTATATTGTGCAGAAAGCTAATATCTATATATACTACGGTACACCCTACCTAGGTAGGTAGGGTGTATCGTGTATGTACGACAACCCTGCATCACATATACTTGCAGGCTCTCAGAGCGATCGTAAGTAGTCTAAAAATATTGAGGTAGATCACCAGCAGTTCAAGTTTGAGCACCCCTGATCTACATTTACTATAATTATATTGGGCTTTTCTAGAATCTAGAAATTTAATTGTTGGAAATCAAGAGATATAAGCTATATAAATTGAAATCATGTTATTTGCATTTATTGAGAAATTATCATACTTGTCTGAGATTCCAAGAAATCAATTATTAACAATTGAAGCGATTCTTACTAATATTTTTGTCGTCCTTGAAAAAATCTGCGAATAATAATAAATAAATGTGCCTGAAGTATTTCCTAGAAGCAAATGATAAGAATAAAATAAAAGTATTGAAATGAAATTACCTAATTATTAGAGCTTATACTAGTATTTTAAAGCATTCCCAAACTATTTTGGCCAAGGAAGGCTTTTTTAAAATCCATTTCTTCTTTGATCTCTCGATTTAATTAGGAGTCGAAATTACAGTAATTTACTGATAATTTAATAAAGATGAGTGAGATACCACAGCCAGCGTGTAGAACACTTACCAACCACCTAATGGTTGCCACTCTACCTGTTAAACCACATAGAACTTATAAGGACTCAAGTAAAAAATCTGTCTGTCTATCTATCTATCAGGGTAATCACGGTCGCGCTCTATCTTATCTACCAACCTTTTTTATACCTAAAAGAAATAAGTATTAAATTATGCTTAACTATTTATTTATTTATTTATTTATATATATATATATATATATATATATATATATATATATATTCGAAAGTATTTAACTTGAATCTATAAAAGTTTAATATCAATTTAGTATTGTAAATTATTTTCCTTCAGAGTCAGAGATAATAGGTAAATGAGATAACTTGTATGAAATTTTTCAAATTTGTTTTATCCTTTATACTCTTCGGAACATTAATAATTCGAAGACGTATCGTGTGACTGACACATAGATGGCGCTGCCATTGTGAAATCCATATAACGTTTATGAAGTACCATATGATTTGTCAGAAAAAAGTGATAGCCATTTAAGTGAAGCTACTTTTGTTATTTTCAAAACAATTTCATATGTACAAGGTTAGTAATGGCTTCAAAAGTATTATCCGAACTCTGCTCCATCAAAACGATACATTCGTTATTGGTTTGCTGAATTTAACGTGATCGTACGTGAACGTTCTGGTCGTCCAATTGAGATGGTTACTGCAGAAAACAAAAAGTCCACAAATTGTAAATTGAAATTGCGTGAGATAGATGACGCCGTAAACATATCAGAAGGTCTCCAATTATGCATGAATATTTGAATGAGAAAATTTCAGAGCAGAATTTTGCCATGTTCACACATAATAAATCAGATTATTTGCATAGATATGTTACAATGAATGAACAAGGATCTATCACTTCACATCGGAATCAAAACGATCATCATCTGAGTGGACTGTAGCCGGTGAACCATGTCCGAAGCGTCCATAGGCACAACAGTTAGCTAGGAAGGTTATGGCATGTAATATTGTTCATTAATTATCTCCAAAAAGAAGAGGACAATGACTAGCAAACAATACATAAAATTGTTGGATTGTTTGAATGAAAAATTAAGGAAAATAAGCCTCATATGTCAAAGAAAAAACCAATGTTTCACCAAAGCGATGCACCGATTCACAAGTCGATGGCAACGATGGTTAAATTGAACGAATTTGAATTGCTTTCTCATTCACTATATAGTCCAAATCTGGCTCCCAATGAATACTATCTCAAAAAAATACTTGTTGGTAAGAAATTTAGCTCAAATGAAGAACCAATTGCTGAAGCTGATGCCTATTTTGAGGCAAAACACAAATGCTCCTACAAGCACATTATGGAAAAGTTAGAGAAGCCTTGGAGTTATTGTATTACTCGTGAAAGAGATCACATTGAAGAATAAAATCGATTTTTCACGATTTTTTATAATTAAGATTACCGCACGCCTATGATTCATTGATTTCTTTTTCCTTAAGACCCGCACCCACTCTATATATTAGTGGTAACTGATTTTATTTATTCATGTATTTTTTATTGAAATTTGACATTATTATCAAGTTGTTGTAGGGTCAATATTTCTATTTTGAAACTACTACACTAAATTCCACACAACAATATTCTCATTTTCTTTATTTAAAACTTCTTAATATCCATGGAATGAGAGGAAGTTGTTTACCCCTCTACATCCGTCATTAACTACCTATTATCCTTGAATTGAAAACAAACTGAATTTCATTCAAATAATTTATTTATTCAAACGTTCCATTGAAAAAATTCAAACATTCTAATAAACCTTTTACAGAAGCCGAAAAGAATACTAAAAACTTAAAAGTATATTAACATAAATTCTATATTCAAGTATTTTCTTTATCAAAAATAGAAATATTTAAAACTACATCGAAAGCGTATGGTAGGAAGGTTCAATATTTTACGCATTTGTATTTCTTTATCAAAATTTCATAAAAATAGTATGCATTACAGGATTTAATAATGGACTATGAATTATAGCGCCGTCGAACAAATTGTATGTTTGTAATAACCCTAGTGACCATTATAAAAATGTACTCTTCTCAAATTGAATCGTAAATATCGTCTTCCAATATTAGATAGTATTAATAGTGGAGTTGGTGAAAATAAACATTAACGGATTATTGACTTCCGTCATATAACCATGAACGATTTTATAGTAGTTCAACTTCCAGGGTCCCGTGATTTATTCAAAGAAAAGTAATTCGCAGAATCATCTATTTGTATACCGCAGTTCATAAAGGGGAAGCAATATTTCAATTTGTTAAAGAGCAAATAGGAATCAATTTTACTCGCAGAATATATGCCTTCAGAAAATTAGACTGGAATTAAAAGAAGAGAAACCTCGAGAGAGATTTTAATGTAGAAAAATATCAATACAAAATGTTTTGAATATTTTAGAAAGGTAAAAAACATAAAGTACGTAATTATGACGAAATCTACATTCACAGCATTCTTTCGGTACCTATAATATTGGTCGTGGAAAACGAGTATTTTGATATCACCAGAACCCAAAGGTAACTGGTTATTTTACATGTTGGAGGTGTATTAGGTTTTGTGCCTAAAGTTCATATTTAAAATAGTTAATAAAAGACAGAATGAATACCAAAAATCTTCGTAAAAGGCTAAAGAATAGTTTATCGTTTGATGTGACGTTACTTTCCAGCTGATTATGTGAAAAAATCAACAGAAGAAATTAAACAATGTGAAAATCAATATTTGGAAAATATCTAGCTTATGTAGGAAAAATTGAAAAATAATACATAAGAAAGAATATATGCTATGGATGATATTTACAATTTAATAATCGATATATGGATCCATAGTAGCGATAACAAATCTGATCAGAAGATAATGAGGCAGATGATGACAAGCCGGGTTGCTATTGTTATGATGCTATAGTTATAAATAAATATTCATTACGTGTGTTGTTATCACATTCAAACACTAGGTACACTCAATTAAATAAACGATAAGACTTAATATTTTTATTTAATTCTTATTTGTCCTGGAAATTATACGTAAAATTATTCCCTTGTTATTTTATTAAATATGCAGCAGAAATAATACTTAGTCTAAGTATATTGTTCTTTTGTGGTATGAAGAAAAAATTACATCAAACATTTAATGAAACTGAGGTGGTGTCAAAACATATTATTTTTGTGTAAGGTAGAAGAAAAGTGCACAATTTATATCAAATCGTCTTAAAATTAATCTTTATATAAGTTTAAATTATTATTTTTATTGTTATTATTTTTAGTATTATATAATTTATTATAAATTTGAAAGGTCATTGAGAAACACGATGGTGTCTCAAAACAAAGATTGAACCTTTTAAACTGAACTTTTCACACATATAGTATGAAAGCGACGAGACAAAACGTTTTTTACTATTGAAAACATTTAACCAATGAGATGTTTACCAATAAAACTACGCTCATTACTTTAATACCCCATCAATACTGAAAGCGTAATTCCCAACAGCACACCAAATATGACGTGATTCTCCACGGTAGCGAATTACTCTTCTACCACCGTCATGACTAGAATAGCGATTTGTAACTTATAGTGAAGAGCTAGTGACGTTATGAGTAAGGTATTTAGCTAAATACAATGTTTAAAAAAAACGCTAATTTTTTTATTATTTACTTAAGGTTACTATTTTCTCAGTAGTCTTTTAGTAGCTATAAAGAGGGTGGCGAATACCCCCAATACGTTATTGCTTCCTCTATTTCAAAAATATACGATAATTGGCTAAAGAAAATGGTCATTCTAACTATATAATTTCTAATTTTTGTGCCGAATAAGCCAAAATTACGTCCTCCGTAATAGTTTTGCTTTTTTTTAGATCCATTCATTTCGTGAATAAACTATAAATACTTTCATACTTAACATCGACAACAACCTATTTCATTTTCATGTACTTTCCTTATTAGGCCGAAAAAGCTAGACTTTCTCAAAGAAAAAGCGTCCGAAAAATAGGTACTTTTCGGACGGTTGCCGTAAAAAATGTTATAAGTTTTGATGTTCAGTTTCTGTTTTGTTTCATAATTAATTATAGTATCTATTTATATTTTTCTTGAATATATTATTTACCATTTTTCATCATAATTATTCTGTTTCAATGCAGTTTTTGCTTCTTTTTTGCATCTTAATTCAGGATTTTATACTTGGATAAATCTATCATCCCAACTTACAATCACTGATGTTTTTTGTGACATAGGATGACCTGTATTGAAGTTCAAATATCTTGAGGACCGAGTTGGTTTTGTATACTATTCTGTTCTTATGTTATTGTTCATTTTATATAATGTAACATCAAGAAAATTAATTTTATTATTTTGTTCGATTTCCATTGTGAATTTACTTTTATAATAAGAATTTATTTATTTATGTTTTTAGTTTGATTTTTCGGCAGTAATGCGTCATCTACATAACGGATGAATGGGATATCTATATTAAGATTGCTTAAGACATTTTACTCAAGATCTTCCATTACTAGGTGCGCTACCATAGCGCAACCTTCAATTTGTTTATATATTTCATAAGTATGTTATTATAAGTATTAATTCTATAACTCTGATAAATACGTTTTAAGGTATATCTTCAATATATCTTCCATAATTGCGAACTACAACCTATTGATAAAACTACAAATAAAATAAAATAAAATGGATCGAAAATATAACTATTATTGAAATACAAGATGAAGTTAAAGAAATATCATTTTTCGCATTTTATAATAAATACTATTCTTGAGAATAGATGGCGTTTCAAATTAGTGGTTATAAAATAGGTTTTATTTTAGTTTTTGTTTTATGTAAATTTATTTATCTATGTTGAATTATTACAGTTGTCTAATGACATGGAAAACTTAGTATCATCTAATTCATGATTATATAAATATATATATATATATATATATATATATATATATATATATATAAATAATATGATTTGTACACATAAATAATATAATGTTAAATTTATTTGTTAAAAAAGAGTAATACAATCAATAAGACAGAATTTTAGAATTGTACATTATTGTTTCTATTTGCATAGAGTATAAACTATATAATTTCAATATCACCAATAACAATTATTATAACAAAATGAAATGAAAACTCAATACAAATATCAAAGTAAATACATGAAAGACATTAACCAATTGTATATATTCACATTGAAATTTTAACGTTACTTAATTCAGAAATATAAAAATAATTAATATAAATTTATTTTATACCTCTGACAAATACTCCATCGCATTATGTTTTCGATGAATGTTTGCTTTTCCTAAAAAAATGTTGAAATTAGTGATGCTTCTCTTTATTTCCCAAAAACATTTTTACGTTGTGAATTATTTACATCATCTTTATCTCAAAATATTACAAATGTATTGAGAAAGTGATAATTATTGTATATGATAACTTTCTTCTCGATTGACAATAATGTTTGGATTTGTTGGTGGAAATCATTACATTATCACCATTATATAATATTTAGTTTCAACTGTACTGTGAAATGTTAACGACTCACGATGAATTTTAATTATGTTTAATCAACGAAGAAAAGCGTTTATTGATGTAATTCGAGAATATTATTTAAGCGATTAGGTAAGACTTGTCTAAGTCTTACGTACGTCTGTTCATTCTTGTTCAAATGTACTTATTTGATTCAATACATACAATAATTGTTATTAAAATTATTTTGAAAAATTTATTTGAATTTATTTGAAACTAATGTAGAGAAGGGTCGTAAATGATCAATGTTATTGAAGAAAGAAGATTCAGATGTGAAAGAAAGTGGGGAAGGATAATCAGCAAAAAGAAAAAATATATCGCATGACTGCAGCTGAACAACTAAGGCAGATAGAATAAGACTATATACTACATATTGTTGCATCCAATTATCATTTGATTTGATCCTCGCAAATTTTCTTCTTGGAAAATATGTCATTATAATGGGTTACATTTTTTAGTTTCAATCTCACAAACTTGTGCAATAATTAGTCATAGTATAATCCAAGGGTGATAATCCTTCCATCCATAAGGAAGGGTGTTTTTGATGTTATAAGGGCTAGACTGAATTTTAAGAACAGTCCAGAGCATTAGAGGGTATTTGAGAGTAGTCCACAAAATTGAAATATATTTACTGGAGCTAAATGAACAAGGAGCTGCATTAGTCATATCCACAATATTTCACAGAGAGTCTCAAACAGTTGAAAATATATTTTCACTTTGAGATGGACAATCTGGAGCAGCAACCTTATTTTTATTGCTCTTCAGGTAAAGTGAGATTTTTTTATAATGCATTTAAGATAAATAAATTTAATGAATGTCACACGTATGTTTAGAGAGAGAGAGAGAGAGAGAGAGAGAGAGAGAAATGCTTTATTGTCAAAAAAATGTTACAATTTACAACTGAAAAAAAAAACATAAATTTAACTAAATAAAGATACAAATCAAATAAAATTTCAATATACAGACACAGACAAAATTATAGGTAATAGTAATAGGTAATAATAGCATTATTACGGTTCATTGACTTATCACAGCCTACTTACCCCTCGACAATTGACCACTAACAAAAATATGGAAATATCAATATTTCACTTGAAAGAAAGTATTTTTAAAAATAATTCGTTTTGTAAAATCAGTTTGAAACAGTTTATTTTGTACAATTTTTGCTTAAAATATGTTTTACATCTCAAAAATAAATTGGGAGATCGAATTATATTGAAACACCAGGTACTTACTACCTCTACCATATATCCATACTTGAATATTTAAAAGGTATTAAATTATAATTTGCATTCTTCAAACTTGAATTGTATATTGTATTCCGTATAATCAATATTCATAAATTATTTAGTTGAGCGTTCTTACAGTGAAATAGAGAATAAACACTTATCAATAAATCACCTCGCGTGTCTTCCTACACAAAAGAGCAAGAAACCGATTATGGGTGCAAAGACTAACCAGGAACTAAACGCTCAAATGTCTCCAAATCCATTGAACATAACTAGAAACGATTATTTAGAGGCCAAAGTTGAAGTCTTCCTACTTTTGACATATACTTCCTTATACTTATACGTAACTAAGTCTATTTTTTGTTTTGTCTACATAACATTGAAAATAATGGTCGTTGGCCTGTCGCTTATCGAGGTCGAACTCTGTATGGGGTATACGACGCATGCACACATGTTCTGGTGACAGACAACTGCACTACGTTGATTCCGTAATTTTCTAATCTCAATTCTTTGAATTATTTAAAAAGTGTGATATTACTTATATATTTATAATTTGCCAGAAGAAATGCTATTCGCTCTAATGGTAACAGACGTACGTCTGTCCCATGTTTATTCTCAGATTCGTCAATCTTATGTCAACATATCATTTACAAGGGACATAATCTCCGTTGGTACTTGCATTTTAGATGCCCAAAGAAAAATACTCCTTAACCGAATGCACATAACTGATTAAATCACTCACTCACCTATCCTTTACCCTTTTTTGTAGTTTAGATAGTAGTAAGGTGATTCTTGAGCTACAAGGGTTGCTTGAAAAGTACCTGACGTCAACCTTAGTATAGTTAAAATTGAAATTTATAAAAATATTATGATACGTATACACTAAGTATCTTTGAAATTTATTAAAAAAAAATTATTCATCATCAGAAAGGGGGGAAGCTGTAATTTCTGGAACGAATTTCAGCTTTAGTTACCTTCTGTATCTGATCATCAGACAGTGTAATTGTGAGTGTTCAGTATTAAGATTGGTATTTCCATTTCCATAGAAATAGTGTTATTTTTGTGTTTCCTTCTGTCTTTTTAGATATTATATTAGGATTCTGATTCCTCATGAACTCATTATTTTCAGTACACACTATTTTCTAATTCCTTTTTTTTTCTTTTTTAGGTCTATAGGCATTTTCTTCTGGATCTCTCCTTTTATTTGAGTTTCCAACTATATTTTTTGTCAATTTTGTCGATAATAACATGTACATGTAGTAATTTCTTTACCATCTCTCCGGTTTTTCCCTTTCCTTTCGCTTTATAGACGCTTAAATTCTATGAAGTTTGATGACTAAAAGATTATTTAGTTACTTCACCAGTGCAAATTCTCCTCACAGAAGTGTGTTGATTGCTAAAAAAATATTGTTAAGCTCTAAACTGCCTTCTACCATGTATATTGCTCGAGTTGCATACGAGGTGAGATAAAATGTATGAAGTATGTACGTTTGAAACCTACGGAATTATCCTCTTCTCGATATGACAAAATTTATAATCATATGAATATTACATTTAACGAGTAATTACAGTACGAACCGATTTATGAATTGAATTTTCATAAGAGTGCTTATGATCTACTTACCTCTAATGAGGTGTAGTTCTCTCATAAATGCATTATAAAATAGTTTTATGGCAAAGGTCAATACAGGATATTGAAACAGAAACAAGATGAATATTGTTATCTTCTTATGTGAATTTTCACTAGATCTCTAGTATGACAATCTCGAACAATCTCGAATACAATAAAATAAAATGAAAATGAGCAAATATTAACCAATAATTCTATGCCTCAGTGACGAGTAAAATACATGTATTTTTATAAAAATAGTATATTTCGTTAGTTTGGAAAAATAGAAATATACAAATACTGCTATAGCATGTATCATACCTTTTTTAATTATCCAGTGACATTTTTGGTATGGAGTCACGTAATAAATCACGAATTTGAATTTTAAATATTCTATAATCTAGCGACATAGTTCTTCATTTCCCAGACCAGTGTACATGGTAATAATGTGATAACCTGAACACTTTAACTTGTTATTTTGCTATTCCATCTAATCTTTTTAAATTTTGGTAAATGTTGGTTACATAACTGCAAAGAATCCTTTTTAAGTAATCTGACACTATTTCTTTGCTCATTACCAATTCGATACTTCCTATTCTTTTCTTCTTTAATGGTATTTGGTACTAATACAAAAATAATATAAAAATCATCGCTAGTAAATTTATCATTTACTGAAATATTCTTCATTGACATTATCAGTATTCCTTCATGGCAGTCTTCTGTAGAATTTGAAACAAATTCTAATAAGCCTCTAACAACAAATCTTTTATATCATCCTATATGAATGATGTTTAGTACCCACCCTTTACAATTTAAAATTTTATGCCAATACCTGGTATACATGACTGATGAAAATTTGTGACTAGTTTATTTTGCCAAGTTTCCCATAATTTATCTCCTTCAATGTTTGTCAGAGTTTTTTATACATTTTTGTGCACTGAACGGTTTTTTTGAAGTAGATATCTTTTCCGCAAATAAAATGAATGGACTTTTTCTTATCAATTGCTCCATACATAGGTACACAATATGGTACATTTGTTGAATACTTCTACCGTTTCGTTGTTGCAAAAGGGAATGGTGGATTTTTTAGGAGTCTCAAATTGAAATCAAGTCTCATCACTTGCTCCATCAATATTGTTGAAGAAAGTTAGGCAATTCAAGAAACAACAGCAATTGTAGAGAGAAACTTTTGTTCTTGACGATCTTTATCATACACATTAGTATGGCCATCTTTAAACTTGCGTCTTTATCTTCAATAGATTTTTCCTATATTGTTTCCTTCTGCCTATAAAAAACGAATAACAGCTCGCAATACACACTTGCCGGTCAATCGATAGAGACAGCTATGCTTACATGATTGCTATTCATTTGAACGTGTTGACCTCGCCTGTCACAAAGCGTAAGGAGCAGAAGATTTACAGGAGCCAACTTATTGTCTCATCAGAGATTTAGAAAAAGTCATCACAAGTGTTGAAACTTCACTAATTTCATGTTAAAATCAGAGTTTTATTCAAATACAAATAGGAGAGCCCCAAGAATGGGTATTCGCGCCCAAAATGGTGAAGTATTGGAATATTTGGCCCTAGACCTGAGCTCACTTTTGCAGTGGTCTCAATATCTTCTATTTTCCAGACGAAAATATATGATATTTGTGCATGTGTAGTCCATTGCACACAACGCAACGGCAGTAACAGCCCATCAAGCAGTTGACTCATATAAAATTGGGTGGTGGCTTTTTGGGAAACCTATAAAAGGTTCAAGAACTATGAAAGGAGTTGTTCCCGGCAAATTAGTGTATGGCACTAACAAGCTGATCACCTGCCGAGGAACGGCGTGACAACGACTTTAATAGGACTACAACCAAAAAACCATCCATACAAATAAGAAAAAGCCACGTTAGGTGTTAAAAAAATTGGCAACAAGTACGAATACGAGAAATTAATTTATTTGCTTCAGCGTTTTTTGAAGTAACTAGTTGAACAGTAATAATTTTATTCCGGATATTCACACCAGCATATTTTCAATCCAATCATAACAATTAGCTTGAAACATAATTAAAACTATTAACATTATTGGATTCAACTAGTTTTTTAAGCTATTTTTAATTGGTTTATTGTTGATATTGGAATTATCACGTAATTAATAAAATGACTTTATTTCAAAATTACGTAGAAACCCAGAACGGTTGACGATAAAACATAGTTAATCAAACAGGATGGTATATTTAACAAGCCACACGTCGTTCAACTCACTTGCTTATTCCTATGAGGAGTAAAGAAATATTTACTTTATCATTTATCGCTACAGCCAGGACCGGCGATAGGAAAAATTATATACAATATACAGTGATGTTCTATAAAAACAGGTGAAATCATTTTCTACGTAATTGTTAATACAATTGAAATATCCAAAGCCAAGTTATATTTTTTACAAGGAGTTTGAATAGAAAGTTCACGTTTATTTAGCGAAATGTATCAACGCAGAGGGTATATGGTCAGTAGGTAGTATCAGGATACATTAAAAGCTCTGAAGCTCTTGTATTAATGAACTACACCAGCATATGGAATATAGCGAATATCTAAAGAGGATAGGAAACTAACGCCACCAAAAAGTCAACGGAATTATATACATTGAAAAAGAAAAGTTTGAAGCGCTGGTAAACACTTAAAGAGAACAGAAAACCAATTTCATATGAACCAAACAAACAGTGATATTAAATAGTCTGTTCAATAAAAATGATAATAAATTAATTCAGGATAATTATAAAATAAAATAATGATGATAAAAGCCGGTGCAAATTTTCGGCATAACTTGTCAACGAGTTTTTTCTGCGAAAAATGTCTATTTGATGCATAAATGAGAAGAATAACTAATGCTTTATCAGTTCTTCCTTAACTAATACGTTTGCTTCTTAATTTTCCTTTTATTTACTGTTTTTCTCACGTTCCTCCTCGATTTTTCTTTTCCAGTAAATCATATAATTAACCAATATTTTCATATTTATTCTGCTAAATTGCATCATTATTGTCTCAAATTAAACTCTAAATGTTCTTAATTTTAGGTCTCTTCTGTTTTAAGAAATAAGAAAATATATATATATATATATATATATATATATATATATATATATATATATATATAATATATATATTGAATTCCTGAAACCGATGGTAATATTCATAATACAACTATGTATATAAAGTTTTTGAAACATTTGTTATTAATTTACGGTGCCTACTTTTCACAGATCTACGACATTTAGAATAGACTTCGATATATATATATATATATATATATATATATATATATATATAATATATATATTGAATTCCTGAAACCGATGGTAATATTCATAATACAACTATGTATATAAAGTTTTTGAAACATTTGTTATTAATTTACGGTGCCTACTTTTCACAGATCTACGACATTTAGAATAGACTTCGACTTGTTGTTTTATGTTGTTTCAATGTTTTATGGTGTTGAGAGGACTCAATAGATCTTTTTAAGATATGTTTCAATGAAATCAGTAAAGCTGGAATTGAGTGTTTTTGCAGTTTTTTTAGAAAATAAGCTTTCAAGTAATTTACAAAATTTAGGGCACTTCCATTTATTTTATGACTTAATTGAAGGACTTTATTAGACATTGCGTTCAGCTTCATGAAGTTCATCAAACATGAGTAAAGTGGCAGCTGACAAACTTGAAGCTTTAGGTGGAGCTTACTCATTTTCATTTAATGAAAAGAACTTTGCTCATTTTCCGTTAGTTTCCGATACACTTGCGTTTCAGACTATGTTTACAGCTTCCCTACATTAAGCAAAATTCTGCATAGTAGAAAAAAGACGACAAAACTACTTTCCGGGACGAAATCTCGTACTTCTTTTAGTAGCAACACTTTAAAAAGCGATTTCGCAATAAAACTGGAAATAATAAGATCTAAAATTGAGCAAATAAGTTTACAAACCACACAAAACTCTACGAAAAAAGCATTTAATTAACCGATGGTCACTAACTAAAATCTTGAGAAATCAAGTATTTCATTTCAATTTACAAATTATAAATATCATTGTCTCCCTTTTTCCTAAAATTTGCAACAGATTCTTTCACAGTAATATTTATTGCTTTCATTCAATAAATTATATTTGCAGGATAATAATTACTATTTAACATCATCAATAATAAATTTATTTAGACTGTCTTTCGCAAAAAAACGTAAATCGCCCAATCAAAATGTGAGTACGAATATATTCATGCAGAAATTTGAATATAACAGAATTGTTGCACTCCAGTTGACTGTACATGTATCTTTCGTTATATCCTGGTAACTCAGGTTTGGAATGTAGTCACTACGAACGTTTCATAGACGGTGATGCAGTGAATGGACGAAGCTTCGACAGCAAAACTGAAATCATTTCTTTAAGCACGGAAAGGACGTGAGAATCCGAATTTTTCAATTGGAAAACTCTATAAATGAGCACGAATTATCGTTACACCACATTTATATATAAATCTAAAATTACGCTTGTAACAATCTCTGACATATTTGAAAGAAAATATTACTGAGTCGCCAATGCAAATTTTCATGGAATTTGGAACATGAGTAGTATAGAGAACAAAATTGAAATTCTGTCGATATAACTTAGATACAGATTATATTGAAAATCGGATAGACAGAAATACAAATGAGACTAATTTTTTTAATGACAATAATACACACAATATAATGGCTCTATTAATGAAAGAACTAGACACGATTTGTACGTTGCATTTTAAAAAGTTAATATTTTCATCTAGCATCTACTAAACAGTGGAAGTAGAGTAGATAAGATTGTTTGATCAATTTTACAATCACATACCCTGACAGGATACTTTAGGAGGCAGATTTAAAATTGCCTCTAAGGCTGAAGAGCATGTTAATTTGGCCCCCGTGATACACAAACAGATAAATCTCCACAAAAAAAGCGATGCTTATGTGATCATGGGTTTTATGATTTGGTCTAGCCGTATATATACTAGCAATGTATTTATTTTTAGAACGTTCTATAAGTTCAGCCTTTCAAAAAAATTTTTACTTAAAGCTGTGAAGTTTCCAATAAAAAACTCGGGTCTTTCATTATCTGTATTATCACCATACTCAATACATTCAATGAACTCAATTATCAATTTTCCATGAATGTAACCAGATAATGTTAAATTGTAGCGCAATGTATTGTAATTCTTATGGTGATGGTAAGCAGTGTATTCAATGAGAAATTATTTCATTCCATATATAAGATAAACTACCTTCAATAGGATCCCATTAAACCCAGCATGCGCCCTCTTACTCACAGATATCGCATTTAAGTAGATTTCTCTCGCACTTGCAGAGTGGATGGTCAGTTGTGCAGCTTCTTTATGGCATTATAAAATAGGTATGTTTCCTTTACATATTATTTTTATTATGTACGAGGTCTGATAAAAGAATATAGTGAATGAATCTGTGTAGCTGCAATTACTTGTATATGTTTAAAATACTCTATATGATACCCTCATATTGTATACCTTTTCATGACTAACAACTGAAAATCCGTCACTGGTTCTTGGTCTATATATTCAAGTCAGGTTCATCATAACTCAGTAATTGAAAAATATTATTAACAAATACTACTGTTGCAAAATGGAATGATTGGAGTCTTTTAATCACAGATAAAAGTTGCTGCATTTATTTCATAATTAATATTTTGATAGTGAATATCTTAAAGAAAATATAGTTTAAATGACTAACGTAACATCAAAACTACATTGTTTAAATAAACTTGTGACTCGAATGTTTTTTGATAATAACTTTGGTCATAGACCATAATTAGAATCGAATTGAAACTAGTTCATAGCTGACTCAGTATCGCAGCATTGCATAAGTTCAGTGCTCAACAGCTATGGAAATATTTGAATAATGGAAAGATATGTGGTACGAAACAGTATTAAATAGCAATAAAAGAAAGAATATTACATATTAGCTATATGCCTTCATATTTAACACGTGTACGTGGTTTCAGACGATTTCAAGGAGAAATGGCTTTTGTACAATTCGAGATTTCCTAATATTAAAAACCTAGAATAATTTGAAAATAATGATTTAACATGAAATAGGTGAAGAATTATACACTTTAAAAATATCACAAATTTTTTAAATTATTCGTCATTGCAGGCATATCGTATAAAGCAATTTCATGTGAGTATGTCAGATTTGACATACTCAAATCAGTGCTTCCATATCTTAAAACTTAGGTAGTAATCTTCAAACGTATACCCATTACTAAGCGTACAATATAACAATACACTCGAGCCTTTCGTCTTTTTTCATATTGTTAATAATTAGTTTTCCTTTTAGAATGTACCATTGTTATCAACTTTTAAGGTGTTGCAAAGAACAATAGCAGATGTGTGGGATAGGATGGTCTGTAGCAGTGAAGTTGCTGGAAACGATATACCACAAGCAGATATTGTCTATCTAATTTTGTCAATGCGTAGTTGTACAGAAGTGTATTACAGCCTTGGAGTCGTCTAACACATTAATATTATTCTGTCGAGCACAATTTTTGCAAAACTTATCACTCCATTCATTCTGAATGTATGACGTATCCAGTATCTAGCAGATATGTGTTCTAAGTATAACTCACTAATAATAACTGGGATGTCAAATCTTTTGTTTTTCAATACTGCTGTGATCATACTTCATTTCGACATATGCTTGGTATTTTTGATTAATTTACAAAAAGGTTTGATAGCGTGGTTGGTGTTTTCATTAGGAATCTACATTCGGAGTCACGCTTTAAACACATTTAACGAGTATTAGTTCTACTTCTATCGCTTGTTCACATTTATAACAAATACTTTTTCCATTTTTGTCACAGTTATTTTCATGGTAGGAGCTTAATTCTTTTCATTGACATCTGTAGTTATTATTTGTATGTTAATCATAAAAAGCTACTTATTGTTCCTGTAAAGTCAGTGTCAAAAATTGTCTTCTAATATTACTATAATTCATTTGTATTTTGTCAGAAAAACTATAGTTCAGAAGTGCTTGAGTCATAAACATTCGCATTCTAATTTCAGAGTTCAAGTATCTGGTCAAAAAGAGGTAAGGTTCTCACTTTTAGACTGATCTACTCAACCAGATAATTTTCGCGAACGCTTGCGCAATTCAGAATTAGGTGAACATGGATTTCATCCCCTTCCCCAATTCGCAATTTCTGCTAGAACTATTTTCATCTGCTTCCTCTTGTGGCACTGCCCTATGAAGGCGTAGCTTGTTCTTTGAGTAGTACACCCAAGAAAGGCACGACTACAATGATTCCCCTTCAGTTTTCCCCTCCTTACCAAATATTTTCTATTCCACATACATAATAGGATGTCATTAACTCAAAAAGTAGTTATATCTTACCATTTTAAATCTATTGCAGTTATTTTATAGCATTCCCACATCGGGCTTAAAATATCATTTTACCGGTTCTGTGTAGCAACAGTCAACATGTATATACCTATCACATAATCATGTATGTGATTAGAAACCTAGACGAGTTCCTCCTATATGCATAGTGCGTTGACTTCCTTTTATCAACGAACGTTTTAATTGGATTGTTTTTGAAAAAATTCTTATGACTCTTCTATCTTATCGCCTTTTATGTATTGAGGGTTATCGGTAACATACTCTGATACCGGTATTAACGTTGCCATTGTTTTAATTTTATTTAACGTTGACGTTGAATGACAGACAATTTCATTTCTAACCCTTAGGTGCAGATATAAGAAGAAACTTATAATTCCCATTCTAAATATAAACCAAACATTAAATTATTAGGAAACAAGTGATTCTATCATATAGTCCAGTCAAATAACTCCTAAGAATAATTGTGAAGCTATAAAAATTTGCAAAGACTATAACCAAATGGTGTCGAATTTTAAACCACTCTTGATCTAGGGTTCCTGTCAAATTCATATTTTCGGACTTACCAGGGACCAAAACATAGGAGCTTTATCGGAGTTAAATATATCATAGCAATTTCCTTAATGCATAAATTTGTACTAGAATGAAAAGAAAAAGTTGTTTATTTAATAGTAATATTTGTTGATGAATATGCCATTGGTCGAAGATATTAGTGTTGTCAAAATGGAACAATTTCAGAAAATCATACCGGAACCTGATAATCATCATGATTTCTTCAATTTTGAATTAAAATTACCCAACAACATTAGATTTTATATCTTATTCGCATGTTATTACTCTCTGTTGGAAAAAAAACCACAATCTAGTCCTTGTGACGTGTGCCTTGGCACTGTCTTTAAAATACTAAAATACGGGGGTCAGGAATATGATAATGGGCAAATATTAAAAAAAAAACACTTTGTTTGGTCTTAGAAAAAGACAAGACAAGACAAAAACATCAATGTTAACAGTGACAATTCAACAGGGTTGTTTGTGTTTTTTAACTCATCAACAAAAAGTTGGAGTGAATTATTGGAAAGCTTATCACAATCATTCGAAATATTTTCAGCACTTGGGCTTTCTCTTCACATTAAAAGAGCTTTGTATGACTAATTAAGGAGCATGAATTGAATCACTGAATGCAACAAGTTACCAGATTATGCGTTTTCACCAAGCACTTTGCGACTTTCACGAAGATAAATGGTTTGATGACGAGGTTAGAAGAAATTTCCTTGTCCGAAGCAATGGAAGATTTTCGTTTCTTTGTGTCGTTGGCTGCGTGGTATGATATCTTATTTCAATTAAACATTGTTAGTAAAATATAGTAAATTAAGACTGTCAACTTCCCTCAAGCTGTGTTTATTTTGAAGTCGCTTAAGGGTTTTTGGACAGACCTCTGTGAAATGGATTTTTATGTTGTTTAGTGAATACTAATGAGCTGACTGAAAAGCTAGAAATAGCATCAATCTCCAAATTATTTTATGTTAGAAGGAAGAAAACGCATTTAATCACGAAGTCAATGATGAAACAATAATTGACCTCTAAGAGAGTTAGATTTTATAATCCAGTTGTTGATACTGCAGAAGAGGTTCTAACAGCTTAAAAGCAAAACATCGAATATCGAGTTTTTTTATTTAATAAGTTGCCCACAAAAGTGTATTTGTTAAATCCAAAGAACTAGAAGACGAGAGGAGATGAGAATGGCAATTACATCAAAGGAGCGAAATTATGTGTACTAGTTTCAAGATGAATAAAGATTCTTCAAATTTTGTTTTGAAAAATCAGTCAATTAGTATCTTTTCTCTGTTTTATGGTGGAAAATGCCGATGAACGAGTTGAAATTTATTTTGGAAACTGGAACTACAGACGTATATATAAATGTGTGGGTTGCTTTGCAAGCACTACTGTGTCTGTGTCATACTCGAAGAAAACCATTTGGAGATTTAGTCTACAGTGCAGTATCTCTAGGGAATCTTAATCTGCGTCTCTCTGATCTGTAGTGAGTTGCGGTGCAAGCAGTCCTTATACTAGCCAATATTGACATTTTAAAGTACTTTTTGTCGAAGGAAGCATCAATTTAACTGAAAAAATGACGTGAATGAAGTGTATTTACCAATCATCAATTGAATTTTGACATCATTATTATTTTTCGAAGTTTTTATGTTTTCGCAACGAAACCTCATTTACATATTATCAATTACTGCCCAGCATTGAATTTCTGAAACGAATATCTGTACTAGAATATTCCATTACACCTGGTCAACAAACGAGCTTCATTTCATTTTTACACTTCGATTTTATCGATGAACATGCGTTGATATGGTAATTTAATACTTTAAAAAAATGCGAAAAAAAATAAAGTTCAATAAATTATTTTGATACTCACTTTATATTCATAAACTGCTTTTTGTGGTGTTTCATTCTCAAGTATGAATCGATTTCTTTAATTATTCATTAGTATAGTATAAAAATTTACTTTTATCAATTGAAATTTCTTGAATCTATTTCCTTAGGCCAGCGTTCAAGATATATGAATTTATGAAACATGACAATGTTTCTACCTTAGACCAAGAAAGATTAATGAACACGTAATATTTGATCTACTTGCTAAGTATTTGGTACCAAATGTAAACGGACGCCATTTTTTAGGGGCCAGAATTTTTATTGTAGCGTGTGTTTATTTTTGTGATTATTAATTTTCAACTTGTTAAATTTGTATATAATGGTGCGGTATGTTCATAGTTTAAAAAAAAGGTGTGATAAAAAAGTACTAGTATTATCGTTATATAGGTAAGAAATGATTATTATTAAATTGGCTACATTACAAAATAATCGAAATATTCACTTGTTATACATCGCATCTAGCTCATATTTTTAGTACTTATTCTGGAAAATATGAAATTGTACAGTACAAATCTGCTTGCTTATATTCTAAGATTTTAATCCATAATTTATAATTTTCCAAACATCGTCTGTACATACACTCTTATATACTATATATACCATAGGTCTAACTCAAGTCATATTTCCATTGGTAATATATTTTCTTGCACCGATTATATCATAACATATAAGGTTGGTTGGCGGATCAAATTCGGAATCAGTTTAGGGTCTGGTCGCTTACGCATTTTCAAAATTGTAGAATGAGTTCTCATTTAATCTGCCGACAGGGCTACGGAAATAAATAGATAGTTCATCGGAAATAGAATCGTCAGATTTTATCATTTTTCAGGTCTTGTGGACTAATTTGTGGTGAAGACAATGGAAAAGTGATATAATTTTACTGCTAGTGCAGTACTTATCACCTGCCAATTCCTTAGTTGCAACCTCAATCAATTGCAGAATTTGTGAAACCGAAGGAAGAATAGATAGGACTGACGCAGTTAGTATCGGTGGTGTATTGTTAAGACGAATGACTATATAGCGACCACGCCATGTGCTCTATCATTTAAAAATACTTAACACAGGTACACATTTCTCCGTCTACCTCTTGACTGACCGATATCTGAAACAGGAAATTCCAAGTAACCTTCTTAATATCCTAATCACATACAATTGAACTAATCCTTTCCACTATACCTGTTATATTTTTTGGGAAAAACCAATACCTTCTACCTGCTCATTGTTCCTTACTACTTAAACGAACCCAAGCAAGGCGTCAGTCTCGAGACAGAGAGGCGATCAGATTTCGAACGCCGAGAGCTCAGCGAAGCTGCGCCGTTTCCAGAGACTTAGCTCGACCAAAGTAGCTTAATCTTCTGTTATATACATTTTTGTGTATATATATTTTGATGATGTATTGTAGGTTATGAAATCGAACCTTTCCACTACCCTCGACGCTGCAAAGCTCCAGAAATCACTTGATCACATCTTTGGGACCTCTTGTTCCAATTTAGTTTCTTTCAGGGCTACTTTACGTAACCAACTTAGTGTCTCTTAGTTTAATTATCAAATTTCCAGATTCCCAATTCAAAATATGTGCGAAACATGGTATATGCTTTTTTCCAAATGCTAAATCGACATCTTTTACCATATTAGCTGTTTTATCTGTGACAACGGTTGAAACTACTAAATTTAAGTGGTCAAACTTGAGGTTTTATAAAATTAATTGTTTATAATCAATTCAATGTTTTCCTAGAAAAACTGAAAAAACCTCAATACATTGAGTATATTGGGAGCATTTGAATACATCGGATCGATTCGATTTATTGCATTGTAAGAATTAACCCGTGAATAAAGCTAATATCATTTATCATATTTCCCAAATGAGATTACAAAGTTGGAGAATATGATAATCGATAACTGGATGCCATCAGATAATAGTAGAGTATTGTTGGTGTGAAATTTTTCTGTTATCAATTCCAGGGTGAAATTAATAGAATATTCGTAGATTTACTTAGTTACATGCAACTAGCTAAGATAAAGCTGCTCATTTTATCCAGTTTTTTATTCCACTGTTTTCTATCCTAAATATTTTCTCTTACAAAGTATAACCATAACATTGATAGTATAACATCTTTTTGATTAATAAATAATAGAGTACCTCAAGTGACAAAAAACTGCGTGAAAGAATATACTGAAATGAATAATTGTAGAGAAAATCTTACCAGACCTTAGTATAAATAATCAGAGTTAAACGATAGTAGGTACCTCATATAGTGTTTCAACTCATAAAAGACTAAATAGTTTGTTTTCAAGTGGACATATAACCTACCTGTTGGAAATATGATACACTATGGAGATGGCTTTGTTATATTAATACAAGATACACAGTGTGATTGAAATTAGTAGATAATATAGAATTCTCGAATATTTCTTGTCATATAATTTTTTAGTACCATCCAATTTTGTTATTAAAATTATTAAACATAACAATTGCTAGATAGGGAGATATAAAATTGTTATTTTAAAGATGATGAATATCCAGTTCAAAAAAATAAAGGTAAACTTACTAAACATCGATTGTTACTTTTGATAGTTAATATAAAGGTACATACAATGAAAATTTTCATATCATCATATTGAAAAATGTAAATAAAAGTTTGTAAAAAAATAGTTTAAGAAAAATCAGTGAAGTGAAAGTTTTCAATAGCGTGTCACAAACCTTGAAATATCAGTGAAAAAAGCTATAAAAAAACTTCGGTGTGTAGGGAATTTTATACAGTTTCTCGTTTTAGAGAATAAAAAATATAAAGGAACAATTCTAATCATAAAATCATGTTTAAGAAGAAATGTCAGTTTTGCTGGTGAAAAATGTCAAATCTAGTAAATGGGTTGGCTAGGAAAATCAACGGCGAGAGGAGTCAAAGAAAGAATTGGGGAGTCGAATTTGAAAAAGACAATGTGGTAAAAAAGAAACTAGAATTGTTCGAAAAAAACTGTGAGTAATTACTTATTACAATTCAGCTCAATGTTTACAAAAAATAACCAAAAGCAAAAATCTATATAAGCTCACATTTATGGACTTTATCTAGATATACGTACACTATTTAACTGTGTTTGACGTTCCATAAATTTATATAAACTTTTTGTGAGGTATTTTATACAATAACCCCCTTTTCATTCCTTGCATTATAATCTCAATTTTACTTTAATAGAAACTATTCATTTCATTACAACGGAGTACACAATATTTGTTGTAATATCGTTTGAGGCTGATCACTTTATTTTTTTTTTGCTTACAACGCCCTGCAAAGTTGTCCGATGCCTATTTGCCATTGTTTTCTATTGTTGAAGTCTTCTTCTCTTAGTCCTCGCTTGCATTTTTCTTTGTTTTTGCAATTGCAATTGCAATTCTATGTCTGTACTCTATAGAATTGCAATAAGTGTTTTTATTATCTGTTTCGCCTTTTAGTTTTCTCGATTTTATCTCAGCGTCATCCATCCCTTCTTAATTACCCCTAAATATCTATAGCTACCGCATTTCTTGTTTTTTCATGGTTCCCGAATGAGATTCGTGGTTTCGTGGTGTCTTCACTTTTGCAGAGGTATTGTGTTTTTGTAATATTGATTTGAAAAAACAATTTTTAGTATACTTCTGTCTCGCCATGCATTCAAGATCCTATTTCTCGTTTGCACATATCACTTGACCATAGGCGATTTGTAGAGTGTAAAAGTATGTATCTTCGTCAATATCTCTGCTCATTCCTCTGTATCTTCTCTGAGGAAGTGCTTCTGCCACATATATCTTTAAAAGTGTTGGAGAAATGCAGCATCCTTATTGCAGACCCTAGTCAATTCTGAATGGCTCTTATATTTTATTACCTATTTTAACACAATATCTCATATAGATTCTGAATGACTTTTACAAACGTATGATTTATAGCTCTTTCTTGGAGTACTTTCCCTAATTTCGTAAGAGTACGTTATCGTGGACGTCTATTTCTTTCTAGCTTTTTCTCTATGACTTGTTTTAGGTGAAACACATCATCTGTGCAAGATCTCTCACGTGAAAGTCACATTGTTCCTTTTTTTCTTAGTTTTTATATTCCATCTCCATAAGATCTTTTATTATTTTTCCATAGACCATAGTTATAGATAAACCTCTATATTTATTAGTCTTATCTGTCGCGATGTAGCGATGTTATGAAGACCATTTTCCAGTCTTCTGGTATATTTTCACCTTTGGCGCATTTTGTAAAACAATGAGCCAGAGAAGAATACAGTTCCATTTTTAAGTCGTTCTGCGTTTATCTCTCTGGTTCCGCTACTCTGCCATTGTTTAGTTGAATAATTGCATCATCTACTGCCTCTTGACCTATATGTACTTCTTCACCTACGACTTGTACTTCGGAGTCCATTCTTTTTTTTTTTTCATATATTATTATAAAAAATTTCATTGCCTTCCAAAGATTTATTCATATAAGTTAACAGAAATATATTATATCAATTGTATAAATATCATAGAATAAAGATACTATCCATGTATTAATATCTCTTACAGGTAGAAGTTTATTCACCCATGGCATATTGGCACTAAAACAAATACTTTTCTTTGGTTAATATTTTGTATTATTTTATTAATGATGCAATTGGAATAATAGCAGAAATATTATTAATGGCGTAACAACAGTTGTGAATGCACTGCCGCTTTCAAGTTTTGATACGCTTTATTTGTAATGAAATGGAATACACTGATTCTACATCTTCAAGGAGCAAACATACATATTCTGGACAGAAGTGGTAAAGTGTATCAAAACCTATAAGGAAGAAGAACAATATGCGAAAATTCTTCAACTCTCTTCAATAGCAATCCATTCTGCCATGTTGGTATAGTATTTTGAGAAATTATTTTCCTGGTTGGCGAAGTGCAGAGTATAAAATCCTTCAGATTTTAATTTAATTTATATGATATATATTGCATACTCTCAAGAAATTAATATTCTTCAGGATACAGAAGATGAATATTTTAAAAAATACCGTAATATTTTAGAAAATTAAAAAACTAATTACGTCCAGTAACTATTTATTGGCGAAACCTACGATATTTTATTAAATTATCAAATGCAATCTCATGACTATGTATGAATCCTACTATAAATACCTGAAAAGTATTGGAGAATCAGCAGCTTCTACTAAAATGACTTTCTGCCTGTGGCGTAGAATCTAGGAGGAAAAAAACCTTACCTTGCTTCTTTCTTTAATTTAATTAGCTAATTTTTTTCACAATTTCTCCGTATAGAACGCACCTGTTAAAACCTAACAATGAACAACCCAATCTTTTGAATACAACACCACAATAACAACAAAAAATAAATGATGTCATTCGCTATTAAGAAATTTAAGAATTTAAGCCAGTTTCAAATACTAATGCAAAATATACAGGGGAGGCCTTGACTTTACTTTCTAATTTAATGCTCCTTTTCGCAATATGTGATCCTGCATCAAATAAATCACCTATAAGTCGAATGCGGATCCTAACTGATAAAAAAGTTTTTCTCAATATTCCCGAATATAGCATTCTGTTCTCGGAAATTCCATATTTTAAACTTTACCTACATTTACCTCTTATTATCTTAGTTTTGTTAATTTTTTTATAATTTTTCATGTTTATATCTTTAGAATTTTTCCTTTTTTCAAGAACGAATGGGTTAACATGATCATAGTTTCTGAATTCCGTAATTCAATAAAGATATTTACCGAAATATGGACGAGGTAAAAAAATATTAGAATGAGCTCTAAATAGAAAGAAAAATCCTCAAGAAAACATGTAGCGGTGTCAAAATGGAAGAAGTTATCTGAAGAATATATACCAAGAGAGAACTAATGATGATAAACCAAAAGCGAAAATAACACAAATAATTAGAGCACAAAGAGGGAAATGGTTAGGACACATTGCCAATTTGCCACGTCAAAGAGATGTGAGTATAATGTTGGAGTTAGAGGTAGAACGGAGAAGAAGAAGGGTGAGCCCTCAAAAAAATAGCTGCAAAAAGTCAAGTGTTATGTAGATGAGGTAGGAAGGATTGAAGTTGCGAAGGACTGAAGAAGATTGAGGCTAATATCAAAATCAATATTTCCTCGTATCATTCTAACGCGTATTACGGAGAAAGAATTAATGAAATTGCCTTCAGTTGAAGTAAAATTGGTTGAAGTAAAATAATGTAAAATTATGTATTTATAATAATATAATAATATAATAATAATAATAATAATTTTAAATTGAATCTCAGCCTAAAATTAACTCGAAAGCTACTAAAGGAGTTGATTTGATAAGCAAGAAAATTCTATATAAAATTGTTATGCATTTTGAAAAATACTACATTTACTTATGACCAATTAAATATATTATAAGAGCCACGCCATTTTTTTGCACGATTTTAGAGTAATTTCTTTTTGTTCTTATCTAATTATTTGAGATACAATGTTTTTCTATTATCACTATTATGATGAAAGGGTCATTTCTGTTAGCATATCAATAAATAGTATAGTTACATAACGTACACTTCCTTAGAATCAAAAGTTAAGTTTTGGTTGAATATAATAAAAAAACAATGTAATCTTATGTTAATAATTTTTATCTTCTACTTCTCATGATTCCGGTCCTGGTGGAAGAACAAAAAAGACTTCTAACAATCTCTGATTTGTGAACGACCCTTTTTATGGTACTCCCCCTTTCGGTTGTGTTGCAGGTGTTTCGAGGGTGTTCCCTTTCAATAGCTTTATTCCTAGCAAGGGTCTTTTGAGAAAGCTGCCCTTTAAATGTTATTTAACCTTCACTACGAATATCTTCCTTATGCATGAGGGTGTCTTTTCATATTGGTATTAGGAATATAAGCTGCAGGTAGTTGGATATCTTTTATGAGAAGAAAAAATAGGTTGAATTTAAACCGGTTTTGTCAGTTTTTCTTTTTGAATTGAATTGAATAATTTCTTAGTTTCTCTAATACAATTTTATTATATATATATATATATATATATATATATATATATATATATAAATATTTCTTCAATTTGAAATTTCTTAGACCTTTTGATATATTAATGCATCTAAATGCATTTGATTTTAGGTCTCTTCTGTTTTAAAATTAGTTTTTTTTGATAGTTTTTAAAAGAAAGATAAATTTTGACGTTTCGACTTTTCTTTAAGTCTTTATCATAATATGGATATTGACACTGACAATTTGCTTATTTATATTGATCTATAGATCACCTTCATCATGAATATCAAAATAAGGATTATCTATAGTGTTATTGTTTAATTCTTCATTTCTTAATCTCGAAATTTCGGGTTGAAATATTTATATTTACTAAAGAATCTGTCTCTGTATATATGTATGTTTCAGTTTGTTATTGGTTTGTCCTTCTTATGTGTTGACTTATCCATAATCTCTTAATTGTTATTTTATATTTAATTCTCGACACAATTTTTGCTCTCATTGATTTACTGAGCATTTGTATCCCTTCTTAACCATTATTTATTCTGGAGTAAAGTATAGTATAATGAAAATTAGTGTAGTCATCAAAATAGTTGAGTAAAAATTAATTCTAAAACTAATTAATTCCCAATTGATTTATCAATTTTTTCTCTCGCGAACCGTTTACACGCCTATGCTTTTCATGAAAATACTGCATAACTAGAATGTATTTCTTAGGTGATTATCTAGAGTTAAGTCATTATTATCAATATTAGATTACATTATATACAAAAACAATCAAAACATCTGGTTGCCATGTATATCTAGTGAAAATAATTTTTGAAACAGCATTGCACATGTTTTTCGTTCCCACGCAGTGAAAACATGTGTACGCCTTAAAGATGGGGACCCAAGTTGTAGAGGGTGGAAATAAAAACCGTAAGAAACACTTGCTATAGGGAAGCTTCTTTTTTTGACATTCTCTTGAATTATTATAGAAAGCGTATGAGGGTGACCTTTTTATTTTGTTTTTGCATAGCTGAGAGGATTGAGTGTCAGGTTTCTAGAAAGTGTTCAGTTTGGAAATATTTCGAGGACTGACATAATGAATATGGTTTATCTAGCCTTAATGGTATTACAACGTTAAGGGTATTAGAACTGTAATTTATTTTATTTTATATTATTTTATTTTTATATTATACTTTTCGCGTAATACGATTAATACTTTTCAAACTTTCCATACTTCATAAATATTCGTCTAATTACTTCTTCCTGATTCAAATATTAAGGAAAATGGGAAAGATATTAAAAATATTAGATTTTGGTAATGTTAATAAAAAATAATTAGTTTTATCTTCATGATTCGTATATTTGAAATCACATATGATAGATTTGTGATTCGTCATGTTTAAAATGTTGAACGACAGATAGAATCTAACTACCTATATCTTTTGATATAGGTAGTTTTTTGTAACAAATACAAAGCTGTTTTTAAGGAAGGGGGGAAATAACCAAAAACTCACTTTAACATGGGCGAATGAGAAAAATGAATTTGCACAAAGTTTTAGAAATTTACATTTACTACAACCCCAAATTATTTTAAATCAAAATTATTCCTCCACGAACGAAAATATTATTTATCTGGACGACTGATTCTTTCTGACTCTTCACGGCATTTTAACAACAATAGGAAAAAGCTCAAAAATTGCATTGCAAAGTACATGCATCTTCCTACAACCGGTAATGCAAACTGCACAATAGATTTGCTCACTGAGTGAATAATCAGATAAACCCTTAAAGACTAACTACTATCCACACTATTTAACCTTAGCTTAATAGGAGCAAACGTAAAATGATGATTACAAAAATCTTATAAAATCAAAAGAGTGGTTGAAGAAAATGTAAAAAAGTAGTTGCAGGAGACCACTAATGTATTCGAAAGAAAATATTATGTCGCAACATGTTGTTAAGAAAGATCATGTAGACCCTCTCTTCAACACTTTATAAACAAACTAATGATGATTTTCAGACGATTCTACTGTCGTGATGATATCAATTTTTTAAATTAAAAGTTGAATTTTTTTTTGTATAAATGTCACCACCTGGTATATTATGTTTTATTTGCCCAATGATACTTACTTTTCGCTTATGATATACGATATACTTTTTCAGTTAATAAAGATATGGGAATACTAGAATGAAACTGACAAACTCTGAATACTCAATGGATCTCGCTTTAAAACTTCTGCAATTATAAATGCAATAACTGTACAATAAAACAGAATGTCTTTTGTCTGAACATGCTGGGGAATATCCAGCAATAAAAAGGCCATCCTATCTCTAATTCTCGCACCGATAGTCAATTTTAGTTATAACCCAGAAAAATAATATTTGCTTATTTCGGTGTAATAAAAGTACATGTTTCATTACATGCCTATTTCTTCTAAAGTCTTTTCTATTTTACTTACACTTTCGTTTGTGTACTCACTTTTCATATCCAATCAATTGTAAAGTTTCAATCTTGTGCATTTGAGTTAAGTGAATTATATTAAATTTTTGAACCATATTCCTGCTCTAGACTCCCGCGAGGCGCCTCCTAAAAACTCTTGACACGACTTAGGCGACACACTCGATTATTCAGTTGTTTGCTACATCTTCTACAAAGTGAGCGTGATTCGTTGACGTTAAGATCGCAATTAAATTGAAGCTTTTTTCTGGGCGAGTAGAGGTGACCGAAGTGCTAGCCATCAACACTCTCAACTTTACTTTGTTTTATTTGAGTACAAAAAATCACGGCAAGTGAAGGCGAAGAAGGCGAGTGCACCATCCATAGTACCGTTTTCTAGTAGAGAGTCTGGATCGGTCTTAGCGTTCAAGATAGAGAGAGCGAGGTGTGCGAGCTTGTTCTAGTAGGCCCAAATGTAAGGAAATCAGTATACACTCTCTATCTCTCTGTTCTTTCTCTAATTGGATCGAAATGACGTCGAAGTCTCTAATGGTGGAAACGGAAAAGGAGGAGAATAATAAGTTTTGCGAGTAGAGAGTGATAGAGTGTGATAATCTAATGCTCCTTCTCTTCAAATAATATAATTCCCCTCACATGCTGCTCTCTCTCTCTCTATGTTTAATATTTACTCTATGGCTTAAGCTGACGTTGATAATAATCGATATTTAATTTCAAACCACAGCAGTACCATATTTCTGTTTGATATTTAGATTACTGATTTTTCATTAAATGATAATATATCCAAATATCATCTACAATTGTAATTGGTTAGTAATTGAAATTTGTTATAAGGTAGTTATCACAACTTATCACACCCTGTAAAAATAGTCATGAAAAGGACAGTTTTGTCATTTAACAAAATTGCTAATCGAGCATTTTTCGAAGAGAAAATTATCATTTCAACTTTTAAATATACCACATTACGGATTCATATTGTATATTACGATAAGCAAGTTTCTAACAGAACAAAAAATAAACTAGTCTTCATTTTAAATATGAAAATAGTCGGTTTTGTAATCAACACTCAATAAAAATAAAAATACATCACTAAAAAGTAGTAATAACAAGAGTATGATACAAATAGTATACAGTGTGTAGCAAAAATAAAGCATACAATATAACAACAGCCAATTTAGGTTAACCAATGCAGTTTAATTATGCCACCAATGAACCTCGTTACCAAACAGTAATACCAGCGCAGATAATTCTACAACAGTCAGTGATGCCAAGAATACGATTCTTCAAGTTCAAGGTAACAACCAATAAGTTTTACTGGTATATCTTTCCCAATCCCAAATTATCCAATAGCCTCACCAACAAATACAGGGAGAGGGCCAATAGAACAATGGAATTAATTTAAAAATTTCAAAGAGCAAAATAGAACAAGTCCTGACGGAAAATTAAATTAGCAAATAAAAATAGACAATTATTGGCTAAATTCTCCGAGTCCAAGCTAAAAACTCAAAAGCACTAAAAGAAAAAAGACCGAATTTTATATATACGGCGATATATTGGAAAATTCTTAGCCTACTATGGAACCAAACAAAATTTCAATGTCAAAATATTTTATTACTCAACATATTCTCCTCTTAATTGGATACATTTATTACAGCGAACCTGTAACGTCTATAGACCTTTCAAAAAACATGTTTCTTCTTGCTCTGCAAACGAGACCTCCACAGCTTTTATTACCTCCTCGTTGGAATAAAATTTACAACCTCTTGAACTTTTTTTCAGTTGAGAAAAGAAATGACAGTTGGACGGAGCCGAATATCTGGTGTATAAGGGGAGTGTTCTAGTAATTCAAATCCTAAATCACGAATTTTTTGCATGGCATGAGATTTATGTGCAGGGGCGTTATCCTGCAAAAACAAAACACTTTTGGATAGCTGTCCGCGTCTTTTCTCTTTAATTTTTCCTGTAGAGTGGTCAGTAATATCGAATTGTAATCTCCAGCTATTGTTCTACCCTTATCCAAAAAATCAATCATGATTACTCCATAGCAATCCCAAAAAACTGACGCAATAACTTTTCCAGCAGATTTTTGGACACGAAACTTCTTAGGTCTTGGAGAACCAGAGTGTCGCCATTCCGTCGATTATTGCTTTGTTTCTGGATCGTAGAAACGTACCCAATTCTCCTCCATAGTAATAAGTAACAATTCGGTTTAAGAAGTCTACATCGTTCTCAAATCGAGCACAGATCCCTTGCACGCTTTTGGTCAGCATTCAAACATTTCGTAATCCATTTTGCAACAATTTTTCTCATGTCCAAATTGACGTAAACTATATGATGAACGCGTTCGTATGAGATATTCAGTGCTTCAGATTCCGTTTTAGCCCAATTTGATGGTCTAATAAAATCATGTCATGAATTGCATCGAAATTTTCGGGGACTAACACAGAAACTGGCCTTCCCGATTGGTCATCATTTTTAATGGAAAATTCACCTCTTGCGACCTCTTGCGGTCCATTTTTTCACGGTCGCATATGAAGGACATTGATCACCAAGGGTATTAAGTATATCTTCGTAAATCTGGTTACCTCTTAATTCTTTTAAATACAGGTACTTGATGAGAGCTCGATACTCCAATTTTTCGGTTTCCACAATTTCGGTGGACATATTTTTTCTTCTAATTTATTGCGTAACTCTGGTTTACTTTTTTTGCCGTCATTGACACATCTAATAAGTTATTGTTCGTTGCTATGGCAACGCAATATTTTATTTATGCATGGAACTGGTCTAGGCTAACTAGATATCAATACATCCTCGTATATAAATTAAAAGAAGACAGAAACTTTAGAGAAGTCCTGAAAAACATTCAATACTCCGTAGAAACAAATGAGGTAAAGAATGGAATAGAAAAATTATAATATACTGTTGCTAATGTGTGAAATATAAAGCACTTTAAATCCAAAAACCTACTACCCATCTTTTTTATAGACCTCATACACCTGATAACAACAACAAAGAAATTTACAACTTAGAGATTCTCCTTCATCAAAAAATCAAATTTGAACCACCAAGACACAGGTGAAAAATTCCCCAATGCATCTGATGTCAACTAAGGCCATACTACGTCATACTGTCCCTTTAGATGTGTCAAATGCACTGGTGATCAATCGACCTCTCAATGTCCAAGGAAAGACAAATCAGAAAATGTTAAATGTGTGTTATACGACGGGAATAATCTTGCAAATTATAAAGGATGCAAAGATATCCTAAAACATAATTTTCCTAGCTTTCGCCGTAAAACGCAAGCATCAGCTAAAGTGTAATATACACAACCAATCGTAACAAATAGTCAAGTATTAGCATCGGAATCAACAACAACAGAACTACAAGTACCAAGAACTGTCCAATTACAACATCTTAGCACTCCACCCAATGAAATAGCTGAGCTGAAGAATAGCATGGAATCCATTACGGAACAAATGAGTACGATGTTAAATCTATTAACAATCGTCATCATTAAATCGGAAAAATGAATACGTTTCCAAAAATCGCTTTGTAGAACAAACACCAACGGGCTTACTCAACACGTTGATGAAGTAAGAGCCTTCATTACTAATAAAACCATTCATATCATGCTGATATCGGAATCTCAATTCACAGATCAATTTTTTTTTTAGAATGCATGCACATGGAGGCACAGTTATAATAATTGAAAGTTTCAGTATTTGTAACTATAATGAAGAACCTAGGTTAACAGTATATCTGTGGAAGACTGCAATGGAACCTTTGCAGTTGCACAAATTTATTGCCCACCCAGACACGTCATAAAATAGAACAGTTAACTGTATTTTACAAAACTCTCGGAAATCGCTAAAGTGCAGGTGGTGACTAAAACTTTTCCCCTTGCAAATAATAATTGCTGTCTTTATCCTTAAAAGGGTGTTAACAATAATGTCTTCGTCTTATGAAAATCTCTCTCTTCCCAGTGAAGAAGTCACTGGGGGCTAGAACTGGTGGATATGGTGGGTAGTCAACAGATTCCAAGTGCAATTTTTCAATTTTAGCTAAGACGATCACCGAAGATGCATTGTCCCGATTAAAAAGCATTTTCTTCTTTTCAAATGAATTCGCTTTTCACAGTTTATCCTTACCTTATTAATTAATGACTATTCCAAAAACGGTTGCCATCACTTTTATGACCGATGAAACCGCTTTACCTTTTGTAACCTACTGTTTTTTAGATTTAGTAGTATATCGCATCAATAAAAATAACGCGCACCCAACAGATGCATATTCAGTCAGTATAGGGCAAATTCTTTTTTTAATATGCCGATAGCCTATTCTATCTCTTAACCTTATTAATCCGGTGATCACCTAGGACCATTTGGTGGACTTTTTCGATTATATCACTGGTTGTAGCAGTTTTTGGTCGTCTCGAACGCTACTTGTTACTCAAGCTGACACGGCTAATTTTGAATTCAGCTGCCTATAATTTAACGGTCGAAAATACGCAGAATCTAAATTCTTTTGTGTGGGCGTATTGCCTTTCTCGAAGAAATATCTACTTATAGCTCGATCTCATTATGTATTTTCCATTTTCAGAAAAAATCTCACGACGACTCATTTATATGATGGTTATACAGAAACTTATACAAAAATTGATAGAATTTTAGTTAATTTGTAAATATATTTCACAACTTAAATGGATAAATGCTGACATCACCAGGTTGAGGTTGGAAACTCTTCAGACAACCTTCATATCTTGGATAAAATTAAGTTCTACCTTCCTAAACACATCTAAGACATAATTTTAAACAAATAATCTCATATGTAGTATATAGTTAGCTAATAATGATTAATTCTGGAGAGATTTAGTACGAATATTTTGTTTATGTTTATTTTCTAGAAATTGGCAAAAAAATGTAACCCAACCATATTTTTACAGAATAAACATGTTTTGATATTTTTTCCACCTATAAATACACACATATTTAGCTCCTTTAAAATTAGTTAAAAAGTTTTCTAAAGCTAAGTAATAAACAAACAACTAATTTCAAGAGTGTCAGCACACAAAGAAAAGATAAATTTAGGTACAAAGAGCTACGAAATTAGTCCAAGTGAGTCAGGCATTCTGTACAAAATATAAATAAGTCGATAAAGAGTCCAAGAGGTGAGTCAATTATTATTAAAATCAGTAGCGCTCCTTTAAAAACGAGAGTTTTAGTGTTATAAACAAGTATAATACCTACAGAAATACACTGATAGCCAAAATTTTTTTTCTTGATTTAAAGAAAGCTGGATAGCATACTATAGTATACAGAATGAACATATCTTAATATAAAAGTGGCGAGAAAAAAACTGTAATACTTAAGGTATTTTAATAGTTAATATTAATTTAATTTAAAAATGACAGGCTCTGCAACGTTGTGTATAGATTATAGATTATATTCAAACCAACATTTAACAAATCAAAAATATCTTTTTGTAACAAATTTTTTATTTCACTTCTTATGAGGGATCATATCTTCCCTCTCAAAAACCGATGTCGACAGTAATTATCCATCATGACTGAATCCCATGGCCGTTAGGGACGAGTTTTCATTATTCTAATATCACCGTAACAAATCACGTACTAAATCACTTTATTTTTGTACATTCAAATGTGCTTCGGCGAAACGGGTACCAGGTATGAAGGTAGGGTTGGTACACTGTTCCTAGAAGCTTGCTGAAGATCCGTAATTACCTCCAATATTTCTCAAAGCAATATCATACCAATCAAAAGGAGCTACTGCTACTGGTAATTTTACATTGTGTGGTAGAGGTCTTATGACAGATTGCAAATTAACACATCACTAATATTTGTGACTATAATCTTTATTTAATAATTTTCTGTATTCAATAAATATAGCTTAAGAGTGTTATATAGTAAACGTTAATTTATGTTGAAGAATATGTAACGATACAGATTGATCTTAAGAGAAAGACATCATTCCAGCATTAAGTGTTTGGTGTGACAATATATATACTAACGAGATCGTACAATCTACTTGAAGGGCAACATCTACGAATCTAATTGTTGATCCTTTTCTAAATTTACAGTGTTGATCGTGCAGGGTTCCTATATATACGAGGTCCATGAATTCCTAATATAACTTGAAGAATACTATTTTAATACACGTAATGCTCGCCTATGTAGCTAGACAGGTTATTGCTAACTTAATTTCCGTTAATATTTTTTTAATAGAGTAGCCACTCAGTAGTCCAGGAATTAAATCAATAGAAAATTTGTAGACAAAGCTCAAAAAAAGTGGTAGTAGTAGTAGTAGTAGTAGAGGATTTCGTGGGTTCCTTTCTATCATTCAAAAGCACGTTGAAAGATGCAATATAACAAATAAAGATCATAGTTGACTAATTTCTAAGTTTTAATTATTATTCCGATATTTCTATTTAGTATTGTGAATATTTAGGTTTAATTTTGTCCTGGAATTTAGCATTGCAGTGGTTATGAAGAATATTGATTCTTTTGAATGTTTTTATGTACCGATAATGATAAGCGAAGGCATAAAAATTACAAAATTTAAAATTCCTATCTTTGAGGAAAACAATTTATATTTCTCACCACCTTTCAGGACGTGTCATCACATCCTTAATATTTCCGCGTAAATATAGAAACACCTTGCATATTTGTATACTAAATAAAATGCAAATTGGTTGGTACTTTCTTGAAAAACAACAAGGAGACAACGCAGATGTAACCCTTTTAACAAGAAACGAAAGATCCACAAATAAAAAGACGTAATTTGTTTGAATTTTTATAAGTATACATAACATAAACAAATCGAGTGAGTTGGTATATTTGCATGCAATAATCACTTTCCCTGTTCAACTTTCTTCACTGGAAAGTAGACCAACAACCATTTTAATATATCTTTATATTATGTACATTCAGAAATTTTTACACAACACGTGAATAACTTTAGAAAAGACTTGTTGATCAACGATTTCAAAAACTCGTTACATCCACTTCCACACTATTTACAGAAACAAGGTACAGCCTTTACCCGCAAAGATGGGTTGATTCAGGTTTTAATTCATAGAGGATAAAACATTTCTTTATTTTTTTTATATTTTATTTGGATATAATTATGCTATTTGTTAATGTCAAATTATATTTTGATTAAAACCCATATTAGGTCGAAACGATTATGTGGCCAAACATTACTAGCCGAAATAGTTGATTTTACGAATTTGGTAATCAAAATCACTAATATTATCTTGTCAAAAGCACTCTTCAATCGACAGAGAATTGTTAAACGAATAGAAACTCCGACTTTCTTCTTAATAATAGAATACGATGGCTTTCCAAAGGTAAGGTGTAAAAACATTTTGCTTTGTGCTTTTTTAATTAAATAGATAAATTCCTAAAAGTTGAAGGTATTAATCATCCTGAATTAAAGAGCAACAAAAGGTTGCAAAATTTTTACTTTATGGTGGATAACACAACGAAACTAAATGAACTTAATCTGAAATTGCAATGAATGATAAACCCAGCCTATATATTAGTATACATAGGAGATTTGGTTTGTTTTGGAGACAAATAATGTTTTTTGTAGAATTCAGAGGGGTAAATTATTTTCAATGTTTAAAGAAATATGACAAAATAAAATCAGTGCAACTGTTGACAACTGTTGATCAGCATATTAATAAAAAAAATTAAGCTGAATTTACAGACAGATTTGATCAACTCAAAACCAAAAAAACCATTCTTGCATTCGTAGCAAATCCTCTCAGCACAAATAGTAACGAAATCTACTTTGAGCCATTTGGAATTGAAACTGGATATATAGAAATATAATTAAAAATAAAGTAAGAAGCCAACTAATAAATGAAAACCACACAAAGCCAACGCTCCCATTGAATTTGTTTGCTCATATA
The DNA here is from genome assembly GCA_026230145.1 of Diorhabda elongata. Taxonomy (NCBI): domain Eukaryota; kingdom Metazoa; phylum Arthropoda; class Insecta; order Coleoptera; family Chrysomelidae; genus Diorhabda; species Diorhabda elongata. Next base: position 12,262,662 of record CM047936.1, read on the forward strand.
TATGTTATTGTTTTTTTTTTTGTTTTAAGTATAAGTTACATTATTCAGTAAAGTTCAAATTTTCTTCTGAAATAACCATGCATATAATAGCAATCGCTTCTATGGAATTATCTAATAATTCCATATATTATCTAATTTGTGTGAACAACACTACAGATATATGAATAAATAGATATTTTTTCTTATGATTAAAAGATTAGTTCTTTCACCAAAAGGTTGCCAACCACCATGTTAGCTCAAATGGTCCTCCTAGCTGCAAGGGTTTACACAAATAAACAGGGCCAAATTACAACGTGTTACCATTTCTGGAGTAAAAATTAAAACACTGCTAGTACATATAAAAAATCTGTAAAAAGGGCTAAAATGTGCGGCATACGTGTTAAAAAGCCATGGTAAGGACGAAGGTATTTTATGGCTGAACTATATGAGCTGTTATATATTTTTAAACTTAAACTATGATAAGGGATCATTCTTTCCAGATGAGCTCTGAATTTAACCTTGTGGCACTCAATAAGGCAACAGAACCGATCTCGAGGAGAGACAGTAACTATTATTTATTGATATGACTTTCGTAACCAAGGACCATGCAGAGCAAAGTGTATATTAAAAATTGTACCATGAAGAAAAAATATTGGATCATACCTATATTTCTTTAAATATGAAAATCTATAACACAGGATCAATTGGAAAATAGATCCGTTGCCAGTGAAACACTTTCTAAGAAAGATGGTTGAGCAAAAGCGGTAATGGGAACAAGATGTTCGTTTATTGGTGATTATCAAAAATAATTTTGGAAAGAATGCTATAACAAAAAAAGAAATATTACTAGAAAGAATAAACAATCGAGTATATCAAATGAAGAAAAAGTAGGAACTACGAAACAATACAAATCTGATATAGCTCTATACTCAACTGTTAATGAGTCATAAAGTCTTTTTAACCGTCATCTTATCAAGGGTAACTTCTGAAAAATAGGAAAAAGACCGATACTAGTGCAACTAGAGAAGTCCTAAATATCGGTAACGAATACAACACTCTACAGACCTGTGTATTTTTTGACTGTTTATGAAAATCCTTTTGCATCTTATCGGAACAATATTTATCGCAAAGATAAAGAGTGCGAGAGGAATTTCCAAAGTGCATATCACTATATCTTGAAAGCATTGTAATGAACTAACTTATTAATGTACAGCACTCGGTACGGTGGGAGCATCATATATACAAATCACAAGTATCCATGTTAGGTACAACTCTATGGAACCTCTACTCTGACAAACTCCTCAGCCTGCATAACATCATCCTTATTGGTCATGTTACGACCCTGGATCACCGGTGCAACAGAAGGATTAATGCTTATTCTGACAGATATTACAATACATAGAATACCGGAGTGTATGAAAGAAATGTTTTATAAATACGCGGAAGACCAACTAAGTTGGAATATCTAGAACCTTTGGTGTCATTCATATTGAACACACTGCTTACCACTACACCAAAACTCACAATTACACTGTTTGACGTGGGTTTCGATAGCCAAGTTATCGTCTTCAGATACTGAAAGTAAACTAAAGCTTATTAACTTGGCCTATTTAGACTATTTTCCGACCAATCAACTTCTTCCTGCGAAGAACAATTCCAGCGGAAAAACTTCTTCAGCGGGAAATTTTACATTAATTCCTTAACCACTAAACTGTAGAGAATAGTCCGCGTTTACTATTTAAAATATTGTTACATTTAAATATCTCAATACTTCCAAATACATTCATCAATTCATTATTAGATACATTTGCCACAATTTAACAATTTAATATTATAATATATTTATTTTTCCCATATCCTGGAAAAATACTGAAGATCTAGACTTATCTGTTTTTCAAACTAACTCTTGATTAGTTCTGACATCAACGGTTATAGGCAATAGTTCCATCAACGTCTCTCTGAATATTGATTTTTTGAATCCTATGAATTCAAAATTTTTCAAGAATTTATATTACTGAATTCCACTACAAATTTTAATTAATTGTTTCCCAGACGATGAATACATAATTATTCGAAAGCACAGAAAATATATTAAAATTAGTCCACTTTGGTGTTTCATTGCCACTTTCCCAACAAGAAAACGCTCATAATATAGCTAGCAATTCATGAATATATAGGTTACCGGAAATGTATGTAATCCGTCAATCTATACAATCCTAGGAAATGTATGTAATTCCTAAAATCGCACGGAAATGTGTAAAATAAATTAAATTTGAGAATCAATGGGTATGCGAGGATAGCGGGGCGAGGGGAGTTTGACTTTATAAGAATAATATTAGTCGATTTGGTAATAAATACATTTTAACAGTGCCTAGATACTCGATTTTCGTAGCTTTAATTAGTAAGATAAAATGAAGATTATCATATTTTACGATATGACTGTTACCTGAACGTCGTTGTCTCAACGAGAGCTTTAATAAAAATTATTATTCTCATTTTAACAACGTGTTTTATTACAGAAAGCATTATTTTATACATTTCCTAATACAATATTGGAATTATATACAATGCCTAGGAATTGTGTACATTTCCTAGGACATTTATGTATTAAATAGTTTTTAAAACAATATTTTATAAATTTCCTAGGATTTGTATACAATCCCTAGATTTCCTACATTTCCGGTAACATATATCTAAAAAAACGAATGTCAGAATTATTTTGAAAATGTACTTAATTGAAACAAGCTATAATTCAATTCCTGTCGATGTCATAATTAAAAGATCGTCAAATGAATCTAATTGACAATTTCTATAGCTCATAATCAGCTAAGAGACGAAAAACATGATGCCCTTCATTCTTCAGCTAATTTTATGATGATTCTAAAATAGGCATAACAACGTATCTTGAATAAGAAAACAGACAAAAGGATCAAAATTGTCCTATTCTACAATACCTCCGGGGTTCCTTCTCATTATGTTATTATCTTTCAATGGGGTATAAAAACACTTAAAAGTAAAAGAAACTATTTGTGGTTCACTGAAATCAGTCCCAAATGGATTAACAGACAAATCGATTGGAAATATATTCAACTAGTCGGCGGTCTACAGTCTTTAAATATAATCTAACTTCAATTGTGCAAGAGAAGGTAGAGCACTGGGACAGAGGAGTTGTTTTTGCTCACCACGTGATACTTTTTATCAACAATTTTCATTTTTACCTGTTACCTTACGGTCGATGTACGAAATAAATGTGTAAACTATTATTTTATACACTATATGACCGTGTTCTACCATTTTCCAAAAAAAATTTATTTAGTTATGCTTCAAGGCCCCAGAAAAAGTTATAATAGGATTAATTCAAGAGATATCAAAATAATTTGTTACAAGATATTATACAAGGTGTCAATTTGAAAACAACCGTCTCCTATATTTCGGCCCCTATAAAAAATTCAAATGCCCGCTACGATAATTCTCTAATAATGGCGAATTTTGAATGGAAAGGGGGAATTGATCCTCATTTTAAAGATAGCTCAAATACTTTCTTGATTTTTGAATTTCACAAAAAAATTAGATGAAAACTCTAAACCAGTTATAGGCACGGAAAACTAAAACTTTGGTCATATTATGTAGCGGTAAGTTTTTTTGAATTTTCACTTCTAATATTCATGAAAGTAATGAAGACGTATGATATTTAACAAATATTATCATTGGAATGTTACGCTCCTGAACTAGTATTTTTTGTTTATTGAACATTCCAATTTGTTGTAATTGAAATTGTGCATTGTAAAATAAGTTAGCATGTTGAAGTACATGCATTCATTAATTATTTTCAAATTGTGCTAACGTACTAGCAAATAACAGGAATTATTATTACTTAGGAAAAATATGCGTAATGCGCAAGATGAACAATATTTGTTAACAAGGATCCTAAATGCTCTTTAAATTATAAATATGCTCTGGAACTGGTTGCTAAGTATAGTTGGTTTTATAGATGACTGAACGTTTTTTCTTAATGTTAGCAAGAGAAACTTTCACCATGGGAACGATGAAAACCCGAGACTTTTTAGGGTGGATCATACAGTATTTAGAAAAAGTGTACGTTTAGGTTGCCATTCTTGGCAATATCAATATTGAACTTTTATTAACTGTGAAAAATGTAACTGGTGATGTCTACTTACTTTACAAGAAATAATGGACCTCTCAATAACAGATTGTTAGATAATCAAATTCCTGCTGGTGGTAACACAATTGTGAAATATTCTATTCACTCCTAGTTACTTTGTTCTTGTTAAAAAGTGTTTAAATAATAGATTTCCCGGCAATTGGGTTAGACGAGAAAGAGCCACCCTTATCGCCCGACTAAGCTCCTATAGATTTCTTCATACGGAAGCGTTCAAAAACCATAAAATACAACCTCCAGATGGGGATGATGTGAAAAGTAGAATAACAGCGGTCTGTAAAGAGTTCAGGCAGAATGTTGAGGAAATGTTGGAGAATAGTATATTAGACTTTATGACTGATCATAAAATATTAAGCAAAATTTTAAGAATTGATTAAAATAAGTAACTAATTAATATTTTTGCTATATTGCAAAACACTTCTCACATAAAGTATATTTACGGTTTTTTTATTTTTTGTACAAAATACGCAAAAGATAATTAAAATAGTGTTTAGTGCATTTTGTATGTTGAACGCGGAATATATTTTGAGCATTAATTTCAAAGAAAATATATTTTAATTTATGTATGTCTTTATAATGCAATTTTTTTATTTTTTTTGACGTGAATTTATTTCCAAACTAAAGAAGTAATCTTATATTGGAACATACTATCAGTTCTAGAAATTCATATTCATAATCATAGATCAACCTGTAAATATATATTAGAATATTTAATATGAATTCTAAAGAAACAATGAGTCACTGTTTTGAATTTCTAATGTTAATATCTTTTCGTTAATCCCATACCAAAGAATAGCTGGGATTTACTAATATTTGATAAGCGATTTCTTATCTACTTATTCATTTTTATGGTAGATATAATATGAATGTAATAATTCTGATTTTAAGTATTTTTCATATTATTCAAATATATATTATATAGCAAGTATTAAAAACATCTCTGAATTTTTTTGGTGGGTATAATTGCAGAAGTATGATATTCTGAATTATACTATTGGATGCATTTGATTATTTAATAAATGAGTATTTAATAAATGGACAAAGTTATGCGTAAACAAATCAAACACAATTGTGAGCTAAGCTCTATTTGTACTTTTTATCAGAAAATCGAACTTTCAAAAGCAAAAACAAATTCTCTACATGAATTAGACCAAAATATTGTGGCTGTTTACACAAATAAAAAACAAAAATTGATTGAATTTGAAACGTTTCAATTTCAAAGTCTGTTTATAAGCGATCATCAGTGAGACTCATCTGCACTAGAAACAACCTTCGTTTATTTTATACAAGGGTTGCTACTGAAGTTTTGAAATAGACACATCAAAACAAATATTTATAATTGAATATAGCTTCATTGTTCTATTTTCCATTAAGATCAATACAATTTGACATGCGATTGAACCTATTGTCGAGCATTTTTTTTATGTGAAAACTAATGCATCAAGTAGTTCTTCGGGTGTAAAAAAGCGTTCACCTCGTAATTTATTTTGATCCGAGGAAATAACAAGAAATCATTGGGCACTGCAGATAATTCATCAATTCGATGTTTTGACTGTACAAAAACTTTTTGCTTGAACTAATATATGAGAGCTCACATTTTCATTGTGGAGAATGATTCTTCTTCTGCGATTGGTTTACCTGATTTTTAAAATGTTTGACAAACGCTAGTGTAGTACCATCCAGAATTGACCGTTCTACGAAAGACCAGGTGACCATTTGCTTCGAAGCGCTTCGTGCGCAAACAACTTTTATTATATTTGGCTCGTCTTGAAGCACCCATACAGACGATTGTGGTTTAGTTTCGGGTTTATAGCTGACAGCGACTATCGGAATTAAAGATTTCACCAAGAAAGCAGAATAATGGAACTATGATACCAAGACCGCTGGGATTCAGTCATGATGAGCAATTACTGATAATTGTTGAAGAGGGAAGATATGATATCTCCATTCAAGATGACATCAATGAAAAAAGGTCCTAAAATATGATTTGCAAAAATTCCTGCCCAAACATTAACTTTTTCATAATATTTACCTATGTTCTCTTATCCAGTGAGGATTATCATTGGACAAATAGTCGCATTTATGACGATTAACATGACCGTGAAGATCAATATACTCTCATTACAAAACAAAAATTCACTTTTTTATCTAATATTTGCTATCATTTGTTTACTAAAATACGGTCTCCTATCGAAATCGTCTTCCATGAGCTCCTAAGTTGGAATTTTATAGGGATGATTTTATTTTCCTTTGATATTTGAAAAATTGATGTATGACTAACGCTCATCAATACTGCTTTCCGATTAGAATGTTGTAGGTTTTCTTGAAACTCAAGCTTGATGTTTAATTTCATATCATCATCACAACTGCATTGGCAGCTACTTTTTTATATGTCTTACATGACCAAGCTCCCAAAACAACTTTTCTATTTTGCTAATTATTTCTTGAAATATGGTCAGAAAATTTGGAAATTTTTCGTGAAAATAAACAACAAACAATCATTTGTGGAATGGAATTTCTGTTGAAAGAATGAGTTTTTTGATATTATTACGAAGAGTTAACGAAATTAGAACGACAATTGCACTGACCCTGACCACCATTGTCATGTTCGCAGACAACAAGATGCTAAAGCTAAGCGTTTTCAAATCAGTAAAAAGAAACTATTGAACGGTTTTTGTTTACTTTCTCAATATCTAGAGCAGCGGTCGCCGACCTTTTCAATATATTAATTTACATTGATAATTTTGGAATAGATAGTGGAGATAAAACCAACCAAAATAAAATAATGCATAGTTGTATTCCACACATATTTATTTCGTTCATCAATAAATAATAAAAATAAACTAATATTATTTTAGTAAGAGTAAAAAATAATGTTCATAAAAACTAACCATAGGTGTTTAATAAATAAACAAAACTTTTATGCCATTTACATTGCACATTGTAATAGCAGCACTATTTTAATTTATGTTCAATGAGAGGGCTGATGTTCAGTCTCATTAATAATATTTTCTATGTTTGCAGTATAATTTGATACAGCCCTTCGAATACAATTATTCAGATGTTCATTTGTAATTCGATTCCGGTGTTTGTTTTTAATTAACTTCAGAAACTAGATTCACACAATATGTTGAACGCCTTTACTTTCAAAGCAAACGCTACATAAAACTGTATATTTTTTCTTGGCTTGAAATTAAAGTTAAATCATTTTGAAATGCAATTAGTTCTATCGCAGTAATTTCTTCTCGCAAGTTCTGCAATACACAAGTTGCGAATTGTTGAACCGATATCAATGAACGGTAAAATAACAAAATACGCCACAAATGCGATTCATTCTATTGCATTTCGAGATATCTTTTCTGAAAGAATAAGGAAATACTTGGTATTGCAGTTAATGAGGTTTTTTTCAGTCCAAATTCATATATGAATTTATTTTAGAAATCATTTACCCTTGAACTGCAAATTATGTTTATTTAATTTAATTTAATATCCACTTGAAAACCTGAATCTCAAAGGCGAGTTAATTCTCCTGAATCAATTCATCGCGTTGAAAAAAATGAACTATAGCAGGTATTACATGTTTAACACTCATCCCCTCTTAATCATTCAACTTTAGAGTGAAGAAGTGGTTCCACATATTGACAGTCGATTTCATCCGCCAAGGTTTTGAATAACCTTCTTTGTAAGGGTTAATCTCTAATTTTTGTTTACAATTTTTACAACCAATTACATAACGTTGCTTTAAAAAAAGTCTACATAATGCTGACGAACACGGTCATCTGGGAGATATCAATTATGTTATTTGATTCGTCCAATTGCAGGGAAAAATAAAAACACTATTATGCAAGTCACTCTCCTACTCTGGAAAATATCATTACTCATTCCTTCTACTCATCTCATCAATGTATTAACAGAAAGTTACAGAGACCATATTGAAGACACTATCTCGTCTTTATTTCTAAATAATGAATCTGTAGCTTTTAAAAACGCCTATTTTATTATTTCTCGGTCTTCATAAGGTTTGTTCTTCGGTGCAATTATCTAAGATACCCGATGAGACGTTACAGTTGCGTCATACGACTGTTCCTAAAATACTGATGGCCAATTAACTGCTTATTTAACTGTTTCAGTTTTTCCTTTCAGGCGGAAGAATGTAATGAAATTGATTTCTCAAAATTTGAACGTATATTGATGCCTATCAATATTTCCTTTTTTAGGAACGGAGACAGAAGGATCAAACAACAAACACACATTTTCACCGTTAATTTCTGTAAGAAAATATTGATCTTTCCCTTCCGGAAATGATGTTCTTACTACTACCTGCCGTATTATAAATTACGTGCCACCGCTAATCAAACCGCTAAATTGAGTTTTGTTCTATTATGAGAATTTGCGCAAAACATTTTATCTCGCAAAAATATTTTGCGAGGGGAAAGCTACCAGAATTTCTTCTGCGAGCGACAGGTAGCTCGCGATTGACAGGTTGGTGACCGATGATATACGAGGATATATTGATATCTAGTTAGCCTAGACCAGTTCCATGCATAAACAAAATATTGCGTTACCATGGCAACGAACAATAAATTATTAGAAGGGTCAGTGTAAAGTTTGACGTCAAAAAAGTAAATCAGAGTTACGCAATAAATGAAAAGATAAAAGATGTCCACCGAAATCGAAAAATTGGAGTATCGAGAAAAATTGCTGCAAAATGGATCCCTAAATGTTTGAATGTTGACCAAAAGCGTGGAAAAGGGTAGAAGCATTGCGTTCGATCTGTGCCCGATTTGAAAACGATGCAAACTTCTCAAACCGAATTGTTACGATGGATGAGACTTGGGTACATTTCTACGATCCAGAAACAAAACAACAATCGATGGAATGGCGACACTCTGCTTCTCCAAGACCTAAGAAGTTTCGTGTCCAAAAATCTGCTGGAAAAATTCTTACTCCAGTTTTTTGGGATTGCCATGGAGTAATCATAATTGATTTTTTGGATAAGGGTGGAACAATAACTGGAGATTACTATTCAACATTACTGACCACTCTACGGGAAAAAGGTGTTTTGTTTTTGCAGACAACGCCCCTGCACACAAATCTCATGTTGCCATGAAAAAAATTCGTGATTTAGGATTTGAATTACTAGAACACCCTTCTTATTCTCCAGATTTGGCACCGTCCGACTATCATCTCTTTCCTCAGCTGACAAAAAGTTTAAAAGATCGTACATTTTCTTCCAACGAGAAGGTATTAAAAGCTGTCGAGGTCTGGTTTGTAGAGCAAAAAGAAGAATTTTTTTTGAAAGGTCTAGAGACGTTGCAGGTTCGCTGTAAGAAATGTATCCAATTAAGAGGAGAATATGTTGAGTAATAAAATATTTTGACATTGATATTTTGTTTGGTTCTATAGTAGGCTAAGAATTTATCAATATATCCTCGTAGAGCTAAATGGAGAATAAATATTGAGTGTAATGTAGGAAATTTGTGAAATAATATAATTTTAATTTCTAATGTTAATTTTTGTAATTAATCTGGAAGCACTTAAAATATTCCCGAGATAGTTGAAGGTATATAAAATAAGTAAGTTGGTCTTGGCCAATGTTATTTATTAACGAATTTATTCTATTCATTACATTACTTATGTTATTTCCTATATGATAAGTATTAGTTTGAGAACATGTATTATTTGTAACTATGGAATTATTCCGTATCTACATTACATAGTAAATTTATATATTGCGTGTATTTTATACTCACACAAACAAGTGTGATTTATAGTTATTAAGCAGTAAGTATTGTGTACAATTCACTAACAATTCGTTATGTTCAGAAAAAATTGACCTTGAAACAGACAGAGATTATCACAGACCTTTTAAACAATATTTTAATAACCTCATTTCATCCGTAAGCACTTGACAAACATTCAGAGCAACTAAGATTATATTCAACTTTTTCGAAACGCGAATCGGATTTACTTTATAAATGCAAGCATATCTTTTCATTTTTAACGTTTTCTAAAAACGTTGCATTAAAATTTTTATGCTAAATCATACCCTATCACTATTAGGTAGCCAAAACCTATTAAAAGTTTCGTTTATATTCAGAGATGGATATACAGGTAACAATATCCACGGTAGGAGGCTGAATCTAGACACATTAACAATAACTGCGCTATATCCTGGATCACATTATTCCAGTCCAGTAATCCAGCGAGTTATCCCAGTCTAGTGCTGGACTGTATGATATCGTCCACATTATCCCAGTCATTTAGAACTTGAGAAATCGGTAACAGCAAGCTATAAAATGCTTTTTCAACTACTTAAATAAGAAGATACCTTTGAATACATATTGGTAATGAGAATGACAGCTTAAAATTTTGAGAAGTTGTTATCGTTACCGTTAATTTCAAACAATATTCTACACAACAATATATTATTAAGATATGCCATTCATGCAAAACTAAAACTAGTCACTATTTCCTTTTTATTTACTGGAAATAGTTACAGAAGCCTCAATCATCTGTTTTCAGTTAACACCGTCATTTCAGTCTACTGGACTAGATTGGTCATTGAAATGGTACATTTTTGTTCAGGTTCACATTATTTTAGTAGCATTCCAGCGTTGGAGTGGAAGTCTGAACTGGAATAATGTGAATCGGGCTTATGAGTGGTATAGAAAAATAGGTTGAAACAACTCATTGAATGGAAAGCTATTTTTTATTTTGACTTGAAAATTATTCAACAATAACATTAATTTCAAATCTTGATTCGATTTTTTACATGCAAACACTTCTTGTTGGTTGAATAGTTTCGATTTGGCGATTTCTCACTACAAAACAAAAGGGAGAAAGATCCAAAATGATCGTCAAAATGATGATATGAAGGTATACTAAAAGGTAACTTATAAATAGGATGGAAGTTTATTATAAGCTTAAGCATGGTGTAAACTTTAATTTAGATGGTATTGTTTTTTTTTGCTCACATTGTAAAGAACACAGTGCACCACGGATGTTATGTACTGACAGTAGACGCTAAATCCATAGTCATAAAAATACGCACCGAACCCTTTCAAGCAGCATAGCTGATATCAGATACAAAAAACTTATTTATGATTCTTAAAACTATTTTGAACGTATGGAGTGTTACCAGTTAATTGGCAGTCCTCAATTTGTTTTTTAATAGAGTCCATTATGCGTATTATTAAATCAAAAAAGAAAAATCAGAAAAAAATGTTTAAAAATAGAGATCAAATAAGCAATTCATTTGTCTAAATTCAAGTAAATTTCTATATTCCATCTTAACTCTACATTCAATTTAATTCTTAGGTTATTTAACATGACACGACAATAACAACGCTATTCAATATACCCCAACCCAAGACCTACAAAGGAAAAGACTCAGCTTGATCTTTCATTAAAGTATTCCTAACCAAATAATAAACCCAAACTCAATGAGCATGTCTCTCTTTCGCTTTCCAATTTTCTCCTCCATTCAAATACGTACCTGTTTTGAATCATTTGTCGTTACTTTATTTAAACACATAGGTACACAAGTAGCGTATATAGCATATAATAGAAAAACAAAAGTCGTGTAATTATAGTTCATAAATATCCTCACCTTCTTACTAATAAAACATTAGAAGAATACAGGAAGTTTTAATTTTCACACTTTCTTTAACCCCACAGCAATGTGTAAAAAAAAATATGAGCAGTAGAAAGAAAGAAAAAATGGATAATTTCGAAACTGTAACTACATTTTACGTAACTGATAGTTTTATTAAATTGCGTGTATTTCTAGTATAGGTTATTATCGGTAGGAATACATGCAAAAAATTAACATTCATTTCTGTGAACACAATTAATTATACAACTTTCAGAAAATAAAATAAAAAGTATTTATATGACTACTTCATAAACTAGGAAAGACTTCGTAGAACGGCTATTGAACAATAGTTAATGATTCAAAAATTCCCCAGTTTGAATTAGTAAAAAATAAATGTAGAATTTCATCTTTAGATTACTAACATTTCTTTTTGCAATATGTATATTTGCTAACGCATAGAATTTTATATAGTGTGATACAATAGAACGATTCAACTAGTCTTTGTTAGTCATGATAAAGTGATGCACAATATTAATAAAACGTATAATGTTCATTTTTTTAAAAAATGTAAAAACAAGTCACATAAGAAAAAACTAAAAGAATTAATAGAAAATCAAAATAAACTTGTTTTTGAATTTATGAAGAAAACTACATAATCAAAAGAATTAAAACTTGAAGTTTTCAATTCTCTCATTTATTTCAATAAAATATTTATTTTTCAGTGTGAGTCTTACAACTAGCGTCATATCAATTTCATTATCCTTTGACCGAAAGAAAAAAGAATAGAAATTCTATTGATAGTATGTTACGGCGATAGATTTCGAAGAATTATGTCCTTTATTTAACGAAACACATTTTGAAAGACCTCCAATTGCTAGAAGTACAGTAAGCAGAGTTGTTGCAAAATTTAATCAAACGTTAAGCAAGATGGATGCTCCAAAATATAGGAAACAGAACAAGCGACGATGCCCTACAACAAAATGTTAGTTTTTGAAGAAAAAAACCGAATCCTTTGTTGTTCTGGTGCTCCCATAGATGATTTGGACAGACGATTGGAATTTTGTGATATCTTCATAAGATATTGTGATGAAAATATATCTTCCCCTGGGCGTACGCCAACTTGTGATTTTAATACCTGCCGTAAAATTTTAACTTCTGTTGAAATGTGACATCTACATTAAACAACTCTTGAGGGTAGATTATGCAGCTCGGGATTTTAATTATGAAATGAACCTAATTTAACCTAACTTACCTCCATTGGTAGGGCACATCCTTCTACTGAGCAGCACCAAAGAATTTTGCCACTTTTTTGTAATCTCTGTTTTTTAAAATTAATTTCATTGATTACAAGCAATCTGTTTCCCTGCTGATTTAGATGAAATCTACTACTAATGCCATTTTTAAATTGTCACAAACACCCACACCACGTTATTTGCTTGAAGAATGAAGAACGAATTTATTATTTTAATTTAACAAAGGGTTGTGGCAATATTGTGTGTAGAATTTTAACCAATTGCAAGTGTGCATGATTATGTTATATAGAATTTTTAAAAATAGGGCTTCCCAAAATTTTAAAAATCCATTCCTCTATTATATATTGTTTAGTACTTACCATGTTAAAATGCAATTTAATGGATTTAGAAATTCCAAGTTTTAATATTCGGATTTCCCAGTTTTACAAAGTGGGTTAGGTAGATCCAGGGAATAATCGTAATGAATCCGTCACGAGTTGTATTATGTACTCGAACTACCTTTTCATTTACTTGGAATATTAAAAGTCGTTACGAGTTGTAGCGCACCCCTTTCCGTAACTCGTATAAATCTTGGCTTTGTCATATTGTAAACAGGCAGTTTGAACAATTTCTGTAAGAAACAGTTTTATAGAGTTGTGTTAGTATGAAAGTTATTACTACAATTAAGTTTATTTGGATCTTCCTTCATTTATTTCTTATTTTTCTTTAACACAGAAAAATAAGTTTTATTAAATAATGTAAGAAAACTAGCTTACTATTTAAAAAAAACTTGATGATGTCATAACATTAATAAATGTGACGTTTTATTTTTTTAATTTTATGTCAAAAGACGCAGAATCACCAAATTAGCGATTTTTATAATATCCGATTTCTGGTAGGGCTACTAAGGGACGTGCTTGGATAAGATAAAATAAACAATAATTCAGAAAATAAAAAAAACATACTTTATCAGCAAAGTAAACTAAAAGTTGGAATCTACTTATATGAGAGAGTTTTGAGAATTTTCAATTCAAAATAAAATATTTATAATTGCAATTGTTGAAACATTTTTTCCATTCCGATTGAGGTACCTCCAAAATATGTGATGTGGACGCATCAAACTGTTCTTCAGGAGTAGAAAAACGTTTACCTGCAATTTATTTTTGTTTTGTAGAAATAAGAATTTATTGGGTGCCAAATAAGAACTGTACGGCGGATGAATCATCTATTCGATGTTCAACGATTATGTTTGAACTCATGTGTAAGACCTCGCATTTTCTTCGTGAAGAATGATTCATCTAGTGTGATTGATTTCCCTAATTTTTTCGGAAAATTCTGGCGAACAAATGCAGGTGTACCATTCAGAATTGACTGCTCTTAGATGTTCTAATGTAACGGTGGCGACATTTTCAGTTATTTCGAAAAAATAGGCTACCATTTGCTCCGAAGTGTTCCGTTCACTAACAATTTTTGATGCATTTGGCTCGTCTTAACCCATACAGACGATTGTTGTTTAGTTTCGGATTCACATGCATAGATCCACGATTCGTCACCTGTCGCGATTCTTATCTTTTGAAACACGGCGATTGAGTTTTTTCAGTATTTCTTTTCACCAATTAACACGAGGTTTTGCAATATTGAATGTATGCGAATAGAACTAATGCCGATTTTGGACGATCTTCACGGAATCCATCCTGTAGCGAAGTGCGATCACGATTGAATTTGAAAAACCAGGAAAACACAGTGGCTCGAGATGGTGCTTCATCACCAAAAGTCGAAGCGATTGATCAGCACACTGCTGTTCGTTTAATACTCGGCGAAAGTCATAGAAAATAATTTCACGAAAATGTTCCCGATTTATATGCATATTTCGAGTAGGTTTACTATTAAAAATGTCAAATTTAATAATGTCAATGTCAGATTTGACATATTCACATCAGTGTTACCATATCTCAAAACTTTAATAGCAACCCTCATTTCAACATCTATCAATATAAAATATTTACAACAATACCAATGCATATCCAGCACAGGATTTTTATTGTATCCTTTAATTAGGACATCATTGTAATTCAATCAAATTGTGAAATCGTACTAGATGGATATGGAATATTTAAATCCCGTAATATTTGTTAGAATATCAATGAAATTATTATTTCAGTGTTACGAAGTTCGATGTATGCTAGTTGCATGGTAAGAGTGAAAGTTAACAAACACGAAACATTTGCCATCGGGTGCAATCACAATGAACATATGTAATAATACAGCACCTAATCTGCCGAAGTTGATTTAATTCTGTTGCAAATAATTAGTATGATTTCCAATAACCTCTGATGTAATCATCAAGTTTTCTTATGAAATACTCAATGGTGTTAAAGGTTCATATAGTTCAAATTTATATCCGCGCCTTGAATTCTTAACAGAAATTGAAAGTTCTTTGCTATAAATGCTATAGAATATGTATCAAACATTGACGGAAATTTAATAGGTAATTATTTCAATTTATAGCATGGGCTAGTAAACAAGCTGGTCTACCAATAATTTAAAATATCGATTGAGTACTGTTATAAACAGAAATCATGTATATGTTAGTGATAAATCAACGTAAAAATATACTACCGTATATTTATTTGTCTTACATTCAAGTAATTAGGTCGTGAAATTCGATAAAATAACATCATTATTATACACAATATTTTACATAAAGATGTGTTCACATTCTCTTTTATGTTGATGTCAAGACAATGCAAGTGAAATTTTTTAGATCCTGGGCAATACTTTCATATTATTGAAAAAACTATTTTTTTCATATTTGTTTCGATTGTCAAAATTATAAACTCTTACCATTTGTCATCTAAGTGTTCACGTTAAATTGCTTTTAAAGATTCTCATATAGTGTACTGAAAACATGTCAATAAAAAAGTATTGTTATCTGCCTATGTTCAATCGTGAGAACATTCAAAAATATTTAAACGTGGTTATTAAGGACAAACTGCAAATTGAAAGAGTTTATTAGTAAGTATGTCATTGCAATTGCTCCTAATGATCTCTGATAACTACCTAGGAAATATTATTTTCTTTTATGATAAAAATGAACAAAATTGTAAAAGTAGGTAAATATTGAAAAAATTTTTTTCATAAATTTAAAACAGACTATCAAGATGAATTACAACTCGTACTTTTGTAATATTAGTCGTTTCCGACAAAATCTATGCTAATCAAGAGGCTTTGTAAGATTTTAAGTGTACCAAATTATTTTTCATGAATCTTTTATTTCCATGGCAACATCAATCATCACTGGAGAGTTATCGATTCCTATCTTACGGTGATATTAGCTAGGCATCATATGATGAATTGCACACAATAATAGTGCAGTATAATATTTTACATTTAAACGATTATGTTATTTCCAAATAATGCCATAGCAGCAACAAACGTTAATATCTATAACTCTCTAGAAAATTATAAGAAGTAGTTTATGGATTCATATATCCCACTGATAATGATTGGGGGTATACAATAATCGGACTTTTCCATAAAAATTAATCCTTATCCATTCGACTGGTAAATTTTTATTCTAAATCAATATTGTCAATACAATTCTATGTTGTCGTTTCCACCTTCCTTTGATGATGTCCCAGCTAAACTTCGCGCCAATATTCGTCATATTTGCACCTTCTAACATGCTAAAACCGTAGTTTCCTATTAGTTAATGTGAACAATGCTTTACTTCATATAATGAGTAACTATTGTCAGGAAAAAAATTTAAAATATCACCCCAACCAAATATTACAGACAACATTTGTTTTATTTAAAAAAATAATAAATTGTATAAATAATATCCTATATTCTATTCTATAATCTACGGTTCACAGGAAAGGGGAATGACCAAGAATGTTTGTTTTATTTACATTTAAATACTTTTTGATTTGTTTTCAGTCTTTTCTCTATTCAGTCTCAATGTGAATATATGTTTTTTTATATCTTCTTCCTTTTCTAAAGCTACTTCACGATTTTTATAATTGGTTGTCTAATATTTCCCAAAAATGATACATATCTCCCAATCTGTCGGAATTTTTTCTTCCATCCATATTCGCATTTTGTTAGCATTTGTAGACCCTTTCTCCCAAATTTTGGAGCATATCTGATGTAATATTGTCTAGCTTCTACCTCTAACTTCTAATTTTATCTGTTTTTTGTGTCTGGGTTCGCTACACAGAAAACATCTCCTCACTTCTACTAATTGTAATGACAGATTATTTTGTAACTAATTGACTCCTTTAAGAAATTAGTAAGAAGGTGAGGCATAATTTCCATAGCATCCAGATATTTGAATATTGTATATTAGTTTAAAAAATTTTTTTTCAAAGAATCCAATCCTGAAAGAATTCGCCAGAGTAATTATCTTTCCAGGTCAGTAAAATTATTTTAGCTAGTTTTCTGGTTGTCTCGTTTCCGTTGTTTCTGAAAGGACCAAAACCTATGCCAAAAGAACCTTACAGCTCTTGCCATTGAGTTTCCTACAACATTCTCATCTTTGAAACGATGACGATACTTTGATAGCATTGATGGCCGCAATGGATCTCGCGTTTCTACAATTCCTTTCGAGGTTCATTTCAACACATCTTTCGTTGGTAAATATTTCTGATATTTCTGATTTCCACAGAATGTGGCAGTTATTACAATTACAATTACAATTACACTTTGTTTTTTTTGTTATTTGAAATTGAATCAAATGCAATCCATTGTATTTATAGGACAAAAGTCAACAACCGTTCGTATATGCAATAAAGATTTTGTTTGTGTGTTTTGTTGATTTGATAAATAAAAATAATTTATGCGTCATACTAAACACATACGAACCTTCGAAATTCAACAATGCTTAATAACTGCACATTCAGTATTAAGTTGATATAAATAATTTATTTATTCATTTATGCACAAGCGTCATAATCTACCATGAATAATATTACTATATTCACTTCCGACTACATTGAAAGTGAAAGAGGTATGTAAAAGAATTAGTTTTATTACGCTGTTTTTAAAAGGCCATATTAGAATGTATACTGTTATTAAATTTGACGAGGGAAACGGAAATAAACAATATTACAGCCTCTAGCAACTTGTACAAAAGTGAAATATTTAGGTGACTAAAGTGTCATATATAACAATAATAAAAAGAGAGTGAGATTTTTGTTACTACACTACATAAAGAAGTCCCGCAGATTACCACGAATCTTTTGCAGCCAGTTTTGAACTAATAAATGATTCCATGATCGTAGTATAATTTAGGTATCAAAATGATGTTTCATAAAGAAATCAAATAAATTCAATTTAAGTCAATGAGAAATTTGCCTAATTTCAACATTCCTATATATCTATTTCGAGAATTAGTGGATTTTTCGAACAGATTAGTGTTCTCATTATTATACAATATAGTTTATCGATGGGTACTATCAGTACTCTTATATTAGGTCATTTGTCCGACATCTCTACCATTGTTTTTTGGCTGTTCATTAATTCTATTTGTATGTCAATAGTTCTAGTAGGTTTGACGTTTGTAATCTTCTTACAAACATTCAGATTATCAACGTTAAAAGCACCCACAATTACTTATTGGAAAGGAACCCTGTTTTACAAAACAAATCGATGAATTGTTCTTTCTTAGTCACGCCTCTGTTATCTTCACCTAAACATAACTCGAAATGCCGAGAAAATTCTAACTGATAATCGGACCAATTTTATTGGTCCGATATTGGTTATATTGGTTATTGATTTTTATGAAAAATTTAGCATCGAAAAATCACTCATCTTGGCATCCCCGCACATAAAATCGTTATTATGTTCGTTGAAAATTGGAACATTGCGAACTTCTTTTAAAGCAAATAAAAGTAAAGTAGAAAAGTAGAAGAAAGTACCTCGATAGAAACGTGCCTGTTAATTCATATTTTTCTTGTATTGCAGTTTGACGAGGATGCATACCTTTCAAAATATTTTTTTGGAAACATTACAGAATACCTAAATTTTGTACAACAGTGTCAGAAAATGCACAAATTTGTTAAAAGGCTATTTTTCATAATTCTTTACGAATAGATTATTCGACGGGTATTATGCAGTTGTTTACAAAAAACGAAATTTAAAACTTTTAGAAAGAAACACATTTATGAACCTCCTCACAATATCTGTTAAATGCATACATACAAAGGCATAACAGTCAAAAGTTGGAATCAAGATGTGAACACTTAAGTCTCTTTTCAGATATGTAGTTTTTTTTTCTCAGCAGGAGATGACAGACAAATCATTTTCAGTTAACTCATCTCAAACAATGTTGCCAAATTTGCAATGAATGAGATTTCTAAAGAATATGTAATTATTAGAATTGTGCGTTAGAATGAAAATAATAACTGACTATTTTCAAAATAAAAAGATATAACAGTAAGAAGAGAACGGGAAAAAGCGAGAATTAAATTCGTTAGAAATATAAATTTATAGAAAGTCTAACTAAAAAAATAACAAAAACGAACAAGTAAAGAATAATGGACACTCTCAATGATTGCGGAATAATAAAATTAACGAACAGAAAAAACAAAAATTATTGAGTAAAGAGAAAAAGAAAACTGTAAGTATTCCTTACAACAAAGAAAGTTGATAAATCATGCTTTGGAACGCTAGAATATAAATGTGACATGAGAAGAAAAAAATGTTTTCAAACATAAAAGACAAGGACAAAATCTTCGACAGATAAAGGGGATACTACAAAGAATTTCCAGACTGAGGCAATTGAGGGTGAAAATAAACTAGATAGCGGTGCGCAAGCTATACTCTATTTCAAAATTATGCTGGGTAAAAAAACAAGTTGGAAACAGTTAGCGCAAAACAATTTCTATTAGTCTATTGTCAAATTGAAGTTAGGGTGTTTGAGGAAACACCAACATGGTTTTATGTTTGGGATTTTTAAATATATATTTTGATATATTTTAACATGAAAATAAGTGAGTAGTTTATTGCAACGGCAAATTGTGATTATTCTCCCTTAAAGAGAAATAGGGATAATTTTTCTCCTTTCTTAAAAGCAAACAATATCTTCAATATTTATAATCATCAAAAAGAAAAGAAAATCCAATCTGTAAAATTTGTTGCGAAAACTCCTGATTTTTGTTAACTTAATAAAAATCGGGAGATAAAAATATATGACTTAATAATTAAGTCTTATATTTTCATTTAATTTTTCCTGTCAACGAAAATGATATCCTTTGTAAGGAAGAATAAATTAAATAATAAAATACCTGCACTAGATAGAGATTTGTCAAGTAACAAAAAGACTTCCTTGTATTTATTGGTGAAGAAATTGAATTTTATGTAACAAATACTTATCCTTAAAAGCAAATATATGCTTGTATCGGATTTTTTTGTGGAAAGTGAAAGTAATGACAACTACAAATTTTATTTTGTAAGTATGGCGGTTTTTTCGACGATGTCTTTTCATTACCATCACGATATAAATGCCAGAATTAGTTCATAAAACTACAAAGCGGGTTAAATGAGAAGGCTTGAATTATGATGAGCAATGGATCATAGTAGGAGATTGTATAAATGTCCAACAACGGCGGATTTGAAAATTTCTATTAAGGTAGTGAAGGAACAAGCTGAGTATATGAGGTAGATGCGCATTTTGAATTCTGAATTCAACTCAATAAAATTAATTTCTGCCGAAATTAAACTGCAAATTATATAACAGAATTGATCCTTTAATATTGGAGAATCTTTTTATTTGGGTTAAATAATTAAATACGATTCGAAAACCGAATTAGTTTTTGGTTTTCTTCTGAGAAATATCTTCAAATTGAACTGATATCAATTTTTTAAAACATATATTTTTGTAATTAAAATTAACTCATATTATTTTTGAGGTTAAATCTTGGCTAAAAAAGGTTCCTCCTAATCTTCGTGATTATGATTTATTACTCCATACTCAATAATCAGGAAGAAGCTTAAAAAACTCAACTAGCTCCGGGACTGGACAGTCAACTGATTGCAATGTCATAAGTATATAGTGAGTTATCTAACAGAATTTATAATGGGCACACTTAAAAAATGGACCTGGGAATCATATCACTAAACTTGAAAAATAGAAAACTCGCATTGTCTAGTAATGTGTCCCAAGAGTATGGTAGCGTTTTAGATAAACTAATGCAAAAGACTAAAGTGAAACACGTTAGAAGAAGAAGACAGCTCAATAAGAATTTCAACCTGCTAAAAAAGAGGAATAAAACGAATATAAATCTCATAAACCATACAAATAATTACGCACAACAAACAAAAAACCATTTAAACCATACGAGCAAAACAGAAGTATGTTTTAATCCCAGTAATATTGCAATAACAGTTAAAAAGGCCTATGAAATGCATAAGCCATGTGGAATAGAATAATGAATATAGATATGGTAATCATTGATAAAAATATTGAAAATTAAAGAGGAGATTGTAGAGATAATCAAGAAGGTGCTACAATAATATGATTTGATGAACGAAGACCATGATAACGAAGAAGAAACTAAATTATCTAGTACATACAAAAGAAGACGAAGATATGGTACGAGAGCAAAAGTTCAAATATTGGTGATTTCTTATAATTTAGGATATATTCAGTTTAGTAAAGACCAATAGAAGGAGGAAGGACGAGAAGTTCAGCCACACAAAACGAATGGCGGAAGGATACTAAAAGATAAATATGAAACTAGAATATACAAGGAAGAAAAAGTCCAAAAGAATAAGGAGAAGCACGTTTAGGGAATGTAGGGGCTACAGTAAGAAAATTATACTTTTGAGTACTAAGAGACAAGAAACCAATATAGGATGGAAATAAGAGGGAGAGATTAGAAATAAATTAGCCTCCTAATGTACTTATTAAACTTCACTAAATATTCCTTAATTATCAGAAATATATTCAAATATTCACGTCAATTCAAATGTTAATGTTTGAAAAGAAAATTTGGACACTTATTGTTCGATATGTTTCAAATCAACCTTCTTCTAAATATCTTTACCATCACGTTTTTTAATCTTCTTCAAAGTATGTATTCACTCATCTAGGATTGCAGTAATTCCAACGTTGAATCTATGTGTGGAAACATTTCTGAACAGTTTCTTTCGGAACGACTTCCATTTGCTGACATGATCTTAATGTCAGGACTGGTCCCTTTTAGAGAGTAAAGTGGATTTGGATTGACAGAACGTCTTTTATCTTAGCGCGATTTTCTAGTGATAAAAAAGAAAGCCGTTAGTTTTTTGGTGGAAAAACCTCGTGTATTATTAATTATCACTACGATTATCATATTATCAACCTTAAAGTGTCCATAGATATATTCAAAATATAATGTAAATAATAAAAACATAAAGAGAATATTGCCGGGTCTTATATAATTAAAATTTTTTTCAATGTTATAATCTATCGGTTGAATGCGACTAATGAACTGTTTTTCTTTGTAAGAAAAAATATGTGCTTCTAGTAAAAACAGCTAAGAAATATTAAAAAGTTTATGACTGTATCGTAACCTGTTAAATAAATTTTATATAATTCGTAGTGACGTGTAAAACTTCAACATCATGTAGGTACTCGTATATACTAACATTCAACATAAATAAAAAGTTCATTTATATACATGTGAAGCTAAAACGAGCATTAACATAACACAAGTTGTGGTAAGTATTTTTATTTCGAATCAATTCGTTCTCACTCTAATATATCCCAAAATTTCATATTGCAGGCTTTTATCGTTATTGTTTTCATCTCATACGTTGATTTCAATGCCGTACCTGATAGTTATCGTTAATTTTATTCATATGTTCAACTAATAAATCAAACTTTCAACTGTAGGGTTCACTAACTCCGACTGGAATATTCGTACCTCTTTCTTCAATATTTCCCCGCAGCAAAAGAGCACGAGAACTACTCAACGGCGTTTCAGCTGGCTTTACTTCGAAATCGGGAGTCATAAAGTCAGAATTTTTCAAAAGTTATTAAAAAGGAAGCTCTAATTTAGCTGTTTGTTAATAGTAATTGATTAATCGTACGATCCAAACCTCATTCACTGTCTTTAATAATTTCCACTTCGAGGGAATGAACCTTCTTCTTCTTACCATTACATAGCGATTATCGATTGCAACCATGTAATAATAATAAAATTGGACTGCTCAAAATTGATTAGAGGCAAGAATCTTTTTCCAGCCAATATTAAATACTAGTATTCTTCTGAAGCCTGCACCAGCTATTGCGTCTATGAAGACGACATACTTATAATAAGAGGATTATATAATAACATCCACATCCTGATGGGCTAACAACAGTTTCGACACGTTAACTTCACTCTTCAATTTCCCAAAAACATTTTATCCTTTCAGTCCGTAAAAAGGAAGAGGAAGAAATCATATTTTTACTCACATTGCAAAAATTAACAAGAACAGTTGGCAAGCAAAACAGAAGGTCAGCTCAGAGAATAGCCTAGATGCAACGCTAATTATTGAGATTCAATGGAAAATTTGTGAAAGGCGTCTTAAGCTGTGATCGGTGTGGTTAGGGTGAATCTAAAAAAATTACTCGTTTAAGTCCTCACTTACCGAAATATGGATTATATTTCGAAGCTTTTTGTTTAATAAGTTGTATATCTCAGTTTATCAGAAATTTGTATTTTCTAAGGCAGTTTTATTCGTGGTTTTGTTTTTAATTGTCAGACTCCAAATTAACGGAAGAAGTTTTTCAAAAATCAACATTCCAAATTCAGTTTATAATCAATAATGTAAACAGGCAAAATTATAAGTCACGTTTTTTAAATCAAGCAAATGTTCAGCTTCAAAGAAATTATTAAAATAAATAATTCTTACTTCCTCTCGTGTAAAGAATGAATACTGCTTAGATATAGTTAGCATTAATATAGGAAATAGTGTGATCTTAAAGTAAAATATGTGTGAATATTTTACACAAAAAATCATGTTCCTAAAGTATTAAGACCAATGCACGCCAAAAATATCACATGGTTCAAAGATTCAAAGGGTATTTTAAGATAAAAAAAATGAATATTTGTTTTGCTCGTTTCGTCAAAACTATTGGTTATCTACTTACTAATAGATTCAAGCTCAAGATGATACAATAAAATGTATTGAGATGTAGCATCACACTACTGGCACTATTGTTTCACATGTTATTTGTGTATCAGAGTGAGATTGTATGAAATGAATATATACAATAGAATCTTCAACATTATTACTCAAACAACAATAAAATGAATGCTGAATAACAAATAACTTTAAACAAATAATACTTCAATATCAAAATGTACAATAAATATTCACCGAGGCCCGTATATACCACCTTTTTATTTTTCATATGTCATGATTTAGAATTTAAAAAATGCATGACGGATTTTCTTATTAATATTTGGTTCACTTATTCCTTATCTCTTATCCTAATTCATTTTAAATGATAATTTTATTCAAAAACTAATCGCTTCTTACAACTATAAATAAAAAATAATCATGTTGAGTAACTGCTTAAAATAGTTTTATTTTCTACATAAAATGTGATGTTTACTTTTGTTACTTGTCAAAACATATTGATATTTTTCAAGATTGTTATATTTATCAAAAATGTAAAGATTAATTAGAAAAATTATTTTCTGACATAAGTGCATGTTCCAAGAGATAATAAATTGACCACATAGTGACAATAACTTGTAATCAAAAGCTAAATATGTAATACGTATGTAAAAGGTCTTCACACATATTCAACATTATATTCCTATGCATACATTCTAAACAGCTTCAGTTTCAGTGGCGGTTCATTGTAAAAAAATTTAGTTATTTTATAACTTTTGTACTGAAATGATGGATTGTTGAAACGGTTGACACACAAGAAAAATGTTAAATACCAACCACTACATCTTTACCCAGATCTTTACTAATTTTACTAATTTACATCTAAGTCCACGATTATCCAACATATTGATTTCACCATGTCCGCGGAGATGCAATTCAAATGCCTGACAAAATTTGATATACATAATTAATATTTTTTTACAATATATACGAATTCTTAGGTTTCCATTATGTCTCTACATATTTATCCAATAAATACAATCTATTTGAAGCATAATATTGGTTGCTCCTAGTGTCACATATTCCATACAATTATAAAGGTAGCTTTCGGAGTTTCTACGTCTCTTTTCATTTAAACTAAAAAACTCCAAATCTCTGACCTTCATGTGCGTCGAAATTTTTTTGTCACAAAACATTAGAATGCATTTTTTTGGTTATAACCCTAGATCCAATCATGTTTGGTACAATATCTTGAAAATGTTCTCGTGTAGATTTAATCCCTTTTGTTTTCAGTTCTATCTTCTCTTGGTATTGATTAAAAAAAATACTCGGGACCTAGCCGCGTTGCGCTGGACTGTAATATAAATTTTGTATATAGTTATTTTTTGTTTTTAATTTTCTTTTTATTCATTTCTAACAAAAGCAAATTATTTTCTTAAAGCTTCTACTACAGTTGAAGACTAATAAATTAATGGGCTTAGTAAAAGCTCATAGTTTTGAAGATTATTGAGATTATACGATACAATAAAAAAAATAACTAATGTATTATGCATTTACTTGTACACAAAGATTTAAAAGTTACTCATTGTAAAAATATTTCATCATCTTCAAGTTCCTTAATTTAATGTTGTGAACGTGCCAAACTTTTACTTCACAGGTATTTTGTACCATGGACTTATAATATCCCAATACAAAGAAATCAGCCGAAATTAAATCTGAAAAACGTTGTGGGAAATTCACAGCAACGTCATTATATCTACGTTTGGGTTTGTTCGGGTACAGCTCATTTCTAACATCATTGAAGTCATCTGACCTCTGACAATGTATTCTTCTAAAAATTATAAGTAGGTATCTTCTGTTAATTTTTATGAAAGAATAACAGACCAACATTGAAATTGGGAATGATTTCATAATACATATTAATTAAGTTCAAATTCAAGGCATATGGGTTTTTAATTGCATAAACGTCTTCATTATCTAAATTAGTAACCCCTTGCAGAAGCAAAGCAGCCAGTCTTTCGAAGATATCGCTCAACGGTGGTAAAAGTTGGGTTAGTTGTTATTCGACCATCTGGAAATCTTAATATATTTTCGAATATTTCCTTCACTAATCACATATTGGTGTATTGTGTATTAGATTATTATAAAGCCAAGGTGTAATACGAAAAGTTATGGGTTTTCATTTATTTTATTTTCACTATTAAGGTTGAATCTATTCATCGGAATGTCTCTATTAAAGATATTGAATAAAGTTAGATTTAATAATTTTCTTGAAATTCTTTCAAAACATTTGTCCAATAATGTCAACGGACCAAGCCTAATGTTATTAAAATCGAAAAGCCGTTTGGAATTTATAATAAAAAAAAAACTATTTCAAAATTCTAACTTCAAAATCACATATCGTCCCAAGTAAGCGACTCTGGAAGAAGTTAACTCTATTTTAGTGTGAGAAATACATTTTTGAATATATGTTGTAATTTTTACATAAAAATCCGAGTTTGGAAGAAAGTCTAAACAATTTAAAACAAAATATCTATCTTTGTTATCTTTAAAAGCATAATCAATATTTAGTAAGAGACTATCTCAACATAATTAAGACAAAAGCAATAATATCGGCAGTGGTGGGTAAACTTTGCGTATAAAAAAATGAAAGAAGAAAGGAATTTTCTCAGTTGTTATATTTGTCAAAATTTACAAAATGGGAGAAGAGTTGATGACTATCAGATATGAGAAAACTGCGTCGTGAAGATGTTTTCTTCGAGTGTGTGGCAATGTTTCACAGAAATAAAGCCTAATTCTTGCACCAGAAACAAAAGACCAAACAAAACAATGGACAGAAAAGAGAGAACCGACTCCAAAGAAGACAAAGACTGTTTCATAGACAGGCAAGGTCTTGGCGTGGGTTTTTTGGGATGCGCGTGGGATCATTTACATTGACTATCTTGAAAAAGATAAACTATCACCGGCTATTATTTTGCGAATTTAATGTTGTTTCATCAAAACAATGGCAAAGCAATGGCAATGGCCCAAATTAATGTTTGAATTGCCAGCTAATTCACCCTATTCGCCAGATTTAACCCCTATGATTATTTTCTGTTCCCAGACTTAAAAAAATGGCGCGGTGGTCAAAGATTTTCCAACAACGAAAAGGTCGGCAGTTAATAGCTATTTTGAGGAGCTTGCGATTATTACAAAAAGAGGATCGAAATTATTGAACATCACTGGGGAAAGTATATGGTGCTCAAAGGAGATTACGTTGAAAAATAGATAAATTTTTTTCAAAATTTTTCTGTTTTCTTTGTTGGTCTAGGTACGTCTAGGAACCATCTTTTCAAATTATAACCTTAAGTGTTTTTACGTACTAAATTGGATTAATAATTAATAAGTACACTTCATATTTACTGACTAGTATGTCTATTTAATTTGCTCAATCTTGATAGGAAAATAATTTCAAATTTACAAACTGGACCTATCAAGTTTTGAAATCAATTGGAAAACAACTAGATAGGGAGGATTTCTCCAATGGATGTCTGAGGAATTTTGCCATTTTGAAAATGGGTCTCCTGCTGAAGTTAAAACACTCGCATTGGAATAATTACAAATAAAATGATGTTATACTTTACATACCTACAATGTAAAATTATCATATTTATCGCCCGCGTCATCTTTGGTTCTAATATCACAATTATTACAATATATTACTTCGCGCATATAAATAATTTCATATCTACTTCGTTGACAAATCAAAACCTGATTCTCAGAAATTTATTATAATTGTTAACCACTGTCATGCTGAAGTCATAGCCACTTTCATGTTATGCTGAGAACGACAAAAAAATCATAAGTTGAGACAGATTTCAATTATTACACAAGATACTAATCTTTCAAAATATTGAGTCTAATTAATATTATAACAAGCTGTTTTTTCACATGCTTTAGGTAGCTGAAACAAGTAGTTCTAAAGCCACAATCTAAAATTTAGTTAATAGAACCGATTATACATCATAGGCGTGCAGCAATTCCCAATGTCTCCTTTAAAAAATTCGTCATAAAATGACGATTCAAATGTTATGAATCTATTCCCGTTGGCTGATTTTTTCTATCATGTCTAGATTTTTCGATATGATTTTTTATAAATTTCCCAAATTTGGGTTATTTTCAAAAGTAGTAAATACGCGCATGTGCAGTATTCGCTATGACTTTACAACAGTTGAGTGTTTACATTTTATATCAAATATTTTGCAAGTATTGCAAATTCATGTTCTTTATATTGGTTTTGAGTTTTTTATATGTACCTTATGTAATTTGTAATTTTACAGAGCGTTTTTGCTACATTTGAGGGGAATTCGTAATGAAAACACAGCGAATTGTCAAGACAAATCTTGTTAAAACAGCTTATAATATATATTTTGGATTTTCTATCGATGAGCGAGTTAAGAGTTGGTTGCCAAAATTACGTTGCCATAGCTGCTCGAGAACTTTGAGAGGTTGGTTTGAAGGATGCCACAAATACATGTCGTTTACAATGCCAATGATTTGGAGTGAGCCTCAGAATCATGAAAATGATTGTTACTTCTGCTTTGCATCAACAGGACGATTCTCAAAAGAAAAGAAAATTAAGAGTATATATAAAAATAAATAAAAATATTTCTGGTCTACAATCTCAATCAAGTCTTCTTTCTGCAGATACACCTTCATCCACTTTGTATGGATCTTCCAGTCTATCTAAATAAAGTGACTTAAATGATCTTGCTAGAGATTTGGGACTTTCACAATCTAAGGCGCAATTACTTGGATGGAATCATTCGGATAAAAGTACTAGAGTTTCATATTTTCGTACGAGGCAAGATTTTACGAATTACTTTTCCAAAGAAGATGATTTGGTACATTGAAATGATGCTGCAGGGCTTTCCAGAAGATTCTAGTGAAAGAAGAATTTTTATTAATGCTTCAAAAATAAGCTTAAAAGCCGTTCTACTCAATAATGGTTATAAATACCCATCTGTGCCCGTTGCACATGCTACGAACATGAACAAAAATTATGCAAACCTAGGAGTATTACTAGAAAAAAGTCGTCGCTATACTTACTGGATTACAAGGAGGATACACAAAGTTTTGCTGTTTTTTTTTGTGAGTGGGACAGTCACACGAGAGGAAAACTTTACAAAATAAAAACTTGGCCACTACGAAAAAGCGGCTTAAAAATGTATGTCAAAAATCTTTGGTGCCAAGTGAGAAAATTTTTCTGCCACCACTTCACATAAAGTTGGGACTCGTGAAAAACTATGAAAGCTATGAATAAATATGGTGCAGGGTTTCAATATGTATTCTAAGTTTTTGTGACTTTATATATTAGCAGCTTGTTGATTTTTATTAGAAGGTATTTTGCACTATCTTTTTGCTGCAGAAGTAACTCCTCTTTTATTGCTTGAACGTATTGCCTTAAAAACAAATAGTTAATGATAGACTAATACTCAACTTTTTCAATGTTTGGGAAAATTTTCGAAAGGCTGCAGAAGATTCATGTTTAACATAGAACAACAAATATTAACTGCGCGTCAGCGAAAACGGGAAACCCCAAATATTTGCAAAATCACAAAGTGTTACTAATTGCTTATTTATTAATTCAGTGAAATTATGTATATGAAACAGGCCCTGTACAGAGGAGAAACAACTTCTCGGAACCAAGGAAGCGATACAATTATTATAGTCTATTTCAGTAATGTATATAGCAATAAAATGGGGAATTCCGTCGATTTCGGCTCAATTTCGGTGTCGGCCATAGGTGTATGTCTTGAAATATTGTGTAGAGATTACTTAGGTAGTAGATTATACATACAGTTACGTTTTGCATTTAACAGGTACCGTTTAACTGTCTATTAGTGCCTCTGCCCAATTCCAACCATGCGCCGTAAGGGCAATGGTGCCGTACCCAAAATTTTTAGATCTTCTTAAGTATATTTGTTTAGTTTAACGCATCAGTATTTGCTGTTAATCCGTAAATAGTATTCACAGTATTATTAGATTAGTAATAAAATGGCAACATTTATACCAACGAAACTATGTTCCAATAATTCTCCACTATCAGTGAATGAAAAACTTATTATTTTAAATGTACAAGATTGCATGAAATACGATTACCCGAAATTTGCTGTACAAGAAACTGTTGACCGATGCTCCCGAATGACTGTAGTTGGAAAGTCCACCGTTTTTAAAGTGTAATTCGAAGAAAAGTTCACTCTCTTTATTTTAAAAAAGAAATACCCACCCTAGATAAGATTTAAATGGAGCTTGGCCAGGATCACAGAATTCCGTTGATAACTAAAAAACTTTTATGGACCACTGTGAGAAATATGGATTTTGCCTGGGAAAAGCATAACCGTAAAGCATTTTTACTGGAAAGCGATAAAATTGTTGCTGGCGACGAAAATACTTAAGAAGTATGAATCAGTACAGAACAGAGCAGAAGATAATATTTTTTCTTGATAAGACGTGGATTAATGAAGGTTATACAGTACCAAAAATGTGGCAAGACAAAAATAAAACCAGTACTCGCCAAGCTTTCATGGAAGGCCTGTCAACAGGCATTAAGATGCTTTCAGGTGAAGGGAAAAGACTAATAATCGTCCATATTGGAAGCGGAGAGGGGTTTTTAAAAGAAGGTTTGCTAGCCTTTCAGTCGTGCCATACGGTAGATTACCACGAGGACATAGATTCGTATGTTTTTGAAGACTATTTTGGTGAAATGATAAAATATCTTCCGGCTGATTCAGTAGTAGTTATGGATTACGCAAGTTATCATTCTCGACGCATAGAGAATACTCCAACTTCATTTTGGTGAAAACAAAAAATTATTGACTGGTTAACCACCAAAAGTTTGAATTTGAAGATAATTGGGTAAGAAAAGAACTATTAGCTATAGCAAATTAATACAAACATCGTTTAACATAAACATAGTGTAACTGTGCTACGCACACCGCCACATCATTGCAAACTAAATCCTATAGAACTTATATGGGAGCAAGTGAAAGGATTAAGCCATTAAGGAGGTGAATTTGCGAAAAGCAGTCCAGCATGTCATTATAGAAGAGGGAAAAATGTGGGATCTTAACTACTTGATCGATCGGACCGTCGAACCGTTAATTATAACGTCAAGAGGAGATGACAATTCCTCAGATGACGAAGAATATGATTTCTTATAATTTAATTTATATATAATTTTTATTCTGTTAAAATAAGATTCTTTCCTTTCTATGAGTATCCTACTGGCACGCCTTTGGCACACTATTTTCAGTGTTTGTGAATGGACAACAATAGGCTAAACCCATATATTGACCCCAACACGGCTGGTACTACTTGCACTTGATAAAAAAAAATTTTTTACAATGAAATGAATGCCAAACTATGAAAGTGACTTAAATATTCGTTGGGTCACTCTGTGATTCCTTTTCATACTTAATGAGATTTTATTGCTCTATACCTTTCTGAAATAAACTATAGTGGTCAAACACCGATCGCGTGAATGAAAATTTCGATTACTTCATGTACGTTTATTGTGATTTAAAACGTTTGCGTTGTCACATTTCAAGTAATTTTAAGTCTTAGACGTATCGTTGTACGAAAGTAGCCTCCATAGAGTTGAGTTTAGTTCTTAACAATGGTTTCACAGATTGCAGTCCAGCTAAAGGACCCTTGCTTACTGCAGCTCACAAAGGCCGCAGCCTTGATTTTGCTCGTGAACACAGGGGGCAATATGCCTTTTTGAAAAATAAACCCCATCACTTTTTGTGTGTGCTTTATTCAATTATTGTAGTGTCAACTGAAATTGTTGTTTGTTAGTAAATTTATGAATTCCCAAATTGTTGCTTACTTTCTAATTGTAACCCGTATAAACACATATAACATCCTAAAAGCATAATCGAATAAATACATCATACATTTATTACATCAAAAATAAACAACAAGTAAAAATTTGTAAAATGTGTTTACATTTTCAGGTTGAGGTAGGAACTGATCAGACAGCCCTCATAATTATGATTAAAGCCATCAAACATAAATATCAAACTATTTTTTTTTTCACAGTTATCACGAAAGTATTCTGAGAATAACTTTGATTAATCCTAGATGATTCAATGTTCTAATAAGCTTGAAATAATAAAGTCTAGGAAGTTTTATTTACCATAAGTGTGTTGAGAAAGTTATAGATATTCAACATTAACATTTTACAAAATTGAAAACTATTAACGTTGTTTTCCCATATTACATAATGTCATTCATATTTCAAGAATATTGACTTATACTCGTAATTTACTTTCACTTCCAATCTCAGTGATGAGGCTATTAAATTCGGTTTTCTACCAATAAATATGTGTTTCGTCATTATGTAAATTCTTGTCAATATGAATTCAATACAGCTGATTGTTAGATTTTTAGTCAGTGCTAGCTTGGGAGAATTTAAAATGCAAAGAATTACTTATTTTGTATCAAGTTTCAAAAAATTATGAAATTTTAATTTTAAATGATATTTAACAAGGGTCTTCTGAAAAGTTACCGTCCTACTAAAGAAACAAGAAATTTTCTTTTCTTCTCTTAAGTCTATACAATTAGTACATCTTGCAAGTGACACTTTATGGTTAGTAATCTGTGAAAAATCACTGGGGGAGAGATCTGGTAAAACGGTGAATGGTCAAACAATTCGTGAATTTCAACCATGGCGAGGGTTCTGATAGACAAGCTCATTTTTTACAATTTTCCCTTTGGCTTATCAAGCAATGATGTGTAATATTCTCCTTTCAGCTTTTACCTTTTTAAGGTAGTTGATAAACTATGGAGAGTAGAGGTCAGGAAAATCATCGGTATTTATGAAAAAGTGTACGTCGAAATATGATAAATAGGAATGGCGCCACGTAATCATGGCGGTAAATTTTATAATAGTTCTTTTAGGTTATATCAGATAGGAGTTTCAATAATTAAAAACTTGAGTTAATTTTCTTAACTTGGCCTACTTCAATTCATCAACAATTATATATAAGTAGCATACAAATTGTCCAAACCAGCACCATTCCGAAGGTTTTCGAACTGTTATTTATCGTATACAGCTGGACTCTTTTCCAACTTCTCTCTTATTTGAGATACTCCTCCTTATCTTCATATAATAAACCCGATACGATAAAAACTATTTCAAAAAATGGCCGCCAGCACACAAGAAAAATTACACGGATAATTTGGAATAGAAGTTCAGGAACTGGTGGATTGATTGTCTCAGTTCATCAATTTTTTATCACAAAAAATTACTACTTTTCCGTTCAACCACAAATTATCCTAACGACTAAAAACAAAAAATAACTATACTATCGATACTCTTTTCTGTTAGTTCATACTTTTAAAACGGTTTTCATTATACAAGTTTATATTGAAAAATTCTTAGCCTACTATAGAACCAAACAAAATTTCATTGTCAAAATATTTTATTACTCAACATATTCTCCTCTTAATTGAATACATTTATTACAGCGAACCTGCAACCTCTCTAGACCTTTCAAAAAAATATTTCTTCTTGCTCTGCAAACCAGACCTCCACAGCCTTTATTACCTCCTCGTTGTAAGAAAATTTACGACCTTTTAAACTTTTTTTCAGTTGAGGAAAGAGATGATAGACGGACGGAACCAAATCTGGTGAATAAGGGAGGTGTTCTAGAAATTCAAACCCTAAATCACGAATTTTTTGCATGACAACATGAGATTTGAGTGCAAGGGCGTTGTCCTGCAAAAACAAAACATCTTTGGATAGCTTTCCGCGTCGTTTCTTTTTAATTTTTTCCCGTAGAGTGATCAGTAATGTCGAATAGTAATCTCCAGTTATTGTTCTACCCTTATCCAAAAAATCAATCATGATTACTCCATGGAAATCCCAAAAAACTGATCCAAGAGCTTTCCCAGCAGATTTCTAGAAACGAAACTTCTTAGGTCTTGGAGAACCAAAGTGACGCCATTCCATCGATTGTTGCTTTGTTTCTGGATCGTAGAAACGTACCCAAGTCTCATCCATCGTAACAATTCGGTTTGAGAAGTTTGCATCGTTTTTAAATCGATCACAGATCGAACGCGATGCTTCTACCCTTGCACGCTTTTGTTCAACATTCAAACATTTCGGAATCCATTTTGTAGCGATTGTTCTCATGTCCAAATTGACGTTAACTATATGATGAACGCGTTCGTATGAAATATCCGTTTTAATACGATTCGATGGTCTGATAAAATCATGTCATGAACTGCATCCATATTTTCGGGGACTGACATAGAAACTAGCCTTCCCGATCGGTCATCATGTTTAATGGAAAATTTACTTCTTTTGAAGCTTGCATTCCAATTTTTCACGGTCGCATACGAAGGACATTGATCACCAAGGGTATTAAGCATATCTTCGTAAATCTGCTTACCCCTTTTAACCCTTTTAAATACAGGTACTTGATGATGTCGCGATACTCATTTTTCGATTTTCACAATTCCGGTGGAGATCTTTTTTCTTTTAATTTATTGCGTATCTCTGGTTTACTTTTTTGACATCAAACTTTACACTGACACTATTGTTACACATTATTGTTCGTTGCTATGGTAACGCAATATATTTTTTATGCATGTCTAGGTCTAGGCTAACTAGATATCAATACATCCTCGTAGATCACCAATGAAGTTTCTGTTGATAAAAATGTAGAATGGAAATTAGTCTATTGATATGAATTAATTCTACAGTATCTCTAGATATTTATCAAAATCAAATGTTTGAAATATATGGGGTGACTCATTAATAACTGCTAATAAATTAGACAGAACAATTTGAGCTCAAAATATGAAGATTTGATGAAAAACACTCAAATAAAAGGTCGGTGTGTTAGTCGAAATATAAGCATTGGTTTTGTCCGTTTCCTCAAGAATAATTTCTATTTTTTTATCATACTTGGTAATGGATTCAACTATAAAATTATAATAAAGATGTAGTATCCGCCCAGTATCAAAGGGTACGAAAGGGGCAAAGAAGGATTTTCTCTTCCTACATTCCACGCCACTGGCGGATTTGTTATTTTAATTGGATTTTTTAATTTCCGAATACTTTCTATATAACTTTTCAAATACTCATGTCTTGCTAGTTATAAAGATATCAAGAAATAATATATACAATACAACCCGATCATCAGAATTTGCTGAACATTTATACAATATTTGGAGAGGCTGGACTTTTATTGACTGAACGCGTTGAAGGACGACCAAAACGTATATGCTCAACTTACCTTCGACAATTTTCAACAGTAAGGAGCCAATCTTCAATTTTCTTTAATCTGTTCAGAATTAATCTTCCTGGGAGATTGAACGCAGTAGCTGATCGAGAAAAATGTACTCACTTCTTTAAGAAATTATCTTTACCAATAAGATCACTTTCACTCCTATAAATTGTAGTAATAGTCATATCTGGTACATTGATAATCCTATTTTACCTCTTTCGGATAATTTCCAAAATAAGCTTAAAATGAATGTCTTGTGTGGAATTTTTGGAAATAGTTTCTTGAGACCTCTCGAACAGAGTGGCCAGATTTCAGTGGATGCTTGACGCCAAATTAGCTGTCACATGTCGCCTAAAATCGCAATCTTGCCAGTGCCTGATATATCTCCCAAAATCGCCCAAGCAACAAAATTAAAAGGATACAAAACATATTTTAAAGAAAATATGAATCTTTGATCACTAAAATAAATTTGTATTGTGAAGTAGTCAACTTTCTTGAGTTATTTGTTATTACTCACAAAATTTGTTTTAAATCATCTGTGAAAAAAATTAATGTTCAAATAAACTCGGATAAAAAAGACGCACACAATATCATGGTTTTTATTTTATATCAAAATATTTCCTCTATTATTTCCAAAACATTTTCTGATTCATTAACATCTGTCTGTAATCATCATCTGTTCTCATAACAGCAAATCTTTACTAGGCTCAAAATGTTCACAGTATATATCGTTTACGGAGAAATGGTAACTTACTTAATAGCATTTAAAAGGGACAGCATAATTTTGTTTACAATTTTGGTTTTAACAATGTTCACTATTGAAAACGTCCTCTCTACATATAATAAAACCGGAAATAAGATCTCCCGATGTGTATTTCAATTCAATTATTTTTTACCAAAACAAAATGGAATTATCTGGGATACCATTTTCACATACTTGTTGTCAATTGATATTTCTATATTGAGTTTCTATGTCTCCTAGTTTAGCAAGTTCTGCAAAAGTCAACGGAAGCTCTCTAATTATGAACTAAATTCGTACCCAAAATCACAATGTTCAATATTTAAAAAACTTTGTTCACGTGACATTGACTGAAGTAAGTCATCCAAATAACTATTGATATATTTTCCTAAAAAAATCTTCTAAAAATTAGTCCAATTTGCGATAAATCCCACAATCTGGCCACAATGCTCTCGAGTCGCCAATACAGACAATATTTTTGATGAGATATAATTCTTCCACTTAATGTAAGATGCGATAATTGGTTTTTGCAGAATTGTGCATTACCTTATAATCCTGTAATTGTACATATTTTTTCAAACGAATCATTTCCATATCCATGACTTCGCTTGTATACTTCAAAGAAATAAATAGTCACTAAGAATTGCGAAATCTTTCTTAAATTTCCAAACAATTAACAGTCATCTGAGTCTCCTATAATAAGTGATTTCCACATTTTTTGTATTTAATGTATGTTAATTCTAAATCATAACCCATAATAAAACGATTTAAATATTTTGTGATATAAGTTACATAACTTTGATTTCCTACCTAAAGTTTTTGTGTGTATTTATTCTGATTCAACGTCACATACCAAAGTACAATGTTTTCTTCATTTATTAAATACAATATAATGTTAACAAACAGTACTACCAAGAAACATACTTTCATATTCGACTAAACGTGATCTGACAATTTCACCTCTAATAGTATATATCCCACGAAATTATGCCTAAATAGACACGAAGCAGCAGTGTTATTGACATAAAACGTAAAGTAAAAATTCTACTAAAATGTCAATCTCTTCAGTAACGTGAAATGTAAAGAAGGAATTTCGCCTGTTTGTTTCGAGCTCCTTATTAGGAAGCAGAAATTTTAATGTAATTTCATTTGTTTAAATCTATTACCAAGTTTAGATAAATGATATCCAATAGTTAAGAAGAGAAGAGGAGAACTAATTTTCATATTTTGAATCCAAACACCCTGTATTTCAGAACAAAATGATGTTTTATCCAAGTGCTTCAATTGAAATCTTCATATTCACACCGTATTTTTCTACCTCATATTTATTTTCTGTCAAAAAATTGAATTGAGGCGAGGTTTTGGATTTACGCACAATAAACGAGGGGAATAGAGCAAATTGGAAATAAACACTTTTCAGATTCAATTTACGTTACATCAATAATTGCAATATTGTTCAGATGGAAGAAATGTTAGTGGAAGAATTTGATAAAGTAATTTTCCAACGAAAATACTAAACTCGGCAATATTACCAGCCGCAAAGAAGAAAAAGATTTAGTTTTGGTTCGTAGCAGCTATGATATATATAGTAACACAACAATTTTCATTTTATTATGTTTAATAATCCTTGATATAGCAGTTTGAGTAAATGGAAAGGTTCGTATCTAATCTACTTCATTTTGATATACATATAATAATTTTATCAAATGCCTTCATTAAAATGAATGTACTTTTATTCTTGACTCACTGTGCAAACTTAATGAATTGAAAATAAATTCAATATGGTCAAATGTCATAATGAAAACGATATATACCGCAGTCTTCTGAAAATAAAACAACATAACAAAATGATGAAAAGTATTTGAAAATGGAAAAAAATTAAAGAGAAAAAAACGCAAACTGTCAAAGTATAATAAAAGGAGAGTTATTAAATCATAGTTTTCATAAATTACTTATATCGACTCTTTGAGGTTAAAAAATTATTTATTTTCTGTTGATGAAACACTTTCCTCCTTTATTCGACAACATAACAGCTAGATCCATATCAGATGCTGAATTTCAGCCTTGAAATTTCTCTAAACAGTGGGACCGGAGCATTTATTTCTAAGGCAAACAATCTTTAAAGTGGGCGAGTAGTTCCACATTTGATGTCTTGAGTTGCAGCACTCGTCCCATCAGAACGACAGATCAGATTTTGAATTATGCTAAGGTCGAGTCCATCCTGCTATCTTCGTCCGATCCAAAAAGTACAACTTCTCCAGCTTTGGGCTCTCCGATACTCCTTCTGTTGTAAGTCTATGCTAAATATCCAAGGAACTTCAATCTAAAACGCATTCATAGCAAGTCAAGCAAATATTGTCGGTATAGTAACCTTCGGTTAAAGTTATCTCGAACGGTGAAATAATAATCAGGGCTTTACCAAGTCTGAATATCTTCAAGGAATAATGAAGGCGTCAAAGTAAAAGGATCTTCGTTGTTTCCTAAATTTGGAAGATTGTACAAAATGAGTTTGAGAGAATCAAATTTTCAAGTTACATGAAGGCAGCTTAAAATAACTTAGGAAAATGATGTGTGTAATCTTTGAACTGCACTAAACTGAGAAAATTTTGTGTTTTGTAGTAGTAGCACCGATTGAGTATACTTAAAAGAAGTTGGTGGACGTTCAACAGGCATGAGTTATGTGAACATATCATTTTTGTTCTGGATATTATCTTTTACCATAAAAAAATAATATAGGTATCTCCCGGTCTTATTTTTCCAGGTTATATCCTAAACAGTTAGAAATATTTAAATAGGACAAAAGATAATGTATGTAATGAATTGTATTTCTAATATACTTCAAGATAGCGAAGAACAAACACCTTTTAGTGACAACTGCTAATATTAAATTTTTATAAAACGTTGTTTATGTTTTTAGAATGTATATTTGAAAAATATCTCGAAATTAAAATCATATTTTAAGATAATGAAGCATGCGGACTTGAAATACCCAATGGAAACAAATAAATCTGAGCTAAATTTTAAACGTTTTATATTCTCTTCTAATATATTCAAATAATGAACAAATATATATTAATTTTCTGTAATTTATGTATTTATGATTATTTTCCCCAGTGCTACAATGATCCTAAAAGCAAGAATTTCACCGTTCAGGTCAGGTGGATTCCATCTATACCGTTGTACTTATTGAATTCATTGCATATTTACATTTCGTTATAACCTAAAATAATTATAGTTTCGAGAATGAGAGAACAATATTACAAAAGCTTTAGATAGATTTTATATTCTAGCTAGTTATTCGCCCGAATACAATCCTCACGAATAGCAAATCTAGTTTTTCAGTGAACTATACAGATGTTCGGTGAAAAAGTGCATTGAAATATACAAAACACAGTGTTTCAATAAATTTCTGATGTCAAATATGAATACTATGTTTTTTTTTTTCATTTCATTTAGCCATTTAAGTAATTTTCGGAAATTATCCAACAAACGTTGGTTCTAGCTATTTTCAGTTGTTTATACTTTGGTAAATGTATAATACATATAATGGCTTTTATAAAGTACGTGTTCAACAAGTGAGTATCTGTCAGGGTATAATTTTATAAGATATAATCCGATTAGTAAATGACCTTTTAGGTTGACCAACGTATTCAAAGTTGCAATTTAAGCAAGGGATATCATAATCTATGTTAGTCAATTTATTAGTTGGCATTCTATCTTTGGTGTTACCAAAAATTGAATGGATTGTAAGATGTTGTATGCTAGCAATTTTTATATACTGTTGTTTAAAGAGTCCAGAAAGTTTAGGAGTAACTCATTAATAGTTTTTTTTCAATATAATATAAATTATATTGATTATTCAAAATATAATCCATTATATAATTTGCTAGTATAGGATGTATTGCATAGCCCATTGGTGATCCAATTATTTTTTTATACGTTCAAAAAAACATGTATTTTTAAAAATGAATGTCATTAATTCTTTATTAAGTTTACAATTTGTAATGATACTAGTCCATTTGTGTAGAGCGATTTAACATATATTTAAGTGAACATTACTTAAAAGTAATATTATATCTAAACGGAAGAGAACTTAATTTTGTAGTAATACTATGTCAGCAAAGACTTCCTTACAATTAATAAAACTCTTAATTATTTAAAATACTGAACATCTCAATGGTCAAAGTTATTAAAGATGTATTGATTCTGAGTACTGTACTGTATGCAAAATTTGATTTTGCTTTCTCCTAAATTTATCGCCCAGGGCAGGTGCCTCGGCTTGCCCTCGCCCTTATATCCGGACTTGACTTTTTATCCACCCTGTACCTTTTAACTTGGAAAGCAAACTTTATGTCTAACTGCTTAACATATCCAACAAAGAACTCCTTTATGTGACATAGACTAAACAATCTTAACAATTGCAAGCTGGCCGGTGAGATAAGATTTCGGAATTAATACATGAAAATGAATATATATTCGGTTAACGTCTACATCTGAATATGAATAACAAATTATATTTTTTTTTCTCATTGCCTTTATTTTCAATCATATTAAGTTTACTGTAATTCGAAATAAATTTTTTGTATAATTGTTCTGACCCGATTTATAGTTTTAAGTTTATATAAAATATAAATTATAGATAGATAGATATTAGTACTCTCGTATAAAGAAATTATAAAGAAATTCAAAAGATTCCTATCCATCTTGGTGGTCATTCAAAAGGATCTTGTCATCTGCCTATAAATATAGCATCAAGATACTCAAAACAGGCATTGCTGAATTGGTAATGGCACCATCTTATTTAAAAGAGATGTTTCTGTGGGAATATTGAATGAATTTTGAAAGTAAAGTTTGCTATTTTAAAACATCTGTTAAGCACATTTTTAACCTAGTTAAAATATATATTTTGGTAAGTATGTAGCAAAAATCCAGGCTTAATTTCAAAATAGTAAATTTATATTCACATAATGGTAGAGAATATTTATATAACGAAATGAAGGATTATTGTGAACAGAAAGGTATGAGTTATCATCTTACAGTATCACGAACTTCACAGTTAAATGGTGCATTAGAAAGGATGGTCAGGACCATCACAGAGAAAGCTCAAACAATGATATCTGGTGTGAAATACCAACTAAATCATTCAAAACAAATAAAACACCGTATGAAATGTGAATAGATAAAGGTTTTCGTCATTAAAGGGAATACTGGTAGGCTACGAGCTAAATGAGTGTATGAAAAGTTGAATGACAAGTTTTTGATAGTTCAGTCAATACCAAAATGAAAGTACTTGAAGATGAGGTCGATCCAGGAAGGAAATCTGTAGTTCCTTCCGATGCTTCAAACTCTGTCCACGACCTCTGGAATAAACTTGACAATGGTGAGACAGAGCCCATAATAGTAGTATTGAAAACGACATACAGATAGACAAAGTTGAAAAACAAACCGATAATTCTTCATCTCAAGATAACGGTAATGTAGTGCTTAGACGAAGTAATAGACACAGAGATCGTAGCAAAGTTTCACATAATGAAAATAATATATCTGACGATTATATGTTATGTGCATAATACATTGTATGTCCTATTTCTAAGTAATGGCAACATCCCATAAAAGATGAATTTAGAATCTTTGTTGAAAAATAAAATTTTAGTACCGAAACCAAGTAATAAAAATATTGTAGACTGTAAATGGATATTTACTATACAGAATGATGAATTCGGAAATCCTAGGTATAAAGCTCGTTTAGTCGCTGTGGGTTTTAGTGAAAAATATCTTGTAGATTATGACGAAACATTTGCATCATTTGCAAGAATTTCAACTTTTATTTTTAATACCCTTTTCAAATGGTGGCTTAAAAGAGGAAATATATATGCAAGTACCTGTGGGTGTAGAAAGTAAGGACAATTAGGTCTGTAAAGTATTTGAAATGACTCTTAAAGAAATAGATTTTACAAATTCTTATGGCGATCTGTGTATGTACATATTAGATAGACGAGATATCTCTAAAAATATTTACATCGTACTATATGTGTTTCATCTAGTGATTTGTACTGCAGATGAAAATATAATGAAGTATTTCTTAATGAATACATTTTTAATAGTTGATTTAAAATAGGTAAAGGTAGGCATTAGGGTTACTAGACAAAATAAAGAAACAACACTAGATCAAAGTATATGTATATATTAAAGCAGTATTAAGTAAATTTAATATAACAGATTGTAACCCCGTAAGTACACCGCTAGTAACTAATTTAAATTATAAGGCGTTGGAATCCGATGAAAATTACGATGCTTAGTGTCGAAGTCTCATCGGGTGTCTAACTATAAGTATATCAAGCAGATATATGAATAAAAAACACCAAGAACCTTGGCAATATTTAAAACGAGTACTTACTTAATATATCAAGTTTATGTAGAAGGTAGTAAGTTCTCTCCGATCCTTAACATTGTAAGGTCA
This sequence comes from Diorhabda elongata, assembly GCA_026230145.1. Classification (NCBI taxonomy): domain Eukaryota; kingdom Metazoa; phylum Arthropoda; class Insecta; order Coleoptera; family Chrysomelidae; genus Diorhabda; species Diorhabda elongata. Next base: position 12,305,219 of record CM047936.1, read on the forward strand.
TACCAATTCTTACAGAAGCTTTCATAAACTGCATCGTCTACTTCACATTTCGGTGATATTGCGCCACTTGGATTAATCATAGAATCCTCGAACCATTACAACTTAATACTTTCGCCATTATCTAGAAGGAAATTCATTCAAGATCTGCCAATCTATAAATCATTGATTGAAGCTTTGTAACACAATTTGCCAGCAAATCAACATTAAATTAGCAGATGATCAACATATCAAAAGTACAGTGAATGTCATAAACCTTGGTTTTTCACATTGTTTCTAGTTTCTAATTGCTAGTTAAATTCCAAGAAAATTCTCTCCGCATCGAACATGAGCCGATACCTGGTTCGTTGCTCAGTGTTTTTTTCTATAGGAAAGTACCAATTTCCAAACCTCGAAAAAAATTTTTTTAAAAAAAATATTAGAATAGATTGTTTGATTGATTGGGTTAATTATTTGATAATAAAATTAACCAAACTTTTAAAATTTTCCAATGAAACTAATTGTGCTGTAAATGGATTTTAAAAAGCAAAGTTGGCCTATCTAAAAAGTGACTCCATCAAACTTTACTTTTTTGAAATCTACGGTGGCTCACGGCACCAGAACCAATCAATTCTCACAAATTTTATTCAGAAAACTCCCCATTCGGAGTGTTAAAAAGGAATATAGAATATTTTCTTGTTTTGTAGGCATTTATTCAAATATATAAATTATTATTGTATAAAATATTATTATTATAAAAGTAGTGATATAATCAAAATTAAACACTTGTAACTTTTACAATGGAAATGACAAAAAAATTATAATTTTAATGAGGGAGATGTACTTAATGGATTGACAGCAAATTATCAATATTTGGCTCAAGTTTTGTAAGGAATATTCGCAAATCTCCTCGTTCTCTGATATTCAATATGCTCCTTTTATTGTTAAAATGTTTGTAACGGCACTAAAATTTTTTTTGGACTAAATATGACAAGGGAAACGCGATTAGAAGACAAAATTTTTGATACCTTCTTTTAAACGTCACTTTCGACAACATATCTTCAAATCTAAATTTAAAATCATCATGCAGGGCAATGGAATATTGACCGTATGTCGTCAAGGCATTCTATCTGCCACAAGTTATGAAAACTGAAAAAATTCTCGGCGGCCAAAATTTTCCTTCATAAATTTCAATTTACCTTGAAAAGCTGAAAGTACACTCTTTGTTTTTATAAAATTCACGCTATCCCCTTGTAATTTTAAGTTGAGGTAATTGAATTTTCTGAACAAATCTGACAAATCAGGATCTTCACTTCCCAGAAACTCTATTATTCTGGATAAACATGCACCTGTCGACAACCAGCGTACTTCAGCAATCGTTGGAAGTCTTCAACATTTATCGTAAAATTGTGCAAATAAGCGCGTATTCGATGTATTGCTTCTTATTTTATTAACTACATTAATCACAAATTAAAGCGACTGATGCAATCTACCATAAATTTTTTGTTACTAGATTTTGTCCATGATTAACACAGTAAATAAAAGTTATCTCTGATATGATTCTTTTAAGATGGCTTATAAACTCACGATATCGCCTGACTATGGCAGAAGCTCCATCTGTTGCCACTAAAATAACATTTATGAATGGAATTGATTTTTCCTCAGAAGAATAAATATTGATTCAACTTTAGTGTTCATCTTCAAATTTCGCAAATAGTATCTCTTCATGAATTTATTCGCCCATAACAAATCGAACATATGCCTATAATAATGCTTCACTGCCAGGTTGACTCGTCTGATTGAATAGAAAAATGTGTTGGTTGCAGATGATCACACAAGAAACTTTCAGCATTAGAATTCATTCCATCCATACGTCTCTGTACAGTAGTTTTATTCAAAGGAATTCGTTTGAGTATGTCAAATGAAGATTTGTGCAGAACAGTTTTTAAAACCTCTTCAACAGCAGGTAAAATTAACTGTTTTCTAATAGTGTGCGGATTTCCAAATTTTACTTGATGAGATATTGTAAGATGGCCGGAAGCCAGCATCATTGCTTTAAGACGTTGAAGCGAACATTCCGTTGCCGGCTTGGTCTCTTCATATTTTTCCTTCAATATTTAAAATATTTTAAATCTTTACCAAATTTATCAGAATGACACGTTCTTAGATGATCTTCCAGCTTTGATGTGATGCCTTCATAGTCAGTGCTTAAAACTTTGTTGCATACAAGGCATGTGAGCAATCGTCTGTCTGCCTTTGATCGAAGAAAACCAAATTTTAAATATTCAACACTATACTGACGATACTTCTTCTTAGATTCGGCTATGTGGCGTATAAATTACCTCAATGAAAATAAAAAAAAACTTTAGTTTCAGTAATCTTAAGGCGATCTGACTTAACAGGATATGGCTAATTTAAAAAAATATGATTATGAAAGCGAAGATTAAAAAGTTTCACACTTCACATATATAATATATACAACCTTTATAATTCTACCGGTTTCGAAAACGATGTTGTCATCATTAGGAATTGAATAATATGATTAATCAATTATTATATACATTATCCATTATTATTATTAGATCCATAATAAAGTTTTATGAAAGCGGCTGAACTTATTTTAATGTGGTGTAACATTATTATTTCATTTAATAAATTTTAATAAATTTCTGTTAAAATAATATTTCCATATTAATATGTTTTCTGATGTTTCATCGAAGTATGAAGTGAATTCAATAGATACTATACAATATACATGTACTTATTACAATATTAAATTTATATTGTAATAAATAATGTTCGCGTGTAATAATAGTAAAAATTAAATACTGAATACTTAACTTATATCCTTCGATAAAATAATATATTATAAATATATTTCCATTTTTTGTTTAAAATAAGTTGTAGAATGAATAATATATAAATTAAACTATATGCATAAAACAAATAGACAGGTAGATACTTACTTTTCTGTCATTGGACAACACTAATATTGATTAACATTTATTTATGAAATTCCAGAAAAAAATTATTAACGTTTATCTTTGACATTCGTATTTATATTGGTGAACAAGTTTATGCAAGATATACGCACATACACCACAAGTCGTACTAATTTGCACGTCTGAAGAAGCGTTGCGGACAGGACAGGTCGGCGCAGCAACGGCAAGTCTCGACGCGTTGTACTGAATCTGGAATAGGCAAGTTTTTACAAATAATAGTCGCTGAGCTTAAAATATGATATGCCTTATATTGAAAGGATAAGACAAGCCAACGTTTTAGTTCTTCACTATCGAAACCAAATAAATTTTGTGGATCCCCTATTTTCTGTAACACCCACCGTAGATCCCGTCGAGGCTCCCGTGGACCCCTTTGGGAATGACGGCATTAGATAAATCCCTGTTTGTTTTTATTTTTGTTATATGAATATTGTCATTATTATTTTTCTTTTGACTGCTTTTCTTAACCCATTCGTGATGTTTGTTTGCTACATCGTTGTCCGCAGTTTTCTAAATAGTACACTGTTATATGCCTTCTACAGATCTACATATGATAAATGGATTTTTTTATTCTATTGCAGTTTTTTTCCTAGCACGCAGATAGTTTTGTAACGACACTAAACTTTATTTTTTTATAAACATACGAATGGCAGCGAAAATAGCTTTTCCTTGATTTTTTTAATAAAATTATATGTCAAGAATAAAATGATAACTTTTATCATCATGTCAGCAGAAGATAAATACTTGATTTGGCGACCCCGTAACTGAATAAAATCCTGAACATGTCTAGGAATCGACAAAAGAAGGTTTGACTTCATGGAAATCCTTCATGCAAAACCTATGCCAAAGCCTGAGGAAGGTGCATATTCTCTATCTCCTCTCCATAACATCTCATATATGTTCAATGAAATGACGTATCTGTGAAAGTTTAATTGTGATGATTTTATTTCCTAATTTATGACCGATAAAAAATATTTAAAGTATCCTATTAAATTATTTTATCATTTATACGAGATAGGCGAGCAGTATTCGATTCATGAATAATATAAGTTTACGGTTGAACATACATAATATGGGTAACAGAAACTAAGCGTTACGCACTTTAATTGTCCTTAAAATTGGTAGAAAATTTTGAGTATCATCAGTTTTTATAGAGATACATTTATTCTCACGGCAAAAAATAAGTTAAGAATTCATCACAATCTCAAATTCTCATTTACCATTCCAATATTCTGACATTCTAAAAATTCTTCAAGGCTACAATATTATTATGAAGTCAGTTATATCTTAGGGTCTACATCAATTAAGTTAGCCAACTAGTATGTTATTTCCAAGAAAAATTAGAAAAACTCAATTTCTGTGTCAGTACCCGAAAATATCGATGCAGTTCAAGACATGATTTTAACAGACCGTCGAATTGGACTGAAACGGATATCTGAAGCACTGAATATTTCATACAAACGCGTTCATCATATAGTTTACGTCAATTTGGACATGAGAAAAATTGTTGCAAAATGGATTCCGAAATGTTTGATTGTTGATCAAAAGCGTGCAAGGGATCTGTGCTCGATTTGAAAACGATGTAGACTTCTTAAACCGAATTGTTACTTATTACTATGGAGGAGACTTGGGTACGTTTCTACGATCCAGAAACATAGCAATAATCGATGGAATGGCGACACTCTGGTTCTCCAAGACTTAAGAAGTTTCGTGTCCAAAAATCTGCTGGGAAAAATCTTCTTGCTTCAGTTTTTTGGGATAGCCATAGAGTAATCATGATAGATTTTTTGGATAAGGGGGAACAATAACTGGAAATTACTATTCGACATTACTGACCACTCTACAGGGAAAAATAAAGAGAAAAGACGCGGAAAGCTATCCAAAGGTGTTTTGTTTTTGCAGGACAACGCCCATGCACACAAATCTCATATTGCTATGTAAAAAAAATTCGTGATTTAGGGTTTGAAGTACTAGAACACCTCCCTTATTCACCAGATTTGGCTCCGTCCGACTATCATCTTCTTTTTTCAACTGAAAAAAAGTTTAAAAGGTCGTAAATTTTCTCCCAGCGAGGAGGTAACAAAAGCTGTGGAGATCTGGTTTGCAGAGCAAGAAGAAACATTTTTTTGAAAGGTCTAGAGACGTTGCAGGTTCGTTGTAATAAATGTATCCAATTAAGAGGAGAATATGTTGAGTAATAAAATATTTTGACAATGAAATTTTCTTTAGTTCTATAGAAGGCTAAGAATTTCTCAATATATCCCCGTGCATATCATTATTTCTATATTTTGTAAACAATTTCAATTACTTCATTCTGGTAATTATTTTTGAAGTATTTAAAATAAACTAACAGAATTACTTAACGAGATAAAGCAGCGATGAAAAATACCTATAGCTTGGTACCTAGGAATTATACTATCTATATATGAAAAAGGGACTAAAGAAATTTTAAACTAACAGAACAAATGATACCTATAATAATAGAGAGAAGTCACTAAAGAGGACTTTAATGTGGATTTAGAAGAATAAGCAGAAACGACATAACATTTAGAATTAGACAATTAACTTAGACATTAATAAATAATAAATACATTTGGAGAAAATCTCTGATTGATTGAAAAAATGAATTTGTTAGTAAAATAATCCATAACAAAAAGGAATTAGTTCACCGTCAAATGAAGAATTTAATTGACAAATAATAATTGTCTATCTACTGTTTTTACAATTGTTAGTTGGAATTTCTAGGAACCGTTGGTAATATTCATACTGTTTACACTACCACTACACCAACACTCACAATTACACTCGCTTGGATAACCAAGTAATCATTTTCAGAGACTGAGGATAAACAGTTTGTTCAGTATTTATAATTTTAATTTTACTTATTAAATAGAATGAAAAAATATTCAATTGAAAATCGTCTGAATATAATTTTTATTTTTAGGAAATGTTTCTTAACATCATGTCTATATCGAATGATTTCCCTTAAAATACCACCTCCGTAAAGGTTGGGTGAAACCGGTAGTTTTAATTACTTCAAACTGAAATTGATGAATCCTCCAACTGCCCTTCAAAAACTACTTCAAATGTGATGTAATAATGTAATAAAAAAATTATATTGAAGACACTCTTCTAAAATTTGTCATCTAAATTATTGTCAAGAATTCAGCGTAGGAAAGATTCTTACACAATTACCACCCTTATTTTGAGATATATAAAAAATTGCAAGGGATGGATTTCGAGAGGAGACTTCAATTTTGAGTACGGTTTCTGAAAAGAACTGACGTATTCGTTTGCAAAATTGTTTTAAGTCGTAATTTTTTTTAAAGTGTCCGGGAGGTGTTCCTGATTATAAAAGTGTAAGATGACACTTGATATCTTTTGATGTTATTGTTTAAAAAACGAAATACTGAATAAGCCAGAAAAAAATGCATTTTTTGTAATGAATTAATTTTTTTTATATTCTTTACATTATTTCGAATGAAAAAAGTCCTTACACCTATTATCGTATCTCCAACCCATTAATTGTTATGAATTTTTTAAAATTCAAAATCGGCGAAAATCCTAATTTTCCTAAATTAAATAATATTGAAATTGAAATGTTATAATTTTTTGTCAAATATTTCAACTATCTTGAACAAATTAAACTAAATATATTTGAAGAATTTTGGTTTTTATATGTTTTATTTATAACAATATGCTCCCTACGCGCAGACACTTTCGAGAGAGAAATATTTCTGTCTCACGCCCATCTCAATGTATAAGATGAGTGAGAGAAAGGCCGGCGACGGTAACACTAACAAACAATATCAATCTCTAAATGCTATAGCGTGAACAATATTTTTTGTTAGCCCATCTTTAACTAACATAAACAAACTGGATGGTTTACCCACTCGAGAGCATGCCACGTATAATTGTCCGTGTGAAAAACATGGTGTGCTCAAATCTAAGCCACAAACAGGCCATAAGTCGAAATTCCAATAATCGACTAATGATAAACAATTTTTTTCCTGGAATAGTAGACTACCTGTCCAACAATAGCCAACCCCACCCACATCCCTAGAAACTTGATTATCGCACTTACTTCACGTGAAAGTCTTGACACCCTTTTCGTATATCATTTTCTTCGGTGAATATTTTATGTGTCGTTTCATATTTGCTTGTTTAAGTGATGAATACCAATAATACAGATAAGCCTTTATTAAATTAATATGAAATTGTATTAAATGTATTGTCAATAAATGACTTAATGAGCCGTCAATAATACCCTTTTTTAGAAATGTTTTTTCTTTATTTTTCAATTTCAATCAAAAAAAACTTCACTTCCGCACCTTTCCGAGTTACATTTTTGATTTCATTATATAGTATAAAGTCTTATAAAGAAAACTGCTTAAAATCAGCTGCTAGTTTTAAAAATAAACGAGTTTGAAATTTTTTTGACAAAAATAGGAAAAAATCGGATTTTATGTTCTTGTGTTAATATTATTTTTTTATTGTTATAGGTTCACCTGGCTGCTCGGGGGTGAAAATGTTGGCTCGTAAATACCTCTTCGATAAAATGAACGAGTAACATTCATTATCGATAAATGAAAAAATTAAATATTTAGTAAATTATTTACTCGTGTGTTACGGGGACACAGAAGAACATAAAAATGTGATAAAAAAGAAGTTTTCGTATTTCAAATGTGATTTGATAAAGAGGTGGTCTCGGGCGCATAGAATACTTGAAAACTTTTTGGCGGCCAATAATTCTTGGTTGGAAGGAACATTTGAGATCCCCGTAGACACGCATCAAAGGCCAGGACGACCTACCAAATATTTTACCGAATCTATCGAAAGAACAAAGAGAAGGAGTCCGCGCATCTTACGACGAAGAATTAATTGTTCACGCGGCACAGAAGGAAACCTACAATCTTTGTTGGATTACACTGTAACCAGATTATCCCTCTTCTTAGAAAAAGTCTTACTCACACTTGAAGCCGTTGAAAGGAATTCGTTACTGTTAATCTGCAAATGGGGTTGTGACGGCTCTCAACAAGCCCAGTTTAAGCAAAGACTCTCAAACGAACATGAATCTGATGCTAATATTTTTATAAACTCATTCGTGCCTCTACGAATTGTTTGTGGTGAGGATAAAAGTAAAATCGTGTGGCAAAATCCAACTCCATCTTCACCTAGATATTGCCGTCCAATAAGATTTAGATTCGTAAAAGAATCTACGGACATCACAAAAGAACAAAATCAATTATGTAAAGAATAGTGTAAACTTATTAAACTTGACGAAAGTTGACCTCAATGGAGAGAATTTTTTTTTCAACATAGTTTTAAAATGACTATGGTTGACGGAAAGGTCTGCAATGCAGCTACAGACACCAAATCGACCAGCAGACCAGAAACTGCGAAACTATATGTTGAGTTATATGGCTGGCATCCTATGACTCCAACGATGCATAAGGTCTTCAATAATAGAAAATTCGTTGTTGCCGATAGGGCAACTTTCGGAAGAAGCTGCTGAGGCCCGCAATAAACATTTTAGGTCTTATCACCTAAACTTTGCTCGCAAGTTTTCGTGGGAAGAATACAACTTAGATATTTATCATAGGTTACTATTAACATCCGACCCATTTATTAGTTCCATGAGAAAGACCAAAAAAACCGCTTCAAAATTATTTTTGCCGGAGACAATGCAGCTATTAATTCCTGCTGAGCCAAACCGACCAATGGAAATGATGGAAGCGGCGAAAATTTAAATGTAGATGTAAGTCTCCAATGTATGATTGATTATTTTTAGTGATTATCTATTTAGCTTTTGTAACTTTAATATTGTTTAACGAATGTAAAGATCCTTTTAATAATATAATATATTTACTTACTTATTAGAACAAAATAAACTTTGTTTTATTTAATAATACATACCTGAAAGTATTACTAAAACGTAGACATCTGTCCCTCCTTGGGGAAAGACATGAGTATGTCATATGTATTTTCAATATAATATTAAAAAACACTTTGAAATCAACTACGATCTCGAATAAAATATTTTTTGATAAAAAATCACAAGTGCGCCTAACCACCGTGCACCAACAAATAATTTCGATAAGTTATTCCAAACACAGAATTCTTTTTATGTAACTATTTTGTATTATAAATATCACATAAAATAATTTTGGACGCCGAAAAACGATCTATGTGCATCGTTTGGCCTTGGGACTTATTGATAGTCATTGCAAATGCCAATCTAATCGGAAACTGTTTACGTTTAAATTGAATTGGCACATCTGTAGGTGTGATTGTCGTTGTTCTAATCTTATTACTTCATTGCGTTCAGCTCGTGATTTGTTCTTCAGTTCTTTGGGCTCTTCTATTTGCATGCTTCTACATCTACTTGTATCACGGCTCAAACTAGCCTCTTTGCGTTTTGTTGGCATTGTTTACTGTACAAAACATACATAAATAGAATTAATTAAATTACATAATGATGAAAAACATAGTAATAATGTATTTAATCTTTGATTGTACACACATACAAATGTAAATATTAGACTGTTTTACGAAAGCGAAAAATTTTATTTTTCTTAATTATATCGAAAATATATTATTAGAAATGGTGAAAAAAAATTCTGTGGTAGTTAGAGCTCTTATAAGTGAACACAAAAAAAAATTGCTCAATTGTAATAAAAATCTGTCACCGAATTTTGTTTTGACCATTTCCAACAAAATTAAAAAAAATATATGGATTTTATAATAAATGTATAAGAATAATTTATACTTACAACACAATAGCCGTTGTTGGCGGGAGCTGGTAGCACGTGGTGAGTACTTTTGAGGTTATGTTAATCACTTAATCAACAACACTCAACATTAATAATTATTGATAAAATAGGAATAAATAATTATAATCCAGAAAATTAATAATAAATTTACTTGAGAATATAGTTAATATGAGAGTTACATTAAGATAGTAAAATTATAATTGTTAACGTTACTACTAGGCTTGTTGCATGAACAATAATAATGGCCGAAAACTGTCGAGTGAGTGAGAAAAGGCTTATTGTGTGAGAGAAACAGGAAATCGGCTTCGGTCTATATATCGGTATATATTTTTATTATTTTTATACATTTATACATATTTCTTATATTGTATTTGACCATAATTTCAGTCCCAGATGATGAATACATGAGTATTCGAAAGCTCGGAAAATATATTAAAGTTAGTCCACTTCGGTGTTTCATTGCCACGTTTCCAATAAGTAACCGCTCATAATATAGCTGGCAAAGGCATCGTTACAATTCGTATATATATATATATATATATATATATATAATTGATGTAAGCAAATATTATACTTATATATATATATATATCCAAATTATTTCATAACAAACCATGCACACCATATTTATGTATATGTTTACTCAACCATAATAGATGATTCGTAAGTAAAAAAACATTTTACGTTGAATGAAGGTTAAAGAAGTCATACAATTTATAATATATGCCTGCGATGTAAACAAAAATCTTATGGAACAATATAAATGTAAATTTGCTCACTGATTATTTATAAATGTTTCTTGGATCTGTTTTTTCAGAAAGATAGCTCAATATTTACTTGAGTCGAATCATTACTACTGATAAAAATTTATATTGAAATTATTTTTAATTAACTGAACACGACTGGGCTACGATAGTATTGAAAAACCGTTGATTGAATGGAGAAAATTTTACTAACAGAGGAATTAGACGACTATTAGTCTATGACTAATTCATCATCCAAGTCATAACAAGACATGGGAGTAATTAATATAGAAAGAGGGTCAAGTGAAGGATATTAATTATCAACAATACAATAAATATTAATACCAAACCCAAGAATCAACATAACGAACCTAAAAAGTATAAGTATATCTCACATTGTCGTACCACCAGGTGCACTCAAAAAATGGAAACTTTAAAAAAGTCCTGAAAGGTAAAACAAGATATAAGACAAGCTCAAGACAAGACATTAAGTAAAGGGCAGAAACAGAAATAGGTGAATACAATAACGAATACATTTAAATACTACATACCGAGCACTACTACAAAATGTCTTTACAATCTAAGGAGCTTGTACATACATTGCGACCTCAAAATATCGATACTCCTTGCTGGGCATATACTTATATATATTTTTCATATATTTCCAAAATATTAATGGACAACATCAGTCAGTCAGTGATTACTGCTATGGTCTCATTTCTCATCTGTCAGAAAGATTATCAAACGACCCTAACGTGTCCTATTACAGATATATGCTTTGGCCTTGCTTGGATTTGATTAGTCTAAACGATTTTGGCATGGACAAATCACTCCTACTTATTATGGGTACCAAATCCATCGCTAAACTGTTTCTAGTATTATGTAACACTTCATGTAGCAGATTTCTGGTGTTAGGAACTTTCAATATTTGGCAATAGTTTCTGTTATCTAGCCGTTTGATATAATGTTGCATAAGTATTTTAGCGAGATGTAATTAGAAATAAGTACAAAACTGATTTTGGGTGTCGACGAGGTGTTCAATTAGAAACAGTTTCTGAGCATATTTTGAGGAAAATTGTAAAAAGTATACGATAGTGTAGACTGTAAGATATATCTTAAATAAAGGAGTATGACAAACGATTTAACTGAATAAGTTGAAGATTATTAATATTATTTGGTAATATTTATTGTACGTAAAGCTAGAAACGATTTAATTTTATAGAATTTCCTAAATAGGAATTTAAGAGAACGTTCTAGCTCGTCTCCTTAATTTTGAAAATCAATCTGAATTTCTACCTATCTATATAATCAATTAAGTTTCCTTATATTATCATATTTATATTGAAACTGAATCAAGGGTCAAGGAAGAGCAAAATTTATTCAAGTATATTTTTAGTTAATTATTCACAATAGTAGAAGCAGAATTAATAACAAATTCAATTCTCAACATGAGCACAAATTTAACGATTAAATTTTGTTAATATAAGAATAATATTTCTCAAGTTTCGGTTTATTTTCTACTAGAAACTTCTCACGCATAGTTTTCGCGGGAAATCGGATAGCTCATTTTCTACGCCCTCCAGCGGCGATAATATGCGTTTTTCAGAAAAAAGTTTCAAACAAAAGTTGATGGAAATTCTATCTGCTACAACTTTACTGTTGGCTATTATTCCCGAAAAAGTATACTTTTTCAGAAAATGCTGTCTGTAGCAGTCTTTGGTAACATTTTTTGATTATTGACACGTTGCTTCGTATCTCTACTTCGATTTTTTTAACAGCAGTGACAGACAACCAAAATATGCTGTTTCTTCCATATCTAGTTAGCTGTTATAAACTGCCAGCTTAACTAATAATAATTTCATACGAAAGTATGGAATTCAATTTATAAAAATCTACTGAACGACTAAAAAATCCTAGATACTACACAGGATGTCAGTATATTTACTAGTCTTGAACTCAATTACCAGACTCACTATCGCTCTGGTGCAGAATCGATCACAACTAGTAAATGTTACTTACATCCTTTGTAGTGTAAATAACATTGAAAACTTCTGGTACCACAGACAGTGTGAAATTAGAGTAATTATTGAAAATTGAATAAAAATTAAAAAAAGTTTGGCATTTATCAAGTTATTCTGAGAGAAGTTATTATAAAATAGAATGAAAAATTTTCAATTATTGGCAGAAGTTAAACGTATTCATACATATAAATATATGAAAGTTGTGACATTGAAAGTTATACGAGTACAACAGATAATCCTGGGAATACTGCCAGAATAGTCATGTACACCCTGACCCAAAAGATATATTATGACCCCTTTTCTTGCTGTGTAGTGTAGTGTTTACTGCTGATCTATTAATCTCACTAATCTCACTAGCGTCTTCAGGTGTCCATTAAGAAGGCAATGCCTCCTAATCTGGTAGTTTTACCTGCTAAAAAAATTGTAAAATATGAGCAGAAAAGTAAGATCAAGACCGCAAAACCAAGACAATCCTATTCATGATTGGTTATGATTGATTATTACTTTCAAAATTAGAAATCTAATTTTCTACATGTTATAATTTTGTAAATGAATCGAAGAAAATTTTCTCTACTGGAACTCTGTTTGAACAGAGCGCTCTTCTAGAAATATGATTTAAAGTCAACTTGTAGCAGACTATACAATGAAAAAAAGATTGAGAAGATTTTATTAGATAGATAGTTTGGGTTCTGAACCTGAAGTATCTACATATTGAAAAAAAATGCGCTTGATTAATTAATGCGTAAAGTTGTCCAATTATAACAATGCCTTATGACAAATAAACACTTCCTGGCTAATGGCATATTATTTCAGTATGTGAAAATATTTGAATACTGGAATAAAATTAATAATAAATAGTCGGTTTTGAAATATATCTTCAACATAATAACTACCCCCCATTTTATTAGTATTTTACCGCGTTTTATGGGAATATTCGTATAAATAATTTTGATAACACATTTTTACGATAATATAATCGACGAGCACCATATAGTTGAAAAAAGATATTTTACCGCGATATTGTTGCTAGCTTCCTGTTTATTGATAAAAATATGTCTAGCTTGTGAAACAGGAAATATTTGCAAACTAAGTGTAACAGAATATTTATTATTATAAAAACAGTATGCATGTCAGTTTAACCTAGGACAAAAGTGAAATAAATACTTGACTAGTAATGTGGCATATAAATACCATCCTAAATAACAGAAATACTAATGTCCGATTATTTGAAATTATCGCGTAGAAAAAATTCTTTGGAAAAGAACTATTTAAAACAACTTTGAAAATAATTCATAAGTATCCAAATGATAAAGCATTACATGGATTACACAAATCAACAGGAATTTCTGTGCTTAGCTATAGTAATCAATTCGTCAATTTGGTAAGTTATAAGGAAAGCCATACAAATCGCCATACAAAGACAATTATAAAACTATAAAGAAACCTATACAGTTTTATAATTGTCTTTAGTTCTCGAGATCCGTCTTACACTTGCTCTTTGGTTGAATCAACATATATGCATACATATGGATCGGAAATAGAATAGTCAAATGGGTCATAAATTTTTCCAGTTTTAAACTAGTGAAAAAAAAAGAAGATGAAAAACATAAAATGGAAAATTATTTTTTTAAAATAGTATAGACTAAGTAACGGCCATCTCGCCGCTGGCCCCTATATTTTCGAAAACTCCTCGACCCATAGCAGGTACGTTACCCATTTATTGACGAATATTCTTTGAGTATTGTTCTTAGTTTATTCAGTAGATTCGAATTTTAAAAAATCTCATAAAAAGAGAAGAGCTGGAGATAGGATGCGCTGAGGAGACGCCAAGTTTTATCTCTTCTGAGCGATATCAATTTGTTTGGAAACAATTCTTTAACAGCGGGTAAATTTTCGTTAGATGTATGTAAGAAAGCTCGTAGCATTTTTCATATATTTTGCAGTTAATAGTTACTGAATCGCAGAGTCACGTGCATTGAAGATATTGGCGCAGTTACGAAACTACAAAAATTTATGGCATATTTAGAAAGTTTTGAGAAAAAATACATTTTTCCAAGGATCTCATAATATTTTCTGTTCAGTACCCTGCAGATTGTCGTAGTACTTATGTTTGTTGAACATATATTTTCATTTTCTATAAGAAAGTTTATGACATGGGACTAAATAATGCAAATAAATCGATTTTGATCGAAGTTGTGTTAGACAAAATTTCATTAAAATTGCATCATTGATTATTTATAGTTAATAATAGGAAACTTTTTATTGTATCAAGAAAATTGATATACTAAATATCACTGCTTTCTGTGGTATAGTCTTGCGAAAAACAAACGCTGAGAAAAAGCATGATTTTAGGAAACATCGTTTATTGGGCTCTGATAAGTCCATATATATTAAACTTGGACTCTTTACCCATTATCCAGAACATTCTCTTTGCCGATGAGGCCACTTTCTCTTGCAGTGGAGTAGAGAAATAGCCACAGTTCGAATAATGAGAATCTTTATTTACGATACTTATTTTCATTAATAGGTGAAAGAGATGTATGTACATTTAATATAAAACGTCATATGTGGTTCCTGTAGGATGGAGCACCCACCTATTATCCTTTAATTGTGCCTAACTATTTAAATGTTCCTTTTCAATACTTTCGAAGAAGAGAGTTTCCGAGTCTATTGCGAAATAATCGCAAGTTATAAAATCAAATAAATAACTCCTCCGATTTCATGAAAAATCTGCATTAAACATCTGTTATAAACAGGTTTTTGTTAATTTTGATTGGTTGAGTATCATTT
Organism: Diorhabda elongata; assembly: GCA_026230145.1. Taxonomy (NCBI): domain Eukaryota; kingdom Metazoa; phylum Arthropoda; class Insecta; order Coleoptera; family Chrysomelidae; genus Diorhabda; species Diorhabda elongata. The sequence continues at coordinate 12,320,521 of CM047936.1, forward strand.
GTTCAAATTTAGTCATATTTTTATTTGTTACCTACGATATCTAGCTGTTGAGCTATATTTTTTTTTTTTAATTTTAAACCTTGGTAGTAAACTACGATTCTTTATTCACTTATTGAATGCAGTCTCATAATGAAAATTAAATAATATTATAAAGCTTAATTTCTCTTCTGATTACATTCGATCTTGTAGACCCATGATTAACTGAAAATATCTTGCCTAAATCGGCACAAAATTTATTATTTACCTGAAATGTATTAGGAAATGGCATAGATTGTAAAATGGAACAAATCCGGTGTCCTCTTCCTTTGGTAGAGGTGGATGCGTAACAACAACAGCAATTTATTTTCATATACTCAACGCACAGGTTCAATGGAAAAATAGACAATATTTTTGAATAAACGCCATCTTTCATATTTTGATTTAAAACTCCATCTATCTAAAAATAGAGCGTTATTTTATGTGCTTTAGTTTGAATCTACACATTCTAGGCTGAGGATTTTCTGTATATTCAATAATATATCTATGTAAGAAGTAGTTTCTATATTGTGTTTGAAAATGGTAAATCTTCTGAAAAGTAATAATCTACCGAAAAAAGCATTACGTTAAAACACTTCCTATAGAAATATGCGAGCTTGTGGTACCCTGAATATATAAGTTGATTGGTTATGGAAAAATTTTTTTCTGATTTTCTGAGTTTTTGTGTAGTTTCAGTTTTGTTTTTCAGATTCTAGAAAATATTCATTTGTAAAACAAACTCAACCATAGGTTTATTGAAAAACCGTCGTGAGATTTCCTCAAAGGTCTCATATCATGTAAGTATTTCAGAACTCTGATATTTAATTATATGATTTGGCACGTGAATAAAAAAATAAATTGCATCCTGTTATTGTGTGCTAGATTATAAAATTATAGATTAAAATTTGCGTATCCAAATACAATTTGGTGCGATATAATTTAACCGCTTATACTCTATCAAAAACTCAATAGCTAATTAGTTGCAAGGGCCTCGCTATTAGTCATCACTTATTATGTTGATGAAATATTGATAACACCGACATTTGATTTAACTGGAAAATTAAACCATAATAATCTGTTATTTTATTAAATACTTATATTGTAAAGCGATTTCATAGGTCAATCAAATTAGATATTTACCTTTTGAATACCGACAAAAATGGAAAAACTCTATTTTTCTTCATTTTTCAGGCATCTTTCATGGAATTCAAACATTTTTCCTCCTCTCTTTTGCAAAATATAATTTTCGGTGAAAAAAATTCCCTACTGAAAATTTCATCCTTTCAATAATTTTCCAGCCACTACTTCCAGAATTGAGATATTTTCCTTTCCCAAGATAAAAACACATTTTCCGGTACATGAATGTCCAAAAATATTCAGCAGATTTCATTCTTTTCATTTCATTTTTCAAGCAAAATTACGAAAATTTAGACATTTTATAGCCTACTATAGAACCAAACAAAATTTCAATGTCAAAATATTTTAGTATTCAACATATTCTCCTGTTAATTGCATACATTTATTAAAGCGAACCTGCAACGTCTCTTGTCTTGTCTTGCTCTGCAAACCAGACCTCCACAGCATTTATTACCTCCTCATTGGCAGAAAATTTACAACCTATTAAACTTTTTTTCATTTGAGAAAAGAGATGATAGTCGGACGGAGCCAAATCTGGTGAATAAGGGGGATGTTCTAGTAATTCAAACCCTAAATCACGAGTTTTTTGCATGGAGACATGGGATTGGTGTGAAGGGGCGTTGTCCTGCAAACACAAAACACCTTTGGATACGTTTCTGCGTCTTTTCTCTTTAATTTTTTCCGTAGAGTGGTCAGTAATGTCGAATAGTAATCTCCAGTTATTGTTCTACCCTTATCCAAAAAATCAATCATGATTACTCCATGAGAATCCCAAAAAACTGAAGCAAGAATTTTTCCAGAAGATTTTTGCTTTGTTTCTGTATCGTAGATATGTATCCAAGTCTCATCCATAGTAACAATTCGGTTTAAGAAGTCTACATCGTTTTCAAATCGATCACAGATCGAACGCGATGCTTCTACCCTTGCACGCTTTTGGTCATTTCGGAATCCATTTTGCATCAATTTTTCTCATGTCCAAATTGACGTGAACTATATGATGGGCACTTTCGTATGAAATATTCAGTGCTTCAGATATCCGTTTCAGCCCAATTCGACGGTCTGATAAAATCATCTCAAGAACTGCATCGATATTTTCAGGGACTGACTAGAAACTGGCATTCCCGATCGGTCATCATCTTCAATGGAAAATTTACCTCTTTCTAAGCCTGCAGTTCAATACGAAGGACATTGATCACCAAGGGTATTAAGCATATCTTCGTAAATCTGCTTACCTCTTAACCCTTTTAAATACAGGTACTTGATGAGGGCTCGATACTCCAATTTTCCGATTTTCACAATTTCGGTGGACATCTTTTTTCTTTTAATTTATTGTGTAACTCTGGTTTACTTTTTTGACTTCCAACTTTACACTGACACTTCTAATAAGTTATTGTTCGTTGCTATGGTAACGCAATATTTTGTTTATGCATGTAACTGGCATAGGCTAGCTAGATATCAATACATCCTCCTACATGTAAATATAGTTACCGTTGTATGTAAATCCAATAAACACAAAAAATTTCAATTTTATAATCATTTTCCATTATTATAAAATTTAGTTATTTTCTCGTTCCATTACTCAAAAACATGGTCACCATTCCCTCTTTTGCAAAATATAGTTTTCATTGTAAAGAAATCCTTCAAAATAGGACCGATTTCGTCCTTTCCATAATTTTCTAGTCACTAGTTTGGAAATAATTCCAAAAAAATTTACAAATTCAAAATTTTCCTCCGTCCGCACCGTTTCGAAATTTAGACATTTTCCCTTAAAATAAGTATGAATCTAACAAAAACCGTCTTATCTTTCATATATAGACTGAAATCTTCTTTCATTTACTCTTCAAACATAATACGTTCAAGTATTCATAAAATAATTGTATTTTTATTACTTACCTTCCAAATATAGGCTATCATATTTTGACAAAAATTTTCCGAGCTACAGTGGAGGAAATAATTAAAATGGAAGTTGAAACAATAGATATTATCACTGACACTAGAAGAAAAAAATAAATTAAATTGAACGAAGCAAACAAACAGGTCATTTGTCCATTGTTCATTTTTTATTAAAAAAAATTACCATTTATGAAGAGAATTATTTATTTTCTCTATTCAATCTAGAGAAAATCTCAGGACTCGTTTTCTTTTGTACTTTGCGAAATGAAATTCAGATATTTAGAGAGGAAGAGGAATAATATAATAATACGTTTATTAAAAAAGAGGAAATCATGGCACAGAAAATATCTGAAACAAACAGCATAGTTTCAAAGAGCGGATAGAAAAATGGATGATACAGAAAAAACTTGTTTGAATAAAATTTATGTACATCTTCCCACTCAAACATTTAATATTTTTTGTGTAGCATATTCATACGATAAGTTCAGAGACTTTAATAGAGAAGATTTTCCATAAAGTAATCCAAAAGCACTGAAACTGCAACAGCAGTTTTTGTTTTGCACCATTTGTTGAAGTATTGATACTCATATTGATATTCATACCTCTTACTCGATTTTTCTAGCAGCACCGACAGAAAAGCAACATTTGCTGATTATTCTATATACATATTTTGTCTCGATATACAAATCAATATTTTCAATTTTTGAATTTTTTATATAGAAATTTGTTAGATACGTCCATAATTTCATGCAAAAACTATCGAAATCAATTCATAAACTACGAGATCAAATTCTGCGGTAAGGAGAAAAAATCTTAATACTTCACTGGGTTTAAAAATATAAACCAGTCTCACACTTTCACCATTGCTCAGGTCTAAAATGGTTCTCGGTCAGTAAATGTTAGTTACATCCCTCACATCCCTCATAAATAACTATTATAGTATGGGTGTATAAAGTATGCATTTATATATATGCAGTTGCATCGGCATCGTTTAGGCAGAAATTATTATATTAAATTATTTAAATATTGAAGTATTGCACTGCATAAATAGGCCGATTTTTTTAAAATTAAATCATTAATTTCAAAATCTGCACTATCTATGTAATAACATCGTGAAATTTTTTCCATTATATATCTGAATACAAGAGAGTATTAAATAAAAAAACAAGGGTCTAAGAATTCAAAAATAACAGCATGATCCCTTTTTAAGATAGCTCCTGTACTAAAAATGTAAGATTGTTTATTCGTCCATTGCTTTTAGCTCGCTGGTAAGTTTTTACGAATGGCAAAACCTCAAGGCCAAGAAATAATCGGTCTGAATTTATTAGTGAATATTTGAATTTTATGGTGCTGAAATTTATATTCGGAAACCAGCCACAAAGCTTCATACAAATATCAACATTTCAATACTGATACCAAATAAATGTAAAATGTTCTGAATAGAACACATTTTTTTATATATATAATTTCTATAGTCGTATTTTCTTTGAAATAGCAGATATCATGTCACCGTAATTTGGAAAATCGCTTGAAATATAAAGAGATAATATTGCTTTTATAATAATAGATTTTACAAACATTACCTAATATTAGATATATTGCTCACTTAGCTTTGGTTAAAAAAAATATGTTGATTAATAGTTTCTTCAAATAAATCATGCCCCCAAAATAACTTATCATCATATTTTTTAACCAAAACAACCATTTTCATTATTTATGAAACTAAAATGTAATCATCCAGATTGCATGAATCCACAGTTTTAAATTTACAGACAATTGAAATTATTTTTCTGTCATTAATTGTGATTAAATGGCATGAATCATTTCTCATTGTCATTATACAGTGCTTTTCAGATAAAAGTATCCACCTTTAATAACTTTTGTAATACTGGTATTTAGAAAAATCCAAAAACACGTCAATTTATGTTGGAAGGGGCAAGCATTATGGCTTATTTAAACTTACTGGAAAAGTCACCCCCTCACCCCTAGCAGCAACCCCTTTATTTTTTTAAATTACTTTTCATATTTTTTATGTAAAATTTGGATACTCCTCTTTGAGCTGATTTCAAAAATGTATAATACTTGTAGGTTAAAGTGGTTAGTTTATGAGATAAACAATTTTTCTTTTAAGAGCACAAATTTTACTTATTATTTACTTTCACCTTATTTGCCTGTACTAAAATGGGTTGTACAACAGTTCAAACTCTTTAATCTTTTTAACTGTGCTATTTATTCTACTTAAAAAATCCAAACAACAAAAAACTCTACTTTTTATTAAAGTTTGACATTGTCAACTAGAATTTGTAGTCACTATTGATAGTGTAATTTGATACATTATTTATTTTGTTTCTCTGAAATGGTTTACTCTTTGCAAGAAAGAATTGAAATTGTAGGTTTATACTACCAAAATAATAATTGTGCAAGAGCTGCTGCTAGAATATTTAACGAATTACATGACGGAAGACATGCAACTCATAAGTATGTAATTCAACTGATGGAGAAATTTACCACAACAGGGTCTGTTTGCAATAAAGTGCATAAGCGAGAGGGACTCGTAAATAACGAAGCAATCCAAGTGGCAATTTTAGGGCAAGTCAGCTTAGAAGCTCAACAACCCCAATCGTTGTCAACAATAAGTAGAGCGATCGGTGTTTCATCTTCTACAGTTTTCCGAGTTCTACATAAATTCAAGTACCACCCATACAAAGTTAAGTTGGTGCGCGAGTTGAATGAAGATGATTTTGATCGTCGTCTAGAGTTTTGCGAATCAATGACGCAAATTATCAATAACAATCCACAATTGTTAAACAATATTTGCTTTTCTGATGAATGCTCATGGTCATTAAATGGCTTAGTAAGTAGGCATAATTGTAGATATTGGGCTGAAAGTGATCCACATATTATGCGTGAATTCCATACACAACATCCCCAAAAGTTAAACGTTTGGTGTGGTATCCTAGGTGACCACATTGTCGGACCTTTCTTCATCAACGGAAATTTAAATGGTGAATCATATCTTGAGTTACTCAGGGAAGGGGTTGACCCACGTATTACAACAATAATAGAAAATGATGATAACCTTTCCGAAGATTTACTGGTATTTCAACAAGACGGAGCTCCCCCACACACTATGCTATGCCTGTCCGACAATTTTTAAACGAAACATTCCCCGCTCGTTGGATAGGTAGAAGGGGGCAGATGATGGAGTGGCCACCTAGGTCACCGGATTTAACACCCCTAGACTTCTTTTTATGGGGGTATTTAAAAACAAAAGTTTATGCTACCCAACCAGAATCTCTGGATGATTTACGAGAGAGGATAGAAAATGAATGTCGACAATTAAATCCAGCCGTATTAAGCAATGTCAGAGAGGCATTTCAAAATAGATTATACCATTGTATGGAAGTGAATGGTACTCATTTTGAACACTTATTGTAACTTCATAATAAATAGCACAGTTAAAAAGATTAAAGAGTTTGAACTGTTGTACAACCCATTTTAGTACAGGCAAATAAGGTGAAAGTAAATAATAAGTAAAATTTGTGCTCTTAAAAGAAAAATTGTTTATCTCATAAACTAACCACTTTAACCTACAAGTATTATACATTTTTGAAATCAGCTCAAAGAGGAGTATCCAAATTTTACATAAAAAATATGAAAAGTAATTTAAAAAAATAAAGGGGTTGCTGCTAGGGGTGAGGGGGTGACTTTTCCAGTAAGTTTAAATAAGCCATAATGCTTGCCCCTTCCAACATAAATTGACGTGTTTTTGGATTTTTTCTAAATACCAGTATTACAAAAGTTATTAAAGGTGGATACTTTTATCTGAAAAGCACTGTATAGTAAGGGTATTTATTCTAACTAGATACCTTTAAAATGCAACTATATTTATAGAAGAGGAAAAATGATAATTACGATGACGTTAAAGACCTAAAGCTAAATCATTTATTTAATTATACGTATCCAAATTATAAGAAAATTACCAAAACATCAAATGAGTTCAACTAAAAACCATCCTATTAACTAGGTCCTTAATACATAATGGAAAATCCTTGGACGTTATGCAAAAGTTTGTAGAAAATACTTTTGTGCTTTTGTGCATTACAACATGATATTAGTGTAACATTATTAAGAAAAATTCATTATTTTAAAGTAGTGCAAAAATTATTTTCGTTTTTTGAGAAACAATAATGTAATTTTACAATGAAAATTTCTTTCAGAAGAACCATGTTAATATCAAATTATGCATTTAATCGTCACAATTATCGCTTATATCTAGTGATATAGAGCCCCTAATAGATGCGCGAACATAAAACATAAAAATTTATGTTTAGTAAAGTAATATCGGCACCACGGACAATTTGAACTTTAGATATATTATAGATGGGGGCATCAAGCTAAACGGATAATTTTCTGTGTGTACGAATGATATACTTCTCCAATTGCGCATATGCTATAGTATATGCTCAGATAAAGACATAAAAAACTCTCCAGTCTTTTTCTCTCATCGGAGCCGGAAGAACATTCCCAATTAGACAGCGGGTTATGTATTGTTGCCTCTGATTGGTTTAATATGAATTTGATTTTTTCAACAAGAAGTATTTAGAATTTTTTCTCTACAGTAGAGTGCATTTTATTTGGTAACTACTACAAAAATTTATTGTAACAGAGACTACCATAACAATATTAATATGTTAAATTCAACTGTTAAACACTACTTTAATGATCTTAAAATGTTTTTAAATAGTATGCTAACATTAGAGGAAAAAGTGTATGTTATTCAGTGTTATTGAACCGGCGAGAGATCTATAAACAAACGTACTTCTTTGTGTTTGATCAAGAAACATCTGACAACTGGAAGCATTCATTTTAAGAGAAAAGATACAGCAGCGTATGCTGAAACTGTTGCAGGTATTTTAGTTGCTTCAAATTCAATAAATGGATATCCCCAAATCGAACAGAATTTATTCCTACAAAGTCAAAATCTGTCGCACTTTAAAAAAGAAAGTATTGCGATTTTAGTTCCATTTCTCTTAAGAATAGCAAAAATTTCCAAAAATTATTTTTTTTTTGGTTGAAAGTACATTTATCACAAATAGAATTACGCCTTCCAAAAACTGTCTATATTGAAGCAAACGAAATTTCCAACGTAATTAAAGTAAAAGGGGTGTATTTCAAAAAAGTGAGCTAAAAAATCGACTGATGTTTTTCAACATGTTCACCAAAATACCCAGCTCATCCTACACAAAGAATTACTGATTGGCTAAATAATCAGTTTGGTGTTTGGGAAAATAATTGTGCAATGTTGGCCTGCTAGATTCCCAAACCTTATAATAGTGGATTTTTTTGTACAGATGAAACTAATAGTTCACCAAGAACGAATGATATCTACATCACTCAATTGACAAAAATGAGAAAGCCTATAGCACAAGTATATAGAAAAATGTGTGAGGCTATCGATAATATATGGTAGTGAATCCTGGACACCCAACAAAATTAGAGTAATTACCGCTAAAGTCAGATTTTGATGGAATTATAAAAAGAAAGCGAACTAAGAATGAGACAGGAACAGATAGTACTTATAGTAATACTCGTTTACGAGTATATTTTACTTTACATATAAAAGACGTAATTATATGTTTAAATGCAAAAATCCTAAAAACTAGTTATTAGCGAACCCTAATCCAATGGATGATAATTAATTAAAATGGAAATAGGTTCCGGGTACAGCGATGCTAACAAACAACCTTCAAACTTCTAAACACTGCTGGCTTCCTATAATAATCACGTTGTACTGCGATATGTTCGAGTTAGCCTTGGAAAAATGACCGTTCATCCATTGGTTGAGTTTGTTAGTTACTTGGGCTATCAGTTTGTGTATCGCGGAATAGAATATCGCGGCTACGACGCAAATAGTGAAAACGTTGAAAAAGCATCACATTAACACAAATTATAGTACAGAAGCCAAATTTTTTAGTAGTGTTGGAATTATATGATAAAACTCTATAATTATTATTTTTCTTATTATGTTATTACTTGAGACATTTATTTCTTTATTTTTTCTTCCATCAATAAAATTGATAAATAGTTTCTACTGACTGCATATCAACTTCAAATTGCTGTTGAACTGGTTTAGTTCGTTGGTAAAATCAATCTCCTCTAAGAGCCGTTTCGCCTTACGTTGGTGAATGTGTTAACGGCCAACACTCCATGGACTGGCCTATGTGGAAAAGAGGAGAGGGAGCAAAGCATAACTCATTTGTGGGCTCCATTAAGTAGTACCAAGGAATGAATGGTACCACGAACGCTGCCTGCGTAAAGCCTGGAGAAGTTTTGCGGTGTATTAATCTCACTGTGACATGTGGGACCCTATTTAAGTGAAAACTTAAGGGTCTTTAGTGGTAGGGTTCAAGATAAATCCTTCCATAGGAATCTGAAACAACAGTAATCACGGTATCCTCCAGCCACAAAGCATCAGTTTCCCTCAATGCTGATATATTGGCTGATGCTTTTGACAAGGCCCTGCTATAACGCTGCAAAATTGGTCTTATGAGAAAAAAGAGAGAAAAACCATTGCTACCGAGACAGCTCTGTGTTTCACAGCAGGTTCTTTGGTTGTCCCTTCAATACGGATACCCAGCTGAAGACTGCTTATAGGTGTGGAGCCCCCGATTCTATGCCCACCAAACAGCCAAAAAATCTGAGCTACCTCTGCAGTAAGGCCCCATACTGGCTCAATCCGGTATCGGAACCAAGTCATCGCAGTTTCTGTCTGTTCGGCTAGTTAGGATCCCTATCCTAACTACGACTGCAGATATAAAAAGTTTGGAATAGATACGAAAGTAGCTAGCATATCTCTAATATTGGAGAAGTCTCACACTTATAGCCACACACTATGCATTAGCCGAGCTATTCTAGAGTGATCAGCAGAAGGCATTTGTCCATCCAATGGCACACTCAAAGTCTTATGGAAACATAACCTTGACCTCTCATGTTCTCAATAGAAAGTATGGAGGTAAGAAATAGGTTAAATGCCTCAGAGTGGTATTGAGCATTGACGAAAAGTTAACTCAATTCATAAAGGAGAGGGGAAGCTCACTATACTATAGCATAACCATAGTATCAATCTCGTTTAAAAAGATGATTGGCTACAATGGTGCCTTCGAAGAAACTCAATAGAGAAACAACTATAAGTGCAGAGGTAGCAACTATCAGCGAAATTGCTTCTATCAAATATTTAAAAATAAAAAAAATAAATACCTGTATTTATGTATTTCATTTTGAATTTGACGCAGCTAGATTTGATAGGTTGAAATGACATTAATCACCACAATTTTCCTCACTTATCTGGTAAAATACTTCTTCATATATGTTAGTAAAAGTGAGGAAATGGCATTCAGAACTACTAGAGTAGTAGAGTCAAATATAGGAACATATCCATTATGGCATAATTGAGGAACTCATAGATAGACTGACCATTAGCCTTAATCGATAATATCTAAAAGGAAGTTTGAGAATAACTTCTGTGACATAGTATAAAGTGATTCAACTACATGAATAGCTAGTTTAGGCAGGTAGAACTCATCTTCAACCACGACACTATTCTGCACTAGCATTTTAACAGATGAGTTGCAGATGAGACGGCGTTTTACTGATAAACACATAAAATATTATTCCAATTTTCATTGACGCTTTCATAACGATTCAAATGCCTAAGTTAATACTGAAAGAGAGAACCATGAGACGAGACTTCAGAATTCTGAATGAAAAACCACTAACCTACCTCTCCCTAAAAACAATCAGAGTTGAACACTAAAATCTTGATCAACGTTGTCTTTATCATACTCCGTTCCAAAGACAACAGCTGTTATCTCCGAAATCTAAATAAGTGTATGGGAACGTTTACGAAACAATAGATACTTGAAAATCGTGTGTTTCTGATGGCAAAAGACATTTAACATAAATATTCAGCTAATTCCAGGTCTAAAAATGTGTAATTTTTCTTCTCGCAAAAGGTTTTTACGCCAATTTGTGAATTAGAATATGAATTGGAATTGGGTGTCCATCCTCTTGTGCCGTAAACGTTTTACACATGTACCCACACAATATTTAGATTTATATGCTATTAAAATATGAAAACAAAAATCAACAGCTAACTATAAAATAACAAAAGCAAAGAATCGAACACGCAAAAATAGTTGTACAGTATACTTCTGGTAAACCGATCTCCTCTAATCTATCTTACACTGTATTCTACATGCCTATATCAACGTACAGACTGCCACAGAGAGATTGAGGGAGTCGGATTACAAAGGATATTTTGCAAAAAAATACAACTATAGGGAAATTTTAAAGTCGAAAATTTGATAATCCGACACCGCCTTGCAAATTGGTTATCAGATTGCCACGAGTGGACTGTATATACATAAAAACGAGAAATGCATTAGTAATGCAAAAATACCAAGAAAATTTAAAAAAAAATCCTTTTAATGTACTTTCTATGAATAAATTAAGGTGTAAATTGCTCTTTCTTTGTATATTACAAATTCAATATAAAATTTTAACTTTAAATGAATGATTTAAATGAAAGAATTTTAGTACTTGCATGTTCTGTTCTTATTTTCATGTGTTGAAAAATGAAATACGAGGGCTTTTCAGAAAATAAAACAGCTTTCGGTCTGATGTCTACCATAGTCGGTATCGTTCTATTTTAACGGGAATCGAACAACCTGTATACATTCAAAGTAATCGATAGTTACCTTGAGTGTTTTAACCACTTGAAGCGGTGAAGCCTTATCTCATCGTTGAAAACTTTTTGATGCACAGAAATAGACATGAATAATTTTGATTGTAGCTTTTTAGAATTATTTATTATCAAAATTATTACAATAAGACATTAACAATATAATAAGTGTCGGATAGTACAAAGATGAGTTGAAAACTGAATCCATCTTGACTTTTCTTATGAACATCGTCTATATTGCTGAGTTTCTAGATATTATTGATTCGCGGAAATCAACTGTACGATACAGTCAGCATCTTCTTACGCATCTACGCAAGGTGAAGACATAATTATTGTTTTTTCTAGCGTTTGTGTGTCAGATGAAATAAACTTCTAGTTTTATTGTATTTTGTTTGAAAAGTGCCTTCCTTTCGATAATAAATCGTAAAATAAAATTATACAAACTTGACAAAATCACAGCAGTCTGATAATGCAATCAGGGTAAGAACTAGAGAAATTAAAAAAAATATGAATATTCCCTTAACCGAGTTACCACAGAATTAGTGTATATGAATCATACTAAAAATGAGTGAAACAATTGTAATTAAAAAAGAAGATGGTTTTACCCTCTATCCAACCTATTATAATACAAACAAGAGATGATTCCAGTTCAAACGAATTTTATTGACTTGATGATTGCTTTTGATATTAAAAAACTCATAATTTTATTTATTCCTGTATTATTTCATTTTCAAAAAAAAAAGTTTTAAAAAAAAATAATTCATATCTTGTCGTTTTAAACAGATCGCCAATGTAGGTAGGTAATTTTTCTTATTTGTCTGTATTGTGTTATGAAGGGTTTTCCGGGACTTGATGCAAAAAAAAAACGGGATTGAGTAGATGACACGAAAATAATGTTGTGGCATACCACCCCTCGTTTCTAAGTTATAGGCATTTAAAGTTGCGAAACCAGAACTTATATTTAAGTATACTATACATTCGAACATTATCAACTTTTTATGGATAATTACGTATGTAGTGTAGTGTGTTTGACGGAAAAAATTCTACACTACTATCTGAAGGCCAGAGGCGACTCATGCTCAATAGTTACCAATCCGTAACTTCACAGGGACAACATGCCAAGGAAATCGTTGGCCATAAAGAAATATTCTGAAGAAAATTATCATAAATTCTAATTATTTACTGGAAATACTTACAAGAGGTATTGAAACACAATCAAATATTTCGAATTGAACTGCATACTGAAGAACATCGTGTTACTTACATAAGGAAAACATTGAAATGTAGGAAAATTCAGTTGCTCAATGTGTGGGCAGGTTTAGTGAGTAATAATTTAGTACGTCCATATTTTTTTGATGATAACTTGAATGGCGATACTTAGAATCTTTGCAAAAATGATTTCTCACCCATGTTATGTGATATTCTTCTAAGCGTTCGTAGAGACTTGTGGTTTATATACGATAGAGCCCCTCCCACTTCCTAAATAATGTAAAAATTTATCTTAATAACATTCTTCTCAATAGGTAGATTGATCGGGGAAGTTTCCCTGAATTAAGTACAATGTACTTATTATTTTGTTTATATCGTAAAAGCTTGGTATATGCAACGTCGGTAAACACAAGCAACGAAATGATCGATAGAATAAATTTCCATTATGACGCTATAAGGCATCCAACTAAATTTTTCTTTATGAAAGTAACATGATGTTCGACAGTATGCAGTTCAATTAGAAATGTGTGATTTTGTTTTAATATCTCCTCTGAGTATTTTCAAAAAACAATTACAATTTATGATAATTTTTGAGAATGTCTCTTTATAGTGAACGGTTTCCTTGGCATGTATAACGATCTAAAAAACTACATATCTCCTACACCATGGATTTTATCGAGTTAAACAAAGAGTACCTTTTTGTTAAAAAATCGAATGAAAAAATCATTTTTGTTATCTTTCGATTGTACAGGTTGTCCCTGTAAAAGTTACGGATTGTTAACCATTCGGCATGAGCCGACCCTGGCCTTCAGATAATAGTGTATAATTATTTATTCCGTCAAACACACTACATAGACATACGTAATCATCCATTACAAATTCATAATGTTCAAAGGTATAATTTAGAAAATATACTTAAATATAAGTTCTGAATTCACAACTTTAAAGACCCATAAGTCTGAAACGAGGATCTTATGGGAAATATTTTCACTTCATCTACTCCCGAATTTTTTGCAACAACCCCCGGATCACCCTGTAAAATAAAAAAAATTCATAAAATAATTAGATTGCGTTTTATCTACTTCATAACGTTGTCCAATTCACCAACACATACTTGATTGAATATGGCATATTGTTTCATTTATTTTTTGCAATTATGAAGAAATTATAACTATAACGAGACGTGAATCAGACACGTTAATAATAAAACATGGAGTGAGGGCAAATAACTAAGAAAACTTTTACTAACCTATTTTTCTTTTGTAATAATCAAAATTCATTCACAATAAACTGTGAATAGTTTAGAACGAGCTTCACAAAAAACTTGATGCCAAAATCCAATATTCAAACCTTGAAAGCATTCATTCGTTCCAATAACAGGTTTTTCCTCATTCCTATCTCATACCCCGTGATTTCTATTTGTTTCCAAAATCACTGGTAGCAGAATTTTTTTAATCAATAGGTCCCTCAATTTGTTTGTAGATAAGACAGAAATGTAGAATATTAGTTACTCTTGCGAGTAGATAATTTTCTATTACATCTCATTTATTTTTTTATACATTTATTTCTGACTAGCTCTCCTATTTATCTCATAATATGGAATGGAAAATTTTAATCAAGTCTACAATTAATACAGTTTGATTATAGCAAAGATCCACTTAATTTTTCGTTGAAATAATAATAACAATGTTTATTGGGTAACGATAAAACTACATAACTTTTGATAATATTAGATCTAGGAAAAATATTCAATGAGTTTCTGCATCACCTGCCTTCAGTGTAGAATAGAAATAACTCAAACATTAGCATGGTAGTTTGTTGGTTGTAAAAGTATGGTTATATTTATTAGCAGGTGCTGTATAGGTCTGCGAACGAAAAATAAATAACCTCTACCTTCACAGAGTTATTCGACAATTTTTCATTCCGTTATTGAAATTTGAATATTCTATAAGACTAAAAAATTTCGAACTGCGTCGAAAAAGCCTTGCTGAGCTGAAAAGATTTGTTGGTAAAAAACATTTACAGGTAGATTTGAAATTTTTATTACAAAAATTATTTCTACTTAGGGATGTTTCATTTTTAATTATAATGATTCATTTTTAATATTTAATATTATGTAACATTCATAATTTGAAATATTTATATTGTTAAATATTCATATTAAAAATTTATTTTTGTCCTACTTAAAAACAATTTGATGTTCTTGTCCTTATTGTAAATACTATACTTATATTCCTTTCTTATCGATCTTCTGTTCTTACAATTATACTCTACAAGTTGATATTCTGGACTTTTCTACTCCAGTTCCTCTCTGCCTCTTCCAACGCCTTATCCAACTATGTTTCTTTGACCTCTCTCTTCTTCTTTCATCTCTTTCCACTTCTTCAATACTCTTTTCGCATATCTATTTTCTGGCATTCTTTTAGTATGCACCAACTAACTCACTATTTGAGATTTTATAACATTGATTAGTATTTATACAAATTCTTCAGTTCTAAGTTAGTTCTCATCTAAAATCTTCATTTGTTTTTATTTTTTCTCAACACCTACGAGTTTTGGTTATTACGCCTTCGGTAAAACCCATGTTTCACTACTATATATTACTGTTTTTACTCGATATATTTTAATTTTGGATGCTCTACATCACTTTTATGATCTTATTAACCTACTAAATGATTCCACATCTTCACTTCCTTTCGCTATTCTTTCATTTGTTACTGTTCATTCTTCGTTGTTTTGGCAGTGTTTTCGAATTCACAAACTGTCTGTCTTTACCTTCTTTAATCTTATACTTAGGTTTTTTTTGAAAATGCTATTTCCTTTCCTCTTTGTTCTGGTTAAGAAAGGTTATTTGCTGCTTCGATAGTCCCTTTTACTTATATCTTGTTATCTCGTGCAATATACATTGCGTCAAAAGCCTACTTAAAATCTATAAACGTAATATGTTTGCTCTAAATCCTTGTTATACAACTTCTATAGTTCTAGTTGGTTCGTTTCGTAGTTTATTTTACTACTGACTAACTTAATAATGTGATACCTCTACAATTGTTTCTTGTATTCACTTTTTTGCATATTGGTGTAGTTATTTCCACTTGTCAATGTTCTAACGCTTCTCCTGTGTCATATAGTTTATCATCACGATTTTCAGTGTCTCTGTTTTTTTTAATTTCTTCTGTATATACCATGTATGTATTTATTTGGTATATTCCTGTTACCTTTCCTAGTTTTAGATTCTGCCTTGCCTGTTGTATTTATCTTGTACTTTCACCTTTTGTTATTTGGGTTTCTGCTACACCTTGTTTTTTAATATATATGCCTCATTTATATCCTTTCCGCTTAGAGTTCTCTGAACTATTTTTTCCATCTTTCCATAATATTCGTTTTTTAATATATCTTCTCGTCTTTCGCGTTTTTTTTTGTTTATGAGTAAGTTCTTATTACTATGATTTTGCTTGTAGGTTTGTCATCTTCTCTTCAAATTCCCCCCACATATCCTTCAACGTATATTATTTCATGGTAAATTTATTTTTTCTTGAACAATTTCTTTTTATTTTTATTTTTTTATTTTGAGTTTATAACATATATTTTTTATATCTTCAGTTTTTCTTGTGTCTTTCTGTATCTCACTGGGAAGTGACCTATTATGGATTTCCCTTGTTTATTTCTGTTATTTTATGAATCTCTTCTCTTCTCTCTTTACATCATATAATTATTCTCTGTTCCCTCTTTACCATTTAGGTCCTTTATTATTATTATCATTATTATATCAAGTTTACTATCGCCTATTTTTATGCAATATTATTGTGAGCAAGTATTTATGAATATAAATCATTGAAGATTCATATACTCTATTGAAAACAACAAAAACATTATCTTTCTTTTCATTATCTCAATGTTTAATATATGCTGAATATCTTCTTATTGATTGATTTATGGAAAAAAATTAATAGAACAAGTAAGTCCACTACGATAGTGAAATTTAAATCATTCCTCCATATCCATTATTATAATAGATCACATAAAGTCATAATAATATCACCTAATCGTTTTGATTTAATCCAGTGTTCAACAATAATGAACAGCAATTATTTCTTATCTTAGTTTGTGTTAGTGTCAAGAATAATCGAATTTTTTCCCCATTCAATAGCATTTTTAATTCAATCTGATTGATTTTGTTTGCTCCTCAAATAATATTATCAAAAACAAACTAAACGAATTATCATAAATAATGAAAAACATTTTTATGGACAATACAAAACATATACGTATAACTTTAAAGGTGCGTTTAACTGTTCATGTGAATTGACAAAGTCAAATGAATGTGAAGATGAAGGTGACAGTAGTTGTAAGTAAAACTATATTCATCTCTAACTGAGAGATTAGCAAAAACTGTGCGTAAAAAAAAAGAGAAAGAAACTTGGAGTGAGAGTAGATTACTCGCAGAGGGGCACTACACAACACAACTTTCCCTGTGAACTGAAAATGGAACGTCCTGGAGATTCAAGAAATTTTCTCGTTAGGAATTATCAACAATTTCCCCACTTACTAAAACAAGCTAAATTTGAAATCGGTGAACAAGATACTTTGATGCATGAAGCCCTTCCATCTCGCATGAAACTAGGAAATAAAGATATATAGCATCGGGTGATTCATTGAAAACTTTAGAGTACCTCTACAGAGTACCGAAGTCAGTTATTTCATATTTTCTCTTCTTTTATCTTTAGACCATCCAACTGTCGTCATTTTTTATACCTGCTGTTTATTTCACTTGAATATAAAAAAGTTGAACTTGTTCCAACTCACAACACAATCAATTCAATCGATCAACTAAGCTGAATAGTATGGGTTTACATGTTAAATTCGCTTTCGTGTCACTTGAATTCATTTTTCACTTTTTTTAAGAAAACCTGAAGGTTTTCCCAACATTGCAAACTGAACATTGGCGCAATCAATGAATAATTTTATTCTATCTTAATTTACTATGAATGTCTCAAACTCAAAAGGTTTCTTCCTCTTCAGTCTTCTCAGTCTACGTTATAGTTATCGAGAGGCTAATTTGCCTCGATGTTCACGTGTTTTGAGAACCGCTGTTTGTGACTCTTGGCAAATTTAGTGGTTGTATGCCTTACAGTATCTATCTCTAGCTCCCGATGGAGGTGTCTATTTCGAAAGTACCAGGGTGCACTTTATTTCAGAATCTGGAATATTTACGTAATTGCTATTTTTTATATGTAGCATTGACGTGTACCTTTTCTTGTTAAAGCTTATTCTCCATTTTTTTTGGATCAACTCATTTGAACAGTGTAAACGCTCTATAAGGCTTCGTCGATATAAATAAACTTGACCCTCAAATTATTTTATTTCTGGTATACTTTTCTATTTATTATTGTTGACTATAATTCTAAAAACTAAATAATCGAATTCGTATCAAACTAGGAATAAACAAAACAAATTATACATTCGTCCCTATTTTCATGTCATTTCATTATTCTATTACTCATCCACTTATAAGTTAATAGAATTTTTTCTACTCGTACAAACGATTTGATAACCGCACCTTTAAATTCGCACGTTCACTAGTTGACGCATGATAGCAATACCGTTGTCAGCCACGTTGCAACAGTTCAACTTGTTTCTGTGCACTAATTATGTTACAGAACGCGGGAAAATGCATAAACAATATTGCTTAATTATTTTTGTCTCGTTTATTGTTGTCATATGCTCAGAAAATGAAAATGCAGAAATATTGACGAGTATTACCATTAGTTTCACGAACTCACAACGATCCAGTGCCAATTCGACCAAGTTTAAGAATCAACATCTATTTCCCTGGTAAATAATGAAACCGATTTCGTTAGAAAAAAAAATTCTCTATTTTTTCCAATGAACTGAGTAATTTTATTTGCTATTTGAATTTATCGACTCAAAAATAGAAATAATGCGATTTTCAGCGATTTCAAAATAGAAAATGACATATGGTCGCTTAAGTTCTAGCTCCGCGAGATTCAAAAATAACAACTTTTCAAGAGTGTGTTTTTCATATATCCCTCTCATAATACATATAAATTTTCTTTTCTTCTAATTTATGAACATAGATCATTTGTATAGGTGTATATTTCGATTCTTTATAAAATGAAATTTAAAAATAAAAAATGCATTTTTGGACTTTCGCTTTGTTATAAATTAGGCGACGATATGCTTTTGCTAAGATGATCGAAATGATTGGCATTTGAACATAGATAGAATAAAAGGTTCGTCTGAAAAGTTTTTGACCGTACAAAATCCGACTCATTTTACCTAAACTGCATCGATAAGGCCTGGCCTGTTCATTTGAATGCACTTTTGGTCTAAAGTAAACAAACGCCGCACCACCTCGCGGATGCTTACGCTCAAGCATTATTCTGTAGTCGATATATGGCAAATGCATTCTTTTAAAATGCACAGGGCCTCTTCTATCTGTCTAATCTGATGGTCGTCCAGAACTATTTAATCAACTTTTTCGATTATATCACTGGTTATTGCAGCTTTTGGCTATCCCCCGAATGCTCGTCTTGAGGCGAGCTGATACGACTACATTTAAATTCAGCCCCCTAAAACTTTAGGGTCGTTATTATGGATTGTACATAATAAAATAGTAAATAGTAAATAAAATAAATTTGCTGCTAAATTGAGAAAAAATTATAATAATCACAATGTTTTGTATGGAGCAGCACAATTAGTACTTTGAGACGCCTGTCTCCACATATTCTTCTCTGACAGGCCAAAGCAATAGAGAAAGCACTACAGTTGAATAAATTTAACTCTATGAAATGCAAATTCTTCAATAGATTATTGTCGACCATTTCAAACAAAAAAATTAAATTTTGTCGTTGATATCCAGAATATTTGCACAATATTAATGCTTTACTTCTTCAGCGTCATCAAGTACATGCTGCTGTTAACATAATTTTGCAAAAGTATCTTATTTACATCCACAAGATGAAGCTCCACCACATATTTTTTCCATTTGTATTATAGTTATTATTAACACGTTCACATTAACATTTACTTGTAAGAAAATTTTTACATAGCTTTAACAACAGAACTTATTATATCTCTCCTCCATTCGCGCAGTCGTCGGTTGGTAGGACAGCGTTGCCAGTTTTCATGAGTTTTGAATTAATTCTGCGTGAACATACTCCCCGCGTTGAAAGCATAAGGATGGCTTTCAAAGGTCAACTGGAAGGGGGCAGATTTTTGAAAGCTTCTTTTGATGATTTCTCCAGAGGGAGTTCTTATAGAAGCGACCCTAGCGATGCCGTCAGGGCCTCTATGGAGCTTGCTGATTCTACCTAATAACCACTGAGTGGGCATAGTGTTCTCGCCTTTCACTAAAACGAGAGAATCTTCTACTAGATGGCCTTGGTTGGACTTCCATTTGGTGCATCTTTGGAGCTCCGCAATGTACTCAGATTTCCATCTGTTCCAGAAGTGCTGTGCTAATTGTTGTACGAGCTGAAATCTGGAAAGTCGATTCATTTTTATGTCGGTGACATCTTGATCAGGTGCTGCAATTATTGGTCTTCCAATCAAGAAGTGAGCTGGGGTAAGAGGTCCAAAATCGTTGGGATCAGAGCTCAGTGGGCATAAAGGACGCGAATTCAAAATCGCCTCGATTTGTGCGAGAACTGTGGCAAATTCTTCAAATGATAAATGAACTTGGGTCAAAACGCGCCTTAAATGATGCTTTACGCTTTTGACAGCAGCTTCCCACAAACCTCCGAAATGAGGAGAGTAGGGTGGTATAAAACTCCACTCTATATTCTGAGAGCTACATTTCTCGATTATAGTGTTGCTGCCACGTTTTAGAAAATCCTTTAGCTCTCGCTGTGCCCCGACGAAGCTTGTTCCATTGTCGGACAATATTTTTGATGGTTTGCCTCGTCTAGAGACAAAACGATATAGCGCTTGAATAAATGATTCTGAAGAAAGGCTAGAAATCAATTCCAAATGGACTGCTTTAGTTGATAAACAAATAAATACGCCAATATAACATTTACTTAAACGACAACCTCTACCTTTCTTATCGTTAATCATAAATGGCCCCGCGTAATCAACTCCCACTATTGAAAATGCACTAGAAGGATTAGTTCTATCGCGCGGTAAGTTGGCCATAATTGGCTGTATGGTTTTAGCATTGAATTTGAAGCATTTCACACAATTCCTAACAGTCTTTCGTGCAAGATTTCTACCGGATATAACCCAGTAATTTTCTCTTATAGTGCTTAAGAGCAGCTGAGGGCCGCCATGCAATAGGCGTTCATGTTCTTGTAAAAATAGTAGCTTTGAAAAATGATGCTTTGAATTGATCAAAATTGGATGCCTTTTGTCAAAGGAGTAATTTGAATATTTTAGTCGCCCTCCTACGCGTAGCAAACCATCGGGTTCTAGAAAGGGACTAAGACTTAATAGATTACTATGGGAGCTCAAAGGTTTGTTATTTTTCAATGTTTCAATTTCGGTAGAATACGATTGAGATTGACAAATTCGAATGAGACATTTTAGAGAATCACTTAACTCCTGTACTGTAAGAGAACCGCCTCTTCTGCGATTTCTCTGAAGACAATTATCCTTAAATCGTAAAATGTATGCCATTGTTCGTTGCATTCTTGAGAAATTTGAAAAACGTTCAAAGGGAAAACTCAGAGTAGGGGGCGCAACATTGGTCAGAAGACTGGATTTAAGTTCAGGCAAATCATGAACCACCTCCAGCTTGTCATTGGGCCAAAAACTTGGGTCCTTAGCTAGCCAAGTAGGGCCGCGCCACCACAAATCAGAGTTTAAAATTTGACTAGGATATATTCCCCTTGAAGCAATATCTGCTGGATTATCGTGGGTGGGGATGTGCCTCCAATCGGCGTGTTTAGTGAGAGACTGAATTTCTGCCACTCTATGGGCCGTGAATGTTTTTAGCAGATTCGGGCTTGTGCGTACCCAAGCTAGAGTTATAGTTGAATCCGACCAAAGTGTGAAAGATTTGAATTGAATTTTCAAAGCAGTTTTAGCTTTATCTGTTAGGCGGGCTAGAAGCAATGCTGCGCATAATTCCAACCGCGGGATTGGTATTGTTTTTATAGGTGCCACCTTTGATTTGGCGCATAACAGGGATACATGAACCTTTTGATCGGAATCAATACTTCTCAAATAAACACAGGCTCCGTAAGCCTTTTCCGAAGCGTCAGCGAAACCATGCAGTTGTAATTCAACAGCATTCTTGCAAATAGCTTGTCTGTTTAACTCAAGATCGTTCAAAATAAGAAGCTCCTTCTCCAACCTTACCCAATTTTCAGATATAGCCTTTGGAATAGCGTCATCCCAAGCTAATTTATTTTCCCATAATTTTTGCATTATCATTTTTGCGATAATAGTACATGGGCTTAGTAAACCAAGGATGTCGAATATTTTGGATATAGTAGATAAAATTGTGCGTTTTGTGACCTTTGTACCTATAGGATTGGTATGAATTTTATATTGCAGCTTATCGTTATTGCAAACCCATATCAAGCCTAATGTTTTTGTTTTGCCATCATGCGCAAATTCTAGTATATCGGATTTTAAATCATTTGAACTTATATTTTTGAGCGCGTTGGTGTCGTTAGAGCACCATTTTCGAAGTGCGAAACATCCCGATTTAAGAGTGTCACTTATCGCTTTACATATGTATTGCGCATGCTCAAGTGTAGGTGCACCCGTTAACAGGTCATCTACATAAAAGTCGTGCTTAATGATTTCGGCTATTTCCGGGTTCATTTCTTGAATATCATCAGCGAGTTTGGCTAAACAGCGTATTGCAAGATAACTGGCAGAGGCTTGCCCGTATGTAACGGTATTTAGCTTGTAGACTTCCAGGTTATCACTCGGATTTTCGCGCCATACAATTTTTTGCAAATGCCTTTGCTCGAGCGTTATTGAAATTTGCCGGTACATTTTAACTATGTCTGCCGAAACTACATAGTTATGTTTCCTAAACCTTAAGACTATTGATAATAAATCGTCTTGTAAAACGGGTCCAATGACTTGAATATTGTTGAATGATAGACCGTTGCTAGAGGGCGCTGATGCATCGAAAACTACCCGTAGTTTTGTGGTCAAACTCTCTTCTCTCAAAACTCCGTGATGCGGCATGAAATATTCGAAGCTTGAATCATTGACGTTACAAATTGTCATATGGCCTAGCTCTTTATACTCGTTCATAAATTGTATATATCTGCTGTGCAGCATTGGATCTCTCCCGAATTTTCGTTCTAATGCATAGAAACGTTTTTCGGCTTGAGCTTTCGACTCACCTAAACTAGAAGGTTGTTGTTTCAAAGGTATAGTGACTGTAAAACGTCCGTTCGCGTCTCTGGTAGTAGTTTTGATGAAATTGTCCTCGCAAAATTGTTCATCTGGAGATAGTTGTCGCGTGCTAGATATTTCCTCGATTTCCCAAAATTTGGCTATTGAATTTAATAATTCCTGGTTTATACTTAAATTACAAGAAGCCTTTTCAACGTTGTTAGTACTTATTTGCCCAGATACAACCCAACCTAGCACTGTATCAATTAATAGCGGCATATTTTTTCCTAGCGAAATTTTGTTATTGCTTAAAATTGTCCAAAATAGGTCCGCGCCAATGAGCATGTCTACTGGTCCGGGAATATTGAATTGTGGATCAGCTAGCTTTAGATCACCTGGAATCGCCCAAGATTGCGTGTTGATTCGACAACACGGCATCACACTTGTAATCTCTTTTAGAATATAACAACTGCCATGCGCTTTAAAATTGGTATGTATAGATTTAAATGAAACCTTACACCTTTTACTGACCTTTGAAATATTGTTTGAGATTCCGAAAATTGAAAGATCTGTTTTATGTGTCGCAATATTCAAACGCTTTTGCAAATACTCCGTTATAAAGGAAGTTTGAGAACCACAATCTAATAACGCTCTTGCTTTGTGAAAATTATTGAAATTGTCTGAAATGAGTAAACAGGCGGTAGATAATAGCACCTGCTCCGCCGCTGGTACCACTACGCCACTGCTTAGTGCTGCGGAACTTGAGCTCGCGTTGTCCGCTATCTCGAGTTTTTCATGCAAAATTGTATTGTGCCAAGCTTTACACACTTTGCAAGGCCCTAATTTACACTGTTTGACAGAGTGACCCGAACGCAAACAGTTATGGCAAAGATTTGATTTTTTGACAAAATCTTTTTTTTGTGTTATTGTTAATCCGAGAAACTCTGCACAACGATATATTGAATGCTCTTTCTTGCAATAGGAGCATGTATATGTACTTGAGGTCAATGACCTTACTCTACTTTGTTTATTGAATTTATTTTCCTCATTACTAAATTTTGAATCTGATTTATTTAAACTGAGACTGTTCTTTGATTCTAACATATTAAGAAAATTGGAACGTTTTTGTAAAAATTGTAGGAATTTATCTAACTTTGGCAATTCTTCCTGATCTCTATTTTCCCTTTCCCATTCAAGGTTTGAGCTAGTATCTAATTTATTAGTAATCCAAAAAATTAGTAGAGGATCCCAATTAGTTATATTTTGCCCCAATTGTTCAATAGATCCCAAATGTTTGTGAATATCGTCAGCTAAATTTTGTAGTTTTTCAGCTGCCGGTTTTTGTATATTTTCTAATGAAAAAATAGCTCTAATATGTTCATATATTAATTTTTTAGTATTGTCAAATCTTTTTGAAATTGTGGCCCATGCCACTTCATAATTGTCGGCCGTATATTTGATTTTGGAAATGGACGCCGCTGCTGTTCCTCCTAGTGCACTTCGCAAGTAATAAAATTTTTGAATATTATCTAATTTTTTACTATCATGAATAAGGCTTTTATATGTGTCCCTGAATTCTAACCAATCTTCAAAGTTTCCACTGAATTTAGGAAGTGATATATCCGGAAGCTTTATACCCTCGTTTTTACAACAAGCTTTGTCTGAAATCACGCTAAGATTTGTATCATTATCGTGATTATTGTAGCTTTGTAAAATGTTTTTAGCAACAGCGATTGCATCATAATATGAATTTTCAAATCTCTCTCGTTCGATTAATTGCTCATCTAAATTTATATCATCCTGTAACTCTATTTCTAATTGATATGATTTGAATTCGTCAAGATAATTTTCGGCATCACGTAACCTATCTTTTAATTTTGTAACTTCTGTTTGGCTTAAATTAGATATAGTTGCAAATTCATTTACCGCTTTTGTGAAAATAGTTAACTGAGCTTTAATTACACCTCTTTTCTTTATTAGTTTGCCAAGTTCTGCCATTTTATATTGTCAAATTGTTCAAGCACAAACAGAGAAGCTTTGAAATCGCAAATGGAAAGAAAAATTCGGAAATAAATAATTGGAACAAACTCACTCTGATTTCGGTCGAACTGCCTGATTCTTGCAATTGAACTAGTCGGCCAGTTGAGTTGATGTCTGGTCGCCGTGATATTGTATCGACTACTTGTTTGGTCGATCACTTTGCACTCGTTGATAGTTGCTTGCAGCACGTGGTAAATTGTTTTTGGGTTATAGTTGTTAATAATATATTGTTTATTGCGAATTTTCACTGGTTTTGTTTATAATCCGCTCGTAAGGACCATTTTTTGTATTATAGTTATTATTAACACGTTCACATTAACATTTACTTGTAAGAAAATTTTTACATAGCTTTAACAACAGAACTTATTATATCTCTCCTCCATTCGCGCAGTCGTCGGTTGGTAGGACAGCGTTGCCAGTTTTCATGAGTTTTGAATTAATTCTGCGTGAACACCATTTAGACAGTGGAAGGTGGACGGTTTGTCCGAAAGAGAGATAGATAGGATGGCCATCGCGATCGCCAGACTTAGTGCGTTTCAGTTTTCCCTAAATCGATTCTATGTGATATTTTGAAGAGAACAGTGTTTGGACTGCGGGCAGGAGTTTGTCATGAGGTTTCCATAACACTTCGTACATAAGATATTTTACTTGATTTCTCGACAAGTACTGAAAAGATAAATGAACTACTCTAAACGACTATTATGTCAATATTTAATTTTCTACTTACCCGATTCCACGCTCCATTCACTTTATTTTCATCCTCATATCCTTTGCTCCCACTTGAAAAACCGACTCGAAGCGGAGCAGTAAAGAGTCGAGGCGAGGGAAGCGAGAAGACACGTATGCATCGTCCACAGTTGCATTGCCTCGTGTAGCCTCCTGGATAATCTGCCACCATTTCTATTTTAAATTTGAGGGTTGTGTCCACAAGCTAGAAGATTGATTTAATTTATTAAAAACCCGCCTACCAACAGTCTAGTTTAAAAATAAATGCGTCTCTGTATTTTTTTAATTTCGATAGAGGTCAAAATATAGTGATGTTTTCTGACAACCTGTATAGTTATTAGAATACGTCCTTATCTTATCAAAGACAAAATTTATTGCGTAATATATTTCGGGACTAAGTGACATCTATTCAGTTAAATTTTCTAGAAACGTTTTTTCGTTTTGTTTGAGCAACTTTGAAACGAGCCTCGAAATCAATATTGAGATCAACAAACAATTATTTACATTTAAACTTTAGTTCAGATAACAACTTATCTAGGGAACAGGAAATATTTTCAAAACGTTTCTATGTATCGTTACAATAACAAACTATTCCTATCTGAACAGCTAAACATACAACAGACTATTATCACCTAAAGAAGTACGTTAAGAGCAAAAACAAATAGGAACAGTTTATGTTAAAGAATTCTTATTGATTTCTACATCCAAACAATTTCTCTAGTACCTCGATCAAATAGTTTATCCAACAACCAATATTTCGAATATTTCAGATAATAATTTGCGCGTTTTGAGTAGCATCTAAAAATGTTCGTTGATATTGAAATTTCTCATTATTTCCACAAAAATAAATCTATCAAGTATAAGTTTGTGGTCTAGGAAGAGGTCTTATAATATAAACCAACCATGGGTTCTACTTGACATGCTCAGTTGGTATAGGTACTCAGAATAATTATTTGTTTTCTCATCATCCAGTATACATCTATATACATTACAGTAGAGGAACCCAAAAGAGGATTTTGAGATTTACCTGAGCTCGGTAGATTAATATAAGAAAGCGTAATCTTACCTCTTAATAAGTACCTTTAACCAGTATTAGTCCTCAATATAAATCACTATATATGAAGTCCTAATTTCGCTAATCTGACGATTTGAAAGTAGCCTAGGAGGGTTGGGGATAACAATATTTAAAAGAAAAGGATATGTGGAGACACAAAAGAGCAAGCGATTTTTATGTAGATAATAATGTTAGAATAACAAAAAAATATAGTCTCGCAAATTACGCAACTAGAAAATAATTAAAATCGCTGATCAAAATTCCAGAGTGCAGCAAGGATGAAGCATATATCCCCCACTTCACAGCTCTCTGTGTCTTTCACTTTTCCTTTATTTCTGACTCTCTTAACCCTTCTCAAGAATGCTCTATAAGACATTACAATGTCAAAGATAAAATTTCTGTATTAATTTATAGTTTCTAAAATAGATAAGTACTTAAGAATAAATTTCAGGAAATAAATAAATATCGGCTATATTTGTTTTCAAAGTGAATATATTAAAACAAAAAACTTAATAGATTTGATTATACCGATTGTAATAGCCGTGGCTAACATGGCTAACGACCGAGATGACGTGTGAAATGAGGTTAAAAAAAAATCGAGTACAGTCACGAGTAATATAATCGGTGCCTAATCCTTGTTAAAAGATTCAAAACTGTCTTCAGAACTGCCCGCTAAAACATGTCAACCAGTTCAAGAAGGAAGAACAGTGCTACGGCGATTAAAGTATGTCTGACGACGTCTTTTTGTGTCGCTGGATCGACAATAATGTCATCACAGTAGGAACCAACTTTGAAAACTAGGACTTGACATCTGCAGCACGCTGGTCCAAAAGTGCTACAAAAAGCAAATGGGCGGGGTGGATAAGTGTGATCAAGCTGTTGAGATTCTTCATACAAGAACGCGTATTAGAAAATGGTGGTGGCCAATAATTTCCTACTTTTTAGATATGTCATTGGTGAACATTTGGTTATTTGCGAGAAAAAATGGGTGCAATATAGAGACAGACTCCTTATTCGCATTTCGTAGATATGTAGCTCGAAGCTTGCACGACAAAGGCCTACCAAACCCTTGTTCACCACACGGTATGACGGCAAGCAATGGATTATACCCATTAGCAAGAACGTCGCTGCAAATCAATGTGGAGGAAAAGCCAAATTCAAGTGCCTAACATGCGATGAAAGCCTACAATCTAAGTGTATTATGGAGTGCCATGTAATATGCTCTTCATCACAATATAAATGTTTTAATCATTCCATTACTTTTTTCTATAAACATTGATGAAAATTCAACTGGTTTGTTTATATTTATCCCGTCAACAGGTATTGTATGGTTCAACTGTGCATAGCGTCCGATGTATGGGACAGATCATAAAATCATAAATATAAATTGTTTTTTATCAACTAAATCCTTAATTTGACCAGAACTCTCCATTATTTATTATAGTACTCGAATTAAGTACTTTAACTCTTGGCTCTAAAATCATTATTTTTAGCCGTATCCACTATCGCTCTCCAATTGATTTGAATTTCTTACATTTGGATAGATAATGCACGCTTATTTATTTTTTATTGGATGAAAATCAGGTTCTGCTGTTTAAAACTACTAGTTAACAACAAAACTGTTAAATACAAAGTTAACAGTTTTCATATTATTAGGTCAATCACTTAGTGGTTAAATTAACGTAGCAACATAATTTTGATGATTTTTTCAAAAAGTTCTAGAAATATTGCAGTATATTTTAGCACCAAATGATGAGGCACCAAAAAATATTCTTGATTTCTATGCTTTACCCTTTTATCCTTGCCTTATTTTTGTCTACTTTAAGATGATTAACGATTCCGCCGTATAGTTGTATAGAGAGATTATGAACCAGAACAATTATTATATACAAGGTGTGGTAAAGATTAATGCCTCCTTTATCCTTTGAGATATAAGTTTGAAATATTTAGCCATCTCTCAAATTTTAAATTATTCACAATCTTACAGGATGTCCAGAATACTGTGTCATATCAAACTCAAATTTTTCAAACAAAAAACACTATATTTTATTGCATATTTCAAATCAGCCTTGACTTTCCCATTATAATAATATAGGCTTGTGATGTGTTTATTTTAAAGGGTATTTAAAAAGTTATAACCAATTTTTCATAAATATCGTAACAAATTCAATACCATGTACAATGTAAGAAAAATTCAAGAATGACTATCTTTTGCGACCAAAGCATTCGAATAGAGGTAAAAAATCTAGAAAATTATCTATTTCGTTAGTATTCATTGAATATGAATAAATCCACATATTCAATGTGAGTATCCAAAAGTACTACCAACATACTTTTTTTTATCAAGCATTTCCTATACCTAACATTATTAGCTCTCTAACCTTCTAACAATAATTTGTGAGATGGCTATGATTTATTTGTCAAAATCATAACATATTTTCTTCATCATAACGCCTTAATTGTTGGAGATATTTTATACACTGCATTCTTTATTGTGACTCGAGAAAAATAAGTCCGTTTTATTGAAATCTGGTGACATTGGTTGCCACAGTACGGGACCAGTTCTTTCTATCCATCTTCCAGAAAATAGTTCATTCAGCTCACGATTAATTAATTGATTAGTATGAGCAGGCGCACTATCATGACATGTACAAAGTGGGTCTTCTTCCAATAAAAGAGATAATGGGTTAACTGAAAAATCTAAATACATCTCAGCATTCAAATGTACCTCAAAAAAAATGCTAGTTTGACTATGTTTTACTATATGATATGAATAATTTTGCCTGTTAATACAACCATTTTTTTAAACCTTGCTCCATCTCCAAATAGAATAGTACAAAAAGTCTTTATAAATTCCATTTATGAAATTTTATTTTCTTTCAAAAATTTACATTTGCTCCTAAAATATGTATAAAATAAATTGAGTCGTTACATTCTGCAATTCAGTTTCATATCATAAAATTGGATAGCCGTTCCAAATTAAATTATGTGTTTACTTTTTGATGATATAAAGATGTTCCGTCGTTCCAGCGAAAATAACAGTAATGTGCTCCAAACACGTACTGGAAAAAATTAAGTATTAAATATTTGTTTTTGAAAGTAAGAGAAGTAAGCCTACGTAATTGAAGGAGAAGTTGGACACTCTGTTACCAAGTCTCTGTACTAGTATTAGTAGGACTTGAAAATGTTGGGATTTCAAACGTGGTCGTAGCATCTTGATTGACGACAAGCATTGGGGAATACTAAAAACTGTGACAATCAACGATATCATCGAAATGAAGTTCACCAAATGGTACTGGACTACCATCGGATTAAAGTTTGGGAAACAGAAGATACTATCGGTATATCAAAAGAACGTATTTGCCATATACTGACTACTCGATGTGTAAAGAGAGAAATTGGAAAAAAGCGATCTCATTTGAAAAAAAAAAGTGTTTTCTAGCATAAAATCTCATTCTTCGGTAATCGCCGTGGCCGAAATTCCCGAATTACAATTCGAATTTATTAACCTACCGTACTCACGAGATTTGGTACCCAAATTTTTCCTGTTTCCTAGTCTTTAAATTCCATGATGATTATTGTGAGATTATTGCACAAAAGCTCGAATAAGTCGAATACTTATATATTGGTTAATTTAGAATTGTGGTGGAGCAGACTTACAGACTGAAGGTAAACTGTTTTACCTTCAATATTTGAAGAAGATAACTTGGTTAGGTCAGTATATGAATTCATCACAAAATTGCAATGCCACATTTCTCAGTTAACCAATTCTCCGATAATATACAATTATCCAGAAACAATGAATTTTCGCAAATTTTCAGAGATTGAGGAATTTCTATGGTTTTTTGACTTATAATAAGAATGGTTACTAAAAATGATAGGAGCCGCCAAATTAGGCCAATTTGACATCCAACTGAAATCGATCACACGCGAAATAAGCGTCTTCAAAAAATGTTTCTACATGTCGTGGTAATCTATTGTGATAATGATAATTGTGGCATTTTGGCTAGGTTAGGTTAGCATTTTGGAAGAAATATGGCCTAAAATTCTTTCGTACGATAGACCGCACCGAACTGAATACATGAGTGTGTGCAGCTTTCCCTAATTTACTGCTCTTCAGTTCCTCGTAGAAAGTTTGCTATCTATTTGTTTATTAACAATGTTCATGGTATCGCATTTTCTTTTTGCTATAATGTAAGTATAATCAAGTCAATTTTGGTAGGTTGCCAACTCTAATTCTTGTACTAGTTAGATTTTGTTTGGCAAAATTCTCTGAGGAGACTTGAGAGCCCAGGTTGAACAGAATGTCTTGTTAATATTTCTGACTCTTTTTCACTTTCATAGACCGTCTCTCTGTTTGAAAAATAAAATCTAATTATTTTTTTCATTGAGCTTTTACTTATTACTCCAACTTCTATTTTTGACAACACTTTATATCAGTTTTTTCAGATATTCGTTAGATCGATCTTTATAATATTATTTTCTGTAACTTAACTGAGTTGTGTACTGGATTATGTATATAATAAATTGGCTTATCTTATCAAGACAACGGCAGAAAATACAAATATTGTCTTTCTTCATATCTTTATTTTTTCTGTTACAATGCATATGTTGAATTTAGATTGATAGTCCAAAAATAGACATTCCAAAACAGCAAATAAGCTTTTTAGATATAATCTTATGATATACCTAAGCATTATATTATTACTGTGACTGTTACTATGGAAACATTACATTAGAATTACAATTAAAAGTTGAATAACTCCTTCATCCTAGCTTGGAATTAACAATACATTCATCAACATTTTTGCAACGAATTTTTTTCGAAAAGAAATACACCTGGTTGGTTTCAGATGGAAAAATATTAGTGAGACTTCATTTGATCCCACATTTATGTCTAAAATTCTTAAGAATATGGAGGGAAAACGGAAATATTGTTTATACAGATGAGAGGCATATCAACTTCAGTTACACTCAATAAAAGCTGGAACAACAACGAAAATTTAAGATGATTAGTACCTAGATAGCCGAGCTTTGTTTGGTATTTTGTGCTTCTTAGATATCATATACGAATCACATACTAATGAAATATGAATAATATCTTGCCAACATAATAGTGAATAAATCACGAGTGCAGTTTGCGCCAACAAATTCGAAAGTTTGCCTTTTTGATTTGTGGACAGTCATGGCAAATACAGATCTAACAGAAAATTGGTGACGCTGCATGGTACATCCCAGTTGGTCATTTGATAAGTCAAAGGTTATCATTGGTATATGTACTCCTTGCCGAATTTTTCACCAGTAACAATTTTCGCCTTTTATTATGTGACTATACAGACTTGTTACCATGAGTCTTACACCATTCCAAAGTCTTCAGATACACTTATGATTACTTCTCCTTTAGGTTGATCTTTCGTTGAGTCGTGGGTATAGTAAATTTTGTACCTTCCGGGAAGTTTAGCAAATATATCATCATTAATTTTATCAACATTTTGTTAAAAGGAACTGTATTTCATCCCCTCATGATTTCCATTGGTATTTAGGGTCAGTTCTCCGTTCCCTATTTTAGTAAATACTCATCAAATTGACATTGCTCTATATCAACAATATATTTTCTTTTAGTTTTTCAAAGTATTTAAAACGAACCATAAGGGGCATCGTTTGATAGAAAGATCTAATAACTCCGTTTTATTCATAAGTGGCTGTGTAACAGACATTAACGGAAACTTCCTAATACTGTTAATTTTCCCCTGAAAATGAAGATTTAAGATTGGGACGCGACCTTTTTCGTAACTTCCAATTATTTTTTCATTTTTTTCCAAAAAAAAAAGTTTATATTTAGATTGATTATTGAAAACATTTTCTAAATATTAATCCTAGCTACATCGTTTAATCGCCCTCGAACCACCCTGTACTAAATTTCATGAAAATTGTTAGAGCCGAAGTGGTTATTCCCAAGCATTTATTATGAATCGTATTACATTTTACATCTTTACAATTTTCCACTTAATTTATTAAAAAAATTATAAATTATGGCGTTATATTTTTTTCTTTGCAGCTATTGGTTTTGGGAAAAAATTTGACAATAAAAAATATTTTCAAATAAAACAAGAATTTTAAGTTATAATTTTATTTCATAAAAATTCATCTTGTCATCATGTGGAAACCAAGATGTGGTCAAGCTATGACATTCTAGAGAAAGTTTCAGTCATTTTGGACGTTTTATTGTTGTGAAATATACCTGAAAATGGAAAAAAAATCAAGCAAGTCATTATTTTGGTTTTTGAAAGGCAATACGCCTCCGCAAATGAAAGAGATACTAAGTACAGAGACTGCAAAATCATTTAGGATCGTAAATTTTTGAGTAGCTGAATTAAAACGTAGTCGTATCAAATAGCATTGGACGACTGTAGTATTAAGACTAGAGAGATAGAATAGTCAATTCAATTCAATGGATTGCAAAAGGCAAAACTGCTCCAAAAAACGCAAATACGGTTTCATCAACTAGAAAAATTATGGCAACCGTTTTAGAAAATCCTGTGATTTTGTTCTTGTACTATTTTCAAAAAAAAAAAGAAGATATTTAAAGGAGGCCATCACGAATCAATGCTTGATAAGGAAAATGCAGAAATTTCAAAGAAGCTACCGCAGTTGGAAAAAACGAAAGTTCTTTTTAATCAGGTCAACGCCCTTTTTTACATCTTGATAATCGCCATGGCTAAAATTCAAGAACTGCACTTCGAATGAGGTGACCACCGATCATATTCACCAAGTCTGAACTCCAGTGACACTTAATGTTTCACTTGCAGGTTAGAGATTTTCATGAGACGAGGATGCTATTGCATGTATAAACGCCAATTTTGAGGAGAAAAACGGCAAGAGCTCTAAAAAGGTTAGTGCATCGCTGGACTAAGTGTAGGTATAGAGTTAAAAAAAGGATATTGAGAAAAAATATAAACTTTTTAGACAACTCTGGAACTTCATCCATTTAACAATTATTATAAAAATACGATTGAAGGCTATTAAAATCATTCACCTGGATATTGTAAATAACATCTAAGAAGTATTTAAACTATTAATTATGGCTTATACACTTTGAGAGCTTAATTTATTTCCCTGTTCAAAGTTACTAAATCTTTAAACCTCAAAAAAATTATAATTGGTTACTTTTACAGACTTGGGCGAAAATCAAAGATAAAATTTAATTTGAATAACCACGTTATTTGACTTGTAGTTACTCATCGGGTCTTCACTCTTAGGATGCTCTGATTTACACAAGCAAAATGTAAGTGTATGGTTTTTCAGTGCACCGCAGTATATACCTACGCAGTATAAATCTTAAGTGGACGGATTCCGTTTCAGTCATTTCAATACGCCATAGCCAGTTTTGTATTTTAGTATTATCATTTTATAATAGAACCATATCATCAGCAAATGTTGTAGTTATTGTGATACTTGTTCACACACACTTGTTACAGAGTAGACAATATATAATATCGGTCCAAGAAAACTCATATGATGAGCCATCGAGAAAATAGGATATTCGGTTTAATACTTCCCTTGAAAATAACTGTCTATTTAATATTTAATTAATTTTCTTCTGGTTATAACGACAGGAACCTTTTTAGAACACTTTTATTCATAAGTTGCCCATGGGTAATTCAATTAAACATATAGCAGAACTCAAACGCATCGTATTTTGTATTATTTTTTGCTTAATTATTTGTTTTTTCTCCAAATTTGTAGCTTTTCACCTTCTTCTCAGAATAACAAGAACATAATCATCTCCATTTTTCAGCATAGTCTTCTTTTAAAGCTAAACAATTAGTCCAGTGATACTATTATAAATAATAGAGAGACCAAATAATAAGGATACTAATATTTAACGACGACTCATTTACTTACGATTGTCCCAAAATCGCAGAAATTTTAAGAACCTCTCAACGTATGAGAAAATACTTTTCCTAACTTATATTGATCTTTAGGTTGAGGTCCGAAGCTTTTCAAACAACTCTCGTACTATTAATTATCTAGTATTTATTCAACACTATCTAATTTATACAAATTCACTATATATATAATATATATATGTATGTATATATATATATATAAATATTTAAAAAAAATATTTATAGTAGCTCTGGATATTTATCACTTAACATTATATTATTGTATTAATAGGGCAAAGGTTAATTGTAGAAATTTATATTAACATTTCGAAAGATCATAAATATATATAAAATAGAACATACATGTAACATAAAAATTAGTTTATAAAAAATGTAGTTTTCCATTGCCCCCTTTTAAAGGACAATTTAAATATCGCTACCATTAAATATATCTTGCGACTTCCTAAGCTTCTACTTTAAGGCGACTCTGCTCAGATATAACAAAATAAGACATAATTCCACTATTACTACTCTACTCTAATTTACTATCGGACTTTTCAAAAACTATTATCGGGTTAACACGACCATGATCGTTTTTATACTTTTCGGCATTTCAACATAAAAATGGCTCACTGGTATTAAACTTTAATGCAAAATCGTTGTAGGTAGATCATCAATAACAATTATTGAAAATTTACAATCCATTATATAAGTAAATTAAGAAATAGGTACTTATACAGGGTGCTCTAGGACTTAATTCAAAAAATTCGGAAGTGAATAACTTCCGAATAATGATAAACAACAGAACCTATATACATTCGAACATAATGAATTTATAATGGATGATTACGTATATCCAAGTAGTGTATTAGACGGACTAAATAATTGTACACTACTATGTGAAAGCCAGAAGGATAATCTAAAGATAGCAAAAATGAATTTTTCAATCGATTTTTAAACAAAAAATACTCTTTGCTCGATAAAATTTATGGTTTAGGAGATATGTAGCTTTTTTGATCGTTGTAGATGCCATGGAAATCATTCGCCATAAATACACATCATGGAGAGAATAATAAATTGTAATAATTTATTAACAAAACTTACAGGAGGTATTAAAACACAATCAAAAATTCTTAACTGAATTGCATACTGTCGAACATTGTATTACTCAAATTGAAATGCAGAAAAATTTAGTTGGTTAGCTTATAAAAAAAACTATGATAAATGTTAGAAGTGACCTTGCGGAGGATATTTTTTTGAACATGAAGGAGCATACCAAAATTCTGCCTTAAGCGTCACAATGGAAATTTATTCTATAAATCATTCATAAATAAATCCATTGTACCTAATTCAGGGGAACGTGGTGGCCATGCAAATGGACCTTACCGACCTTTCCACCTATTAGGAAAAATATTATTTGTTATATTTTAATTATAAATATGTTTCAAGTTTTTTCTTATGCCAGTTAGTACAAATGTTTATTTATTCATTCTTCTAGAAATGTTTGATTGTGTTTTGATACCTCCTGTAAGTATTGTTTTACATATCTCCCGAATTATAAATTTTAAACAAAGAGAACCTTTTTGTTGAAAAATCTATTGAAAAATTCAATTATGATATCTTTAGATTGTACAGATTGTTCCTGTAAAAGTTATGGATTGTTAACCAATGAGCATCAGCCGCCCCTGGCATTCAGAATTATTTATTCCGTCAAACACACTACACTATGTACGTAATCATCCATTAAAAATTCATAATATTCGAATATATAATTTAGAAAATATACTCAAATATATATTCTGATTTCGCAACTTTAAATGCCTATAAGTCAGAAACGAGGTATCGTGTGAAAAATTCTTTTATGTCACAGCATTATTTTCACGTCATCTACTCACTCCCGAATTTTTTACATCAAGCTCCTGTAGATCTCACATGATACGGCTATTAATCTTTAATACATAGGGTTTTTGACGAATCCAAACCTTTTTCTATTGTTTTGTACAATCATGGTAATAAAAGACCAATAAAACCCTGAAAACTCAGGTACATTTATGAACATTCTAGGAAATATTAGTAAGTAGGTTTTATTGCTCTCTCGTAAATAAAATTGTATTATAATTTATTTTTTTGTTTTATTTTTGAATAACTAATTAACTTCAGAAATTCAAATTGTTAGATACCTGTCTTCTTGTGAAATCTTATATTTTTCTAAAAAATATAATCCTAATCTCTGACCTCCACGCCGAACAAACCCAAGTCACTTGCGCCCTAATGTACACTAGTATTAAGACCACCTAAAGTTAAGAGTTACTGTAGTCGCGTCGAAATGAGCTTTGCAACTCAAAGTCGGAAATCGGTTCTCGTAAAAGAAAAAGGAAAAAAAAATTCTTTTTTTATCTAAAGAACTATTTAAAAAGCAAGGTTTTTTACGTAATTTTCAGCTATTCTGAAGTCTATTTAATTTCTCTGTACCATATATTGAACTTATAAACAAACATAAACAAATTTTTTATATAACAGTGACAACATATGTCATATAGCTCATTTGAACTAAACGTTGGTCCGTGGTATGGTTAGGAAGAAGGCTATGAAAAGTATGATTAATAATAGAAATTTATTTTCCTTCAAACGTGGAATGATTCAGATTCAAATATTCATATCTAATATCCACCCAGTATATATAAAAAACAATCACACACTTTTATGTATGAGTTGTCTGTTTATTAAGTCACTGTTGAACATATGGTTAATGAGTATTATATTTACACTTGTTCGGGTTACTCATTTTAATTTACAAAGTCTGGGGGTATATCAAAACACATTTGACGATTTCTTTTCACTTACGCTTAAAACAATTGGATTTAACGTCGACAGACATCCAAGGCAAAATATGGATTCGAAAGTAAACAAAAACTCAATACAAAAACATAACTAATTTTATTAGTCATTACAAAAAAACTACATCACTAATACATGTAGATAAATTCAGTAAAACGAATTGAAAAAATGAAAAAAAATAAAGGGATTCGTAATTTTCATTGTATCTTCGCCTAACTGAAAAATATGTAATTGGTATTTTCATAACGCAATCCGTGTTCAAGAAAATAGATGAAGAAGAGTAGTACCCATTTTTTACGATTTCGTGAAAACCACTAACAACATCGTTTGTCACGTAAATAAAACCTGATACATAAAACGTTCAAAAATTGGATTCTCCTTTCTTGTAATGTATCACAAAAATCCATTAATAAGTATATTTTGATTTTCTCTAAGTTTGCCATGTCATTTATTCGCGCAATCTTAGCACCTGTATGGAATTTCGATTGACCAATGATAGTGATCTGAAAGGTCAGTTGATTTTATTAATTGGTCAGCTTAGATAATTTTTTATCAAGTGTAAAAATTTTACAAGATCATTGAGAAATTTTAGCAAGAAACTTCAGCACCTCATTCGCGAAAACAATGAAAAATCTCACCTATGAGCGATGAAGAACCATTCGCTGATAATTGATCAGCTATATAAATATATTTAAGACAATATAAAAACTTGGATATGTTCTACTATCTAATATATAATATTTTTGTTAACTACGCATGTGATTTGGTGAATGATAGTTAACAAGTTTATACAAACATAAATTTTTCAAACTCGAAATATTTGATTCACAAAAAATTCAACATTGAAATTAATTTCTAGAATATATTATAATTTAGGTTTTTGAACTATAACTTTACATTTATACTGCAATATACTACTTAAACTATTCTATTAGGCAATTCAGAAAGCTATAAAAATATTCAAAATACACATAGTAAGAAAGGATTCTAAGAAGCTGCATATATTTGATCCAATATGTCAAAAACAATGCCGCTATATATTTACGGCGAACATAAAATATTTTGCATTGTTTATTTTTGAAAAAAAAAAGTCATGGCTTTCCTACAAAACAAACGACCCTAAGCAAGAGTCAAGTACAGAAGTTAATGAAATTCTACGAAACCGAAAAAAGGTAGGTTGTACATCATATTTTATACTGAGTTAGATAAGAGACAGCCATCCTGACTATTATATTTAATTAAGATGTAGATTAGGATATAATAATCACGATAAATAAACATAAAATTTCAGAAAAGAATTTTTCTACACATTTGAGATCTTGAAATGGATTAACTATTCAATGAACTTTGTTATCATAACTTACCTAAAAGATAAAAATATCTATAACGGAATATATTGATTCTATATACATTATGAATAAAAAAATATAAATTATAAAGTATAATTATATTACGAAAAAAATATCACGGATGTGTGATACTGTTCAAACATTGTAAGACTTCTGTTTTTCTCACATTGCAATCATAAAGAGCTATTTGAATTGTTATATTCATTTTGGTCAAAAATGGAATTCAATCGCGAACATTTTCATGCGATGATTTTCTATGACTTTCGACATGGATTTCGTTATGGTCATCCATCAGCGTAAACTCATATTGTAAGATCTTCATGCTGACAAAAAAATTTGTTCGTTGTAAAAACATCGAATTGATGGATAATTTGGCACCCAATGATTTCTTCTTATTGCCGCAAAGTTGTGAGTCAATGCTTTTCCACACCTGAAGAAACGGGTTGATGCGTTAAAATCACATGTGTTGAAGGTACCTCAATCAGAATGAAAATTAATTCTCTGACAATTGGTTCCAAAAAAGAAAGCAAATTCATGTCCCCCCATTTTATTTTTACTCTGTTCTTCAACTCACAAAATTTTTTTTCGAATTTTTTATCCCATATTTTCTCAAAATCTCCTTATTTAAGTAATGCTGAGAGGCATATTTTACAAATCTGACTTCTGTTTCCCCTTTACCTGTGAGTATAATCACCTAACTGATTCATCGCGAATACATCTTCTCACCTTAATTTCTAACTTAATATCTAAATAGTTGTGCAAGAATATTTTTAATTTCCTATATGGCTTCTGGTCACGAATGGTGGTCATCAATACCATTTTGTAACTGATTCCAAACAAGCTCTATTCAGATTCTAGTATTCAAAACCCTTCTTAACAAGATTCTGCAAGTATTACAAGTATTTCTACGAGCCGTGAGTCCCAAGTGACTATCATCGATGGTGATTGCTACTATCAACTTACCAGTTATTCATCTTTCGGTAGTTCTAGTTTCTTGGATTCTTGGATCCGATTAAGTATCTTAGAAATTGCACTTCGATCTAATAGCTCGAGAAGACGGTCCGATAGTTAATTCTCGAATTTGGTACCTATGTTCAATATTTTCACACAAATAGAAAAACAATTCTAAATACACGCTGATACTCACAGATAAAAAAACCCACTGTTTCAAAGCCTTTTGTATTTTCCATGCGTCTTTACAAACTATTACTATATTTGGTAAATATTTAGAAGTAGGGCTCCATCCCAAAACTTACTCCAAAAATGTTTTCTCGCATATAGGGTTGTTTTTAAGTGCTCCGAAAGTAGTGTAGATTATAACTCTTCTCTTCTCTCACGAATTATCTAAACATTCATCCGTTCAATATATCAATCCTCAAGCTTATAGTGAAAAATGTATGTACTTCTTTTACTTAATATTATCTCAAGCACTTGACAGTTAATCATACTTATAATTTCAGGGATCCTTATTGCGGGGCATACACCCAAAACGTGGAGCGAGTGTGATGTGATAATATGCCAAAATATGGCCGCCGTGATTTTCACATGGATGGTTACATTACGGAATTTCTGTTTAGACGCCGTTATACCAACCATACTAATCGCTTGCATGCGTTGACTACAGCGATTTTCATATTAAATTAATTATTTTTTGATTATTGATAATTTATAATAAGAAATGAAATAACGTTTAATGAAATCATGAAACAGTAAACTAAAATTGAATTAAAAATGAAAAATAATTTTTTTTCGACCATCCTTTAAAAAATGTGTCTCCTATCTTAACATAACTTATTTTACCTCTCAAAAGGAACTGAATTGGAGCAAAAAATTTGGAATGGAGCTCCACTTCTAAATATTTCAGTATAGTGCTATAATATTTCAATGTTTCTAGAACAACTCTTATTTCGGTATTCGCCTTGTCTTTTATTGTGTTTGATTCTTTGTCCCTGTCTTTGTTCACAATTTGTATTGCCTATTATCAGATAATTCCATTTACAAAATTCATCATCGACTCAGGCGATATTTATCTCTTTTGAGGTGACGTAAGAAAGTTAGCATTAATAACAATGCAAATTCTATATTTCCTTGACTATGTTGTCTTTATAATCGTTATCGTTGATGTTCACAAAACTCAATATTTCTTCATGTCAACAGTGTAAATATTTTCAGTGATGACTCTTGTTTACGGAAGAGAAGTGCTTATTAAGTTATCATTGAGCTTAATTACATGAAATCGGTCAATAGAACGCACAATATTGTTTCCTGAAGATCCCCCTTTCGAAATAGTAGTCCAACTAATGATCCATTCTTACTAACCTTACTTTTGGATTGAGAAGTTGTTTCGTTGGTGAAGAAAAAAATTCATTCATCTAATTATTTTAAAAATTTAAATGTGAAATAAGTTTATTTACAATCAAAAAATTTCTATAAGAATTTTTTAAATGATGATAATTACAAAATATACGAGGCTTGTCCATAAGATAACGAATTTTTGACAGTGAAATGTTAATTGGTATTGAATAATATATGTTTGAAAAAGCTTAGACTTCCCTCTATCCCAAACGGTAAACGTAATCATTTAAAGTATAGTGTGCCGATGATTTCGACAGAAACGAAAAGTCACATTGATGACAGCTGTTATTTTTGTGTTGTAGAATTACATGGTATAAACAAAAGAAAAATGACATATCCTGATTTACCGAGTGCTAAGAGACCTCGACTGTTTTCAGGTTTCCCTATGAGTCAAGATCTTTCAGATTTGTCGGACACAGACATGCTTGAAGTTTTTTCTGATGAACGTGACAGTGACAGTGATTTTGAAGTGTCAACAAAGCCTTCACTTTTTTCTCAAGATGCTTAAGTGTTTTAATTAGAGACCTTGACCTTTCGAAAGAACGATCTGAGCTACTAGCATCTAGACTCAAAGAAAGAAATTTGTTATCTCAAGGTTCTAAAATAACATTTTATCGTGATCATGAAAAAGAATTCTTCCATTTCTTAGCTCAGAAAATGATATAGTTTATTATAATATTGGTGCCCTTCTAATGAACTTGGGACTCTCAAGATACAAAGCTGAAGAATGGAGATTGTTTATGGACAGCTCTAAGCGAAGTTTAAAATGTGTTTTACTAGATATTGGTAATAAACATGCAGCTGTGCCTATTGCTCATTCAACGAAATTAAAAGAGGAGTATCAAAACGTGGATCTTGTTTTAAAAAAACTTAAGTACTCGGAGCACCAATGGGCTATATGTGTCGATTTAAAAATGGTGAACTTTCTATTAGGTCAACAGAGTGGGTACACTAAATTTCCATGCCTCATTTGTTTATGGGACAGCAGGGCAAAGAAAGATCACCACTGGATCAAGAAAGATTGGCCTTTGAGAAATAACATGACGGTTGGCAAACCAAATATTATAAACCCACCTTTAGTTTCTAGATAGTTTCTAGAGATAAGATTATTTTGCCTCCATTGCACATCAAATTAGGACTTATGAAGCAATTTGTTGAGGTGTTAGATAAAACTGGTCCGTACTTTGTATATCTTTCAAGAAAGTTTCCCGGTTTAAGTAATGAAAAACTAAAAGCTGGTATGTTTCATGGTCCAAAGGTTAGACTTTTAATGAAAGAATAGATTTCATTAATTCAATGAATGATTTAGAAGCAGAGGCTTGGAAATCTTTGCTGTTGTAAAAATTTTTCGAGGAAATCAGAAGGCCGAAAATTACAAATAATTAGTTCATAAGCTCTTAATTACTTTTAAAAATCT
Source organism: Diorhabda elongata (assembly GCA_026230145.1). Classification (NCBI taxonomy): domain Eukaryota; kingdom Metazoa; phylum Arthropoda; class Insecta; order Coleoptera; family Chrysomelidae; genus Diorhabda; species Diorhabda elongata. The sequence continues at coordinate 12,363,503 of CM047936.1, forward strand.
TGGATGTAATATGAGCATTAAAGTACAATATCTGGACAATCATTTAGACAAGTTTCCTGAAAATCTTGGAGCGTATAGCGAAGAACAAGGAGAACGATAATTCAAGATTTAAAGGTGATGTAAGATAGATACCAAGGTCACTGGGATGATCATATGATGGCAGAATACTGTTGGAGTATTATACGGGAATGTCCTGAAGACATCCACCGAAGAATATCTAAAAAGAGGTGCTTCTAACCTGTAAAATAATAAGTAATTTAATGTAATTAAATGTATTGAATTTAATGTTCTTTTATTTTTTCAATGAATTTATTAAACGTTTTTTGATTTATTTACCACTGCGAAATCTCGAAAACTACACGTAGCATTAAAAAAGTGAGAATCAATTTTTTATCAGAGTACCGAACGTACTTGAAATCTGTTTTACTTTTAGTAGCATCAAAATCATTGTAGGCCTGTGATATCTTTTAGAGCATTTTGGTCTTTCAAAATCTATTTATAGATTACAATAGTGTAATATATATATATATATATATATATATATATATATATATATATATATATATATATATATGAATTGTATTGAAGTATTTGCCAGCTATATTATTAGCGGTTTCTTATTGGGAACGTGGCAACGGAACACCGAAGTGGACTAACTTCAATATATTATTTAATATAAATATATATATATATATATATATATATATATATATATATATATATATATATACGAGGATATATTGTAAAATTCTTAGCCTACTATAGAACCAAACAAACTATGAATGTCAAAATATTTTATTACTCAACATAATGTCGAATAGTAATCTTCAGTTATTGTTCTACCCTTATCCAAAAAATCCCAAAAAACTGAAATAAGAGTTTTTCCAGCAGATTTTTGGACTCGAAACTTCTTAGGTCTTGGAGAACCAGAGTGTCGCCATTCCATCGATTGTTACTTTGTTTCTGGATCGTAGAAATGTACCCAAGTCTCATCCATAGTAACAATTCGGTTTAAGAAGTCTACATCGTTTTCAAATTCAGCACAGATCGAACGCGATGCTTCTACTCTTGAACGCTTTTGGTGAACATTTAAACATTGACGTGAACTAAATGATGAACGCGTTCGTATGAAATATTCAGATATCCGTTTTAGCCCAATTTGACGGTATGATGAAATCATGTCATGAACCGCATCGAAATTTTCGGGTACTGACACACAAACTGGCCTTTCCGATTGGTCATCATCTTCAATGGAAAATTCACCTTTTTTGAAGCTTGCAGTCCAATTTTTCACAGTCCCATACGAAGGACATTGATCACCAAGGGTTTACCCATATCTTCGTAAATCTTAGCTGACTTGATGATGGCTCGATACATCAATTTTTCAATTCTCACAATTTCGGTGTACATCTTTTTGCTTTTAATATATATATATATATATATACAGTGCTTTTCAGATAAAAGTATCCACCTTTAATAACTTTTGTAATACTGGTATTTAGAAAAAATCCAAAAACACGTCAATTTATGTTGGAAGGGGCAAGCATTATGGCTTATTTAAACTTACTGGAAAAGTCACCCCCTCACCCCTAGCAGCAACCCCTTTATTTTTTTAAATTACTTTTCATATTTTTTATGTAAAATTTGGATACTCCTCTTTGAGCTGATTTCAAAAATGTATAATACTTGTAGGTTAAAGTGGTTAGTTTATGAGATAAACAATTTTTCTTTTAAGAGCACAAATTTTACTTATTATTTACTTTCACCTTATTTGCCTGTACTAAAATGGGTTGTACAACAGTTCAAACTCTTTAATCTTTTTAACTGTGCTATTTATTATGAAGTTACAATAAGTGTTCAAAATGAGTACCATTCACTTCCATACAATGGTATAATCTATTTTGAAATGCCTCTCTGACATTGCTTAATACGGCTGGATTTAATTGTCGACATTCATTTTCTATCCTCTCTCGTAAATCATCCAGAGATTCTGGTTGGGTAGCATAAACTTTTGTTTTTAAATACCCCCATAAAAAGAAGTCTAGGGGTGTTAAATCCGGTGACCTAGGTGGCCACTCCATCATCTGCCCCCTTCTACCTATCCAACGAGCGGGGAATGTTTCGTTTAAAAATTGTCGGACAGGCATAGCATAGTGTGTGGGGGAGCTCCGTCTTGTTGAAATACCAGTAAATCTTCGGAAAGGTTATCATCATTTTCTATTATTGTTGTAATACGTGGGTCAACCCCTTCCCTGAGTAACTCAAGATATGATTCACCATTTAAATTTCCGTTGATGAAGAAAGGTCCGACAATGTGGTCACCTAGGATACCACACCAAACGTTTAACTTTTGGGGATGTTGTGTATGGAATTCACGCATAATATGTGGATCACTTTCAGCCCAATATCTACAATTATGCCTACTTACTAAGCCATTTAATGACCATGAGCATTCATCAGAAAAGCAAATATTGTTTAACAATTGTGGATTGTTATTGATAATTTGCGTCATTGATTCGCAAAACTCTAGACGACGATCAAAATCATCTTCATTCAACTCGCGCACCAACTTAACTTTGTATGGGTGGTACTTGAATTTATGTAGAACTCGGAAAACTGTAGAAGATGAAACACCGATCGCTCTACTTATTGTTGACAACGATTGGGGTTGTTGAGCTTCTAAGCTGACTTGCCCTAAAATTGCCACTTGGATTGCTTCGTTATTTACGAGTCCCTCTCGCTTATGCACTTTATTGCAAACAGACCCTGTTGTGGTAAATTTCTCCATCAGTTGAATTACATACTTATGAGTTGCATGTCTTCCGTCATGTAATTCGTTAAATATTCTAGCAGCAGCTCTTGCACAATTATTATTTTGGTAGTATAAACCTACAATTTCAATTCTTTCTTGCAAAGAGTAAACCATTTCAGAGAAACAAAATAAATAATGTATCAAATTACACTATCAATAGTGACTACAAATTCTAGTTGACAATGTCAAACTTTAATAAAAAGTAGAGTTTTTTGTTGTTTGGATTTTTTAAGTAGAATAAATAGCACAGTTAAAAAGATTAAAGAGTTTGAACTGTTGTACAACCCATTTTAGTACAGGCAAATAAGGTGAAAGTAAATAATAAGTAAAATTTGTGCTCTTAAAAGAAAAATTGTTTATCTCATAAACTAACCACTTTAACCTACAAGTATTATACATTTTTGAAATCAGCTCAAAGAGGAGTATCCAAATTTTACATAAAAAATATGAAAAGTAATTTAAAAAAATAAAGGGGTTGCTGCTAGGGGTGAGGGGGTGACTTTTCCAGTAAGTTTAAATAAGCCATAATGCTTGCCCCTTCCAACATAAATTGACGTGTTTTTGGATTTTTTCTAAATACCAGTATTACAAAAGTTATTAAAGGTGGATACTTTTACCTGAAAAGCACTGTATATATATATATATATATATATATATATATATATATATATATATAATTTCTTTAATTTCTTATTATTATATTAATGCATCTAAATTTTCTTTATTTTAGACTGTTTCTTCTGTTTTAAAATTAGTTTATTTTTTATAATTTTAAAAATAAAGATAAATTTTGAAGTTTCGACCTTTCCTTAAGTCTTTATCAAAATATAATATTGACACAAACAATTTGCTTATTTGTATAGATCTATAGATCACTTTCATCATGAATATCAAAATAAGGATAAAATCAACTCAGAAGTTCGTTCTAAAAAGAAAAATTAATTTTTCCTTGGTCCCATTTCAAGTGTTATAGCACAATTGGTAATGGAAAATCTTAAGGAAACTGTCCTAAGCAAACTTGATATAAATATTCTATTCTTTTTCCGATATCTAGATGATTGCATTACTGCTGTACCAAAGAATCAAATTGAAAACATAAGAAAAAAAATTAAATTCTCATCATAAAAAACTTCAATTCACAATCGAGGTTGAGCAAAATAATAGAATCAATTTTCTTGATGTCACATTATATAAAATTAACAATAATATAAGAACAGAATGATATACGAAACCAACTTGGTCCTCAAGATATTTAAACTTCAATTCGTGTCATCCTATGCCACAAAAAAGATCAGTGATATAAGTATGGCTGATAGATCTGTCCTATCAGATCCTGAATTTAGATGCTTATCTATTCAAAGCAAAAACTGCATTGTAAAAAATAATTATCCGGAAAAAATGATAAACAACATATTCAACAAAAGGATAAACAGATACTACAATCAATTTAAAAACAGAAACGAAACATCAAAACATAAAACATTTTTCCTTACCATGTGTACAAGGACTTTCCCAACAATTATCGAATTATTTCAATAAATATATTAGTATAAGTCATAAAGGACATAATACATTATCCAAATATTTCACTAAATTAAAATCTAAAACACCAAAAAACAAAAGAAGTAATTATATATCAAGTGCCTTTTACTAATTGTGACGGTATTTACATAGGACAAATATCTCAGTACTTAGAAAATAGACTAAAAGGTAATCAATACAATAAAAAAAATAGGACTGCACGAACCATGAAATATCAAAAAAACATAAATTCAATTATAAAGATTCAAAAATTCTTGTAACGGAGTCTAATACACGAAAAAGGGAATTTTCAGAAATGGTCCACATTCATAAGAACGAAAAAGGTATAAATGATAAAAAAAGATCTAAATAAAAATAATTTAATTGATTACTGCTATATATTTTAGATGTAGGGACCAAGGAAAAATCAATTTTTCTTATTAGAACAAAGTTCTATGTTGATTTTATCCTTACTTTAATATTCATGATGAAGGTGATCTATACATCTATATAAATAAGCAAATTTCCGTGTCAATCTTTCTTTTAAAAATTACCAAAAAAAATAATTTTAAAACAGAAGAGACATAAAATGCATTAATATATCAAAATGTCTAAGAAATAAGAAATTGAAGGAATTTATACATATATATATATATATATATATATATATATATATATATATATAATATAATGGCTTATTAAAAAAAAAATACCAATCTAGAATATTTTTCTGTTATTGCAAAATCAAGTTAACAAAAGTGAAAATTCTCGAATACCAAGGTCCTACTCTTTAGTATACCTAGTATATAATAAATTTGGCAATGATGCCATTAACGTGTTATGCGATATTCGCACAATACTCTACTTTTAATTAACACCGCTATTGTCCTCAATAAGATGAACAACATGAACAACATGAACAACAACAGTATAGTTGCCTCAGTCTATCTTTTGTGGAAGTTCAGCAAGATTATAAACGTTTGAATGATTACCACTAGACATGGTTATTCAAGAGGTAGGAGATAAACAAAGTCTAGCGTTAGGTATCATCTCCAAATAATTTGCATTCTTAGTATAAGAAATTTTAGCATTTTATTTATTGTTACTAGGATATTTTAGTTTCGCTGAACAAAAATTATGGGACAAAATATTTAAAGAAGAAATCCAGCACACCCCATGCTCTGTTATGTAGTCAATTGTAAAGAAAAACTGCGGAAAATTGATGAGATACTATCAGTGCTTAATTTTATGAATAATTATCAGGAAAATAATTCTTAACACACACTAATTGAAGCAGGAGCTCATGAGCTGGAGTCACAAACAATTGATGGGATTTCTCTAATTTTTGGTTGGACAGAAAACAAATTATCATAACTATTCAATCTATTTGAGCTACTTTTGTTAAAAGGTAATTTTGGTCAGTCGAAAAACAGTTTTCAAAATTGTTTAGTACAGATCGTTAACTATTCGTGGTCAATCTAGTAGTGATACGAAGAGTTTCAGTGTAATTATAATTTATAATACTGTTTGTTAAACTTGCTCGAACATCTTTACAAATTTTCCGCAATAAAGTTTAATATATTACAGTTTAATGTTAACGCTTAATGTAGGTTATCACAAAAAAACAAATTATATCAAATCCAAGTTTAAACATTTTATCACTAATCATGAAGTACTGATAAGAAGTTTTAAGTAGTTCATTTACCTGGTTAAATTTGAGACTTACACAAACAACACACTCGAAAAACGAAATAATTCTTTTTTTTTTGGTAGTTTCTCATAAGAAAATTTTCGTAGGTAGAACTATAAAATAAGTTCTTTATCTACCAAGTGACTGAGAAAAATGGCAAGGAATTATTATTTATTTTTGTATTTCTCTATAAATTTGGTAAAAAAACTTGTCGATGTACATACATGCTTATAATATATCAGATGTAATCTTTATAAAAACCAAAAACCCAAACATTAAGGTATGACGCAAGCTACTAGATATCTGTAAACGTGCCATGACTACAACAATAAATATAATAATCAGGATATATGCTTTAAAACTCCGGGCTCCAGAAAAATTCATATTGTATATTATTCACGAATATATAATAGAGGTTATTATTCACGGTGTAAAGTATACGCACTAGCGAGTGGCATAAATGATCAAAAAACTATAAGTGAGTAGAATACTATACTACATCAACAATTACTAAATATTTTTGTTGAAATTTTTTTGTTCGAAAATTTCCTTACATTATAAGAAACACTTTTATTTTATTCTGACAAATATTTCAAACAATATTATTGTTCATTTTAACATAGTACATAGTAAATGGAAATTATAATAGTCATATAGTATCTCAATATATCAATACAAAAATCTATATTTTAGTTTCAGGATTGTGTATCTAATGTTACAAGAGAATGAAATTTATTTATAGTTATTAGTAATCTCTGTTTCCAATTCTAAGTTCATATGCTATATTATATACTTTCCTTGACTTTTCCGGTCATAAATTTGATGAGGCAGCTACTCTAATTTCTGGTGGTGGGAAAGGAAACTCAATTTCATTGTCTATATCCATTTAAATTGGTTTTTGAACATTATTCAACATAAAATATTAAAACAGAAATCTAAATACACCGATGCTGACAGCTTGGCTCGAATCAGGGTAAGAAAAATTTATTTTTAGAATTTGTTTAATGTGTAACGAATTAAATTGAAATTATTTAGTAGTGTTTTGCATGATAAAATTATAGAAATCCCATTAATCACTGCCGTGATTTCTTGAATATTATTAAGATCAAACAAGCAAACGTATAATAGGTACATTATACAACAGTTGTCAATAAACACATATAATTTCAGTGTGACAAGAATTCTGAACTACATATAATAGATATATGATAACCTTGAATTATCATTATTGCTAATCAGAAATTCACCTTAGTTGTCCTACACTCGCCCTGGATGCTGTGTATAAAACATTCCACCACCCCCTGTAATTCCAACAAGACTTCATCGTAATTTTCATCTCGTATTTCACACGTTTTCTTCTTCCTCTTCATCTAATGCTGTGGAAGATTTCGCAAAGGCCTTCTTTTCTTTTCGAAAGAATACCACTTTTTCCTTAATCATTTTTTTTTTCAAATTTAAGTAAAAAAATGCTTCCTTCTATGCTGAATTTTTTATTCTCGTATTTAAATCCTCCCGCGGGAAAAACTCCTGTTAGAAAATTTTGTTTTTATTTATTTACAATTAATAATACATAAATTTAAGATTTCGTTCCTTTATCATTAAATATTTTCCTGCTCAAGTTCATTTTCCTCCTGAAATTCGTTTCAGTGATTGACTCGAAAAACTTGATATACATAGCGTGTTTTTAATTGTGTTTTTCCATATTAAATTTTCATGGATTTTGATATATCAACATTGTCCCAGCCTTTACGAAATATCACCCCTTTTTTTCAATTCCATGTAAAAAAATATAGAATTAAAATTTTGTAATTTTCATGTACCCACTAGGAAACGACTATTATCCGTAGGTTGGGTTGGAATAAGCATCTAAAAACCTAGTATATCTCAAATAATAAGTCGAAAATATACACATTCATCTAAAATACATTACTGAAAAGGTCTGGATTGTTGGTAATAACATAGACAGTGGCTTTAAATATCCCCACAAAAATCCTAACCTAACCAAAAGTGTGAAAATACTTATTTAAAACGTCTTGTACCACATATGCTTTTCTAATTTTAACAGATATATCTTCCAAATAAAAACAAAAGATAATACCAAAACATACATTTGAAAAAAGTTATTGAAATCATGTATATATTCAAGGCATTTAAATTTACATTAAACCATCTGTGGTTGTTATGTGAATCCACAATACCATGTCATGCGAAGTTGACTTCATATGGAAACAGGACATTGACAGCAAATAATTATCATTAGGTAGCAAATTTTAAACAGATTGAACATGATATGGATTTAATAAATTTTCTTTTAGAATATTTAGGTAATTGTTGAGCTGGAAACATAAGGGTAGGAATACTAGCTACCAACTCTCCAGATTGACTTCTAACAGCGGAACAGATTCAAGTCAGAAAAGAAGCCATTATGGAACAAATCATGACCGTGGCTGGCTCTGAAGAGACAAATTCAAAGTTTATAACAGACCAGGCTGGCTCGCGCTTGTCTGTGTAAATAAAGAGACCAAGGAGTGGCTACAAAACGCAGTTAATACTTTAAAACCCTGGGTATAGTATAGCAGGGTTATCTAATATTCCTCACTCCGAGAACTTTAAGCAAAGTGAGCTATAAGTTTGATCACACGACAACCAGACCATAAAACAGCTTTGGAAGCAAGGACCAACCGAGCACCTCCAAAAAAACAAGGACTAAAGTAACAGTCCAAATCCTTAGAGCAGATGGCACTTAGAGGGACCTACTTAAGACAGAGAGTTGCCCCAGCACAGCCTTAGGGGCGCTATTAAACCTGCCTAGTTTCAACTTATATATGAGGATAGAGGAATTTAGCGAATCTCACAGGTTAATCCAGATAGTGAAATTAAAACCAGGAAACCTGACAGGTCACCTAAGAAATCGATGACTGATAAAGATACAAAGCAGTATCAAACCAATGAACTAAATGCATAGAATAATGGACGACGATATACCTTTCGAAGTGGTAATTAAGGACCGCTAATCATGGGCCAAGAACAATACTCCGCAGCTTCTTAGCTTAGCATAGTTGAGTAATAATTTCAGAATATGGTAAACGATTATTTGGATAACCAGTAGCGTAACGAAAAAATTTGGTTCTCAACATGGTTAATATTATTAATATATTGATTAATACATTTATTAATCAACAATTTGAAATTTAAAATAAATTGGCTAAAAAGTGCTCATTATTAAATATTTATTGTTACGTTAATAGCCGTTAAATATATGAAATTTTTAAACTAAATATTTACCGATACGTTATTTACATTATTGCCTGTCATTAAGAATATTTCACAACATTGACGAATGTAGTGACTCAAATACAATCAAAGATTTCTCTAGAACCGTGACTTCTTCCAATGGTCGCTATCACACGAATGTGTGATGTATTAAAATATATTCAGACTCGTTGTTGATTTGAAGGTCGAATTCAACAAACAACTGAGAAAAAATCAGTATATTTTTTGATGTAGCTAACCAAACAACTCTCAAATTGTAGGACAAACTCTTAATAAGATCGAAGCAGATATTACGTACATTCTTTTGTGGTGTAGGTGGTTTTGACGGCACCAGATGGATAAAGTTATCTAAACGCAAAGTTTTAAAAAGATACAAAAACTCGCTCTCCCCATTTCCAAAATTAAATTTTTGAATCTGCCTCAAACAAAACTACAATATGACATATTATTTCAGTACAATGCATCAAATTTTTTTGTAAAAATTAATTTTTATATCAAAACTTGTAGACTGAAGTCGTTTGTAGTAATCTCTAGCATGGCATTTTCAGTTACTTTGAATCACGTTTTGAGATAGTTTTGATTGTTAGTAATTTGTTTTACAACCATCTTGGTGATAATTTCCTAAAAAATATTTGTTGTTCCTTCTAATTTTTGAATATATTGTTGCTATCGATAATCTGAAATTTATTTATAACAGAGCTGCTGCATTTGTTCATAGTATTGAATTGCATCTGCAGTTAGCTCCATTGCTAATCCAATAATAAGAAATCTATTCATATATACTAAACACCAGTGGCGTAGCGTGCTTTGGAGGGGCCATGTATCAAAATTAGTCGAGGGGCCTAAATGAAGGGTAAAATTTTCTCACAAAAGAAACAAAACAAAAATGCTTGCATTAAATTAAAATAAATATTTATCGCTGTAGGCACGTATGACAGTTTTTTTATATGTTTTTCCCGGGGAAAGCGAGATTAATTGACATTAAGGATAACATTTCATTAATTTTTGTTTAAACACGTTAGGGGCCTCTGTAGCCCGGAGGGCCCGTATCATTGATACGTCTGTTACGTCTGATTCCGACTTAGATTTGTTCATATAAGCAAGTCAAAATAAAATAAAGAAAGGTCCTTTCATCTAAAACCCATTTACTAACTCTAAGAAGTGATGTCACATGTCACATGATGTTTCTTGGCACTTGCCGCCACAAAATAAGATGGATTTATTAAGAGGTTTGGCGCCTAAATAGTGAGTATTTTTTGTGTCTGATATACAATAAATTGCAAAAGAGTTCTAAGGAAGTTATTTTTACACAATAATGAAATATTAATAGGAAGCAGCTATTTTCTGGGCACGTAGGTAAATTACAATTTTTTTTATCAATAATAGATACTTATTTTGTAAATCAGCGGCTTAAAGAATTTTAAACCGAAAATTTAAAAACTTGATTTTAAATGTGATAATGGTATAAAAATTATTATAATAATTTTGCAAGTCAAATTGAAGATATGCACTAATTGTAAAATTACTCCTATGTGATGTGTCATTAGTTCAGTAGAAAGAGAAGAAAAGAAGTATGCTTTTTACAGTTCCAATGGTATGGTGGGAACTCACCATTCATTCTTATTATTGCTATTTTTATTGCAAAGACTGAAAATGATTACAAAAATAAAAGCTTAAGATTGAATGTCCAAATTTGCAATCTGCCACAAGACCTGTTTCTCACAATGCACCGACGGCACCTTTAGATTTTTGAAAATAATGTAGCTGTTAATGGTTCTTCTGAAAGTTTCGATAAATAGTTTATCGACCTTACATACTCGTTAAGTTCCAGTCCATTTGATGGAAACAACTTGAATGACTTGGTGTTGTAAAATCACAGTCAGAACTTCTTGGTTCCTGTCTTAACGATTAAAACTCACTTGTCAAGAAATGAAACTTACATCTTTTAGTCAAAGAAATTTCGCTTGTACTATATTTTACAATAATAAAATTCGTAAGCGATAGGCAATTTGAAAGGTTCCACCATGGAAATTCGGTACCAAGGACGATGGGATTCAGTGAGTGATTACTACTAGTTTTTGAAGAGTCGATACATAATATTAAAAGAACATCATTTTTCAAATAAATGCTACAAAATGTAAAATAATTATTCCTTGTCCGAAGCTATGCTTCTGTGTTGATACTGAGAACACTTGATAAATATATAGTGACAATACCAAAAAATAAATTTTCTACTTTAAAGACGCCGTATCTCATTTCAAAATTTATTACGATATATTTGGTCCTATCCGTATCCTATTGTAATATATTGGTTAAAATAACGTGCCCCTAGTCTATATTTAAGAATTCCTATAGATACAAATGTTCTAATTTGAACAGAAAAAATTGTTATGATTAATAGAACTACAATAAATAAAACATGATTTAAATATCTTGCCTTGGTACAACGTTCATGGTTTAAATTCTCGTTTGCTGACGACACTGGCTACAAAGCGTAAATTAATGGTTTTGTTTACAGCTTGTAAAAATTGTTTTTTCTAATTATTTTCATGAGCTTTTATAGTGGACTTTAATTGCCTTCTTAAATTTGGAGCATCAACTAACTGCGTGACCTAAGTGAGTCAATTTACTGGTTCTTTTTATCAAATGTTCATATTCCATAAATAGTTGTATTTGAACGTAACCTACATTTCAGCAAATTAATTGAATAAATATTAAAAATATATTTACGTACGTTTGAAAATAATTGAAAATGTTATTAAATATTAAACAAAGTCGAAATTTTTAAAAGTTCCGGATATATAAATATGTCACATGCATAGAAAAATATGAATGTGTTTAAGGGAAAAAAATATTGGTCATATACAGGATGAAAAATAATCAGCAAAAAACAAAATTTGCAAAATTTCTCCAGTAACCAAAAAACAAAATAAAAATTTTGGAAAAAATATATTCATATTTCAATGTAAACTCCTTTTGGCTCTATACAATTTTCCCTGCAATGTTCTAAGTCTGGGAACAGAAAATAATCCGTGGAGGCTAATTCTGGCGAATAGGGTGCATGAGCTAGCAATTCAAACTTTATTCCATTAATTTTGGCCATTGGAATGACGGATGTGTGAGCTGGTGCATTGTCTCGATTTCTTCGCTCAAACGTTACAATAAGTACGCATAATTCTCAAGTTGATATTTTTTCATTTTTTAAGATAATCAATGAAAATTTCGGGTGTGAAGTGGTCTTCATTATGCTGTTTTTGTTCCATTGTGAGCAAACGCGGCACCCATCCAACGCACAGCTTTCTCATATCCAAATTCTTAGTCAATACGAGAGATTCCGCACTTTTTGAAATGCCTACTATGTCTGCCAGCTCGCGCACTTTCAATCGACGATTATCAATTACCACTTTGAGGATTTTTTTCAACATTTCTGGAATCGTTACCTCATTTGGTCGATCACTGCGATGCTGATCTTCGCAGATCGTACGGCCTCGTTCTCTGCTACCCAAATGTTTCTGTTGATAGCAAAGGAGCAATCTCACCAAGGGTAGAATGCAGTTCAGCTTTTGTATTGTTAGGACTAATGCCTTTCAAATAAAAGTATTGTATCACATGACAATGTCCAATTTTTTCCATATTTACAAATTCACTGAAAACACACTTAAAAGTGCTAATCTCTGTTTTCGTTGGTTAAACGTTCGATGTGGAATTGGACCGACATCCAAATGGAAAATATTCTGTGAATAAAATGAATACAACACTTAATCGTAAGGTTCAGCACAGCCTATTATGATCGTTGAAAACTTCTATGACCATAGACAGCGTCGTGTATTTCGCTTGTTGAATGAAATATATTTTGTTTAGTTATAATTTGTTGGGAAATATATCTTTTTCACTTTTGTGAATGTAAGTGAATACATTATAAGAATCTAACTACATAGACTTACACATGCAAACCCATGTTATTTTAATATATTTGGTTGTCTGGATAATATTCAGAAATCATTTAATCTAACGCGAAAGAAAATATTAAAAAATCGACAAAATTGCGATTAGAGAACCAATTACGAGTATAATACCACACACTGGAACCAAAAGTCTTATTACCCAGAATATTTTTTTTATTAGAGTCTATTTCAGAAATGTATAGAGCAATAAAATGGGGAATTCCGTCCAGTTGGGCTCAATTTCGGTATCGGTCATAGCTGTAGTAGGTCTTGAAATATTGTGTAGGGATTACATAAGTATTTAGTAGATTATACAGTTACGTTTTGCGTTTAACAGGTACCGTTTAACCTTCTATTATTGCCTCTGCCCAATTCAGATTCAGATGTACACGATTGCATAAAATACGATTACCCGAAATTTACTGTACAAGAAACTGTCGACTGATGTTACCGTATGACTAGAGTTGGAAAGTCCAACGTTTTTAAATTATTGTGGGGAGGAAGATAGCAGGCCAAGTAGAACCCCCCAAGAAAAGTCCAGGCAGACCAGTAAAAGTCCTTGATGAAGAAACCAAAAATGTAATTCGAAGAAAAATTCACTATTTTTATTTTTTAAAAGAAATACCCACCCTAGATAAGATTTTAATGGAGCATGGCCAGGATGACAGTATTCCGTTGATAACTAAAAAACTTTTATGGACCACTTTGAGAAATATGGATTTTGCCTGGGAAAAGCATAACCGCAAAGCACTTTTACTGGAAAGCGATGATGGAAGGCCTGTCAACGGGTATTAAGTGTCCTTCAGGTAAAGGGAAAAGACCAATAATCGTTCATATTGGAAGCGAAGAAGGATTTTTAAAAGAAGGTTTGCTAACCTTTTAATCGTGCCATACGGGATATTACCACGAGGACGTGGATTCGAATGTTTTTGAAGACTATTTTGGTGAAATGATAAAATATCTTCCGGCTGATTCAGTTGTAGTTATGGATAACGCAAGTTATCATTCTCGACGCATAGAAATACTCCGACTTCATCTTGGTGAAAACAAGAAATTATTTACTGGTTAACCATCAAAAGTTTGAATTTGAAGATAATTGTCAAAAAAAGATCTATTCGCTATAGCAAATTCACACAAACATCATTTTATGAAATACGTTGTGGAAGATATAGTTGAAAAACACAGTGTAACTGTAAATCCTATAGAACTTATAAGGGCGCAAGTGAAGGCATTTGCAGGATACAACACGAGATTCAAAATGAAACATATTAAGCTACTGTTTGATCGAGCCATTAAAGAGGTGACACCAGAGAACTGGCGAAAAACAGTCCAGCATGTCATTAAAGAAAATATGGGATCTTGACTACTTGATCGATCGGACCGTCGACCCGTTAATTATAACGTCAAGAAGAGATGACGGTTCCTCAGATGACGAAAAATATTATGATTTTTTATAATTTAATTTGTGTATAATGTATTTTTTGTATAATATTCAATAAAAAATAAGTGTACCTAATACTATGTACCGGGTGACCCAATAAGAATGGCACTCGGCCATATCTCGGGAGCCGTTTATAGTACAGCTTCAGGAAAAAACATAACAAAAGTGACCTAGAGAAAAACCTGGAAATTATTTACAGAGTTGTAGGTCCACCGCCAGAGGGCGTAATTAAATACCAAAAATTGTAAAATGAATAATTTACAAATTTTGCCTAATTAAGATGCATTTAAACTATAATTATCGTATTATTCAAGAAATTCAGCTTATATTTGATTTACAAGTTTTAGTCTATCTCTTCAAATAATAGGTGGGGGAAGCGAATAGCGAATATCAATATGTTTTGATCGAGGTAGACAACAATCATTAGTAGTCAATTTAATTGCACTCTGGTTGTCACAGTAGATGATAAGTGGGTTGTTCAGCTGTACACCAAGCTCCTCATGTAACTGCTGCAGCCATAATGCCTCTTGCGCTGTATAAGACATTCTCTTCACTGCAGTCCAGTGCTCTCTATTTGATTTTTTATTAAATCTACTTAATGTATTGACTGCAAAGCATATATCTGGACGAGTTCCTTGTGCCACATATAACAATGACCCAATTGTTTGCTGATGGGGACAACTAAACTCATCTTCATCTTTACTCATGAATTTCATACCAATTTCAAATGGTTTGCAGTCTGACATTCTGAAACGAGTCAAAATTTCAGTTATATACTTTTCTTGATTAATCATTACTTTTTCTATTTCCCTCTTATTGTGTAAACCCACACATTGACTTGCTGGACCAATATCTTTCATATCAAAAAGCGCCTTTAATTTTTCCTTTAAAAAGATTTTAACTGACTCTTCAGCAGTAAAAAGTATTAAATCATCAACCCAGGCAGCTATAAATATATTTTTCTCAGTGTTATAGTACACACAAGGATCTGTTTTTGACTGTTGCATTCCTAATTCTTGCAAAGCTTTATTTAATTTAGTATTCCATAATCTGCTGGCCTGTTTTAAACCATATATGGATTTATTTAATTTTCATACCTGAGAACCTTGTTTATAATGTTCAGGCTGTTGGATAAATATTTCTTTATCAATATCTCCTTGAAGAAAGGCTGACACTGCATCCATCTCATCAATCTGTAGCAGATATTTAGCTGCTAAGGCAAATAAAAAACGAATTGTTGTGTACCTGACAAGTGGTGAGTATGTTTCTTCGTAGTCAATGTCCTTTTTCTGTTCATAGCCTTTTATAATAATATAGTCTTGCTTTGTAACGTAGAACGTTTCCACTCTGGTCTGTTTTTGTTTTAAATACCCATTTGCAAGGTAAAGCCTTTTTTCCTGGACAATGATCTGTTAAACTCCACGTATTGTTTTTCATCAGAGAAGTATATTCCTCATCCATAGCTTTCTTCCATTTGTTAGCCAGTGGTGAAGTCAAAGCTTCCTCAACTGTCTGTAGGTCGGTCAGTTCAGTAAAGAAACACATATGATTTTCATGATTATCACTGTGCTGTTTGTCAAATGTACGGAGTGATCGAACAGTTACATTACTATTATAGTCCTGTCTTACATATCTAGCTGGATAGTAAATCTCATCTAAATCCCCAGAATCTGTTTCATACTCACTTTCTCTTCGCTCCTACTTATAGGTTCATTCAATTTCTTACTTGATGACTCCTAAGTGTGTATTTCCTGATTTTGAATATCAGATGACATCCCAGTACTGGTAGGAGCAGTGCTATTACTGGCTGACCGACCCTCCATGTCTGTAACTTCAACATCAGAAGGTATAAATATATTATCTTCAGTATACTTCTCAATAAAAGTTATGTCTCTACTTTTTACTACTTTATGAGATAAAGGATTTATTAATCGATATCATTTGGAATTTTCACAATAACCTACCATCAACATTTTCTCAGATTTTTTATCCCATTTTTGACGTTTTTCATTTGGTACATGTACCATAGCAACAGAGCCAAAAATCTTTAAATGAGATAAATTGGTTTTTTTACCTTCCAAAGCCTTTGTAGGAGATCTATTTACAATATACGCAGCAGTTACCAAAGCTTCAGCCCATAGTTTCTTCTCCAGGTTGGCATAAAACAACATACACCTTTCTCGCTCAACTAGTGTTCTGTTCATTCGTTCTGCCAAGCCATTGTGCTCTGGAGTGTACGGAGTAGATGTCTGATAAATTATACCATGATTAGTTAAAAATTTCTCAAAATTGTTATTACAGTACTCTTTACCATTATCTGTGCGTAACTTTCTAATTTTACAATTCAATGCATTCTCTACTTTTGACTTGAAATCTTTGAACGTATCAAGTACACTCATTTTATCTTTAAGAAAGTACACATGTACCATTCGTGTGTAGTCATCAATGAAAGTTATAAAATATTTCTTAACTCCATATGAAATATTTTCCATGGGGCCACATAAATCAGAATGTATTAGTTCAAGTGGTCTTACTGCTCTTGAACCTACATTTTTAAATGGCAACCGAGCATGTTTTCCCTCGCAACAATGAATACATGTGATCACATTACCTTTGTCTGAAGTCAAAGACACACCTTCAACACAATTTGGCAGTTTCTTAATGTCTGAAAAATTCAAGTGTTCCATTCGCAGATGCCACAGATAAGTGTCATTAGAATTCACAGCACTTGAAGTCAGATGAACCTCTTCTCCACTTATGTTCATAACGTATAGGTTATTTTTTAATACTGCATTACAGATAACCTCTCCTTTAGCATTCTGAATGTCACATCCCTTGTCATAAAATATAACATTATGCCCATTCTTTACGATTGTACTGACTGAAAGGAGATTGGCAGCTAAACCAGGAACAAACAGTACATTTTTAACTTGTATTTTATCTTTCTGATTTATTTGAATGTCCACACATCCAACTCCTTTTACAGTTAATAGCTCTCTGTTGTACTAATTTCTTGTATTAACTTATCAGCACTTATTTTAATGCCTGAGCTCTCAAGCCCCATAATCATGGGCTTGTATTCATCTGGTAAGCCTGCCAGCATCAAAGTACCCAGCCATTCATCGTTTACGTCAAAATCAATGTTACGCAGCTTGTGAGCAGTATTCATGATCTTGCTCACATATTCTTAAACACTATTAATAGATTCCAATGTAGTATTTATCAAGTCTTTTAGTTAGCCAACTCTTCGCGTGAGCCCTTTATCATCAAAAGCTTGTTGTAAACATTTCCATACCTCTTTTGCAGTTGAACAATCTTGAACATGAACATAATTTTGAGGGTCCAGAAGTAAAATCAACTTGGCTTTGGCCTTTACATCCTTACTTGCTTCAATTGGTTTGTTACCAGACGGTTCGATACAATACCACAAATCCTCATGCTGTAAATATGTTTTCATACTGAATTTCCAAGTGGTAAAATTTTCTCTTCCGACTAGTTTTTCCAAATTAAACAAATTTGAACCCATTTTGAAGATGAAGTTTGCGTAGAAGCACGTTGTAATTATAACCTCCAAATTACTAAACCTAATTTTAACAGTTGTATAATCACTTCCTTCAGTCTTCTGTTATTTCCACGGAACCACGCTCTGCTACCATAAAGGAAAATTACGTTTGAAAATAATAACTGATATGATTTTCACTACAAACAATTTATTGTAATTTTAGTCTTACACATAAAAGAGCAAGATTAATAAGACCGATTCACAGACGTCAACTTACAACATAAACATTTGACAGTTAAATAAAAATTGGTTGCGTTCCATATATTCTAAGACTTGTACATAATTTTTATTTTGTTAAAATAAAATTCTTTCCTTTTTACGAGTATCCTACCGGCACGCATTTATTACACTATTTTCAATGTTTGTGAATGGATAACAATAGGCTAAACCCATATATTGACCCCAACACGGGTGGTACTACTTGCACTTGATAAAAAAAAAATTACAATGAAATGAATGCTAAGCTATGAAAGTGGCTTAAATATTCGTTGGGTCACTCTGTGGTCCCTTTGCATACCTAATGAGATTTTATTACTCTATACATTTCTGAAATAAACTATAATCCAAAGAATTTATTTTCTTTTATAGTTTCTATGCTATTGATAGTATAATCACACTAAAACCAAATTTCTCAATAGGTTGAAAGTTCAATTGCATGTATTAGATCTTTTTTGATTTGGTATAGAATATTGTTATTTAAATCAAGATTGCAAAAAAATTATCAATTAATGTTTAAATATACAAACATCTTGAAATTTGAATTTCACATTTTTATAAAAAATAGTAAAATATGAACCCATACCAGATTTAAAAATGCTTATCTTAATATGTATAAAGGTATTACCCTGACCTATAAAATTTTAGGGATATTATATGAATTTTATCTATATCCCCGCCTCTGATTTTATAAGAAAGAAATATATTTCATTTTAAATAGATAGTGATTCTAATTTTTCATGAATTGATAACAAATTGTATTAAATTATCTTTTTAAAATGTTTCTAATCGAACCAAATGAATATTACACAAGAGCAGATTCACTTTCTTTAAGTAACAAGTAACAGTCACCATCGTGACGTACTCTCCTCTCCTTCTTCGGGTCTGTACAGTCCACACTAACAAGAAGTTTCTCGTTTCTGCGCTGCTAATAGAAAAACAAGAAAAAGAAGACTTATACAGCCTGAAACCGTTAATTGAGATAAACAACCAAATATAACAGAGGCGTCTCTGGTTATACATGTATATAAATGTGAAATGTCAACATTTTAAATTAATAAGGTGGGAACATGATGTAAAGGAAGGGACAATTGAATAAAACACGTTAAAATTATCAATTCAGTTAGTAATTTCTCCGTTGAAACGTTTGGGTTCAATAACATATTAAGAAGCTTGAAAATAATATATTTTATAAATTTTTTACTTATAATTAGAAAACTATAATTTTTCTATTACCTATATAACCTTTCTATTATATTTAATTTCAATTTAATGTAGCCTTGATGTAAAGAATATCTTCTTGAAACTAGAAAATCTCTAATCCTCATCTTAACTGACTGACAAAACTCTTATCAGATCATGTTTTATCTTCCCATGCAATGAGTGGCTGTGACACAACTTCTTTCAACCATAGAACACTTAAATTTCAAAAAGTTTTGCAAAAGAACAATCACATATACGTATTTTCAAAGAGCTTCATGTACACCAAGGTAAAGTTGCCGAAGCAGGGAACAAGCTTCTTTCCATACTTTCTGTATAAAAAAGACATCAGACTTGCCAAACAATTAGAGATGAATACGTTTTGTTATCGTAAAAAACAAAATAAAACTTTTTCTCACTACTACCCACAGAAGCTGACGCTCGACAACATTCGCTGGTAGTTTACTTATAAGTAAAGCAGTGGTTCTCCAGTCAAACCATATGCAATAAACAGCAAAGAGACCCGACTGAGTGGGGGGGAAAAACGAAGTGGAATCGTGCCAGTGCAAACCAAATTAAACCCTACATCACACTCTAAACTGCGATACATTTCTTGTAAGTGCGAAAAGAGCTGTCAGCTCAATTGTGGGTGCAAAAAAGCAGGTCTCTACTACTTTATAATCTGTTCATCGTGCGAAGAGCTGTATGAAAATATTTAATCACCAGACGACAGCATTGGTTTATAATTAACCAAAGGAAAAGATCACAAAATATCACAGAGCGGTAGTAATTAGAAGAAGAGATCGGTGACCATAAGTGGCAGTCGAAAAAACGAGTTGTGAAACATGGTAGCATCTGGGGCATAGTCAACCACAAACGCTACAGATTGTCATACGGAGCCATTTTCTTTTGTAAGACTGAGTCAATGGCACCGTTCTTGGCATCGGTGCACTCAGTCGAATCAAAGTTTTTTCAGAATTATCTTGCCATTGCGTCTGTATTACAGTGTAATATGAACAGAGCTTGTTTTGGAACCAAACTTTCGGTTAGTACAAAAATTTTATCTAAATTCTATTATGTTTATTTTTTTTGTGAGACATTCCTCAAAATTATTAACACCTGAATCTGAAATTTAAAGAAAATATAAGTCAACTTGATTTGGATAATAGTAAATATGTCTTTATAATTGATGAATGAATACATTCTAGTCTATCAACATCTTACCAAAGGTCATTTTTTGAAAAATATCTCGTTTAAAAAGGCAGTCTGATTGTTAAGGTGAATCAAGAAAAGGTTGTTGCAAGCTCAGAACACAAGAACCTACTTACTGACTGTATTTAGTCAACTAGAATTGTTGGCAGAGTATTTACTTTTTTCGTATGGGCCGGGTAATGTCGAAAAAATTAATGCGAAAATTCTTTGTCATAGTGTTTCATACCTTCTGATTATTCGGAAAAATTACAAAGTGGGCGGCATCAATTGATTTTCAGTCAAACTTCAATAGAAGTGAACAACAAAGCCAGACTACGATCTAATTTTGTTGTTTTATAGACAATAGAAAGTGTTATTTGAAATTTTAGTCAAAATATGCCCGTTTAAAGTACTTTACTGATGCAATAATATGTTTGCAGAAGCCGGAGATTCCAGTATTACATGAACAAATTCATTTCCAATCTTTAGGCTGGGAAGTTAGACCTGACGTCTACAGACACCAACTTTAAATGGTTTTTAAATTTATTTCTTCTAGGCCATAAGTTAAAGAGAGTTACTTCCATTTTCGTCATTTCTAGCACAACTTTTTGTTCTAGCCTCTCATATAAACATATAAAAAAATAAACATCATCAAACAACTTTACAGGTTGTGTTGTTGTTCATGCGTTTAGAAGCCAAATCAGCGCCATCTAGTGACACGTGATTTTCGCCAATAAATGAAATATATTTCGAAGAATAGTAATAGCTAAAAAGGAGATAAAAAATAAAAACAGAAGATAATGTGAGAAGATATTAGACAATGACAAAAAAGGAGTTAGCTAACATCCAGTAACAAATAAACAAGCTACGATAGAGTAAACGCAGGAAATATTTCATACAGCTAATAATTTTCATTGAAATGTAAAACATTTGTAAATGCAATAATGGTAACGAGACATGAAAGAGGGATTAACGCCGGAAAATCAAAAATCACAGATTTTCAAAAATGGATAAGCAAATAACAGAGAAATACTACAAAAAAGTTACGTTAAGCAATGATCAAGAAGAATAAATAAGAGAATATCAGACTTAAAGGCAGCAGTAGAAGTAGGGTAGAGGTCAACTACCAATACTTTTTGAACGTTATTATTACAATCGTGTCACTCTATTTTCTTATTAAATTTAAAAATATATAACCGATATAAGTAGAAAATATTTAAAATCGATACCCCTTTGAAATCTCCTAGAAGTACGCCATTGTGATATAGCGAGACTAAGGTCGAAAATCAGCCGAAACATGGCGGATGTCGTCAATTCAAACAATGTTATATTTGATCTTAAAGGAGAAACAACTTTAGGCTTTGCTTGGAATATGCGCTGTTGTCAGATGGTGAAATGATAGTATCCAACGTTGACCAACGTACAAAACAAGTTGAGTTTGAGTCTGGTTAAGGCAGTTCCGAGAATTGTTATTATTGATTTTTGTGGGTGTAGATTAACACTAGAAAAACTGCGATATGAATGCTAGTAGTATTTTTCAAGGTCGTAACGAGAAACGGAAAGAGTTGTGCTCATCAAAAGTTGATTTGTTAGAATTATAATTATTGTTTTAATGAGCTACATATTTTTGAAGATTTCAAATAAAACCAATTAATCATATTTATGTATGGTGTGTAGTTTTGTTCTTCGAATTAAATCGCTATTGATATAAATATGTATGAGTAATATGTAATATTTAATTGAACATCCACTATTTTGGAAATCGTCTTCAATAATTTAACTTTGAAAGTATGCGAAAACCAAAACCAAGGAGTGGGTATGAAAAATTTGAAATACAAACAAAACTAAATGAAAAGGTACATGGCATATATTATTACAAAAATTATAAAATGGGAATAATTTTGTGAAAATATGGAAAACAAATAACAAAGCATATTAGAGGTTTAAAAAAATCTAGGGAAAATCGAGCAATATATTCTTCAAATATATCAACACAAAGTAGGTAAAAAAGAATAACTGGAACTCGAAAAAAAAAACAAGCATCAAATATTGGTAAACGACGGAAGAAGTTAAACAAGCAATACGAAAAAATCCGTGTGAAGCGAATCGATATTGTATTAATCCATTCTACATCGAATATAGATAGATATTTTGAATAGAATCTATACGAATCGATTTTAATTGAACAGAATCTATATGAGTCGAATCTATAAATCCTATCTATATAAATAAAATATATTAATCTAGTTTCAATACATTTGATTCATATAGATATATTTAAAGCAGCCTTTTACGCCAGTATTACTTTGGGAATAGAGATTGACAAAAAGGAGAGCCCTTATAACACAAATTTAAGAGTGATTATGAAGGATTTTTACATTTGACCACATTTAAAAACAAGGTGACATTACAGCTATCGACATAATTTTTTTAACTGAAAGTTCATGAAATTAGGCTAGAGAACCTACTAAAAAAATAATAGGTAACCATATTTTGATAGTGAAGTGAAAAAATTCATGACAAGGAAGATTTGAAATTAAAACAGAAATAATGATAAATCTAATTTTAAAAAAATACTCTCAGCTAAATGACAAAATAATAATTCAGACAAGGAGTTATTCGTATTTATAATGCATTACAGTGCTGTGGAGAAAAAATTTCTTTCTTCGTCCTAAAGTATATTTATAGTATAAAACGAAAGGAAAATAAAAATTTTTTGATAAATTAAAAAATTGAAACATTCAAAAATACCGCGCGATCAGAGTGGAGTTTTCACGATCAAATAGTTAACTGGCATTTGAGTGCTGAGGTATTGTGTATAAATCTATAGAAATTTTAAATCTCAACGCGAAAGTGTAAACAAGATGCTGATGTAATTTTGTATATAGGTATGTGGTCAATTTATTAAATTTCGAGACGTAAAACACCAACTAAAGACTTTTACTGTCCCGTTCTGCATTAAGATAAGCCATGGGATATACATGTTGTTTGTAGTAAAGGAATTCACTAGTTGAAATTGGAATTTTTGTTGGTCTGCAATTAGATTTTTGCTGTTGAAAAATTTCCAACGTTGCTGAATAGTACTCAAAATACGAAAAATAGTTTTAAAGCAGTATTCAGATTTAGAAAATTATCAATTTCCTAAATACAAAAGCAACCTTTTTTATATATTTTTTTCGTCTAGTCACGACCTAAAATAGTGAAATATCACACTTTAAATTCAAAGTCGAATTTTGCAATATCTATCAGAGAAGTAAAAACAAAAGTTAAGTAAATAAGGATCGAAAGTAAGGGACTTAAACTATAATGTGATAACATAAACAAAAATTAAAAAAACAAAAATCAATATTGGTACGTTGTGGTAGTAAGACAAGAAGAAGGAATAAACAAAATACAGAACAAGAGTTATTAATATTAAGGAGTTTCTTTTTATTATTCACACATACTTCTTCAAAATATTAACAGAAGCTGACCTTAAATGGAGAAACGACGTTTAATGTTATTAATTATAATTAAAAAATAATTATTCAAATAATCAAAATTAATTATAGGTATATGTCAAGCAATCAACGAAATCGATGCTATGCACCACTTGTTGATGAAAGATAATTGCTTTAGATATATAAGGAAAGGAATTCCAAATGTCTCGAAAATAAATATTCCAAAATCAATTCATGAAGCATGGTAGTGAACGTTGGGTATATATCTGAAAATATAATATAAGCTTCAGAGAGGGAGTACTTAACCAAGTTAGGTGTTAACAGAAAGGATCAAATGATCATTGAAAATAAAGAGTAAACTTGAACACTAATTTGTACTAAAAAATTTCAGAAACAAGTAGATTTGAACAGATATTTAGAATGAGTAACAGTAAATCGGCAAAGATGACAATGACAAACAATTTTAATATACTAGAATAGCGATTATCAAAGTGAGTTCCGTATAACACATTCCCTCCCGTAGATAGTAGAAAGGCATTTTTCTCTTGATAGCATTTGTATATCGTTTCTTTCTACTACATCTTAATATAAAATTGTGGAACTTAAGTAGCCAGTACTTGCTAGGCAAATAAGGTTATGTTTATTTCTAGTTATTTTAATCTTATAACAAAATATAAATGAGTGATTGCATCAATTGGTAACAATTACAGTTTTAATATGAATTTTGACAATATATAAACACAAAACTGTCACGTAGTGTTAGAAGTTTTTCAAATTTCAAATAAGAAAATTTAGAAATTATAGGTTTAAGCTGGCTTAAGAGGCAAAATTTATGGCATTGAACCTAAAAGAGGTAGTCAAAAAATTTTCATTTCTTACGAAATCATTTTCCTCTCTGCGACTTAAGGATCGAAAATTACGTTTTCTAGTAGAGTAGTAGAAAAAATTATTCAATACCATATTCTTATGAAAGTAGGCACAAATATCTGTACGTTGTACTTTCATATACAACTTCACACGGAAAAACAAAATAAAATTACCATATGAAATAATAGCTGTCGCAACTGGACATTCGGTAAATCACCAGAAATATATGACAGATTAATTTCAATTTAAGTAAGTCGATCCACATTAAAACATACGTGTTTGTCTGTGAATGAGTTTTGGATTGGTCTTGAGCGTTTTATCTCTTATAACTTTTGTCTCAATATATTGTTGTGAAACAGATTCTCCCACCTATAATTACACAAAAAAATTCAGATCAAAATAGGATGCTATCGTAGATATACGCATACAACCATAAGCAATTATTTATGAAACAATGACACAATTTAGTTTTCAACACTAAAACTTTGAACAAAGAAAAATGTTACAACGTCTGAAACATTCCTGATAAAAGTTTCTGTTCTTATTTAATGATACGAGTTTTTGGCCTCTCAAGGTCTTTCTTTATCTATATAGACCTTGCCAGATTTAGCACTATTTGAATTCTGACTCTTTCCGGAAATAAGAAATATGCTAGGCCATGCCGACAGAAGTATTGAAATGCTTCCATTATGAACTCAACTTATTGAATTATAGTCTATTTCAGAAATGTGTAGAGCAATAAAATGAGGAATTCCGCCCAGTTGGGCTCAATTTCGGTGTCGGCCATAGCTGTAGGTCTTGAAATATTGTGTAGGGATTACTTAGGTGGTAGATTATACAGTTACGTTTTGCGTTTAACAGGTACCGTTTAACCTTCTATTAGTGCCTCTGCCCAATTCCAACCCAGATTCAGATTCAGATGTACACGATTGCATAAAATACGATTACCCGAAATTTACTGTATAAGAAACTGTCGACTGATGTTACCTAATGACTAGAGTTGGAAAGTCCCCCGTTTTTAAATTATTGTGGGGAGAAAGATAGCAGGTCAAGTAGAACGCCCCAAGAAAAGTCCAGGCAGACCAGTAAAAGTCCTTGATGAAGACACTAAAAGTGTAATTCAAAGAAAAGTTCACAATTTTTATTTTTTAAAAGAAATGCCCACCCTAGATAAGATTTTAATGGAGCTTGGTCAGGATCACAGTATTCCATTGATAACTAAAAAACTTTTATGGACCACTTTGAGAAAAATGGATTTTGCTTGGGAAAAGCATAACCGTAAAGCACTTTTACTGGAAAGCGATGAAATTGTTTGCTGGCGTCGAAAATACTTAAGAAGTATAAAGCAGTACAAAACAAAGAAGAAGAAAATGTCATGGAAGGCCTGTCAACGGGTATTAAGGTGCTTTCAGGTAATGGAAAAAGTCCAATAATCGTTCATATTCGAAGCGAAGAAGGATTTTTAAAAGAAGGTTTGCTAACCTTTCAGTCGTGCCATATTGGAGATTACCCCGAGGACGTGGATTCGGATGTTTTTGAAGACTATTTTGGTGAAATGATAAAATATCTTCCGGCTGATTCAGTTGTAGTTATGGATAACGCAAGTTATCATTCTCGAAGCATAGAGAAGACTCCAACTTCATCTTGGAAAAAACAAGAAATTATTGACTGGTTAAGCACCAAAAGTTTGAAATTGAAGATAATTGGGTAAAAAAAGATCTATTCGCTATAGCAAATTTACACAAACAACGTTTTATGGAATACGTCGTGGAAGATATAGTAGAAAAACACAGTGTAACTGTAAATCCTATAGAACTTATAAGGGCGCAAGTGAAGACATTTGTAGGATACAACACGAGATTCAAAATGAAAGATATTAAGCTACTGTTTGATCGAGCCATTAAAGAGGTGACACCAAAGAACTGGCGAAAAACAGTCCAGCATGTCATTAAAGAAGAGGAGAAAATATGGGATTTTGACTACTTGATCGATCGGACCGTTGACCCGTTAATTATAACGTCAAGAAGAGATGACAATGAGAAAAAATATTATAATTTTTTATAATTTAATTTCTGTATAATGTATTTTTTGTATAATATTCAATAAAAAATAAGTGTACCTAATACTATGTACCGGGTGACCCAATAAGAATGACACTCGGCCGTATCTTGGGAGACGTTTATAGTATAGCTTCGGGAAAAAACATTTATAACAAAAGTGACCTCGAGAAAAACCTGGAAATTATTTACAGAGTTGTAGCTCCACCGCTAGAGGGCGTAATTAAATACCAAAAATTGTAAAATGAATAATTTACAAATTTTTCCTGATTGAGATGCATTTAAACTATGATTATCGTATTATTCAAGAAATTCAACGTATATTTGATTCACAAGTTTTAGTCTATCCCTTCAAATAATAGTTGGGGGGAAGCGGAAACCCTATTATGAAAAAACGCCTGTAAGTCCAGTTCTACTTAGCCTATCTATGCAAAATTAGTCTTTTTGAAGAGAGCTCCTTTCTACCAATGTAAGAGTTATAATTTCGAAACAACCTAATGAGTAACGTATACGTCAGAGGGCGCTATTTATCTATTTTTTTAAATCTAGCTATCCTTGAAAAATGTTAAATGGAAACATGCAGTTTTAATTAAGGAATATAAAAGTAGCTCAAATTAGCAATAGCATAGCGAAAACCGCATGTCGACATCTTTTTCGTATTATGAGATATCTTAAGAAATATGTAAATTTTAAGCATTTTCCTTTAAACATAAATTACTCCGGGTTGACTGACGGATTTTAACATTTTTTGACTCCTCAAAATTGTCTTTCCTTGCTCTCTTAATAATAGTTCCAATTATTATGTCAATATTACTTATACTGTCACCGGGAAACTGCGTTATGGAAGTTAAAATGGAAATATATAAAAACAAGTAGTGTGTTATGAAAAAAACAAAACAAAAGATATGTCTTGTGTCAAATTAATAAATCTAGTAATTTGTTCATTTACGTGTCATTGAGATTTGTGTGCATTAAATTCGATATAAAATTTACTCAAAATTATATCTAAGATGATTCTTACAAACGAAGAAGCATTTGATATGATAGGCATTTACTTTGAATGTATGAGAAATGCAACTGTTGCGGCTAGGGTATATGACATACAATATCCCCAAAGACGTCATCACAGTGGCAGAGTTTTTCGTCGACTCATACACCGTTTAAGAACAACTGGAAATGTAAATCTTCCTGTATTTAGAAGACGCAGTAGAGGTCGTTCAGAGGAAAACTCAATAAATGTTTTGGCATATGTGCAATTTAATCCGCATTTAAGTATTAGAGCAATAAGTAGAGACTTGGGAATAAGCAGAACCACCGTTCAACGTATTTTGACAGGACACAGGTGAATTATGATGTAAAAGGATAAGTTTCTTAAACAAAATATACCCACAAAATATTATTTGTGGGCATAGTTATATGTTAACATAATAATTTGTCATTCCGGAAAGATATTTAATAGGACATTATATGTCTTTTATATTTCATCCATATCATATAGTATTGCATCAACAATTGGTTGATCGTGATTAGGACAGAAGGTTGGATTACTGCAACTGGTTACTACATATGTTATACATATGACGACCCTCAATTACTGTCACGTATTTTGTGGACAGACGAAGCTGCATTTAGTAGTGATGGTACGGTTAACCGGCCTAATATGCACTATTGGTCACAGAATAATCCACGCTTGATGGAAGAAGTTCAGTATCAGGGGCGATGGTTAGTGAATGTATGGTGTGGTAATGTTAATGGTCATATAATTGGACCTTTTATTTTTGACAACGCAATTAACGGAGAACGCTACCTGAATTTTATAAGGGACGAATTACCACTTCCTCTAGAAGATATATCACTAGCAACTCACAGGTCTATGTTGCTTCAGCACAATGGGTGTCAGGCGCATTTCTCCAGACAAGTTAGAGAATTTTTTGATAATGCTTACCCTGATAGGACGTGAAGCCCTATTTTTTTGGCCAGCCAGGTCACCAGACTTAACCGTCTCAGATGTCTATCTCTGGAGCCGGATTAAAGACCTTTTTTGTGCAATTAGACCCACTACTAGAGATAACATGATCGAGAGAATACGAAACGCCGTTCAGAGTATTTCGAGAGCAGAAATTGAGACCGCTGTTCAATCTACTCTTCAAAGAATAAACGTTTGTATCGAAAATGAATTTGAATATTTCGGTACCTAGTTATACTTCCGTTTTAACTTCCATAACGCAGTTTCCCGGTGACAGCGTAAGTAATATTGGCATAATAATTGGAACTATTATGAATAGAACACGGAAAGACAATTTTGAGGAGTCAAAAAATGTTAAAATCCGTTCAGTCAAACCGGAATAATTTATGTTTAAAGGAAAATGCTTAAAATTTACATATTTATTAAGATATCTCATAATACGAAAAAGATATCGACATGCGGTTTTCGCTATTCTGTTTGTCTACTTTTATATTCCTTAATTAAAACTGCATGTTTCCATTTAACATTTAACAAGGATAGCTACATTTAAAAAAATAGATAAATAGCGCCCTCTAACGTATACGTTACTCATTAGGTTGTTTCCGCTTCCCCCCACCTATTATTTGAAGAGATAGACTAAAACTTGTTAATCAAATATAAGCTGAATTTCTTGAATAATACGATAATCATAGTTTAAATGCATCTTAATTGGGAAAAATTTGTAAATTATTAATTTTATAACTTTTGGTATTTAATTACGCCCTCTGTCGGTGGACCTACAACTCTATAAATAATTTCCAGGTTTTTCTCAAGGTCACTTTTGCTATAATTTTTTTTCCTATATACGGCTCCCGAGATATGGCCGAGAACCATTCTTATTGGGACACCTGGTACATAATTTTTATTCTGTTAAAATAAAATTCTTTCCTTTTTACAATAGGCTAAACCCATATATTGACCCCAACACGGGTGGTACTACTTGCACTTGATGAAAACAATTTACAATGAAATGAATGCCAAGCTATGAAAGTGGCTTAAATATTCATTGGGCCACTTTGTGGTCCCTTTGCATACCTAATGAGGTTTTATAACTCTATACCTTTCTGAAAAAAACTGTAGATAATTGCATTAAATGTTAAATTTGATTTAACATTTTTCACCTCATTTCTAATAAAATATGTAATTTCAAATATTTTCAAATTTTTACATAGAACAATCTCCTTGTAAATAATACAAATAGAAACAAATTTATGTAAGATTGTTTACTACATAATAAAACGAAGTATCTAAATCCTCATTAAAATTAAACAGCTTAATTCAAATACATATCGAGCATTTCCCAATCCAATCTGTCAATGAAATTCCCGTTAGGAATTTGTCTGGAATAATTTATACACAACTGCTTCCACTAAAATGTCAGTACGTGATTATCATTCCTCATTCAAATTTCTCTCTAAATATTATCATAAAAAGATTTTTCTCCAAACTTCACAAAATTATCAAATAAATCGAATTCCTGTTATAATATAATGCAGTCGCGGTCCATATTTATGAATTAAATTCAATTTTAACATTATCATATACTTTGTGATAAAAACCTGAAACACGTCGATTTTTAATCTTAAATTTACAATCAACAACAGTATGAAAATATTATCCCCCCACAGGATTTCCTCTGAATTATAAGCACCCTCTCGAAAATTTGAAAAAGAAAGGGGGTCGTGTAGCACCTTATAGGAAAACGATTTTAGTCCTCTAATCAGCAAGTTAAAGTTTTTTTTTTAAATTTGGTGCAATCATAACTGAGAAAATAAATTTTTAAGATGTAAAATTTTGATACTGTCTCTATCAGAAAACTTTACATCTTAAAAATTAATTTTCTCAGTTATGATTGAACAAATTTAATTAGAACTTTATATTGCTGATCAGAGGGCTAAAATCTATTTCCAACAAGGTGCTTCAAAAATTTTCGAAGGGGTACTTATAATTCAGAGAAAATGCTGTAGGGGGATAATATTTTCACACTGTAAATTGTCAAATTAAGAATAAAAATCGACGTGTTTCAAGTTCTTTTCGCAAGTATATGATAACACTAAATTTGAATTTATTCCATACATATTGTATATGCGAAGACTCTTTTATCAGATGTTCTATTGAGTTAGAAGTTAATATAAATACAAAATCTCTTTATTATTTAAAAAATGCCTTAATGCTTCTTTGATATTGTATAAAATAATCCTTAATGTTTCTTTCATATTGTATATAATAATATTGACAGTATTGATCATAATAATAAGGCAAACAATTTTTTTAGGACTGAAAAGTTGTATTTCATTTATTTATTTATAATTAGATTAAACCACCATGTTCCATTTCAAACTACCACACGGCTATATCCTTAATAAAGCCAAAAAGGCACTTCAGCTTGTTACTTCTAATGTTAATTCGTTTATTTTGGGGTGACCTGCCGACCCATTGGGGATATTCTACCTGTATGTTATCCTCATGGCTTCGAATTTTATCGTTTATCGTAAGACTTCAACAGCTCTAGTTGGGACCATACCCATGAACCTTGGGATATTTAGACACTCGAGACACTGAACACTTCTTTTGCAAACTAATTTTTACTCTCTCCACACATGATGGCTTGGTACGTGAGAAGGGGTTTAACCACTGAGGTGTATATCCTATGTATATCATACGTGACATATGACTTATTTTGTTCGACTAATATGAATATCTAGGTCTGTTCTGAAAGTACAGCATTTTCCCCAATAATCACTTCCTGTTGAGTTGGAAAATGAAATTTCGACTACATCATATAGATTGCTAAAATCAGTCATTACAGAAACTACGAGGATAAAATTCTTAGCCTACTATAGAACCAAACAAAATTTCAAAGTCAAAATATATTATTACTCAACACATTCTCCTGTTAATTGGATACATTTATTACAGCGAACCTGCAACGTCTCTAGACCCTTCAACATGTTTCTTCTTGCTCTGCAAACCAGACCTCCACAGCTTCTATTACCTCCTCGTTGGAAGAAAATTTACTACCTTTTAAACTTTTTTTCAGTTGATGAAAGAGATGATAGTAAGACGGAGCCAAATCTTGTCAATAAGATGGGTGTTATCGTAATTCAAACCCTGAATCACGAAGTTTTTGCATGGCAGCATGAGATTTGTATGCAGGAGCGTTGTCCTACAAAAACAAAACACCTTTGGATAGCCTTCCGCGTCTTTTCTCTTCAATTTTTTCCCGTAAAATGATCAGTAATGTGGAATAGTCGTGGGATAGTCGCGATGCTTCTACTCTTGAACGCTTTTGGTGAACATTTAAACATTGACGTGAACTAAATGATTAACGCGTTCGTATGAAATATTCAATGCTTCAGATATCCGTTTTAGCCCAATTCAACGGTCTGATAAAATCATGTCATTGCATCGATATTTTCGGGGATTGACACAGAAATTGGCCTTCCCGATCGATCATCATCTTCAACAGAAAATGAAGCTTGCAGTCCAATTTTTCACGGTCACATACGAAGGACATTGGGTATTAAGCATATTTTTGTAAATATGCTTACCTCTTAGCCCTTTTGAATACATGTACTTGATGATTGCTCGATACTCAAATTTTTCGATTTTCACATCTTTTTTCTTTTAATTTATTGCGTTACTTTACTTTTTTGACGGCAAACTTTACACTGACACTTCTAATAAGTTATTGTTCGTTGTTATGGTAACGCAATATTTTGTTTATGCATGGAACTGGTCTAGGCTAACTAGATATCAATATATCCTCGTAGTACTACGTAATAAAATATTGATTTATATTTTGAGGAAAGAAAACCGGAAGATAATGCTCATATTTTTGTGAAAACTGCAAGGGTAATAGTTATAACAAAATAAATGTTATCGAGAGGAGTGATGTCGTTGTTAATAATTTCGCCGATAATTAATGTAATTATATTGTTTCAATAGAACTGCTTGAATAATATTGGAATATTTATGTCTGCAACTATTTACTATTATTTAATCTCAATTATTTGTTTAATAACAAACATGTGCAATCAATCATATTAGTCCATCGTTACAGTTTAGTTTAGTCATGTATATTGAATATCTCTACTATATAATACTACTACTAATAATATATAATATGTACATATATATATATATATATATATATATATATATATATATTTTTATATATATATATATATATATATATATATATATATACTCTAAATAATCGATATATTCAAGATTCCAATATTTAGCGCATTGTTTACAAAAAAATGCACTATTACTAACAGTTTTTCGTCTGAAGCCGCGATATCTCCTCACAGGAAGCTTTTTTTGCATTTAATTGCTGGATAACTGTATGAAATGAATGAAATTTTGGGCATTATTAGAAAAAAATTATATAAATTAACCAAAACGTAATTTTAAAAACAGGTGAAAATTTTTCGTTTCGAACTGTTGCGGTCTTATTCAAATTATTACTTGATATTGACAACTTACAACATGAATATCAAAATTTGGTTTAACTCCAATAAGTTTTTTCTGTTGTAATTTCTCAAAGATTTTAATTGAATTTTTGTAGTTGCACTTATAATCATGTTATAGGTGAGTTTTGCTAGTTGCCAATGTCACGTCATATTTTGATAAAGACCGCAACAGATCGAAACGTCTAATTTTTCTGGCTGGAAAAAACTTACAGTCGAAACTTGTTACTATATCGATGGCACAAAGCAGTATTCGTTAGTGATCGTGTGACCTCTGGTGTATAACACCTTAATAATAATAAAAACAAAAATGTCTCTATTCTGCTTCTCCTTAGTATGGTCTTGGTAGTATTGTGTAAAGGCAGGGCCAAAACCAGGTAAGATTTGGTTTTGATCTTGTTTAAGTCTTATTTTATGTAAAAAGCATCCACAAGAGGGTAAACCTTATTGCACTCGAGTAGTTCGATTGCTGCCTACCGTATGGAGGTGCCTGTGGATATTGATCTTAATTTTCTGTAGGTTGTAGTGATAGGGAAAGACTTGCCTTGGTAACTGATTCCACAGGCTGGCACTTCTCCAAAGACAGAAGTCCCGATAAATTGACGTCCCGGGCGTCTGTAGGCGAGCCACATCTGTCTGTCGAGAAGGTCTTGCAAATAATGTTCTATGTTGTTTTATGTGGGAAGAGCATTGCCTTGGTAGTATCGGTAAAACAAAGTCAGGCTGGCAACTTCTCTTTTATGCTCTAAGCTGCACAAGTTTCTGGTCAACTTTGGATCGCCGAATAGACGCACTGCACTCTGAGTCGAGCATCCTCAGGATATGCTTGGGAGCCGAGCTCCAAATGGTTGAGCAATACTTCAAAGATAGACGAATCTGGATCTTGTAGAGGATCATAAGCTATTATGGAGTATATATAGCTTTTTTGACACAAAAATAAATGAAGTTTTTGTGAAGCTGCCTTAGCTAATTCAGCCACATGACTATTCTAGGACAAGTCGCTCTCAATCTCACACCCAATAGGCGAATTTGCAAAGCTGGTGATATTTTATGCCCAGGCAAGACCAAATCCTGAGCCGCAGTGCCAGCCTTACTTGTAAAACAAGCAGCCTGGGTCCTTGTTTTCAAGGTCGATATTGATGGTGGTGAGCTGCCTACGGATTTGGGTGTTGGTTTATTAGAGCGGTTGATTTAAACGACGATACCAGTGCGCTATCGTCGGCGAAGCTATAGATCAGGTTTTCAGTTTTGTCGAGTATCATTAATGTACATGAGAAAGTGAGTAGTTGACAAGATGCATGCCTGGGGTGTACCAACGTTGACCTTATTTGGATATGTCCAGTGAGATTGCTTTGGATTTCCCATATTTCTCTATAGCTTCAGTTCATATATCGGTGGCAGAACTCAGTCAATTCAAAAGATTCGATTATTAACGACTTTTTCCGAGTACAAGTACTTGGCAATGGCTGAGACTAAAGCAATCCGAGGGTAGTTGCTGGGAAGTGTCTTTTTTCCCTTTATTTGATATGGGTTGAACCCGAGCAAGTTTCTAATCTGCAGGGTGATCTTGGTCTTGGTCTTGCAGAGTCCAGTCTTGTTCTTAGTGTTAAATTACAGACGCTTGCAAGTCTTTTTTTTGGTAGATTTTTGGGGACGCAAAATTAATACTAAATAGTAAATATTATGGATTTCGGTTTAAGGAATCTCTTGATCAAATTAGTCCGTGTGATAATAAATAATTCTGTGTTAATTACTATTTGATTTACAATCAAATATAGGTGCATTTCATTTTTTGTACATAGTGGCTAATTACAGAGTCGAAATATGACTATTCATCTATTGTTTATAATCTAGAATCTGGCTTATTTTTTTAATTTTTTTGCATTTCTCTGTATATGGAAAATTTCACCCACTCGCATGCGGTAAGTATATTTTACCTCACTCATATGCGGTACATGCTATACGGAAAGTAAGCCATAAAAATAATGCAAAATTTCCATTAATGGATTGAAATAACTTTTATTTTCAGACACTAATTTTGTTTGAAATGGAAATTCAGACACATATTTTATTGTTTAACATTTATATTTTAGTTATAGAACTTATGTCAACATTTCAACCAAAATATTCAATTGCAACAGTCTTATATATTGGGTCTCTGTCATGCGTAAGTAGTGGGACCGGTAGACGATGGTATATGTTAAACAACATTCGAGTCTTTCTACCAAGCACGTCGTATCCTTAAAGAGGTGAAAGCGTGTACTGATAATATATGAATTAATAAAACGCTGAAAAGGGCCTGAAAAATACTGATTTCATCCTATAGGTAAGTCAGTTAAGAATTGAGTGCGGAAAATATCATCGGTTATGTAATGAGCTTGAAAATTACCCGGAACGATGTTTCGAATACTACAAAATGACAAAATCCCAGTTTGATGTTCTTCTTTTACAATTAGAAAAGGAAATTTCAAAGCAAAATACCAAGTTTCAAAAATGTATTGGTGCAAGAAAAAGACTTTTTGTAACCTTAAGTTAAGTAGAATTACTAAAGTCGATTACATTATATTGAAAACATTTGTTCAATAAATTTTGGTTTGTAATTTGTTAAAGAATAAAAAGTAATACGAAAATAAATTGAAAATCTTAAATCATAGAAATCTCCAGCTCCCAGAAGACTCATCTGGTTACCACGGTATCTGAGAATCACTTTCTGTCGTGGAGATTTTTAGTAGTGGAAAGCTGATGATAGAGTTCTTTGTGGATATGTCATACTCAATGTCATATAGTAGTTGTTGTATACTGATAAAGATTGTTTTTTCTCTGCTTTAAACATTTAAGTATAAGCAGGCAACTTAAAAGAAAGTTTTCATAGGAATCCGCTTCTTTTGTAAGAATTTCTAATAGTTTTTTTATCTGTCATCTCGTTTTCTTTTATTTGAAGCTTGTTTTTCTCAGCGAATTTTAAAGTGCTAATTCGAGGTGCTTCAGTTGGAAGAACCAAATCAGACTTTCATGTTGAACGCGGTATTCAAATTCATGATTTCATGTACTATCCTCAATTTCGCCCATTTCTTGCGTGTGTGGAATAGTTTGTGTCTCTATACCAGACGTACAGTTCGGTTCATCAATATTTTTGTTATTACTACAGCTTTGAATAGTTTCTTTCATCTGATTATGAGAAATCGAAAACAATAAATAGTTATAATAGGTCCATCTCTTTTCACCTCCAGCTCCTGACCCGCGTGATTAAATTTTAACATACGGTGGTATTTAATGAAGGCATCCTTTAGCAGCCGCCATCTCAATATCTAAAAGAAAAAATTCTCATAAAATATACTTTTATTGTTTTCATGGATTAGGTTGAATTATTTTTTCTTCTTAATATGACTTTACGGGTTGTATTAAATAAAGTATGCACTATAACTCACTTTTTGAACCATAGTTAAAGTAAAATCAACTGGTAACGAGTTTTTCGTAATTTAAAATTTAATCCGATAGTAAAATTAGTTACAGTTTTTAAATCTTTCAATAATTGTACCACTTTGCTAATTCAACCGATTTCCTATACATGATATTAACAATTGTTGTAGAGTCTTGGCGTCGAGAATATAGTTTCGAAGTGCTGCTTACATATATCGTATGGTTAAAACTACTGTCAATTTGATAGTGAAGGGAAGTTGTTCAGAAATTTGCTGAGCTTCAATGCCATCCTACATACCGGATCCCAGTGCACATGTGGCTTAAAACATAAGATGATCTCTCGGATGGAATATGCCTTTTGCTTCGTACCTGCATATGGCAAACATAGAGCACTTTTTGCTCCAATAAACTGCGGTTCGCAATATTTCAATTACAAAAGTTTCTTTTCAATTATTTTAGTGGCAGTTGTTCACGCAAATTATAAATACATAACAATAGATTTAGAGGAATACGGATGAAATAGTGACGGTGGTGTTTTTGCTAATAGAAACCTTGGTCGTTATTACAAACCAACATGGGTTTGCCTCTGGTTTTAGTTGCCGATGAGGCTTTTCTTTTGAAAGAAATTACATCAAGATCATTTCCAGGAAAAAATTTGACAATACGTGAACGAATTTTTTGCTGTCGTATATCACCAGCAAGAAGAGTAGTGGAAAATGGATTTGGCATAACTGTTCGCACTTGGATAATTCTATTAAAACGTATGGAAGTGACTGTAAGTTTCGTGTCTTTGATAACCGTTACATATTATACACTTTATAACTTTTTATTTATCGAATGATATGCTATTGATAATATTCATGCACCTGATAATTGTGCAAAATAATACGAAGTCGATTTTAAATGAGCATTGTGATAACTATTTAAGACCAACAATGGGCCACGGATATCTGCAATTCTTTCGCAGATTAGTTTCGCAGACGTCATTTGACCTACCGTAGTGTGTGGGAGGTTAACCAAGCAGTTGCATAGAAAATGAAATAATGAAATATATGGGTTGACGTACGTCAACGTGTCGCACGACGGTGGAATGTGACCATTAGTGAAGACTGTTGCTTTATAAAATATCAACAGTTATAATCTACTTCAAAAATTGATGCAAATCTAACGTTATAAACTGTTAGCGTAAATTATTCCAAAAAAATCAAGTATATAAGCTATATACACAATTTATGAGCATACGTTAATTTCCGACGGAAACGCTGTCAGTTGCTGCCGTTTGGTGCATGTGCACTGTAACACTAGTTGTTTAATAACTATACCTCATACAATAATTACTACAGGCAAAAAATTTGAATGATATATATGAAGAAAAGCAGAACCTCCTCAAATGGATCAAGCGAATCGTTTAATTTTCGGCTGAAGTCGTGTTCATTTGATAAAGCTGGTTAATGTTGATGCGATATTATTAATGTTGGACATAACGTTTTTGATTCACACTGTATTTCCTCAGAATTTTGTTCGATTCAATTTTTTTTCAAAATTTGACCCTCAATATCTTAGTTGAAGTTTTGCACTTGAGGATGTTAATTGTCACCATCTGGGTAAGTTTTTAATTTATGACATTACCTGACTTATAGGAGGGTCAAGTCTATTTCTCGACCGTCAAAAGAGTAATTTTATTTAAATTTCTCTTTTGGCTCATTTTTATGATCAATATAGACCTTTTTATTGGTAAATAAATGTTAATATTTGAAGTCGCCAAAATGGGCAGAATTGATATCCTGTTGGCTCCAATATTCAAGCGTAGCTATAGTTGTTTCGAGATATTTTATCTTGCTCCGGGTAGCCATAGGTTTTACCTGTAATAATGTCTGACTAGGTATTTGGTAATCCTAAACAATTAGAATAGGTCAGTAGTAAGAAATTATTAACCCTAAATAATAATGCCATTGTCTAATCCGATCTTATCAAAATAGTTATCACAAATATACCCAGCACTTAAAGAAACAAATTATAAAAAGGAAATTCAAGTATATTTGTTGAGTTCTGACATTTATTTTGACGAAAGCAGCTAAGCTTTTATTTACAGGCAGGGGTTAATACTGAAAAAGATATTTTTAGAGATTATTGCCGGTTCGCAGGTAGTCAAGACTTGGAACTTGGAACGAATTGTACTTTCTACTTGTTCTTTAAGTAAGAGGCGATTCATACTATTCAATTACGTTTCGTTCATCTCTGAATTACAAAGAAAAGTATACTATTTTCTCCCAGCTAGGAATAAAAGTAATACAACAGGAAATAAGGAAAGAACTGGATAATTTCTGGGGATACTGAAGGGGGCAAACTGTTTGCGTGTCCTAATGACTATAAAAGTATAGAGGCAGATGGGTCTGTTCTAATAGTGGGGTTTTGAATAGAAAAAACACGACAGCAGAATTGTTACTATGTCGTATCATCGAACTTCGACAGAAATGTTTACTTATCAGGACATACCTAGACTCAAACAGAAATATAGTAAATTTGGTTTGATACATACGACGTAGTTAATTATGACTGGGTTTTTGATTCTGAAAATGGTCACTTAAATACTACTTACTATTCTTCACACTAGCAGTGAAGATGATTTTGTACTAATTGCATTGCTTTTAAATGATAAAATTTCCAATTATAAGCTGACTACCACCATTTCGTAGATTCATTCCCGAATATTAAAAAAATTTTCCATACCAGTTTTAAAAAGAAATGAGGTATTCATGAAAATTATTATTTGAAAAATGAATATATTTGTTAATAGCATTTGGAGGTCTTATGGGCATACTTACCTTATTAAGATTTCCCCCGTATTATTGTATATTCAATCCTATCTACGCAACTACGCAAATATAATCGTTTACCTACT
This sequence comes from Diorhabda elongata, assembly GCA_026230145.1. Classification (NCBI taxonomy): domain Eukaryota; kingdom Metazoa; phylum Arthropoda; class Insecta; order Coleoptera; family Chrysomelidae; genus Diorhabda; species Diorhabda elongata. The sequence goes on from CM047936.1 coordinate 12,403,519, forward strand.
TAAGTGCGATAGTGATTGAAAACATATATCGTTCTATCAAACTTTGCAAAGACGTATGGAAAAATTGTGTTGGACACGTAATAAATATTCTATTTGTCTACACGTAACGCAAATAATAATTTTAATCCGTTCGATTGACTTGACTAGCTTTCATGTTTATAACATATTTTAGGTAATTCAGTAATTTTCTTAATATCGTAATAAAATTGTTACAATCAGTAAATAGCTGAGTTGAGATATGACAATCATATTTGGCGTAGTTTGTACGATATTTTGGCTATCGCATATCTCAGGTGGTGATTTTATTTTATATTGTCCATTTCTGCATTGATCCCTACATTGGAGGAGTAATTAGTAAGTCTAGGAGCCACTATCCTAGTTGTTAAGAGATGCTTAAAATAATTCTATTATGTTCAATTCCGAAGAGTCTCAAATTACAAGAAAAACTTCTACTTCAAATACTAGAAAACAATCCCTGTCCCAGTTGGAATGGAAAGAATATACTCATTCATTATTACGATGTGAATCCTATTAAACGGAAACCAACAAATTATTATTAAAATCCAATTATATACCTTAGCTAATATTCACAAAGAATTTTCTTTCGTTACATCAAACGCAAATCTTTAAATGCACAACAATATAAAGTTAAATCATAAATGATCCCAATCTATCACATAAAATATCTATACTTAACGATGGGCCACGTTACGAAACAATTTTTCAGTTAAATCAAAAGCAAATAGAGTCGAATATGGGATAGATAAATTCAATAAAAAATAATTCAAAAAATTAATCATAATTAGTCATAATCATTTCAAATTTAAACCAAATTAGTTTTATAATTGAAAACCAGACATATATTCAAATTAAATGTTAATAAATGATGTTCTTAAGTAAATAATAAACATGTATTTATAATCCCATAATCCCATTCTATAAGACATTAGAAATTTCATTATTTTTGTAAATCATAAATTAATCACCCGTAGATCATTCCAGAAAATTAACTATCCATAGCACTAAAGAAATAAAACAATCAAAATTATTCGCAAAAGTTCTTATTCGCCGGGAAATCTTAGTGACGCAGAATCTTCTAAAAAACTCATTAAAATCGACTACATACTATACAATATCATGAGAATTATTCCAAAAAAATGTTTGAGAAGACGAAGTTAGCTAATGTTCGACATAAAAAAACTATATACCGTCAGAGTCCATCCAACCAATCATTTCCTTCCGAAATAATCATAAAACTAGAAAAAAAATTGATCGGTGCATTTCCTTACCGATATCCCTATGTAATTCACCACCGTGAACAATACTCAACTCCGAATCAGTCAATCAATCCTCTTCCTCGCCGTAGACGTGATCGCCTTCTATCTGAACTAAGTGATGGAAAGATAACCAATCTTCATTAAAAATATTCTCTCACCCCCTAAAAATGGACCATCTTTTTAATTCGGAAATTTACTTAATATTAATAAGTTTCGAAAAAGCTACTTCGAGAAATTAGAATTTATATTTCGTGCATTTATAATTACTTAGTATTATAAGACCTTTTTGTATAAATATTATCATGGCGATAAATTATTTTTGTATATTTGAATTGAATCTATATTCTTGATAAAATATGTATATATGGCAAATGTTAAAAATAATAATTGCCAAGGTAGTATTTGTATGGGACCTATACAAGCTTACAGAGAAATGCTAATACATAAGGAAGACCGTGAAAAAATAGTTTTACAATCACGTAACCTATTTAATCATTCTAGAGTCTATTATAAAACATTGGTAATTACAGAAAGATATCGCTTATGTTGTTTTTCATATCAAAAATAAAAAATAGAATTTCGTATTCTTCTTTCAAATGGAATGTTTTATATTTTCGTGGAATAATCATCAATCCTTCACGAATATCCACTTCTATAATTCTTTCGCATGTTCATGAATAAAAGTGACAATCTGGCAACACGAAATATCCGTAGTTTATCATTTCTGCCCCCCTCCCACCAATGTCCCTTCGGCTGAAAAAGTGGGAGCTAACCACTTAGCACGAATAGGCTCCGTACGTATTCGAACCTCAGTAAGAGATATTGCGTGAAAGTAATAGCAGGGGATTACTGCGTTCGTGGAATAGCGCACTTTTTCGTAATCAAATAGAAAAAAAAATACATTTACTGAAAAAGCGAGTCTTCCCAATTGCAGAATCGGTGTGTTGTGTGTAATAAGTATTTTGTATTTTTATAAATTGTGGGTGCTAAATACAGGATAATAATGTCTACAGCTATAATGTCACAGAACGCCATGTACGAATTCGGGGAAAGTCTTATAAAGGTAAATTAGTGTTCTTTTATTTAATAAAAAAAAGTAATTATTTGGTGTAATTAGTTTATTCTAAATAATATAATCTAAGATATTTTTACCAATACGTTTAGTATTTTTTGTAATTAAAAAATTATATGGGAGTAGTCGTTTTTATCGAATATCAAAGTTATTAAATGAATTAGATTGTTGTTTGAGTTTTGTTTATGAGATGAGTACGTTTTTTCTAAACTTCTTATTCAGATGAAACGATTATAAAACAATATACTTTTTCCAACATGTTGTCTTGTTTTAGTCTATGAAAGTATATATTGTGACATGAATAATAAATGTAATACGTTTTTTTTTCAAAAATAGCTTAGTATTTATTAAAAATAAGCAGGAACACTTCTTAAACTTAATAATATTATTATTATTTATAACCATTAAATTGAATTTCCTGACCAGCATTAACTATGTACCTGTTGCTTCCGCTTCCATGTTATGAAAACAAGTTTGGATCGTGGAAGTTTTTCAAAACAAATTAAATAATTGAACGTAGTAATGTTTTGTATTTTAGTGCATTGCGAAATTTAATTCGTGTATAATTTTATAAACATTTTAAAACTTAAAGATACCAAGTAGGTGTGGACAAAAAATTAAATTTCAACATTCGACAAAAAACTCATAATATTGTGCTCGATGTTTAAAAATATGTACAAAAAGTTGTTTTGCACTTAGAAATAAAAAAAACGTATTTTGATGATGTATTAAATAGTTCTGATATTTTAGGTAAATAACCCATATGGAAAACAACTTTCTTTTTTAATAATTGAATCATTAAAAATATATTAAATTCAGTTTTTTTCCTCTATTCACATAAAAAAGGTGAATGGAAAGGACAAGGTGACGAAAACAATAGAATTGACTATTTATTCTTAAATTACGTGATTTGAGAAGTACAAGGTTATAAAAGAAAATTAAAAGATGAGGTTGAAAGATGATAATAAATTTGAACATTACATTAATTGATTTGAAATTAACTAAACATATTTCACTTACCTAATATAAACTGTGTAAGACGAAAATCTCTTTCAACGCATTAATGATTTTCATATATTTGTATACAGTTAAGAATAATTCTATCATTTAGGAACAAAATTCTCTTTTATATTCACAAAACACTCTTATTTTTTTGTCCTTTAACATTATTGATCTGTTTGTTCGTTTATCTGTAGTTTGCTTACTTCGTCAATTCGGTAATAAAGCTCAGAATATATATTAACAAGAGTACATACACTACACTTATTTTATGTCTACTATGTTTAAGCAAAGTATTAACTCTATTGGATAGAAAAATAACTGGTATAAAAATATTATTTTGAGGAAAATATAGAAAAAGAAATTCAAGGGTATTTGAGTAAAAAGACACATTTCAAACAAACTGATTTTAAATTAAAATTTCTGAAACCGTTTTTGATATACTCATTGAACACACCAGAACTTTTTTTGACTTCAACTATGGATAGATAGTCTTCTTCAAAAAATATCAGCGAGAAGAACAGATGTCAACAAAAGTTAGCACACAGAAAAACAAGTAGTGGCGCTGAGAGGGAAAGTGATTTCGAATCACTACAAATTTATTATGATACATTCTTATATTTACTATGTTACACAACAAAATATTATCTGGTATTTCTCTGAAATCACTGTTGACTTATGCTGCAGAAAAAATTCTATTTGATCATTTTACTAATATCTTGTCATTTTTACGCAAGTATTTTTATTATATCCCCAATAAACTTTATTTGAGAACATGTTTATTAGTTTATATGAAATTTAAATATATGTATTGGGCATAAAGTACAATAATCCTTAAGAACAATAAATTTTTGTTTGAAAGTACAATAAACTTTAGATATTCAATTAATAAAATTATCATTGTAAATATTAATTTACTTCGGTTTGGTGAACAATTTTATTGTTTACGCAGATGTACTTTGTGGCTATATTTACATTGTTGAACAAAAAGAAATTTTAATTTAATGAAACATACTACTAAATAAAAAACATTTTACTTTGGTTAGTGAAACTTTTCAGTGTTTACATTCTGTTCATTGAAGTTTTACCCTTAAACTCACTGATGTATTAAAAATAATTTGCAACGACCTAAGCTAACATAACTTTTGAACGATTTTTGTTAAAAAAAATTAATTAAATAGCAACAAATATCAATAAACTTCATTTTTATGTCATTTTTATTTTGAAGGCTGTTTATTGAATTTAAAATTTCACTGAAAACATAGTTTGCAGCAATTCCAGCTTATTTTTTTTCATTATCTTTATATTTAGGATATATTTATATTTTTATATATTCCGATAATAGTTTCAATTCATGCTCATGAATGAACAGTTATTCAAAAGCTTAGAAAATATATTAAAAAGAGTCTTTGTCTATCTTGGATGAACAAGAATGTCAAATTCTATCAAGTATTTGTATTGTTCAAAAAGTATGTGCTTAACTACATTGTTATAAACATAATAAAAAGGAGATTAAAATAATCATAGGAGATATGATAAAATTAAATTTTATGAATAATAAGGTATCATTTATCGTATCTTGAAAATATGTAGGTACTTACTTCTCCATAGTACAAGTAAATTTGTAGTAATATTTATTTCTATTCCATTTAAACTTCCTGCTTCGCGAGCCTCGATGTTTAATTCAAAAAATGCGGATTTTTATTATATAGTCATTATATTATAAATTCTGTAAACTTTTCATTATACCAGAATTTGAATATAACAATAAATAAAAATTCATTTCTTATGAATAACAAATTCTTTCCTACTATTCTCGGGTGGGTATTTTATTTCTCGGACCAACATTAATATGCATTTTTGGGTAGGGTGTAATACCCAACCAAAGATAAAGCCGGTTTTGCTGGCTACATCAGTCCTTGAATACAAAGTACACATAAAACCTGCTGGGTTACCAGTTTATTTGTTCAAATACATCAGGTAACTTTCAATCATCTTTATCCCTACCATAAGACTTTGCTTTTTACACAGTATGTCTGTATACAAGATTTTTCTCTGAAAGTAGATGGGGATCTCAATCGTTGGCACTCAGAGGTCGGGAAAATTGAATATTGCGAATGGAAAAATTTGCTGTTGCCAAAAAAAAATTTGCTTTGGGCGAGATCTGTGAATTTAAGTTTATTTATTTTAAGATTTTAAAATTCATTTGGAAATTTTGAATTTTGCCTATGCATTTAATTATAATATTTGTCTACATAGCCAGCAATAAAATAGAAACAAATTGTATATCAAAACTAATAACCAAATAATTTTAAATACATCTAAATTTGTTAGTGGTACATTTATTTATTAAATGAATTAAAAAGAGAAATCACAATACGTTGGAATGGAAGTTTGGTATCCACAGATCTAACAATAAACTAGAAATTACACTAGTTTCTCCAGAAATTATATCTCGAATAGCATCACAGATAATTTCAAATACATTTAAGATTATTGGAAAAATTATTAATGTACTATGATATAATAACGTGAGGAATTGGTAGGAGTGAAAAAATTATTTTTTTGGCAATAAATTGTCTAGAATAAATTGATCGATTTTTCCGACCTCGCTGCCAAGCTTTTTAGACCTTGTTTTTTCTTGAATCCTTCAACCCAGAACGCATAATAGATAATTCTTGACACACATGCTACAAAATAAACCATTTTTGTTAATATACTGAATACAAACTTGTTACCACCCACTTTTGATGTATTGCCAATAAATGTAGGTTGTGATAAGATTAGTTTATTTCTGAGGGTTAGAAGCTCGTTGATCGAGAAAACAGTATTATTTGAATGAAAATTAATGTACCTACTATTATGATGAATAATATTCATTTCAAGGTTATAATTTCAAACGATTTCATTGCATGTCTACCTAGTAGATGAACCACAAGTTGGATTTAAACTATTAAAGAATTGTTTACACTGTTGCAACATCCCATCTTTTTCATATTTCAACTGAATAATCCGAGGATTAACCGGTAAAGGCACTTGCATAAAATTATTTTTTTATTGGAAACTGCGAAACAGTTCCGTCTCCAAAAATTAATAAGGGGATTAAACGAATCGTAAAATATGTTATTTTTCAATGTAACATAGCAATCTGGTATCTGACTGATAAAATGTTAGTGAATTTAGAATGTATCATTCTTGTAGAGAGAAGAAAATGATAAATTTGACACGTGAGAAACTTACTTTCTGTTAAATTGTGTACGCTATTTTTCCTACTCACAAAGATGCTCTTATTTTGTGCTTATTAGTTTTCAATTTTGCACAAAATGAATTGAAACTACTTTTTCTCGGATTTATAAAAAACTTTGCAACACATATGGGGGAAAATGTTGTAAACCTCATTTTTACATATCAAAATTAACAACCAAGATAAGATGGATATCTACGGGTGAGGCAATATACAAGAAAAGTGGCAGGGCATCGATCGAAATGGCACATGCTGATTAGTTATTAAAATTGATATAAATTCACTTAACAAGACATGATTTCGACTTGCATATCTTATTGTTTCATATAGATTCCAACAGATATTTCATAATGTACTTATTTAATTCAAACCGAAAAATTAGATCCTTAAAATAGTATTGTACTTTTTTTGTTTACTTGTTTATCTTCATCAACGTTTGAGTTATGTAACATATATTTTGAGCCTTGATAAAAATCAAATAAAATATCGAAATGTTTGGCATTTCAAAAAGCTCTTGCACGGTTTTATTTTGAGTCCCGGGATTCGAAATTGTATTTTTTGAAAACCGTTTTTAATGTGTATAAAATAACATTTGTCAACAACCCTATATCCTAGAGCGGCTGAATTTTATCACTATTAAGTGATTTTCATAGACTCCAGTAAATAATTTTTGATAATATAATATCTATAATTATTGCCGTCTTGAATTATTATTGTGTTACTAACAAATTTAAAGATTTATTGATTCTGGATATTGTATTGTCTATTACTTTGGTATTATACGAATTTTACTTATATACAAGTTTCCACAAAATGCGGAAATTGAACATATTTGATATTGAAAGTATCACTAAGTATAAATGGAGCACGAGAAACCGGCACAGAAAACAATACAGTCGCACACAGAAAAATCTATGTTCTCTTCAAAAAGTTGTCTGGTTCGTCTACTAACATTTACATTCAGTTCTTATTGTTTTCATCTCTCCACCCTTGTCATTACATTACCCACTTTCGATAGTTCTGTCGTGTGTTACAAACTGCAGTACATTATTATTTTCATTATGTTTTTTTTATAAATTTTGGATAACAACTTCATCATTTTATCTTTTAGTGTATGGTCGCAGCTAATAACCTGCTTGTGGTCAGGAAAAGTATATGACTAGATACCCAATTTTCTATATTTTTGAAAAATTACTTGATTCTATTACGATGATATTTTTATATTAAACTAGACAAGAAATCATAGTAACTTAGTAGGGAAAATTTATACAAATAGATCTATAAATTTTTGTGTTTATATAGGTACTATTACCGAAAAATATATTCTGAAGCTGATAACTTTACATATCGATCCAGTTTTTCTATTCAAAAACCCTTGTTGTCTATTTATATATTGAAAACTACAAATTTTCAAATAATTATTTTTCATCCCTTCCAAATAGTTTATGTGAAATGTGAAAAAATATTTTGTAGGTCCTGCAAAATAAAGACTTCAAATAATTTTTCTTGAATGTTCTGTGAATTTAGTTTTAACACAATACTAAGAGAGAAAACCTCAAATATTGAAAGAATACCAGTCGCTTGTTCTGTGCCATTTTCATTTGTTATTTATTTGGTTCTGTGATTATTGGTTTTGTCTTGGGTATAAAGTCTATATCGTAGTTCTTATTACGTGTTACCGTTGCTTTCTGTATGTTCAAAATATTGTTGATGAATTTTATTTATCGTTTATTTCCATTTTATTTTCTAAAAGAATACTATTACTAAAATTGGATAGGAAGGATCTTATCATTCTTACCACCTATCCCTTAAAGGTGCAACTTGTTTCATATTATTTTTTTCTACAACTGGAAATTGGAGTGAAAAAATTGAAAATATAGCAGGTACTATAGCTACTATGACTGCACATAATAATGGAGAAACGAATTTTTTTAACAACAGTTAGACTCAACCATAAACCAGTTCTGTCTGGACAAATGAAATTATAAAGGGAGGTAGGTTACCTGCTTAGATAATATCTAAGTTTCAGTGCTTAAAAGATCTTTTATTTGACCTTGGAAGATATAAATAATTTAGGTACGACTTTTTAAATTATACCTCTAACAGCAAAGATCAAAATTACTTTTTTGGAAAACATCTTGTGGAAAGTGTACATAAACATAGACACTAACATCATTTTTTGAAAGTATATCTAAAATACATAGTTTTGAATTGTTAGCATTGTATATTTTATATCTTTACAAATTTTGATTTAATAGGTTATAAAATATAAAACCATACGAGTGTACGAATTAGCCTGTAACACAAAATTAGAAATTTGAATGATAAAATAAACAATTTCAACAAATTTTTAAATCAACTCATTTTAAATTAATTAAGTTCTTTCAAGTAACATGGAATTACTACTTCTCTATAGATAAGCCACTAGTTGTATCTGAAGAAAATATGGAAAACTTCTGAAAAATCTGGTCAGTGTCTTATTAGGATGTAATAATATAGTATCAATATAATAATAAACGATTTATTAATCCAAAAAAATAGATAACAATAAAATCAATGCTAAGATACTTTTCACAAAGCACTTGTTAAGTTTTGCACTAATTTCAGTTGGAAATTGTTGAATCTTCTATATATATTTTTTGCAATTTATAACAAAATCGTCGCAGCTAACTTTCTTCCATAATAATACTGATGTCTCAGATTTGAATGACTTTTCATTTAGTTACTGATTGCTCAATTCTTAGCTATTGAAATAACATTTGTGACATGTTACTCATTAAAAATATCTGAAATTGCTGCACAATCGAAGATTAAATATTATAACGCACACACGTGTAAACAGTTTAATACAGTCAGATCTAGGTTTAAATACGCTCGTGTTTTCAAAATTATTGTTATGAAGAATCGCTTTACACTTGTTATTGTAATAGTATACAAATGAAATAATCATTAGGTTTACTTCGATCACAAAGAATATATTTTCGACATAATCTGTATTTTGATTTTACAATTATATCTTGATATTGACCCTGAAGCACTGTATCTAATTTCCGTTTAATCACTATCGAAATAGTTAATACCAGTAGTATTTTTTTTAATTAAATCTAATATTCTAAAGCTTCAGAACATACGAAATTTTTTTTAAAAGTATTGAGCTCAAATTGTAGAATGTATAGTGACTGTAAATAAATTGGTTAAAACGAGGACTAAAAGGTACAGAAGTAGGAAAAAAAAGAAGTTGAAGGCCAAGGGAAACATAGTTGAAGAAAGTTCGAAGACATTCGAAGAACAGTGTAGGGAGCAATCATCTCATTTATTTCAAAATATCAACTAATTAGTGACCTGTAAGGCCAATATTTCATAAACTATTCTGTTCTACAATTATTTCATTTTGCCAATGTATTCCAATTCACTTTCAATTTTTATTAATTATTAATAATGTGCAAATTTTTCTAAAAATAGTTTATAAAACATGGAATGGATAAAAACCAAAATTGTATTATTAGAATCTTATGAAAAATTCAATACTTATTTTTATCCTAAAAGGATTAGAATTTTAGTTCGTTATCTGACTCTCAATATTTCTGTACAAACATCAAACACTCCTAAAACTTATGTGTTCCTCAGAAACTATATTCATTTTTTCACTGATTCAACTATCAATGTTTGGAAGAATTTGCAACTGTTACATTAATGTATCGATTACAATTAATGTTAAATAGTATAAATCAATTTGTTTTACCGGAAGTTAAAGTCAAACAAAACAGTAAAATTCCATGACTGTGCAATAACTACACGGACTTAATAAAAGTGATAACTAATTACCAAATAAACTTATACGTATTTAACATCGACAATAAGTGTCGAGGAAAAATAAAAACGTTGAAAAACCACAGAATAATATTATAAACACGTTCGTAAAAGATTCCATCCACAGTATGCTTAGGTGAAAAAATTTTTAAACCTGGCAACATCGACTAACAGCAACTTGTTGGAATAACCTTGTAACAGTCAGTTGTGTGTGTGTGTGTGAGTAGGCGCAATATTCATGACCGTGCAGGCAGAAATAATTGAAAGGGATTGAAGAAGCGTAAAATATTTCTGTACCAGAACGTGTGGAATGTTAAAATTATTATAAATATAGTAGATCGATTTTTCAAAAACATTAATTGCATTGATTTTAATATCTGAATTTTTACTAGTTTTTCTCTTAATTTGGAATATATAATGGACTCCAAATGCAATGATGGGGTAGGTTATATATTAAATTCTACTACATAGATATATCAATTTTTTTCTCATCGGTTTTGTTGATTATATATGTGGTATAGTTATAAACTGAGTATATGAGAAACTAAAAAGAAATCATTGAAGTTTCTAGGAAAATACGCAGCAACTGATGAAAACAAAATGAAATATATGATTTGATATTATGTATTGTTCTGTTTGTTGAAGGTCATCAAGTTATAGAATTTATCACTTATATTTGTAACGATTTAAGGAATCTACAATAAAAAATTCGTATAAAACAAAAATCAAAGTCATATTCTCTTGAAATAATACATAATTGTTAAACATATACATAAACGTATACATAAGTCATCTATGTATATTCTAGTCCTTCATATATTTTTCCATTTTTTTTGTCTTCCTTTTTTTCTTTTTTAGTTTACTTCACATTATTTTTTGATCTCTGGTCAATGCTTTCCAAACGTCCAAGTTATTTATAGTGGTGTGATTGGATTAGGTACCTTTGTTTTTTATATTTCTATACAACTTATATACTTTGTTGTTTGATTATCATATCCTTCTTACCTTCCATGTTATTTTGTAGATTTCGACAATAGTTTCTTGTTCATAACCCTCAGTTTTGCTTCCTTGTAGCACTGTATCATTCTTGTTTTGTGAACTATTTTCTACGTTTTGATTCTAAATTCTTCTGTACCCAGAGCACCTTTCAACTCGGGTCTAAGATCTATCACCATTTCTTCACATTTATCGTTTTTTAGAGCTACCGGATACATAATTATCTGGTCTTTTAATGTTTCTTCACCCGTTCGTAATTCTAGCTAAAGCAATTTGTTTCCTTGATTTCCAAACAAATACCACCTCATTCAAATTCATTTTCTATTGAGGAAATATTATTGAAACGTTCAGTAACTATATTTTAACTATAAAATTTCGGTGTACTTCAAACATTACATTTAAAGGACTATTCCTATTAATTTGTGCAATTCGACGATCTTTTTTTTTATAAAAAGACAGAATGTATAAGTTTGTATTTACATTTGATTACTGTTAGTTGCGTCAAGATAAATATAAATTTTAACGACTGTATGTATATTACAACATTCAATAAGTTTTGTGACTGACGCTGCCATAGTCAAAGCCATATGACGTTTATGAAGTACTAACTTTCTAAAGAGTATGTGTAAAATTTCATGACATTTCGACGGCGTGAAGCTACTTTTTTTATTATTAAAACAATTTCGTGTGTTATTTTACCATTGCTTCTTGATGAAAATAAAAATACTGTACAAGCTCAGCAATGGCTTAAAAAGTGTTATCCAGACCTTTTTTCAAAGTGGGTGCCGCGTTTACTCACAGTTGATAAACAATAAAAACGTGTTGATGATTCAAGCAGTGTTTTGACCATGTTTACACGTAATAAATCAGATTTCATTCATCACAAAGGAATTATTTTATTTCCCCATGGAAAACTGCACCTAATAACTTCTTATTACAAGTGGAAGATGAGAAGCTATAGGTATGCCTCACTTTCTAGCCAAAATCTCACGCGACAGTATTCTATAACGAAGGAAACTTACGTCTCTGTTAGAAGTGTTTCAATTTATAGAGAAGTGTAGTCACTAATTCAGATGTGAATAAAATGTCACCTTTTTTGCTAATTCTGAAGCGTTTCTTTCTGAAAGACCTTGTAAGATAGTTTCATAAAAACATCCAATCTTTGAAAATTGAATATATTAAGTATTATATTTCGAAATACTCCTAATTAAAAATTCGAACCAAAAGATTATAACGGTTTTGGTGTCCAGCTTCACTGAAAGTCAAGTTAAACGATAAAATTTACTTTTATGCATCACGATGTAGAGTTCATTGACATAATCGATGGACATCAGAAGGCAACATGGTTAATAAAAAATATCGGAATAAGAGAACTGCGCCTCTTAAATAAAAGTGAATGTGAAAAATTGATGAAACAAAAATACGGTACCAGGCTCGCATTAATCTTTTAAAAAGTAAAAGTAGTATTACGTAATTAGATATTTAGTTCCGGAAGCAAGAGAATGTTTATTTAGTTTATATTCCTATCGCCATTTATATAAATATATATATATATATATATTTCTTTAATTTTTTATTTCTTAGACCTTGTGATATGTTTATATTTCTAAATCTTCTTGATTTTAGGTCTCTTCTGTTTCAAAATTAGTTTTTTCAATAATAATGTTTCTAAATGTATATGTAAATATATAAAATTGAAAATTTGCCATAGGTAATTTGAATTTACGTTTTCACATAGTGGATAATTATTTTTATTTTTAATATCGCTTCAATGTTTGCGCTTGTCAGCAAATACTTAACATTTTTTGGAACCTTTTCGAAAATGTGACATATCCTATCTGTTTCTATGACATCCATAGTTGATATAGCAGTACTGAAGAAAATATCTTGAATTAAGCAAAAACAACAGTGTCTCTAGTCTTGGTTCCTGGTCACTTGTGTATCAAAGGAAATGAAAAGCCCAACACTTACCAGAAAAAAAAGTATAAACAGCTTTTATTGATCCAGAACTGTAGGAACATGCTCCTATAGGAAATAGTTTACTAAGGTGTAAACACATAAGATATATCTCCTCATTGCTCAGCTTACCAGGCGCTACCACCTTAAAAGAGTAATTCATGAGAATAGATTTAGCAAAATCTGACGAATTCATATTCGGTGGGAGGGGGAATAAATTCCTAAAATGCCTTTGCAAGCCAATGTAAAAAAATACTTTGAACAAGAAACTTTAAGGAACGAGAATCTTACCCTCATCAAACCACGCCATTACAAATAATTGAGATCCTATACCCGCTCTACTGTACATAGCATTCTAGCTAGTGAACTAGGTGACTTAGAATTAAAATATCCGGGAGAAAAAATTGGAAATAATGCGATTATTTGGTGAATTGGTAATATTATTAAAATCATTTAAAATGATCAGTTCCATTCAATACACCCGCTTCTTGGTAAGATATTTTCACAAATGTCAAGAAATAATTATCCCTTGACTTGAACAAGTTACTAAATTGAATGGAGAAACAATTGAAAAATGCATTCATATAGACAAAAAATAGATAAGATTAATCGCATTCATCCCATTTATTTTTTTCTACATTTTTTCCTGCATTTTATCGTCTCGATATGATAGAATAATTATTCCATTGTAAGTTTTACGAAATTTTCTCAATATCACACTATTAAATTGTAATTTATAGATAAAAAAATGATGATATTCACAAACGAGGGTTGTGACTATAAAAATTTAAATCTCCATTCGTTAATATAAAGAAAATATGGTGGCCTCCTAATGCGACACACTGTATAATTAAAAAAATAATATAATTCGCTTTGTTAATGATATACCAACCGAATAGTCGATTTGAATGGGATCATAGGTCACTGATTCATTTATTTACTACCTAGAATATGAGGTCATTGTAGAAATATATATTTGAACGTCAATATTATCTTGAAATTATACAGGCATTAATTGACCAAAGTCCCTTATTTCATTTAACTTTTAAATTATTGGACTAAATCGAAATAATAATGAAATGTGGAGTTGACACATTTGCACAGTAGTAACGATCCAAATTAACTACCTAACTGTACCTTTTATTTAATCTTATGTTATTAGATCTAATATTAGCATACCATCAAAATGTTCGAAACAACTCTGCCATGTGTACCATTCTATAAATCAAGTTTTATATGTTATTCGTCTCAAATGGTCACATTAACGTTTTTATGACGTACAAATCTTTGTTAATGTATTACGTACAGACTTATCGTACACTAAAGAAAGTATCAGATATTTCGAAATCCTTGTTCACTAATTAGTTGTTCTACATGAACGATAGGAACGACTAAATACGAAAATATCAAATTTGTTATTGTATGTATTTGTGGCCTTTATTTTCGTGTTAATCAGATAAGGCCACACCAATTAGCTCTCACAGTATTTCTTTCATTATTCTTCGTATAGACTTTCTATCTTGTTGTCTTATATTTCGCACCTACGCTCAAATAGTATCTTAAGTCAAAAAATTAGAAAATTTTATCATTTGGAATTAATTTCAAACTCTTATTTCTCGATAGTTTCCTTTTTTTGACTTATGGCACTATTTGTTCGGATTTGCTATTTCTTCTACTACTGTTGTATAATGTAATCTGTAAAGTTAACAAACAGGAAAAAATCGCTGCGAGCAAGATGTGATAAATACGGTGGATTAATGTGGACTAATGCCACTTTATTTTGGTTCAAAGGTCATCGCTTCTAACAAATTATCATTTTACTTTATCAAGCAATTATGCGTAATACTCTCTTCTTAGTGTTTTACCTTTTTGAATATATTCGCTTCTGACATATTCAAGTTGAGACCTGAAAGTTTTCATACAACTCTCGTACTATTAAGGAATTTGCACTCATATTCGCGATGTGTAACCAGCTTCATAGTTGGATATTGAAATAATGAATCTTAGACATCATATTAATAAAATTTCAATATTTTTCATAATTTTTATCTGGACATCAAAATTATAAAGGAAGCTTAAACGTAAATTGAAAGAATTATTAGAGAGAACAGTTGCTTTCTGAGGAATGTATTGTCATTTGCAAACAACCTAACAGAAACTAGCTAAATCATTAATAAAATGTCCATATATAAGTAGATGTTCTAGGAAATTGTCGAACAATGATAGATGTTATAGGTTGAGGAAGCATGAATTAAGTTGGTCTGACAGTCTATATAAACACGAAATTTGAGTGCCAATTACACTCGCGAAGATAAAATACTACATAAAGAAATATAATTCGAAAATGAATACCATAGAGTAAGAAAAATTAAAATTATTTAGTAACTTCCTTATCGCGTCCTTTTAAAAACTTGTACTAATTTAAAAATAATAAATTAATTTAAATGTAGTCGAGAAACCAAATTATGGAGAGAAATAGTTGACCAGTATTCTTTTTGGTTATCATATTCTGTTTTCCACTCAGTACATCGTAGCACTTTCATAAAAAAATGTCCATATAGTAACTAGAGAAACTTGAGCACATGATACGAAGCTTTAATCTAAAATATTCCTCCTCCGAGAGACAGTGTGTTGTATCACAAATATTCTAAAAGGATATTAACCCATTGTTTCAACACCTTTACATATATTTTGTTCTAATAATTGACACTTGGTAGAATACACAAAACGTATTGAAAGATAGTTTTCATTTATCAAACGCGTGCTTGTAGAAACACATACTTTCTTTCCCTTTTATTCTACCCCACTCTCTTAATAATTATTTCTGAATGTGATGATAATACTTGCAAGAAATCGTTTGAATATGTGATACTTCGAAAAATTTGATACGTTTAGTGACCCCGCAGATGAAGAAACTCCCATACACGTCGAGGCATCCACAAAAGGATATTATCAATAGCCACTTGCACTCGTTTTCAAGCTCATGCATGGATTGATTGCACCGGAATCTGTGGAATTTGATACAAATTGAACCTTTTCTATAATATCCCATACTTTTATATTGTATTTAAATATGGTTACCGGTGTAGCTACGCATCGGTCGTCTTCTACCTACTTCTAATTCCATACGACATATAACCATCCTTGCAATGCAGTTAACATGTTGGACAATATTGTAATAGGAAAAACCAACATAACAACTCGTTACACAACAATTTCATGTTAATCGATAATATTACGATAATTTTGACGTCTTCGCACTCGAGAAATTTTGTTACGCTTAACATAATTACATGAAATTGCAATAATATAAAAGTACCTTTACTATTTGGCTTCATTAGCAAATTATTAAAAGAAAACATTTGATTTTGTTAACATGGTCAAAACGTTATCATAGTTGACTCTAAATATTTTTTTATTAATGTCCCTCATGCTGGAATCGGTATTTAAAAATTATGCGACATGATCAACATTATTTATAACAATTTAAACGATGTACAGTCATTTACCGTATTGAGATATTGAAACGTAAGCGCCACTAGTCTAGAGAAAGTATTCAACATTGCATCGCAACCGTTGCAGTTACATTGCGGAAAGAAATTTAAAAATTGAAAACGAATGTTGTTTTGATTGTACGATCAATGATTATGGAAAAGAGAAAGAGAAAAGAACTCCCACTGCATAGAAGCAGCTTTCTCAGTAAATGAATTACGCTGTTTGTCACTACCAAGCGTAGATACTATAATGTAGAAAGTAGATACTTTTACTGCGGTTGGGTAGATATAAATCTGCTTCATAATAACATTTATTAATTATTATAAAGGGTGGACAAATGAAACTTTACTTAAGTTAGGGGAAATAAGACGTCTTTTCAAAATCATTATACCAACAATTACTTGCGCTATTTGCTAAAGTGTCCCCTCTCGAGATCATGTCATCTACTGTTTTTTTTTGTTCTTTTTGTCGACACTGTAAGTTGTGTTTCAACTGTTTTTTCGATCTTGTTTCCTGGCGTAGTCTTTCTCGAAGTTGTCCGTCATTTAGATATTGCAGTGGCTCCTAGGCTCTTCGTATATTCTCCTAACAATATCATTTTGTAACTTATTCTAGTCCACTTCTCGATAGATCTGCTGGGTCTTGATAGACCAACGGGATGTAAGCTCTCCGCTGTAGTTTGCATTAAGGATGTCCCTGATAAGTTATAGCTTGGATCGTCTACAGATAAGTCCTTCAAGCCGTCCTCCTGCTTTTATTGTATTGCCCACAAGGCAGTCGACGGGATCCCTAAATGTCTGTTCTTGGTTTAGGATGAGTGCCATGTATTGAGATTATTATATTTGGCGTGTGCCGCAAAATTTGTGGATCAAATAAGTTATGAGGAAAACTTTGATTTGGATTTGATATCTGTTGTACTTGCCTCGAAATCAGAGAACAAATAATGTTTTCTTAAATTGTCCAATTAACAAAATGTAACAATATATCAAATAATAAAAGAATGCAGAGGTTCCACCTTAAAATCTGATATAAAATAAGCTTAGCATTTCTTAAGGGGAACTGCAGTTAATCGAGAGGCAATTTATAATTTGTGTTCGAGGCGACTACGTGTATGGTCGCTATTAGATTTAGAACCTTTGCGTTGAAGAGGCGAGATGCTGTATATTTGTTTCAATATCAATTGCAGATTATAAAAACTCACATAAAACCCTTGCCGGCAATTTTGTTTGATCTACCATAGGCGTAGATTTACTACATCGTGGCTGTCAAACTATGTTTCATCTAGATAAATTATGTGTCTATTAGAACTTCGGTAGTCTTTTATCTGACGCAAATAATCTTGTTGCCATCGAACTATCCTTGACCATTCGGTTAATGCCATCCGTTCATTCAGTTTTTTGTGTTTAAAACCACATGCTAACAAAACTTGACGCACTGTTTCTAAACTGTTATAATTGTATCCTGGATAATCTGCTACCTTTTTCTATCTGTATTACTTCTAATGTCGCAACCCTGTTCTCCTTATATCAACTATAAATTGTCCTACGTATAAAATCTTGAGTAGTTTTGTCAACTGATTTCAGTTTTTCTTTACATGTTTTTCGGTTCTGTGAATGATCCACAGCAAAACCCTTTCGTGACTACTCAATAAATGGAAAATTTATTTACTCTAGTAAATTCAGCAATTCTTATTACGACTGCACTATCGGATTGTTGAATATTTTCCTTTTTTAAAACATTCGAATTTATTTGAAATTCTGTCTTTATTCTCACTACACTTTCATTGTCTTCATTCGTCCATGGTCTAAAGAATGTCCTCTTTCTATTTATTTAAAGAAATTTATGAATTAAAAAAATCTCACCAAACGAAGCCACTGTCTCTGGCAGGAATATTGCAAAGAAATTGTGTACATAATGTGATTCGATATTTTCATTGGTAAACAGTGAAGATGATGAGTCCATGTGGACTGACGGTCTGCTAGATATTTACCGAATTTGATACGGGGAATAAACATTATTTTTCATTTCTTAATTTGGTATGAGTGCCGTCGAAAAACTATAATAGTAGTAAGTTAGACATCCGCGTTGAAACATCCTCGTATAAACCTATAAATTTTTGTTCATGTCAGTCAAACAAACCGCCAAGATATTTCCTTAACGAGAATGGATCTCACATAGACTTATAATCTTTAAATTTCGACTTTTATATTACCCACTAATATGTATGTATTTGGCTATGAAGTTATATTCATATAACAAACCAATATTAATTTTTTTTTTGACCTGAAAAATGTTGACATTGGTAATACGACTTTGGAATTTTATTAAAACATCGGGGTATGATATTAATATAATAAAAACATGTAAATAACTTCTAATAAATATTCTAATAATTTAAAAATATTAATATCATATTTCAAGATTACAAGAGATGTTCACCAACAGATTTTTTTCGTGAAGAATGGTTGATTGTGTTTAATTTTCGAAAATTTAATGCAGTAAAATAGCTGATAGAATTCCATTTTCTGTTCTACTCATGTTTCCAAAATTGCGAATAACAGCATTGAATTTTATATTCTTTTTTTGTTACAGTATTCAAAAAATTCCTTCTTACACTGTACAACATACTATAGGGACCTTCTTGATTACGTATGTGAAATCTGCGCACAGATAGTTGACAGATGAAACAGAACTCTAACTACACATGATGTATGAAACCAAAATTGTCGACTTCCGCCCCCCTAATGGCGTTATTCATATAGTTTGTAAATTTTGTGGTGAGAGTAATGTGAATGAAATAGATGAATAAATACAGAAAAATTTACTAGTACCACATATAATTTTTTTATAGTGTTCATATACTTAAAGTGAAATTTTTATTTTCACATGACTTGCGATTAAACAATATCAAACTGGTCTGTTAGAGATGTAACATAGTATTAAAAGCACAGATAAGTGATTGATAACAGCAAGATTTTCACTATTTTAATACATCATGCAGTAAGCCTCCGGTCTAGCAGACAGAAATTACAACAAATTTCATTTTTATATATTTTCCTTGAAGTATCTTTAAAGTGACAGCTTCCAAATTTTAAACTCATTCCCCCAAATAATTTGTTACTTGGAATTTTTCAAAATGAACAATGTCTAAATTTTTTTAAACAGATGAAAAAAGATATTTTCAAAATGGAAAAATACCATTTTGGCAAAGGTATGATTTGAACAATCATTGACTAGTGTGATTACGAGGTGTGATTAAATGATTTGATGAATGATGAGAAGAGAAACCAAACAGAAGATACAAACTAATTACTTTTAAGGGCCTTTAAAGTAATCGGCATTACCCACAACAATGTTTTGGCAATGTTCATAAAGTTTCTGTAAACCTTCAAAAAATGCTTGCCTCGAAATGGATCGAAGAACTTGGCTTTGTCTTGATTTCTGGAACTGTTCGTTATCTTCAGAATTTGATTCTTTCTGTAGGTGAGGAGGGATCAACTTATCATTACTTTATCTCCTCCAAACTATTTTTAAACTCCAGATTAAGCTGACACGCATGAGAGCATCGTATAGGCCTTGCTTATTGTATTTTATTCAATTGAAGGTATTGTAAAAGATTCTTCATTTGTAAAAACAACATTATGTACTGACATTCTACACTATTATTTAACTGCGAACTCATTAGCGAGACTCCCACTTAAAAATAACTTAGAAGAGATAAAAACTTTTTGATAATATCTTAGTTTTGAATTTGATTTTTGTAACATACTTTTCATATTAAAATATATTGTGTGGTATATCAAAAGAAATAGCAAATATTTATAGTATTTTCAGAATGTTTAAAATATATTTTTATTAAAAAAAAATTATAGGTACCATGTATTGATTTGAAATGGTATGACTTTATGAAGATATCATATAGAAATGTTATAGTTTGGAAAAAAATGTTCCAATGGGAAAAAATCTAAATAAATGAGGAAGTCATCGCTGAAATTAGAAACCTATTTTGATATTGAAGAAATCTCTTATGAAAATGTTGGGATAGCGTAGGACTCTCGAAAGATGAATAAAACAATTTTTCTAACGATATATTATGTTTATTTTAAATCATTTATTTTGATATCGTTGGAAATTCAGCAAAACATTTTATTGGGTAATTACAGTAAGAAATTATTTGAATCTTATTCCCTACCGATCTCAATTACTTTTTTCAATTTTACTAGACTACTAAACATTGTTATCGTCGTCTACTTTCAATTTCTAAAAGTTTACAATAAATTCAATTCTTTCGGCTCTTTCACGTTTCTTTTATAATTCACAATAGAGAAAGTATGACGAAGTTCCCATTGACTGATTTCATCTTATGTAATAATATAATGTCATGACCATGTTGCCAGTGTTAAGATGATTTTAATAAGAATAATAATAAATCTTTAAAACCAGCTATAAATATTATAATTATACAGATTAATACTAAAAATTGTTGTACCAGTTAACGTCACTAAATGTCTATATTTTTTTTATCTCGAGATAAACTCTCTTTATAGAGATAACTTTTGATCAGGCAGTTTTACTCGGCAGTGATAATAATTATTGTATACTTATTTCAAGATGAGTATAATGTGCAAGCGAGATTACCTATCTAGAGAAAATTATTTATGACCAAGTGAAAATAACTGATAATTAAATTTGCAACTAAATTGATACAGAATGTATCTTCGATTTCATCGTATTTTCATACGGACAGAAAGTTAAATCATGAAAAAATAATTACATACTCTGAAATTGTTTGCAACCTAAGTTTGCAATCGGAGCAGTAAATAATATTCATTATTGTGGTAATAGGCTACTGCATGGTAATCAGGTAAAATATGTTCTGTGAATATAATGACATGGAACAGTAAAATTTAAGGAAAACTCAAAAATATTCAAATAAAGGTGAACCTTCTGGTATAAGAGAATTAAAGATTGATTTCATAAATAAATGTATTCTTAAGTAGCTCTATTCGAGGTTTGTATGAATGTTGGCTGCCACGTTTGCTCACTTTGGACCAAAAGCACATTCGAATGAACATTTCTAGACCTTATTGACGCGGTTTAAACAAAATGAGTTGAATTTTTGCGTCGATAACTGTAGATGAAACCTGGATCCACCAATACATTTCTTTGTAAGATCTTCAGACAACCATCGTATTGCAATTTTTTTCACATCTAAAAATAAAAAAGCAATAAAATAACTACCAAATTATATAACATAGGAGGAAGGAATTATAGATACAAATTTAATATATTTGGACAGAGAAATGCCAACAGAGTAGAACATATAGAACATAATCAAAAAAGGAGATATATCCAAAGATATGTGGCAGTACGATGTCGGTGTTACTAACACATTTGGTTAACAGTCGCGGATAAAATTACATTAAATACTGCCATGCTCCCCTCTCTATTGACCAGCGTGGGTGCTATAAATTTCAGAATACGCAAAATCGTACTTAAGAGCTCTGTATTCTTGGCTTTAATGTAGTTGTTCAGCTCTTTGATTTTTTAACTATGCCTAATAAATATATCATAAAAATCATATATATCATAATCATAAAAACAAACTAATGCAATATATTTGCTTGAAACTACGAATCAAAAAGAATTTGTTAACATTGTTATCCATAATTGTCACTGAGGAATTTGAAGTTAAAAAATAATATCACTTTATCGGCCTGCTTTGCAACATTGTCATGTGTAGTTTGCTCACTGTCTGTTTGCTTACGTCAATTTGATAATGCTATCTGCAAACATATCGCGCTGGAAGCTGTAAATAAGAATAGATATGCCGACATCAGACAACTTCAGTAGGGGCCGCATGATACAAAAATAATGATGATTTAGTAAAGTTTAGTATGCGGGTTGTAATTGAACAATATAATATTCAAGATCTAGTGTATTATGCACAAGGTTGCTTCAGGTTTTAAACTCATGGATCAGAATATGTCGAAATGATTATTGCTAAAAATTCAAAACTCGAAACTAAATATTAAATATCAACATTTTTGCGGCTAAACATAAAAACAACTAATGTTAGGGCTAAAGTTATTTATTTACATTATCTGGAGGTACTGCATTCGTAGCAGAAAATCACTTTGTAGCAGCACTTTTTAGCACCAGTCTCGTTATTTAATAGCGATACCTTGATAAGTTGAGCTTAAAATATATTTTGTATGTTTAATTACGTTATTGTTGAAATACTAGCATAAATTCATAAATTTTATAGACATTAAAGGCTATACGTTAACATTTAATGTGATTTATAATACTTTCAATTATTTTATTCTATTATTTGCAACTGTATGGGCGGGTCACTAGCGCATAAATGCTATATCATTTACTGTTTACGTCACAAACCTTCTCTTTGAAGACCTGTGTTTCTCCTCTGATTGACGTGGAACTTACACATCGTCAAAACGTCGCGCAACATCTTTATCTATAACAATCGTCATAGATTTGAGGTTTGGATTATAGGAAAGCTTCTATAATGTCTGCAGCTAAAAACAAATAAATGAAATTGCTTAATGAGGCATTGGTGGCATAAATGAGGTGCTCCTACGTACTTCTAACAAAACGTTGGTTGATATTGTGAGGGGCGATATGGAAAGATTATGAGAACGTCAAGATATTCAGAAAGTGAGGTACATTTTCTTTCCCTATTTGGCCCTAATTGGCCTTGATCCTTCATCATCTCGTCTATCCATCTAAATGTTGGTCTACTTCTTTCCTCTTCCTTCAGTTCTACTTTCTATTATCCTTGTAGATAGTCTTACATACCCTTTTTATACGAACCATCGATTTTAGTCTGTGCCCTTTTGCGGTGTCGTCATTTATTTCCTTTCATCTTGGAATAAGATCGATAATCCGTATACCGTAGCCGAAATTTTCGTTGGGCACCCTCAATCAGACGTAACTGTGACTTTGTGGAAAGAGCTTATATTCCCTAGTTTTGCATGTGAAACATGTATTTCATATTTGCATCAGTGGGCAGCTTAGGAATTGATTTAGATACAGAAACATTAACTGATAAAGTTCATCAGGAAAATATACAAAAATCCGCATGTTTTAAATGAAAAAATTGGCGTCAAATAGATTTCGCTGCCTTTTTTGCAGAAAAATATCCTAGTAATTGATACGATTGGCTTATTAATTGGCAGTTTAGAACTTATTTTAAAATGTTTTTGTTTTATATGACGTTAACAAACATGATTCTATTTTTACTGGTCATTCCATAACGCACTTGAGACAGCAGATATAAAATCACATTGCATATTAAGTTGAGAATGATGAAATAATTTGTAAAAGCTTTAAATCGAGTCTAAAATTGTTTTGAATAATTGTCCGGTGAATTTGCTGGGGTTAATACTAAAAATGAAAGACAGTATAGATGGTCCTCAAATAAGGCAACTTGTTAAATATTGTATGTAATGGTTGGTCGGTGTTTATTGGTACAAGAAGTACAACATTTTCTTGATAATCATAAAGCAGAGAATAACTGGAATTAGAAGAAGCTATGTCTTCAAATTATAATATTCTCGGTTCTAGACCACTTTTCCAGAAAACTTAGATGATTATGGTAAAGAACAGAGGGAAAGATCCCTTCGGAATATTAAAACGCAAGAACGGTGAAATATCTACATGACTAACCACGTTGGAACTTTCAGGAACATTAATAAGGTGAAATTGACACAATTATAAAATAAAGAATACTATTTGTAGCATATCTCAAAAAATAGATATGGTAGATAAAATCTGAGGGCTATTTTGAATTCTGCAACCAAAAATAAACCAGGAGTAGTTGGAAACCGCGAGAGTTGACATGTCTGTTGCCCTGTGTATTTGTTTCTGAATAAACAATATATAATAACAATATTATATCCTTCAGACGTAGTGTAGAATTGTGGATTTTAAAAGCAGAGTGAAACTAATCATGACTCATATATATACTTTGGAAACGTACTGAGTGTCATTTATAACTAAACTCAAACAGATAATTCCAAACATAATAATTTAATATTTCAATAAGCAATAAGTAACAATCAAATTTTAGCAAATACTCAACAACGGTACAACAATAAACATTAAAATTTTAACATATACTCAAAAACGGTACCATTTATTAACGTAAATATGGAGAATTTTATTATCTGTTATAGTAATAACCTAAGCTCCATTGCTGTGAGTATGATTTCGTTAATGACAATGTTCAAAACAGAATTTTAAATTACACTCGGTATAAAAACAGGAAATTGATATTTTAACGCTCAAACACGGTAACAAACGACGTGGTCAATTAAAGAATTGACGTAAAGTTAACTGAAGGAGAATCTTTTGACCTTTGTAGATAGTGATTTTTTGTAATAACTGCTAGTTATTGGGAAATTTTTTCATCAGTCATTTCGTTAGAACTTTAAATACCCATATTATTTTCTTTATTCTACATTGTGAAATAATAATAAACAACAAATAAGTAGAAAATATCTTCAACAGATGAGAATATAAAAATAGTATTAGTCCAAATAACATTTGTTTTTTGGATTAAACGAATGGACTATAATTTGTTTGAAAGTTTAAAAAAAATATATAGTTGTGCTGCTAGTAACACTATTAAAATATATATATATATATATATATATATATATATATATATATATATATATATATATATAATTTAAACTATTTTTATATTGATATTTAATTAATGAATATTTTTTTCTAGAACGGCATAACGCCAGAATCAAACAGTGGCACTCATCTACCGATCGCAACCTCCCAGATGCGTCTGACATT
Organism: Diorhabda elongata; assembly: GCA_026230145.1. Taxonomy (NCBI): domain Eukaryota; kingdom Metazoa; phylum Arthropoda; class Insecta; order Coleoptera; family Chrysomelidae; genus Diorhabda; species Diorhabda elongata. Next base: position 12,429,200 of record CM047936.1, read on the forward strand.
ATCCAGAATGGCCTCTACTCCCATAGGTCAAGCAAGTTCCAATCAATTAGCGGCCATGCTCCTAGATAATCTAACCCAACATCGGCGATTGGAGCGAACTCAATCTGCTCCCGCTCCCCCAGTATCTGCGCCTGCGGCGACGGTTACCGCCACAACAGTCAACACCTCCCGTTATAAAACCGAATTATGTCGTCCATTTGAAGAGTTTGGGGTCTGTAAATACGGTGATAAATGTCAGTTCGCACATGGCATTAGTGAGTTACGCAGCCTCGCCAGGCACCCCAAATACAAAACGGAATTATGTCGCACGTATCACACAGTAGGTTTTTGTCCTTACGGACCACGTTGCCATTTTGTACATAACCAAGATGAAGTCACAAAACCTCAAATATTGAGCAGCAGATCAGCTTCTGTTACACCACGTGCCGCGCGACCAGCTGCACTCAGTCCCTCGCTATCATTGGATAGTCCCAGTCCGCCTTGTAGTTTGAGTCAAAGTCCTACCTCATCCATGGGATCGTTTTTCAGTAGCGATCCCGAGCTGCATTCCCCTGGTGTCGAAGATCAGAGGTTGCCAGTTTTCAACAGATTTATAGATACTACGCAGATCCTTGCTTTGAGCGATTTAATGTTGTAGTGCTATTTTTATATTTTCTTTACGATGGATAAAATTCGGAACATGGACGTTCAGTTCTTCTAACAGTTGATTTATTATTTAAAAAATGGGCAGTTATACAATGTAATGTAAGGGCAGAAAAAAATCTTTAAACAATGTTAAAAAATTTAGCATATTAGAATTTGATGTTAAATTTAGTCTAAATGACGTTTTTGTTTAAATTTTTTGACTATGTCACCTATTGGTGGTTGCAATAGTGCAAGGCTACAATTTTCATACATTGTTTCCATTATAATATACAAATAAATAAATTATCTGAAATTAAAATAAAATTGTTCATATTATATTGATTGAAATATTTCATTTTTTGCGGTTTAAAACGGAATAAACAAAAATATGCACTCTATAATAATTTAAGTATTTATTTTTATAGTTTTTAAGTTCAAAGTAATAAGTTTTTTTTTTTAATATGTGGAGCTCCGCAAATTTGAATGAATTATTTGATTCTACATGTTTTGTGTCTTTGAGAAATTGAAGATTTATGGAAATTTAAAAGAATATGTAAAATCGATTGTAAACATAACGTCCAAGTTTCGATAAAGGCTCCAACTCAGACTTTATTTAATGCATTGTCTTATTTATGTTACAAATAATTATCTCGTCGTCAAGACGGAGTGATTTTGATATTGTGTGATTTTTTTTAAATATTAATAAATTTATAAAATGGTGTGTTTTATACGAATGTTAATATATGTGAATGTGCAACTTAGGTTAGTTTTCAAATCATCGGTCTTAGATTTTCGTAATACATTCCGCGAATTATTTATTATTTTTATTACTGCTTTTCTCACATTGTTTCCCCTTTTGCGTGTGCCTTGTGACCGATGAAAGAATTAAGATTTTTTTGTTATTTAAATCATTATTTAATTTGTGTTTTTTTTTCTCAATCAACACGTTTATGTTATGTAGTTATTTTATTATTATAATTTATGTGTAACTTATTATTTATATCGCAATATTTAGAGACCACCGTGCTCATTGTCTCAGTCAAAGTGCATCCTTTTGTGCAGACTGGTCGGGAGTTCGCAATACCTGTATATTATTTATGTAGCTAATAATGTATCTTTGTATCATTATCAATAAATTATATTTTGTTCAATACAACATGGTATTTTTTTTTCTGATCCTCTCCAATGAACTTTACCTCATTTTCATCACCAATTCATACCATCATGAACGAACTGTCCATATAGTTTAAAAAACTAAAAAAACACGTTTTAAAAGAACATCAAACTAAAAAGTTAGAAATATTTTTTTTAAAATAAGCTTGAAACAATGAATGAAAAATACTAGTATTATTGTATTGAGAAAAAGAAACGTCGAGCCTCAATGTGTGAGAAATGTAAAACAAGACGCTCTACACCTTTTTTTCACAATAATCCTAGTAATTTTCATTCATAATTGTTTTAAGCTTATTTCAAAAATTATTTTTAACTTTTTTTTGTTTGTTTCATAAGGTATGAAAACTTGTTTTTTATTTTTTTATCCTGTATTTATTTTGCACTTTTTAGTTTGATTTATTGTCAAAAATAGAATTTTCCTTCAAGTTCTATTCATTAGTATATTAAATCTCTAACAGACGATGCAATGATGAAAAATTCTTGAACTACATAATAAAATTTAAGGTGTTGATTTAAAGTAATACTGATGGAGATAGTATTGTAAAATTTGTTTCCATGTAAAGAGAAAAATTGCAGTGATAATTTTTAAAAAAAATTTGCCAAAAAAGCAATTGAAGTGTTGGGATATACTAACAGTAGTAAGTCACAAAGGAGAGTTACAAACAAGCTCACAAACCTAGATACAGGTGAAGCTAGTTCTCTCAGAAATCATTTTACCAGTTACTTAATAAATTCTGTAGGCCACTTAAAGCTATAACGTTCATTGTTTCTAACATAGTCAACACTTTCATGTATGCTCCTCAGTTATTGAAAGTCGACACGTCATACATTGTCAAATTTGCTTTATATAGTAGTTAATTTACAAAATTTCTAGTTTCTATAGATACAAATACATATGGCTGAAAAGTTCATAAGTTGACACAGATGGAGCTACTAGTGTCAAATCTATACGATTTTCAGTTAGCTCTAATCATTTATAAATTTGGTTGCTGTCGTACTATTTGTTTGTGTTTGAGTGAAGCAATTTATTTGCAAAACTTTGAAGAAAAGGGATTTCATGTGTTAATAAAGCAATGCTGTTTTACAAAAACATACTGTTGACAAAGTCAGCTGGCAAGGTTGTGGCATCAGAATTTTGGGATTCGTTATTGAAGTTTTTGAACGACAAAATGAAATTAATTGAAAAATTAAAAAAAATCCATGAAAACGATGGCAAAATTGCCTGAATTGGGCTGCGAACTAATTTCTTATTCTCCACATCTAGTGCCCAGTAACTTTTTGGGCTGATTAAGAAGTTATCGCCGAATTGAGGCTTATTTTGATACTAAAGAAAAATCGTACTGTAAAAATGGAACTGAAAAATTGCATGACCTCTTTAATCGTTATATCGCTTTCGAAATACTTTTTCTATGATAGCATACGAACTTTTCACCTATTATTTACATGTTATCAATTTTCTTTTCTTTACTAACATTGACATCACAAGAAGTTTATTATTTCTTTAGTGAGCTTGTAAAAATTTTTTATTTTTATCTATTGCTCGTGACCCTGTGCATCACAGTATTTGTGAACAATGGAAATATTTAACAGGATGTCTAGACATCAAATAAGGTTGTATACGAGATATTTTACTCAAGTCTTGAATTACCGAAAGATCTCTGCAAAATGTATTCACCAAATCACTCATATGCGACTTTCTCAATCACATTTGGAACGTTTTAGAAATGATAAGGAGGGTTTTTGGTGTTGTTTGTTAAATATACTCTCCTTACTACATAATCTTGAATCAAAACGATTAAGGAATGGTACGATCACAAATACTTAGCTACATATCTAACAGGAAGCTATGCCAAAGGAATCTTGCTTTTGAATTAACTCCACACTGGTAAAGCAATCAACATAGTAAATTATTGTAATCTTATTCTTTTGGATGAACTTATGTAGAAATTCGTTGAAAAGTACTTGGTTTACACAATGAAAAAATTTCATGTCCATAAATTCATGGGAGGAAATTTATATCCATCGAACGTGGAAAAAATGTCCTGCTTGTTTCTTTGTTAGGTTGGAAACTTTTCAGATTGCCCTCGTACCTTCTATCTGCGTAGGGACTATGTTTTCGGGAGGAGCAGAAAATTGTTTTAATATATTTTTCACTTTATATTATTTTTTAAAGTTTCAATAATTATTTTTGTTAATTATTATTGCACTAAGCAGCTTTTCCCTTGGAATCAATATCCGTAGGATTGAGTAAGGTATATTTTTTTAATATCAAAAATTAATTATGGTTTTTATTATTATAAAAACAATAAGCAGTACAGTAAAAGTTTAAATAATTCGAAGTGCTTTTGATAAATTAAAGATTGAATCCCTTGTTTCTTAAAATAAAACAAAACGAAACCTTAGGTTAAAAAACGATTTTTTAATCATATATTTAATAAAAACATGATCCCATTTTGTTGAAGCAATATTGAGGGAAGGAGATTTCTGTATAAGTGGCTACTGTTTCGTTCACTCATATACAGCATTGCAGGGGCAAGTTTTCCAATATCGTAGCCATTCCAAAAATTATCTATATCCTATACGAAAATGTCTCCATCCCATTCAAAAACAAACTGGGTAGTTCCTGAAGATGTTGTTACCCAAAGTTTAATTTGAACAGACTAGTATTCGAGATTGTCAAATAGTTGAAATGCTAATATTTGTTGAATCTCCTCTCCTGTCTTCTCTCTAAGTGGAAATATACTTCGACTTTATATAATCATAAAAAAAATTTCAGTCAAACATGAATGTTGCCTGTATTTTATGAAGAAATTGAGAACATCGGCCATTACGAAATTTCCTATACTTTATAACATGATCTATATACAAATAATGAAGTTGTAACAACACATTTATTAATTAAGCTACCAGCATTCAAAGATAGGACAATTTTAATAATTTTCACACCGAGCCCCATGTGATTCTTACACTTATAATTGTCTATTTAACTGGTTTTATAGAGAGGTTTTTTCGTAAAATAAACGTTCAAATGATTTTCTTCCCGCAGTGAGATTTTCATTATTACTTTTTCACTCTCCTTGGAATACTTGCTTCAATGATTGTGCTGTGCAGAAAAAGTTGTGCGGAATTTTTCTTTACATAGTGGGCTGGCAATTGAGGAACCTTGTGGAAAAATAGTCCAACACGTGAGTGAAGGAAGTTTACCTAAAGTCATTTCCTTTCTTTTGCTCGGATTCCATTTTCTTCTCTTTGCCTGTAGATCTGAAGCTTTTGCACAACTTTAAAATCTGAATACCACAAATGCAAGATTATTCATAAATAAGTTGTTATTTCGAAAAAAAAAAACAAAAATTAAATGTACTTTCATAATAAACATTATCTTAAGGGCGTCAACACAAACTAAGGACAACGATTATTGGTGGGAGAATTTAGTATAAAATAGATAATTGAAGTTAATAGGCTTCAGTTTACTTTCAGTCTCTGAAGACGGTAACTTTGTTATCGAAACGCGCATCATAAAGTGTAATTGTGAGTGTTGGTGTAGTGGTATGAAGATAGAAAGGTGTATGAGAGCGCTCCAAGCGGATTTATGATAAGAGATAATTGCTTATTCCATTCGATCCATTGTAAAAAATATTGTTACAAAATAAATAGACACATTTTTGAACAAAATGTCAGATAGGACCTATTGTCACCGTTATTATCGTAGGAAATGTGATCAGCTCTTATGAGCAGCAAATTTCCTCGAAAATGGAACGTGATGATTGGAAACTCCGATAAAAATCTATCTGGAATAGTTTCTGAAAAGACCTGACAATTAGAATGGATATTATAAATGATGTACTGTCTGCCATCTATCGTTCACTAGTTGTACTATAGGAGAGAAAACTTTAATAAGTCAAGTTCACTACATTTAACAGAAGTCTCAGATTTCTCAGAGTTTATGCCAAGTATAGTAATTTGTATATCGTTATTGAACGAATTTAATTCTCTCGACAAAAGTTGCATTAATACACGGAAATATGTTCATATATTCTTAATTTAAACAATTGCGATAACCATGGAAGTTTTCCATTAACTTATTATTAGTATATATTGTGGACAGTTAATTAAAAGTGCGGCGGTTATTGTAATTAAATAAAAAATAAAGTAATTGAAAAAAAATAATACAATTATTACATATATATTACTATATATTAAAGGTAATTCTTATTTTAAAATTGGCAATTTGTTAGTTATATCAAGGTCTAGTATTAGAAATGAAACGTGTCATAATTTAAAACAGTTAGGCTACCAAAATACTAATTAAACAATCAACAATTATACTTATATGAGCCAATTAAAGCATTACTGCGTATAACAAAAGACTCAGAAATGCCCAAAGAAAAAAGTGTTGAAACCTTCATTCGAAACAACTTAAGCCACCTATAATAATATTTAAAGAGCATATTTCGTAGAGAGAACATCATGGTAATTTTATTAGGAAGGATAGGGACAGTTTTATATGGGATTTTAGGAATGGCCCACTTGTAAGAAAACTTTTTCTTTGAAAAACTGGAATAGGGGTGACTTTTAAGATAGTTTCTCATCGTGCGACACTCGCTCAGCATTTGTGCATCCGCTCATTATAATGCGCGAAAAGAATAAAATACAAAATGGCTCGACGAACCAAAGAGCTTTTGGAGTGTATTAAGTAGGTGGTCTGTATAAGGGCGGGTAAAGCTGCGGCTGAATTATTCCCTGTCGTCAGCCGTTTGACTGGTGACGAGTTCACCTAGTTAAAGGGAAACCGCTGAAAACCTTTATCACCGACGAGTGGCGAGGTGGGGTTTTGGAATTGGTTTCATCTAATGAAGATATGGAAATTAACAAGAATGGTTAAGAAATTTTTTAAGCTTTTTTCAATTGAGTTATTTTATTAAAGGGTTTTGTAGTGTTTATATCTTTTAGGGTACTTTCTTCCTCCTGTACCTGTAATTTAATATCAAAGTCCATGCAGGCTTTCATAAGATTATCATCAAAAATCTAATGAAACTCGTACAGAAAGCAGAATATTGAATAGCAGTCAGTAAAATCTTTCGATAACCAAGGAAATCGCGTGTTTAAGAATTGTAAATAAGAAAGCAGTCTTGAACTTATGAAAGAAGTTAATTACTGTCCTAGTAATTTGATTTTTTCTTAAATTTATTGCCATTGCTCATAGGAGAATACGAAATATATGCATTTGCATATAGAAGTAATAGGAGTGTTTAAAAGAGAAAAAACTAAAGAAATTTTCGCAGGTTAACAATATCCAGAAATATTTTTCATTAGAAAAAAAATATTTAACATAATTCCGCCACTGTATTCAACGATTTTGTTACTGAACAAATTTCATATATCGAATAGAATTATATATATTTCACTTCTGTAACACAGATACAAAAATATATACTTTATTTATCGATATATTTGACCTTCTTATCTTTTTGTTATTCCAGCACTAAAGAGGAGCATCGTTACTTTCAAAGAATATTCTGCATTATAAAGATGTTTTCTGTGAAAATAATTAATAGACTAAACAGAAAAGCAATAAGAAGAACTTTCAGTGGGAATGTCGTAGGTGAAAAGACAGCTCTTTATGATTTTCATGTGGAAAATGGTGGAAAGATAGTTAATTTTGGAGGATATTTACTTCCCGTGATGTACAATGATTTCAGTATGGTAAACTCCCATCTGTTTACACGAAAAAATGCATCTTTGTTTGATGTATCTCATATGCTTCAAACAGAAATTCGAGGCAAGTATATTTAATGATAATTTTCAATAAATTTTGTTTAATATATTATTATTGTTAAAATTTGAACATCAATTTGAAAAGATTGTGCAATTGACAAATTAGAGTATTCTATACGTGGAACTTTTTATCATTAATTGTGTTATGAAATCACTTGTTTCGAATTTTCAAAAGTTTGGTGAACGAATTAAAATTTGTCATGGAGATTGAGAGTTCCAGACTCGGAGATTATAAAATGTGAACATACATTAGTAATAGGTAATTATATGACCTAAGTGTAGTGTATAAATGAATCAATTATTAGAAAATTGTTTCAAATTCCTCCTATGTATTAGGATAAAAATAAGTACATAACTTTTAGTTGAGAAAACATTACAATACTTTTCTCATTTACGTATATAATGTGCAGTCGTTGTGTAGCTTATTATTAATAATAGAAAAAATGTTAATAACTTTCCTCTTGCAAATATAATTTAATGCAAATTGAGCTGATATTGGAATGATGGAATGACAAACTGAGACATTCATTAAGCTCATTACATTCTAACCTAAAACCAATTTTTCAATACTAAAGTAAAATATACTTTTTTTATTATACAAAGGAAAAAAGTACTAGATTGTATTGTCTTCGAAAGCTAAAATCTAGTATTTTTCTCGTGTATAATACAAATTTTTTCTATGAAGGGAAAAACGATGATTTAATATTGAAAAATTATATTATTACAATATGCAACTTGATGTGGAATTTAAATTTTGAAATTAATAGACTATGTTGTACTTATAGCGACAATTAGTCCTGCGTCACTAAAAATACTTTTAAGTAATCAAATAGCTGTCAATTTAATTTTGTGATTTGATTCGAAAATTTTAAGCTTGGTGGTTGTGAAGGAGTTATTTTCAATACTATAAAGTAAGAAATGTTTGATTCCGAATTTTCTTTGACTCCACTGGAATTAGTAGAAGTGCGTAAAGTAACGACGATAAATTTGTTATAGAGATGCGCATCAGACAGTGTAATTGTGAGTGTCGGTGTAGTGGTAGTGTAAATAGTCTGTTCAGTACGAATATCACTAAAGGGTTCCAGAAATTCCAACTAAGTGCAATCAGTATCAAATATTCTTAATATTTACGCTACAACATTTTTATTACGATAAAAAATCATATAGATCAAAATTATGTTACGGTTATTATTACGAGAAAATATTTTTTACACAAAAGTACATGAGAAAACAGATCGTGAAATCTGGAACCATATAAAAACTAACTTGGTTATGGGTGAACAAGAATTTACTTATTTTAATATCCCTTGACTGACGATATTTGGAAAAATAAGGTTCTTAGTTTATCTCTTTAAAAAAATTGAATATCTATAATTATTTTTAAAAAAAGTGTATGATTTGGCTGATCAATGCACTTGGTATTAGGACTATTTAATTAATAGTATTCCCGTTTCGACTTAATTTTTGTCTTTATTCAAATATAAGCTGACCTTGATAATAATCTAATTATAACAATGAACAGCTCACCTACCACATAAATATCAAAATGTTAGTCTAAAAGTCTAGGAATAAGCGATGGCGCCAGGTCATTAGAAGATAGCCCTTAAACAACTACAGCAGAAATTGCCTAACAACCAAATATTGGTCAGTCATTTGTAGTAGAGTTTTTACATAATCTTCATGTTTGAAGGTTTTTGGATAAACACGAAGGTAGATTGGATCAATACAGTGGTCACCTAGGTCACTTGATTTTACCCGCTTTGATTTTTTCTGTGAAGACATTCGAAAAGTCGGATTTAAATTTACCGACCAGATAAATTAATGGACGAATTAGATATGAAATACTCTTATAACTTCTCAAGTGCACGAAAGTCTTTCAGAGTAATTCCATAGAGTCTACAATGTTCATACAAAAAACCGCTGAAATTTCTAAATGTTGGCGATATCTAATCAATAGTCATTGATACTGCAAATAATTCATTTCTAAGAGGAGAAATGAATTTCAGAGCTACATTCAACCCAAAAAACTTTATTTTGGTCAAAAACAAGTATATATAGTAATAATGGATTATTTCAAAAAACAAGGTACTATGATGTTTCTAAATGGTGGTGTTAATGGAAATATATTTTTGATCAATCCAATCCCAGCTAAAATTCGTCCAAACAAAAACATTAGACTCAATATAGCATTAGTGCAAATAGCAACTACACTAATGGATTGTAGACGAACAGCATATTCGGCACTAAAATCACCTTCAAATATCGCCAATTTTGAATTTCCGATATGTGACATTTACAAATCATCAGCTCCGAACATTGAAACAGGGTATAGCACGTGCACAATAACTGATCAAATGACTTTTGAAGCACTAAATAGAGAAATTAAGATCTACGAGATAAGACCAGCTAAAAGGTAGGTGCATTGTTAATATTTGTTATCTGAAAATTTAGGAGTTGGCTGATTTTGCAGCAAGACACATATTTAAGATCTGTAGTGTAGAGTGTACTAACATAAACATGTACAAATTTGCAACATAGAAACTCCTTTTCTTCCGTTCCAATGTCTACACAATAAAACTATCTTGCAAAACATGCTTTGAAACAATATACCTATTCATGATACGAAGGTTGCTACTAAAGTTCTAAGATGAACAACTAAAAACAAATATTTATAATTGGATATGGCTTTATTGTTTTTCAAAATATTCTCCATTAAAATCAATACACTTTATCGTGCGTTTGAAACAATTGTCGAAGTACTATTTCCATTTCGATTGAGGAACTTCTAAAACATGTGACTTCAACGTAACAACCGCTAATGAAGCGGTTGCGAGATGTCCAGTTATTCCGAAAAAACAGGCAGCCAAGTCCTTTGTGCGCAAACAACTTTTGCTGGATTAGACTTGTCTTGGAAGACCCATACATTCGATTGTTGTTTAGTTTCGGGTTCATATACATAAGTCCATGATTCATCGCCTGTCACGATCTTATAGACGTCTTTTGAAGCATCGCGATTGAATTTTGTCAGCATTTCTTCTTATCGATCGAAAGAGCTTTGTTTAAACGATTATCAAATTATGCGGCATCCAACGCGAACAAATAATTTTTATAGCCAAACGTTCATACAATATTGATTGTATGCGAGTTGAACTAATCACCAAGTATGCCTTAATCTCATCGTATGTCATATGACGATCTTGCATTATTAGTTTACGCACAGCATCAATGTTTCTGGCACAATAGCCGATTTTGGACGACCTTCACGAATTTCATCCTGTAGCGAAGTGCGCCCACGATTGAATTCTGAAAACTAGCTAAACACGCTGGTTCGAGATGGTTCTTCATCACTAGAAGTCGAAGCAAGTTGATCGGTTCGATGCTGTTGATTTAATACACGTCGAAGTTCGTACAAAATCATCACATGAAAGTGTTCGCGATTTAATTCCAGTTTGTGGCCAAGTTGAATGTAAAGGTATGTGTAAACAACTCAAATAGCACTCGTATGACTACACGTTCTTAGAACTTTCTTTATCTAAAATATCAAATTTTATGAAGACAATGTCGAACTTCACATATTCACATCAGTGTTGCCATATCTCAAAACGTAAGTAGCAACCGTCGTAGTGAAAAAATCTAAAAGCGTGCTGGGAAAATATTGAAATTCATATAGGTTTGAAAGAAATGTTTTATTTATTAATTATTAAGAAAAGTAATGCTCTCTAGTAAGGATTTGTAATCAATTCTTAGCAGCAAAATCTACGAGAATTACTAAACCAAACAGTTGGTACCGCTTGATATTATTTTGTAAGTAGTTTTTAATAATTTATATGTGAGGTTATGGGCAAGAGACCACTTCTTCCTCTCTTAGCTACGCTACTGTCTAAGATAGATAAACTGAATTTATAACTATTAAATGTTCGATATATTGACATAAGTAACGCCGGGTTTAACTGCTATATTTTGATAAGCGTTATTTCTTTTATGACTTATTCCATATTCACTGAAATAATTTGATAATTGGTGGGATAAGGTTGGTGTACTCCTTGGTGTACGAAGTTACCTACTGAACCTGTTATTCAGTGAGAGGCGTGCGTGTACAATATCATTTACTAAAACTAAAATTACTGGAAACTTAGACTAAAAAATTGATATCAAGTTTTGCTTCAGTATTGGAGGAAACCATCAATAAATGAAAGTTATGCTACTGTACGCCATTCCGAAAACTGACTTTTAAAGTTACTTCTTGAAGCGAATTAACACTGGAAACGAAAATCAAACGGAATCTACCTTGTAGGATGTCATTCAACAAAGCGGAGATATGAAAATGGGATTTGTTCTGTTTGGCGATTGATTATGATATTAGTTCATTCTTTTTATCAATACAATTTTTTCTTAATGCCTATTAGACCGTTTTCAATTGCTGTAGATCTAAATTCAATATTCCATACTTCAATTACGGTAGTAAGGTTATTATTTACGTAATGTTATATTAATACTCATTCGTAATATTAATGCTAATAACGGAAAATTAATAGTGATCACAGTTTTTGGGAAAATCCTTACCTAGCAATTAGTACATAGTTGAATAATTCCATATTTAAAACCTAATGAAATTATAAAATATAGTATACAATTAAAGTGTCTCACCGTTTATTTTTAAAAAAAATCTGCATTTTCAATATCATGAAATAATTATTATTTATCATTGTTCAAAATTGTATCTTTTCCAGGAAATAGATGTATTGACTTCTTAGAAACCATTTGCACAGCAGATATCCAAGGAACTCAAATTAACGGAGCAACTCTTACTATATTTACAAATGAAAATGGAGGTATTATAGACGATCTCATTGTTACAAAAATTACAGACGATCATCTCTATCTAGTATCAAACGCTGCGAGGAAACAACACGATCAACAGTTGATGTTAAAAGCTTTAGTAAGTGGGCATTTACGGAGCGTTGTTATTCAATAACAAGACTGACGCTGAAAAAACTTTTATCAGGAATTCATAGATATAACAAAAAAACAACTCTGAAGCGAATTAAAGTTACGGCTTTACTTTTACAAAAGCGGGAGATACTGCATTCGACACAAAACGTTTCTTGGTAAAAGGTGTCATCTGCTGGCATTTAGTTCATGTGCATTTCTTCTGTAGCACTGTCAATATTTTTTTGATAAATGCTCTAGCAAAGCATTATAAATTATTTTAATTACTCCAATAGCTTAAGCTATATACGTTATGTAATCAAATAATTTATTAGGTGAGCTGAAAAATTCGTGAACTGACACATAGATAGGCGTTACTATAAGTGGTTTGCTAAGTTTCAACCAAAACCAACAACAAATTGATGATTCTGAGCAGTTTTTTTGAGCTGTTCAATACATGAGTTTCTAATAATGTCTCTAGTTGGCAAAGGGTGACATTTCCCAGGATGTACACTCATGACTGCAGCACCGTCTTAACTTTGGACAATTTATTTATGGGGGCTATATTTTTTTTTAAATACTATTATCTAGGGAGTTAGCATTACAAACCACTGGATTTACGAATTCCGTTAACGTCTCTACAGGAGAGTAATATAGCGCAAAACAATAAGAAGCTGTATTTTGTTGCAAAAATTTGTAGTTCCATCGGTATTAATAGCAATATAATTACTATTTCACTTTATTCTCGACTTCTTCTTCGTGGTAAACATAAAGTATGCATTCGAGAAGGTCATTATGAATGTCTTTAAACACTGTTGTCTTATTAAAATGTTCTATAAGCTCCCTATATAGTTTTGAGCTCAAATCTATCAATCCTTTTATTTATCGACTTAGTTTCGTCATAACCTCTTAAAGCTAATTCAAATGCACGATAAAACAGATACAAATCAGTATTCTATTTAAAATCTATCTATTCTTCCCAATTTTCTCAGTATGAGTTGCTGATGTTTATCTATGAACAGTATTTGAATATGATAAAATACTTGTTTCCTCAATATCAAGTAATTAAATACATTATTTTAATGCGTTTCGATTTTTCGTGCATTTTTCCATGGATATGCGCCCTAAACCTTTCGTGCCAGTTTTGGTTTACATTACTTCTAGTATGAACAAGTTCATACTAGACGAAAAACTAGGAAAGTCAATAAACGTGGAATAATTAGTGCAAGATGAGCTCGAGCATACAAGTTTTTTTAATACGTTTTAATTTTCTTCCAAAAAAATATATTTATAAGAGTAACTATGCTAAGGTTACTAACCGTTCCGGATTAAACGGGAGAGTCCTGTTTTTTATGTACTTCCCGCTTTGTCAATTGTCCACAAAAAGTTACGCATTGAGAAGTTCTGTTCCATATTGTCTCCATTCACTTTCTTCTTCTTTCTTCCATAATAGTTTAGATTGTCACTTCACCTCTTTTGTGGTCAACCTCTACACCCTGTTCCAATTGGAGATTTATCCTTTGCTATTTTTTATTTGTCCCAGGACCGGAAAGAAGAGGAGGGTTGAGGGGTCAGGCTAGCAATTAGCTCAAAGTACCAATAGAAGTTCTCGATCCTCCTGTGAGATATGTTAGGAAATAAAACAAATATAATATAATTATTCCGATAAGACGTCCTGCTTCGACAGAAAGAGTGTTTTTATTAATTTGGACATGTGAAAATAAAGGTATAAAAACGGAACCTGTAAGTACAACAGTTGTAACGTGAACGTGTATTAAATGTTATTAATCCGGTAAAACGACCGGTTTATATAAAGGTTTTTGTATTGGGATAGAGCAGACTTAAATGACAAAAATATGTTGCAGATAAAACGACTTGTCACAAGTTCTGCATAACCATATGATCCTTGAAGTTAATTGACAGTTAGTGGGTCTGTTCACATAATAAGAATTGCCAATATTAGCAACAATAAATAATAGTCAAGTGTTTGATCTGTAAATTACATTTTTTTTCATTTTCCTTATTTTCCTATCTAAAAAAAAAATAGTTTTCAGTGTCAATCTCGTATCTGTCCCTTAAGTAGAGTAGAAAGTGGATAACATAAATCTCACGTAAGAACGAGAGGGTGTTTCGGCCAATATAACTGGTGTTTTTTCTAGTCTGAAATATCCCGAAATATAATACAATTATTTTATATATTAAAAGCCATCTTCAGATGTGGTGATGTAGTATTGACGTTTTTTTCTTAAACAAATCATTATGACGTTTTAGTAATATTCTTAGGACTCTTATTTTATGTATTCAATCACGTCACACTTGAAAGTAATAAAATTTTCGAGTATTTTGTAGGATATAAATATATATTTGAAACAATTAGAACTATTTTTGTTTAAGGAAAAATATAAACGGACAAATTTGGATACCGACATAAAAATAAAATTTTTCTATCCCAAAGAAAGAAGCTTATTGGCTCTGCAAGGTCCTAAAGCAGCCGAAGCATTACAAAATCTCACTGAACTTGACCTGTCAAATTTATATTTTATGAATACTACTACAGCAACAGTGACCGATGTAAAAGATTGCAGGATTACGAGGTATTTTTTATACTTAAATTTATACTTTTTACACTACTTTGACTAAGAGAGCACGTTTACAGAATAAAATATGGAATGATGCTCAAACAATAGTTACTTATTGCTAAACACAGCTTTCTACAAAATAGGAGGCGATCTAAGATGCCGACCAGGCTCTGCAAATTGAGCAACGTATTACCTAGACGTAGCTAATAGACTCCCCCTATACTTTGCCGTTAAACATGACCCACCTCATAAAAGGTGAAAACTAAAGGGTTGCTTACTGAAACTTATTGTAATGTATTTTGCTCGTTGCTAATAGTCGATTCCCCCAAAGGCAGAAAAGATTTTCACAATTCACATGACTAAAGTGACTACCCCAAACTAAAGTATGCGTCATTCGGCGATTATTTTTTAAAACAATATTCGAGGATTACCCGTATGTGTCCGAACCAACAAATGAACAATATTTTTTTCCATTTTTATTTTCAAACGCAGTCTCCTTTCAAGTTCATTTTTTTTACTGATAAAATAGTTATTTGTATGCCAAGGACTAAAAGTGCTACTTTGTTGAACGAGTCTGAAAATTGCGAGACGAGCAAAGCGACGTGAGCAACAGACGTGTCCAACAAAGTATTTCAGCCGCGGCGTACAGAATATTTGTTACACGACGCATGAGATCCAAAACTTTTTCAATTACATTGAGGAAAGAAAATAAATAATAGAGAACTAGAAACCATTTATTTATAATTTTTTTTGGTGACACCACTTCATATCGAGCTCGTACTGCTTTCTTCGGTGAGATCAGGTGGCGTGGATTCGAGTAACTCTTCATCGCATTGTTATCCATTAATTTAGACAAAACTTCTGATAAAACAGAAAAATAAAAATTTAAGGTTATGCAAAATCATCGAAGTATAACTGTCAACTGTCAGCATTGTCTACTCCAGAGCGTCCCGAAAGTGTTTTACAGTACGGAACTGTCACTACATGGAACAATCAAAACGCAACTTTCGGTAAATGTATACAGAACGAACACCTTTCAGATGGCGTCATCTAAAAAAGTGTGCTCGCTTTTTTGTAATTTCTCTCTTTCCACTATCAAGCAATGATGCGTAATACTCTCCTGTTTCAACTAAAAAAATCTGACTGATTTTGCTTCAATCGCATTTATAAGGCCAGGGAAAAATTTATTTGAATGGTCCAATGTGAGCTAAAACGGCATCCAATGCGCGGATGGCTTACGCATGCATAATTCTTCAGTAAGTATATGACGAATGTTCACTTTTGTTTTTCTGCTTCTTATATCTTTCTAATCTTAATCCGATGGTCGTCCTGTACTATTTGGTGAACTTTTTCGCATTTTTGGCCCTCCCTAACGCTCGTTGTCAGTCAAGCTGACACGGTCAAGTTTGAACTGAGCTGCTCAAAGTTCACATTCATAAATAATGGTCCATAGTATCCGTACAGAGTGCTTAACCATTTGCGTATGCGTATTTCCTTCCAAAAACAAATATTCAACAGCTCGATACTCATTTTTTTCCGATTTTCAGGCAAAATCTTCAGAACGATTTACTTACGATTTTCAAACAGAAGATAAGCGTTGGAAATGGCTGAAATTTTTCTCAACGGATACGT
The DNA here is from genome assembly GCA_026230145.1 of Diorhabda elongata. NCBI lineage: Eukaryota > Metazoa > Arthropoda > Insecta > Coleoptera > Chrysomelidae > Diorhabda > Diorhabda elongata. The sequence continues at coordinate 12,445,912 of CM047936.1, forward strand.
AAAGATATTTCCGAAATTATATTGATATGTGCTGACATCTTGAGGTCCTGAACTTCCCAGAAATCCTCCGTACTGCATTAAAATAAGAGATTCTGTAATTTCTGTACTTGCCAACCCATTTAGTAAAAAAAAATCAACTTTGCACTGTCTTGCCGGGATCTTTGAGTAGGAAAAATTTTCTGTCGTCAAGCGAAAAGAATCTGCAGAAGTTTCATCTCCCAGTATGGGGTAGTCATTTTATTCATATTTTAGCTGTTGCGAAGACATGATTAAATACATTCTAATGAGGGGTGAGTTTTAATGTTAAAATAATTTGTTGTAACAATTTCAGGTAGCAATCATATAACTTTATTTCTGTCAACAATTTTGACGGCATGGCATAGGAGGAATCGATTGGTTGGGTACTAGAAAATACGTTGCAACAATTTGCAGTATGCAGTATTGCGTTTTCCCCCTATGGGAGAAAAACATTTACTTGCTCTCCATCTTCCATTACCACCTATTTGATAGAAAGAATCTTGTCTTCAGCAAAGAATAATTGTTAGAGCATATTGCACATTTATATTCATACAAGATAGTCCTATAGGAGTTTTGAACATCTGTCTTTTGGTAGCTGATTTAACTTGACTCGAGGGCAAAATTAATTTAGAATAAGGTGCATTCACCCCGATCAATGAATTTGATGTGAAAAATTGTTTAACGAGGTAAGAAGGGTGATTTTAGTAAAAATAACGTTTTTCTTGCATATCTTTTTATCTTCAATTGAATCAGTTATTAGAGGAACCTGTGTCCATTTCGACCAAAATTACCTTAGACATATTAGATAGGCTTATATATTGGTGAAGGCTAGACAAATGTAATATTTCCATTAAATTCATCATTGAGTTTTAAAGTGTAGAATTTGGAAAATGATAATATTCAGACATCTTATTCATATCCCAGAAATCCTGGTAGCGCTCTTCCATATCGCGTAATTCCTTTTGCATACGCTCTATCTGCTTTTCCTCATATCTCCTAAAATTTCTGGAAACCTATCCAGGTTACTATCAAAAATGACAGTGAGAATATCTCAACGCATGCGTAAATATATTTCCGAATCAAATCTTTAATCTTTAAGATCTTTAAAAAGGAAAAACCAATACAGAAAAACATAGTGTAACCACTTTGTTGACTGAGAACAATGTCCACCATTTTGAAATTAACACAAATTATCCACTTTCTGTCATTTTATTATTTTTATTATAGGCGTTGTAACCAATTGACTACAGATTTCGTACACGCTATTTGTTGTTGTGGAACATAATTAGGTCTCAATAATAATTTGTTTATTAATGATGGATTTTTGCTCATAACTTCGAACCTAATTGGCATATTTCTTGACGTGCAAATTCTAGTTTTGTATATCTTTTGAGAAGAAAAAATATGCACGAAAAATGTTACTTTCACACATTACATCACACTATTCTTAACTCGTTAAAAAATTTCTGCAAATTTTGTGATGACTACTAGGTGGACTAAAAAGTTCATATGCTAGCATAGAGATTTTATTATTCAACATAGACGCCATCAACGGCGATATACCCATTAAATCGGTTATTTGGATGTCTTTAACATTAAAATAGGGTTTTGTTTCGGTGATAATCTCTTTATCGGTGCAAAATATCTGTAGCGACTATTACCTTGAGTTCTGAGTTCGAAGCCCAATTGATGGAATTTCATCATCGTTTTCATTAATTGATGGGTCGTTTTTCGCGATTTCGTCATTCAATTGCCGCTGTTTATGGTTTCCTCCTTTTTAAAGTTTATCACCAGCTATGTTTTATTTATTGTCACACAAAGACACAAAAAATCAGCTTGATTATGATTGAACAGTTCCAAATACTGCTAAGAATCATCAATTCGTTTGTTGTTTTTGGTCGATTGTGAACTCGCATGGCACCTCAACAGAGCTTTCGAATACTCGATATATCCAAAACGTCCCTTTGATATGTTTAGAATTTCAGTTATCTAAGTTAATTTCAGTTTACGATTATCCAAAATTATTGTGTGACTTTTTTGATGTTTTTATCGGCGACAATCTCTTTGAGGCATCCATTGCATTATTCATCTTCGGTACTTTTTACGCATCGCTTTAACTTAGCATACCATAATAATGTTCATGAATAAAGTCAAGTCTTGGCTTCAATAGTACATTTTGGCCAAAAAGCAATGCTATATTTGTATACAAAATTTATTTCTATCTATTTTTGCTTCATCAAAATGTTATATCAAACTAATAATAGGGCATTTGATATATGTACTTTTTAAAGTTAGTACTTAATAAAAATCATCTGAATTCAGTACTGGTAGCGCCATCTATGAGCCAGCCTACGAGTTTTATTATTATTTTTAATTTTATAGATGTGGATACACTGGCGAAGATGGTTTTGAAATATCGATTCCTGCATCTGATAGTGTGAAAATTGCGAAGGTTTTATTAGAAAATAACTGCGTAAAATTAGCCGGACTTGGAGTGAGAGATTCGTTAAGGTAATTACATCAATCACGTTATTGTATATATCGGCAATTTGATATTAATTATAACTTGTTGCTCTTAACACATTCTTGTGATTTTTAATATATAATCAAACAATTTGTAGGGAGCGGCGCTAATTTTATTATTTTTTTTAAGCCTTTCATGAACCTACTCAAATTATACAGGGTATCCAGGAACTTACTGCCATTATTTCGGAAGCGAGTAAAAAGCAGAGATGAGGATAATGTAAAATTCAAAATTATTCCAAGTTCAATTTAAATTATATCTGTAACATGCTATGTTTTGTTCAAAATGCTTTAAGAATACTTTTCTATCTCGTCAATAGGTATTCGAATTATTGATATACTGGATTTTTAAAAATGTATATTCGCGGATACGGATCTGAATATGGATATTTCTTTTTCTGATCATAGGTATAAAAGAAATGAAAGAACGGGTGACAGGGTGCGCAAACTTCCTAATATGTTGGAACACCGCGACTGTCATGCAGTTATAATTTTTTATGCTCAATCCACCTGGTTAAATGGTTTTCCTTTGGAGTCTCTTTAAAGTATCGAATAGGAATTCTAAAAGTAATTTGAATTCATGCATTACATCATAAACCTTTAAAACGATGACATCTTGATAGTTCCATCATTAATACTTGATTCAAGGAAATGTTCACTTAAACTTGGAAATACAGAAGAACAGTAGAATTGCTATGAAACAGCAATCACAAATATTTTGAAAAAATTTTTATTAGTTTGAATTTTGTTTCTAGTTGATGCCATCAGATTCCTCAGAGCTATTTCTGTTTTCTGGCATTTCCTTCAAAGTCCCTTGCTTGGAGCTTTGAGTCACCCTGAAACAAAATGAAATTTTAATGAACATATATTATTGAATATTAATAATATATAGTACCTAAAACAACAACATGTCTCTATTTTTATAAATATAAACAATAAAAATTTTCTTCCACTGAGTCCGTCATCATATGGCATACTAAAATACAATTCAAATGGTGGTGATCGAGATCGAGGCTCACTCTTCCATTTTTGATATCCACGGACGAAAATGAATTCTGCAATGATATTCTCATGAAAAATAAAGATGCAGACAGCTTTAAATACTGAAGAAAATGTCGCGGAAGCTGTTACGGTTGAAAAAGAACATTGCCAAAATCCCTATGTTAAACAGTTATGATGACGATGGGCCGAATCTGAAATCAAATAAAAAAATATAAAAGCTCATAGAAGAAGTTTTCGACCTCAATCTGAAGATATCAACAGTTATCAGTATACATTGGAGAATATATTTGCGCATGGGTTGACAGATTCTCACCAAAATTTCATCCATTTTCGTGGCTCAATTTCTTATAGACGATCGTATAACAAAATCATTGCCAAATATAATAAAATGAGTATCAAGTTGTTTTCAAATATGTGTATTAAAAAGATAATACGCCTACGCAAATAACAGAGGAGTTGGATATCGTGTACGAAGCCTAGTTATAACCGTAAAATTTTGGGCAACTGAATTCAAACTTGTCCATATCAGAGCTCGAGACGGCCTAAAACTGCGACAACCAGCAGTTTTATCGAAATAGTTCAACTGGATGATCGTTGGATTAAGGTTACAGTCATAGAAGAGGCAATAGGTATATCAAAAGAATACATTTGTCAAATACTGACTGAAAATTTTTACATGCGTGAACTATCTACGCGTTAAGTGCCGCGTTTGCTCACTTTAAACATTTTCCAATAGTTATTGACGTGGTATAAACAATATGAAGCATTTTTTCGCTTCGAATCATAACTACAAATGAAAGTGAACATGTTCCGATGCAAGCTAAGACTGTTTCATCAGACCGAAAAGTGAAGGCGACCGTTGGAATAATCATGGGATTGTGTTCATCAACAATCTTGATTGAAGAAGGTAAAACAGTAACAGAAGAGTATTACGCATCATTGTTTCATAAGATGAAGATAGAGTACTTTTCCATCAGGACGTTTTCATATCACTGTAATTGCAATAGTTAAAACAGACAATTAGTCTGTTTGTGCAATTAGCACTTTGAATTGTTTGACCAGATCTGGTTCCTTGTTATATTTTTCTGTTTCCTAACCTCAAAGTTTAACTTGCGAGAAAAATATTCTCATAAGAGGAAGACTTTATCGCATAGGTAAAAGTTGTTTTCTATTCTAGGAACCGTCACTTTTTTTTTCAAAAATTCGTCTTGTAGCACAAGGGAATGCAACTGAGCCCAGTATGTCTTGCGTGTCAGTGAAAATCTTGTCACTTCTTGTCACTTCCATTGCATAATTATTTTTAGGTGATCATTCTACTGATCCTTTTTGGTCACTATTCTTTGCTAACCACTCTTGAAACTACAGCTTCCTTAGATTTCGCCTGGTTGAAGTGGGAACTGACTACGTCGTCTGCTGAAATGCCGCCTCCCTAACAGACACCAGCTCGATGTTCGATATCAAAAATGTACTCAATCCAACTTGCGATCTTGAACTGCATCAACCACTTGAGGCTGCATGGTCAATCCGGATCAAGAACTTCCTTCCGCTACTTCTGATACTGGTAAAAGTGTTCCACGGATTAAACTACCGCCAAAAGTTGTCTTCTCGTGGCGCAGTAGTTTCGTTCCGGTTTCAAGAGAACTTTTTCAATCCCTACGTTGCTTGCATCAGTGTCAAGAATGAAGTCCCCCTTTGGTAATGGACATCCCAATATCGGCGCCGAGGTTAAATGTCTCTTCAAGGTCTCGAACGCTGTTTGACAGTCTTCATCCCAGTGCAAAGCTTTTGTTTCTTCTTTGACACGAGTTAGTGGCCTCCAAATACGTCCAAGGAAACTCCTAACTTGATGTTTATGGGTTGGTTGCGGCCATCGCCAAATAGATTTTGGGTAGACCGCCACTCCTTCATTGATCACTATACACTTTCTAAATTCAGATATTTTTATTACAAAGAATTATTGTTATAAAGTTTACGAAAAAAATTTCCCATATTTATATAAATATTTTTGAAGCTCACTGTGTCAAAAAAATTTTAAGCACGTCATCATTTGATTATATTAGTCGTCTGCCAGCAGCAGTGTTAATGAAAACGTCTATTTTGGTTAATTTTCAATCCCTTTGGTGCATAAGAGATATGGACATGTAATTATTTATGTTTGGTATTCCAATATTTTTAGAATGGAAGCAGGTTTGTGTCTTTATGGTAACGATATAACTGAAACAACAACACCTATTCAGGCTGCGTTAACATGGCTTGTAGCAAAAAGAAGACGGGAAATGAGAAACTTTCCAGGAGCGGAAATAATTCTCGAGGAGATTCAGAAAACATCACCAATCAAAAGAATAGGTAACTTCACATGACAGATATGCTTTGAACATATATAATTGTATAAAATATTTCATAGGTTTATTGTCTTCGTCGGGTCCGCCAGCTAGACAAGGAGCTATAATTTTTTCTGTAGACGGAAAAGAATTAGGAAAAGTAACATCTGGTTGTCCGTCTCCAAGTTTGGGAAAAAACATCGCAATGGGTTATGTATCAACTGATTATAGTAAAATTGGTACTAAAGTTAGTTTAAAAATTAGAGATAAATTGTACGAAGCTACAGTCAGTAAAATGCCTTTTGTAAAAGCGAATTATTATGTAAAACCCAAACAAGATGTTAATTAAAAATGAGAAAATGTTTCTAGTTTTATTATGTCTGTACTACTCATCCATAGATAACAATTTTTTTAAGATATATAAATACACAGGGCCGGATTAAGCTAGGGTCTTTGGGGGGCTATAGCCCCGGGCCCCAGGTACAAGAGGGTCGCATCATTTGGAAATCATTCTGTATTTTTTAATGTGTTGATGCCACAAATCTAAAGTATTGATACTATTTTGTGAATTTTTCCGGGTTTCCAAATTCCTTAAGGGGGCCCGTCATTATTTTAACCCCGGGCCTTATAAAACTTAATCCGGCCCTGTAAATACATATCCTTCCAATCGTTCCACGAATTTTAACAAGAAGACCCCCGATAATCCGGCGTCTCCTATAATCCGATATGTCTACGAGAATTATTATTTTTCGTAGATAATCTTCGCTGATGTATGTTACAGATCAACCACCTCCTGTACGCGCCGTCACCATTGTACTCGACCTTTGAATTAAAAGTACTGGAAGGAGTAATGAAAAAAAGTTTGGTGTCCAGCGAAAGACTAAAGCAGGGCCTGTGCACTGGAATAGGAGAAGTTCAGGACAATTTTCAACGCCATCTATGTTATCGGTTTACATCTAAAAGCTTACTTTTTGGTGTTTTATTTTTGAATGTTTGTCAATCTGAATTCTGAAAATAAGTTGCAATCATGCATCGAGAAACAACCAAGATTATTGAATGAACATCGTCGACCTTGCAAAGGTGTTTGATAATGTTTGTTTATTAGCATTTTTGTGCATTTGCATGTTATTATTTGTTGCGAATTGTGCTGTTGTGTTTACTTAGTCAATATTGAGTAAACGAGTAAAGGCCTGCTTGTACCAAGATGCACGAATAAGCAAGCGATAAGGTGAGAGTAATATTTACTATTTATCAACATCAAAGTATTTAAATTGAAATCAATTTCATATCTATACGAGAATAAATCTTTTCTTCCTAACTTCATTAATAACTAGCAACACGCCACGTTTCGAATATACGTGCATAGCCCTTTCGCTGCGCAGCACGTTTTGGGATATTGTGCTCTCTGTGCGCGTATGTTTCAATGATTGCGAGTTTATTCGTGTGGAGCAGTTTGTCGCATTTAGATGCGGCGGGTTTGGGTATGTAGATCAGTCAACAATCAGTTTTTGTATTTCGATTAACGCAGTGAAAATGAAAAACACATTACACAAATACAAATCGCATACGTATCGAGATTCCTTTCAATTTTTTGTTTTATGCATACAATGCAACGTTTGGTTGGGTTCAGTTTCGATTCTGTTGCAGGCAGAAATGTTGGAAAATGCCTAGCTGATAAGCTATAAGCATAATATAGTTGCGTTGTTGAGGAGTATGATATTCATTCGGTAACTGTTTTTTCAAATTCATTCGAAATTCTCCTACTGAATGTTTGTTTGCAGTTAATTCATTGTAAAGTATCAAATGTATCAAATTAATAAAAACATTCACTTATGACAAATAGTCCGACACTTACTTCACAGAATGCGAGAAATATATGTGGACACGTCTGATTTATTCTGACGGTGATGCGTCAATTCAAGTTGAAACATGTTTAAACGTACATAATACGTAGCGAAAATAGTCGTGTTGAGCAGCTAACTATATTAAAACAAGAGGCGAATATACTCGCTCAGAGCGTATGGGGCATCAATTTTTTTGCGAGTATATACGGTTAGAGCAGCGAAAGGGATAGTATGTTTTTATGTTTAATTCAATTGTCTGCGTACACTCAGCCAATCACACGCCACGCCACGCCATCATACGTGGGTCGATTCAAAATTCTCAGATGTAACCGACGTGTGTGAAAACTTGTGAATGCCCATCTCTTGCCTTTGTATGCCAGTCTCTGAAAAAGTTTTTTCCCATTGGGTTTATATTGATCGACTCGAAAAGCAACAAGAGTTATAGAAAAAGTGTGGCAATATGATTTTCTTACAATATACGTTCTGTTTTTAATTTTATCTTTGACAAGATTGTGTAAATAATCAAATTGTTCTTTATCCAAACAGAAGTATATATGATACTTTCAGTGCTCAGATTAATACATGAGCACCATGTTTTTCACGATTTTTATTTATTTTATGGACTCATAACCTTTCTTTTCTCTTGCTGTACAAAACACAGCCATAAAATGAACCTGTCGTCACATTGTGTATTACAAATGGGTACACAACACGTCACATGGGGTAACGAGTTGCTAGTGGGTTTCGACCTTAATAGACCGGTAATATTAGATTTTTTGCTTACTATATATTTTTACCAAATTTAAATGGGCAGAATTTTTAGGAGCTAGTATTTTTATTGTAACATGTGCTTATTTTTGTGATTATTAATTTGCATAGAACTTATTTTGGACTTGAGTTTGTATGGGGATTCGAGTCTCGGCTAGCAAAGAGAAAGAGAACGGTCGTTGTCCGGATTGATTGGCGATAAGAAACTCGATCAACGGGTCTTATCACAAATACGACGGACGGGAGTTACATGTAGAAAATTCTTGAAGGACATTTTATAAAAACGCAATTGTATCAGCATTTATTATATATCGTAAACATTTATCAGCATATATTTTATTATAAATAAGACTTTTGTAAACAACTTAATAATGTTTATAATTAGTTCGCTCTTGAGATTAATTGTATTCATTCAAATATTGTAAAATAAATTTTTTTAAAAATAAATTTCTTCGAAAACCGAAATTTATAAGTGGCGCAGTCATTCGGATTAGTGCGGTCGCGATTTTTCACGCAGTGCGATAAAAATTCCGACTACGTACTTCAGTACCTCAGCACTAAATCTACGTGTTCGACGAGGAACTTCAGGACTTCAGATAGCTGTAAGTGCCAAGTTTCCTTATTATTTTTATTCCTTTTTTATTATCCATCCTTATCAAAACCTTGAATAAGGAAGAGATAATTTAATAACTTTGAATATTAATTTTATGAACGATTTAGATACGTTATTGAATACATTTAGTAATTTAAACTTAAAAGAGAATTAAGATTATATAAGAATGGCAACTTCAAGTCCAAAAACCCTAAATTGGGAATTGTTCAAATTAAAACTAGAAAACATTAAACCGTACGACGGAAATAAAAATACATTAAACAAATTTATGAATAGATGCGAAAACTTAATAGAGACGTGCTCAGTTTATAACGATCAAGACATTAATAACCATGTATTAGAATGTATACAAGAGAAATTAATAGATAAGGCTGAATTAATGGTAGGAAATAGGATAGAATTAAATACTTGGTTTAAATTAAAAGAAGCATTGATACAGTGTTTTGCAGATAGACGTGATTTAGATTGTATTTTACAAGAATTAACTAGAACCAGACCATTTTGTAAACAACTTAATAATGTTTATAATTAGTTCGCTCTTGAGATTAATTGTATTCATTCAAATATTGAAAAATAAATTTTTTTAAAAATAAATTTCGAAAACCGAAATTTATAAGTCGGGTTTTGTTTTATTGTTTTTATTGTGAAAATAAAAATGAAATTTAGGTGTATAAAAACAGTTACAAATTATTAGATATAGTTCAGAACAAAATTTTTCGATAATAAAAATTTAAATAAACAGAAAGCTACAGGACGGAATAGGAATAAATAAGATACTGGGTGATTAAATGAAAATGTGACTGTAGTGTATAAAAGCATTAAACATTTAGAAAAAGTGTTACTTTTACGGTGAAATAAATAAGAAATCGGCTTAAAATAACAATAATATAATAAGTAACAATACAAAACAAGAAATGAGAAAAGAAATAATCGATAATTATCTAAAAATCCCCCCATACCCTATCGACTTGGGGTTGTAGGGGGTGTTAGAGGGAAGTAATTACAATATATGGAAGGAGGAATTAGCTGTCGGTCATTGTTTATAAGTTAGGTTAAGTTAGGTTCTACTCAAGAGCACTATTTATACATCTTCCCATGCTCTTTCAACAAACGCGCCCCCTCCCGCCACACCCCTTGATCCTTTTTTCACCATATTTACCATAAAAAAAAGGTATCGAATTTTCAATTTTTTCATATGTATTTTTCTATGATTAAATAATAATTACTTAACGTCAATAAACAATTATAGTCAATCATAATTCCACTGAATTAATTTCATATTATTTTCACTATTTAATTATACTTTTTGCTTATACTCGTATATTTTCAAATAAAATTTATAATTTGTTAACACACGTAATTCCGAAAATGTCATATTTGTATTCTTTAACCCTCTATATTTTTTTAACAAGGGATGACAGACGGCTGGAATATTTTTTTTGTTTAGTACAGTTTTCTTTATTACCCCCTACAAACCCAAGTCGATAGAGGATGGGGGATGATTTTTAAATAATTTTCTCTTCGTAGGGTTGTGTAACCATACTTTGTCCCTTTTTTTAAAACTGCCGTCTGTGCCTACTTATTCTGTCGCTGGCAAGATGAAGAGTTGAGCGAACTAGTTCATGAATATGTCCAATCTCCTTCTCAATAAGATTACATAATATTCTCCCGTTTAAATCTTCTCTAACAGCCAAAATCTAGCTCACAAAAAAGCCTTATTTCACACCCAAATCGGATTTTCTCAAGTGTTTCACCGGTGGCCTCATATTAGCAGAATAAGCCTTTGCAAATAGGGCTGTCTTGGTTTTCTTCATTCCCAGCTTGTCACAGATTCCCGGAAACACATGGCTCTCGAAATTTCATCCTTGACCGCTATGGACTACCAAAAGCCCACTATATCGGCTAATACATTCTTTCACTAACACCTCTGCGACAGTTATGACCTCTTGATTTGGGATCACGTAAATTTTTACCCACTGTAAATTAATCCATTAAAACTGAGATTTAGGAACTGGACTAGCGATATCTAAAGAATTCTTTCGAAAGTCTCCCAACTCCCATACTGTTTCATGAATGCCAATCTTTTGCGATGTGGCCCATTATGATCCATTATTCGTAGCACAAGTCATACATTTCTTACATCGTCGGAGCAGTTCATCCAATAAAATCTCCCACGTTTTTTTCGCGTAACTTCTTCAGTACCTTGGCTACCCTCATACTAGGCATGAATAGTTGTCTTCTATTTTAGGAACCGTCATTTTTTTCAAAAACTCCGTTTAACGTCTTTCACAAGGGTGACTTTGATCTTTGGGGGTGATCAAACTTTGTGGACCACTGTAGTTCTTGAAACTACGGCTTCCTTCGATTCGCCTTTGTTACAGTGGGAAGTGTTGGCCGGCTCGATGTTGGATATTAAAATTGGCGTTCAATCCATCAAGACGTTTTCCATAAGTCTCTCAAATGTCGTGGGCGCGTTACAAAGCCCTAATGGTATGACGTTGAATTGTCATAGTCCATATCCGGTAGTAAAAGCAGTCTTCTTTTTATCTTCTGGGATCATCTCTACTTGCCAATATCCAGACTTCAAATACAAGGTAGAAAACAGCTTGCTGCCAGCTAAAGTGTTCAGGGTATCGTTAATTCGGGGTAGAGGATAGCTGTCTTTTTTCGTGACGATAGTCCACACAGAATCTCGTAGTTCCATCCTTTTTCTTGACGAGCATTACTGGAGATACCCATGGACTAGTAGGTTTTCAATATCGAAATATTCTCGCTGATATTTTATATTCTGAAGAATTTAACATAACTGTAGTCTCTAATGAATCGTATGTGCCCAAAAAATGGACATCCACTACAATCACACCATCACAACCATCTACTAGTCACTAGTAGGTAAATTAAATTGTTTTAGTTCAAAGGACAATAAATTTTTATTTTAATAATGTTAATAAAGCTGCTCAAAGTAAGTATTTTTAAGTAAATATTTTCTCTTACCCATAACGTTATACGTTAATAATATTACATATTTTGTCTTTAATCTGTTTTTGACTCATAAATAATAGAGTACTAGCCGAAAATAATTTATGCAATATTTTTTATAGCAACATGTTTATGAAAATTTCTAAAAATATCATTAATTTATTTTTACACAATATTTGAATAAATTTAAAAATAAATAGCCTCCAGTATATGATGTTCTCCACCACTGGTAGTAGAAAAATGGAACCAGATTGTAACATAAACTTTGTTTGCAGTAGTTTATAAGAACACATTCCGAATAAATTTTGAATATCTTCTGAACGTTCCAAATGCGCATGCTTTGTTTAGAATATGTTCTGAAGATACATTCATCCACGAACGATATATATGAACGTCTATTTTGACATCCTTATGCTCTGCCGCCTACATAAACTTTCTGTGATATGTACTTGGTATCCCAAGATAACAAAGTATTCTTGATAGTTTGCTTTGATCTTTAGATTGTGGTATATCCAGGCTTTGCTGTTATTTTTAAAACTGACTTGTGATTTTCAATGTAGCTAAAACTAGAAAGTATTTCTGTCATTGAAGTTTTTCGACAAGTTGAATATTTCTAGTCTGCTTAAGAGAAATATATTTTTTCAGATTTAATGAACTTTTTTATTCTCCCCAGTAATAGTACCGCACTACAGCCAGGACTTAGTACCGTCATCATTATAGAAGATAAACTGGACACTTAAGTTAAAACACATGTATACGTTAATTGGTTTAGATTGTTTTGTGTTACTAGAGTCGGATACAGGATGATTCTTTGAAATTGAGAAAAATTCAACTCAACTCAAGAAATGAAAGAATTTTAAATAGAAATAAATATGAAATTAAGAGAATCGTTGGAAGCAATTTGAGAGAGGATATTTGAATTACAAACATAATAATAAAAAAGGTGGAGTATGAGTATGCAGATAAAATAAAACACATTTCAGACAACAAAAAAATATATAAATCCGGTATTTTTCCCTTCATTGGAAACAGTTTCTCCGGTTGGTAAAAAAGAGAATGCTTCAAATTTAGAAGAAAATATAGCAGTTCATCTACCCACAAATGAACCTAGGACACTCCAAAACTTTGCCAAAGTTATGAGAGAAGACTCCACCAGGCCTAGAAAATACCATCCTATGGAAAGAAATTGTTGACGACAAATATTTTATGCTAAATGAGAAGTGAATTATAAGAGACTAGATTGAAATTAAAAAAAAATCTGAAATGAAAATTGAGAAAAAATATTTCACAACAATAAAACGACCTATGAAAACAGTTCGTAATTTAATTGTCTTTTGCTGTTCAGCATGAAAAAATTTCTTTATTTTTAGTTTGTTGACTAAGTATTATAATTTTTTTCTATTGCCTTCTTAACATTTTACTATAAGTACTTGGTACTAGAGTTCTATTAATCTTATTTATATCAGTAACTAGTATTTGATTTTGTAGGGCATGTTTTTAATACCGATATTTTTATTTTCTCCTTATTAAGAACGCTCTCATATTCAAGTTCTTTGCCCCTGCTAGAATATTGTGTCATTAGATTATTCACTTTAACTTATGATATTTTGTATTAGTGAAGAGTTCTTGTAGTATTAAAGTAACTCAACCTAGTATCCTTTATTTTTTCCAAATTCCTATTTACTAGTATTTAGTAAGCGTCATCACATCTAACTATCGAATAAATTCAATTAAAATATAATTTGGGATGAGTCTGCAAAGGGTGAAGACCAATTTGTGTCGACCCTTATTTATATTGTACTCTTAAGTGTTGAAGTATTTTATTAATAAAAGCCTAAAGTCAGTTCTGGGCCAGTATGGATTAATCTATACCAAGATCTACGTATGAATTAGGGAAAAGCGTACTGTTAAAATAGTAAATATAATTTTTGTATTTTCAATACAAATGGTGGTGCGAAATCTGTCAATGTGTATTTTTTTGAGAATTACAAAAACAAGTTCTTTTTTGTTAGAAACATACCTAAAGAAAGTGACAAAGTGTTTCAGCTTCGATTTGTTTCTGTTATCTATCACATAATATAAAGTATTCCATTTTCAAAACTGTATAATACAAATCTCACACCTTTTTTTCAAAAGTATTGCAAATTCAATGTATCAGGTGAATAAACACTAGGAATAAATGACGTTAGTTCCTATTTTTAAGAGATAATTGAACCCAAAATTTAGAATAAACATTTTTATATACCTATGTATTCATAAATCCACCGATTCAAGAGGAAGTTAGATTGATCATTTATTGATAGGTGCTATTAGCGAAAAAATTATCGAACACTCCTCTTCTACCTCATCCCATCATTACAAGATAGAAGCTGTTTTTTATTGCGAGAATTTTTGTCAATTAAAAGAATTAATTTCGGAATTGTCTAACGAATCTTCCCAATTCATTACTGATGTTAAACAGTTATTCGAAAACATAGAAATAAAATCAATCTTCATTTAAAATTATATAGAAGTTTACTGCCACGAGCTCTAGGAAGTGGCATGACTCACGGAGTGAATTTATCCAAGACTACTATATATTTTTGTTGGAAAACTTTGTTACATTATTCTAAACAAATATTTCATACAATATATTGTTGTTCATTTAAACATAGTATATAGTTATAGAAAATTATAATAATCCTATATCTCCTTAGTAATAGAAACAAAAATATATGTATTAGTTTAACAAATCTCGGGTATCTAATGTTACAAGAGGATGGTATTTATTTTTTGTTATTACTAATCCATGTGGCCAGTTCAAAACTCATATTCCATATTATATACTCTCCTCTGTTTCGGTATTAGAACAACGTTATTCTCGCACGCATTTTCGTTTCATTTTGACAGATGACAGGACGATGCATTATTCGGTCCTATTTGATGTTATTTCAAGATACTATTCACAAGAAATTTTAGTTTTTAGGCAAAATAAATGTAGTCATGGATAAAACATACAAATCTACAGTGAAAAAATTTCTTGAAAATACCTAAAAAATGAATGACAAATTTTTAAATTCCCTTAACGTACATTTTTGAACATTTTCTATAAATAAATAAAGTGAATAGAATCCAAAACAGTTAATAGTATAAAAACCTCGCAACAGAAGGCCTTTTAAACATTCCTTTGGAACTCTTGCTATAATGAAAAGACTTCTTTTACTTGTATTCTATTATACTGTTCCGGGAATAAATTTAATGGGGCACCTCAGCAGCTTCTCTAATTTCTGGTGATGTTAAATAAGTCATTTTCATTACTACTTGGCTTTTCAACATAATTGAACATAAAATTTTAAAACACTGAGAAATCTGAATACACAATAATGTTGACATAATTGAGTCAAATTTATTTTGTTTTAGAGCTACAATTTAATCACATTAAATTCACTGATAGTTGAGCGTTAATGTCTTCAAAATACAGGTCCAATGTTCGAATCTGGTCTAGGAAAATTTTTAATTTTCATTAATGTGTATAGAACTAAATTGAAAATTTTTAGTAGTTTCACATGATATAATTATAAAAACCGATTTTTTGTAGCAAAACAATATAATACAGGTAAATAAAGAAAACATCTGACAGTGGCGATTATATTATGTAGGTTGAGTAAGACGATGTTTAATGGGTTTATTATTTAACATTCGTGGATAAAAAATATAGCTTTGTTTCTAGAACATTAACACAAATACAAGAATCTAATTTGCCATTACGTCGAAGTGTAAAACTAATGAAAACAATCTAAGTAGCTATTATTTAAGAGAGAGAATTTACTAAATCAATTTATTTGGATCCTACAATAATCAGCAATTATAAAAACGCCCCTAGCACATCAGTAAGTATGAAAAGTTTTTTCATTTATATTTTTATATTCAAAAAAACAGAAAATGTATGTTTAGATCCTATGTAAAAAAATTAAAATGCTTATGTTAAATGAATGAATTAATTTACAAGAATTTCTTTGCATATTTCCTACATTTTGACTAAAGGATTCATGCGTATGTTTTGGTTTTTACATTTGCATATTTGGGTTCCCTTGTTATTACGTTTATAGCATTATCGACGTTAATTTTATTTTAAATTTCAATATCTCATCATTTGTTCAGTGATTTGTGGGATAACAATTTTCGTGAATAAAAAATGGACTTTACAAAGCCTTAATTCACAAACTGCCCTGCAAAACGTTTGTGAGGTTACAGAACACCTGTACATAAAATTTTAAATGCTTAAGGAAAAGTTGAAAAATCACAGTCTATTTATTTATGTCTTTATTTTATGCCTTTTATAATAAAGGTCTTTTTCAAGACACCCTAAAAAACTTTAGATTAACACAATACAGCAAATTGTTATTCAAACAACTCAATATACATATTATTTTGGAAAAACAATTAATAAAAATACAGTATTATCCATTTACAAAGAAATTAGAATTTTTGCGTTTCCTTAGAAAATAAAATCAATAAATTAGTAATACAGTCTAGCATCAATCATTCTGCCATCGATGCGTGCCTTATCTAAATTCTTAATGGCTCTTTCAGCTTGCCAATCTGATCCATATGTAATTAAAATACTCCCATGAGATTTTTCTTCAAAACCTTGGACTTCACCAAACTCTGAAAACTTTTCGCTCAGGAGTTTGTAACTGGCCATAGGAGGTAGCTAAAAACAAATGTTTTGGTGGAAATTTATACTTCCATTTTCAACATACAATAATATTTTGATTTAATCAATCAATTTAATCAAACAATATTCAAAAATGATGAATTTAACATGTTTTACATCCTAAATTTTATGTGTACAAAAATATTTTCATATGTTGTGTAAAAAAAAAGAAAAAAACTATAATTGGATAAGGCTTTGTTTTTCAAAATATTCTCTATTAAGATCAATACACTTTTGCGTGCATTTGCTTGGAAGTGCTTCTTATCTTATATACGTCTTTTGAAGAACCATGATTGAATTTTTTCAGCATTCTTTGTACCAATTGACATGAGTGTTTTGTGAGCTATTGTCAAATTATGCGATATCCAACGCGTACAAATCTTTTTGACTACCAAATGTTCGAGCAATATTGAATGTATGCGAGTGGAACTAATGCAAATATGCCTCAATGTCACGGTAGTATATCACATGACCATCGGTAGTATATCACATGACCATCGTGCAATATCAGTTTTACGCACAGCATCGATGTTAACTGGCACAACATGTGATTTTGAACGGCCTTCACGAAATTCATCATGTAGCCAAGTACGACCACGAACCGGCAAAACATGAAAAGTGGAAGCGAGTTAATCGCAAGATGAATGTTTCAAGTGTCTTTAAATAACTCAAATAGCACTCATATGACAACATGTACTGAGTATGTTTACCATTAAAAATGTCAAACTTTATGATGGCAATGTCAAATTTGACATATCAGTGTGGCCATATCTCAAAACTTAAGAAACCATATAAGAAATTTTCACAAAAAATAAGGAAATTCAGATATAAAAAGGATATTTTCTGGGTCACAAGAAATGACAAAATGAATTTATTTTGAATATATTACTTTCAATACAGTTTGACCAAATTGTATGTAACATATAAGATGACAATATGAATTTTTTCTACAATAAAGCCTAGCTTTTCATCAATTTTTTCTTTATTTTCATTATTGACAGTTTTAGCAGAGAAATTATCCTAAGTTACTTACATTTGAAATTAAAACCTTTCTGGAAAAACTTTTTCCACCCCCTAATTGTCGATCCATTCCTCCTGATCTTGCTCCATTGTTAAAGGACAATTGGTCATTGTTATTAAAACCACCTCCTGCACCCTGGAAGTTTCTTCCACCAGAGAGGTTGTTATAGTTTGAATTCTGATTACCAAAGCTGTCGTTTCCTGGATTAGAAATTACTTGATAATATAAATAATTTAAATTTCTTCAATTTCATAGACCTTTTTATATATTAATGCATCGAAATGTTTTTGATTTTAGGTCTCTTCTGTTGTAAAATTAGTTTTTTTGAGAAGATAAAAATTTGTCTAAAAAATTATCAAAAAAAAAACTAATTTTAAAATAGAAGAGACCTAAAATCAAGAACATTTAGAAGTATTAATAAATAATTTATAGAACTGGTAATGTTTTAATAAAATTTCAACACTAAATACAATAAAGCAACGCACATAATGTGACTTGGAATTCATTTTTCTTGAATGTGACAATTATAAGATGCATAGAAAAAAAGTTATACCTCTTTTAAATATAAGTGATACAATCAAGCTTTAGGTAGTAAACAAATAATTATATTGCTTTACCAGAATTAGATCCTCTAAAAGTACCAATATTTCCAGAAGCAGTGTTTTGCTGAGCCAATGCTGCCAATTGTGGAGTCGCTGTATTTTGGGCTAGGGGATTCTGAACCAGCGACGATAGATCAGTAGCCCCCAACCCGTTTCCCAACAACGTACTTGCGAAACCTGACAAATTACCAGATTGGAACACTTGCGAATTTCCCAAATTACCAAGTCCTAAAAATAAACAAATATTTTAATGATAATATATTTTACCAGTTTTTGGTTCATAAAAAGTCACATCAAAAATTACAGCTTTTAATTGTACCAATGATCCTCCTTGTAATGTTCCTCATTCAACATATGCGTTTCCCATGCAATACAAAACTTTAAAGAAATGCCAAAACACGATAATAGATGTATTTGTTGTGAAAAAATTCTTTTTTCAACAAACTTTACCTAAAAAATACAATTTCAATGCTATCAACGTGTGAATTAACGTAAGAGATGTTCAAAATGTCCTCCGCCCTCTATTTAGCAGGCTCGCAGGAGATGGTAAAACCAGTCTATCAAATTTCAAACATACAGTATTTGATTCTGCTTATTCTGTTTTATAGACCTTCAATATTAGCGGGACTATTTTGATAAACCTTATTTTTCACTTATTACTCTGTACATTGATCACTCAAAATACTGAATACCTGGAAAGTGAGGGTTTATTCATTCTAAACTTCAAGCAATGTCGAACATTTTCTGTCTTGCAAATACAAAATTACAATTTTCAAAACAACCGATCACTACAATGATAGTGCCTCTACCAAATTTTCACAAAAAAAAAACCACTATTAAATAATACTTGAACAAAATGTCAACCTTCTAATTGATTCCAATAGTATATACATACATACTATTAAAAATAAAATCCATGAAAAAATTTAAACGTTTTGTTTGAACGAAAGCATAGAAACCATTTTTGTTATTTTACTTTCGAGATAAACCTTACATACAATAAAAATTAAAAATTTCCAAGAAACAAACTCCAACCTATAAACAAGATAAATTGATAAAACATACCTGATAGAGCATTAGCCAATTGCAAAGAATTATTAGGTACCGCCCCTAGAATTCCAGACCCACCAATCTGTGAATTAGTATTCAAAGAAGGCAAGTTGTGAGCAACATTTTTCAAAGGTTCTCCATTAGGACCGAGCCCCATACCAATAGACCTTAGACCTTCCGGTAACTTCATGTGTTCATTAACTCTGTCCATTCGAACAGCCAATGTTCTGTCATTCAATACTTGACCTTGCAGCATGGAAATAGCTTGCACCGCTTCTACAGGATGATCGTACTCAATAACTGCAAATCCTCGTACTTTACCATCCTTGTCCAAAGGCAGATCTACATTGATAACTCTACCCGCTAACTTAAAAACTTCCTTCAATTTTTTCTGATCAATGTTGTAATCCAACTAAAAAGTAATATATGAAGAAGGAAAAGACAGACAACTAAATATGAAACATGAACAAGACAAATACTTCGCCAGAAAACAGGATATATTTCATAAATCTAATCATTTCTACTACTACAAAATATTTCAACAATCGACACATTGTACAAAGCTTTGAATTAAGAAAATTGTTTCCAATCAAAAACTAATCAAATACTAGAATATGGTAGAAAATGCCATAAAAAACAAAAGACAACCATGCAGTTATGAATTTGTCTTGACATTTGGCAAGTATTTGATTTATAGAATATATCCAAATGTATTGATTTTTTCCATTGTTATCAAATGATTAGGTGTTCCCAACAGTTTTCATTTCAAAATATTCCACAAGTTAGTAAACAATTTTAAATTTCAAATCAACAACTCATATAAATTCTTCCTGAGAAAACAAATCCTGTACCATTACCATCTCAGCATATAGTGATAAAATATTTTCTCCACCAATGTTTATAACTGAAAGTTCCTTGTTCTTTGCACATGACAGACATCTGAATATTTGAAATCAAATAAATCAACAATACCATATAAAAATTAAATTGGTTTTACAAACCATGATATAGAAAAAAATATATCTAGTTATAAAAAGTCGAATACAAAGAGAATTTTTCCGTATACTTATGAAGTAAGGCAAATCTCAAAAAACAGTTTGTACTTATCTGTAGTAATCAATCGTGTTGTCAATGATATGATATTTTAATAAGATTTAAATTAAATCGAAAAAATCATCCGTTGTTCATTAATAAGGAGTTTAAATCAAGAACATAAATTCGTAGGGTAACGAGAACCTTCATTTTCATCTCAACAGCGCTACCAGTGGGTGAGGTATTAAGATATAGTTTTCTAAATATATTGTTACACAAAATTATATAATTTGCTGGTGAGTAAAAGTAAAGTTGTATAGTGGTTAGTATTGATTCGTTTGGATAGCTATACCCCTTCAAAACAATCGCACTTGTGACACTTGTAGAAAACATTTCAACTTTGGTAATTATGCATTAAAGCCTGATATTTGACATGAGCTTACTATTCAGAAGTGGTGACGGTATCCCCCATTATAAGTACAGAAGTTTCTGACACACCAAGACGCATAGTTTACATAGTTTACAATACTACCAAGAATCGGTGAAAAATAAATCAATTATTTGACTAAATTTATGAATCTCTTTCCTCCCGAAACAAATAATCTATTCTTCCATCATTTTAATTTATTTGTTTTCTATAAATTTAATAGCTAGGAGTTCTAATAGGATAAAATTAGTTGGTCAAAGTTATATATCAGAAAAATATCAGTGATTGTAATTAGGATTTGTTATTTTGTTACAAATCAATGGACAATGTGAGATGATTTTATTGTGATAGAGACACAATAGTTTCAAATTTCAGTGGTTCTCTATGACTTGGGCGACGGTTTTATTTACAATTTCCATTCTGCAGACACTAAATGTCTGCGTTTACTACCTTGGATCAGTTTATTAATAAACACTGATACAGAGAAGAAGGACTCAAAAAAATTGTATTATATAAGTTTGACAAGCATGTAAAGCTTTTGTTCTACTTTTTATTGTGTTATGAAATTTGAGGTTTTAACAATCCTCCACACAGCTTAAATGTTGTAAAATTTACATAGAATATAAAACATAACTATCTACTCATACCTATATAATTTTTTATGTATGAAAGAACTTTAAATTGTCGCCCAATATTTTTAATTGTAAAGTTTTTATTAATTTTTTGATAATTTTTGTTGCTGTGTAGAACATAAATTTATTAAAATGCTATAGTTTCATTAAAAGTCTTTACGTATACGATCTGTTATTAAAACTATGAATTGAAACATTGAAACATTTGTCAGAATCTACTTCTCAAATTGTTTTGAAGCTATTGCATTGATTAAAGAAGGCTATTCAATTCACGAGTACAAGTAGCAGAATTGTACATTTTTAAAACGACAAGTTGGGCAGTAACTGGTGCAAATCGTGGCCGATTGTTGCTACTTCAAGACAAAATTATGATTTTGTTTTGCCAATATCAACGAGGAGAAATTGATGATATGAAAATGAGATAATGCTCATTACAGAGCATGATGTAATACTCACACTGTCTGACGCGCGTTTTGATAACCAAGTTATCATCTTCAGAGTCTTAAGGTTAACTGAAGACGATAACTTGGTTATCGAAACGCGCGTCTGATAGTGTAATTGTGAGTGGCGGTGTAGTAGTAGCGTAAAGAGTGTAATTCAGTATGAATCTCACCAACGATGCCAAAAATTTGAAATTAGTTGATATATGTAATGTTAACATAAAGGTCTAAATTTTACCTATTTGACAATGATCGACGTGTCCCAATTACAGAAGATAGAACAAAACGTTTGCAGAGTATTGCATACAACCGAAGTACTACAAATCAAGATGGATGAGTAATTGTATGGGGTTGCATTAAAATGAAGGGCCACACTGACATGGTTATCATTGAAAGAGACAGTTAGATTGCAGACATATTAGAACTCTAAGTCTTATCTATCGCTACCTTTCTAGGAACAAATCTTTCTTCGTGCGCGGCAATGCATATCACAAGAATCATTCAGAGAACAGCCCCAGCCCTGACCTCAATCAAATAGAACCTCTTTAATTTATAGTCACTAATGTAAATTCTCCTAAAAAAAATGAGACATGAGCTATCTTATAATATTCAATGAAATATGAAATCAGAAATGAGATTTGAAGCATGACCAAATGCTGTTTAGCTGCAAAAGGACGCACTAAGTGGTTAAAATTAAAAAATATATCAGTTTTATATCTGTTGATTTTCCCTTTCACCAGCATATATAAACAGTAATTTTTGTCTCATGCAATATTTTTTAGACGAAAGGAATCAAGAATTAATTTAGTAAACAAATTTTGAAATAAAATGAAGATATTTTTAATAAGTTATCTAATTATAAACTCATATACAGAAATTCAAATTAATAAATCTGTATGCCATCACGTTTCCTTGCAATAATTAAATAATCTTTTTTCTTGTAAACTAACCTACATTTGCAATTAAAAGCTTGAAAATGTTATACAATATTAAAGAACCTATATGAAATCTTCAAACACCTAAAAAAAATTTTGAAAACAATATAGGAACACCCTGCACATTACTAACACCAAAGCCCCTGTATTGTTCAAACAATCTAAATATAAATTAGAATGGATTTCATACAAAAAAGAAGAACAATTCGCCAAATTCTATTTTCAACTTCTTTTCGTGTATTTTTTAATTATTATCATTATACACAAAATGCAATCTTGTAGTCCTAGTCCTTCCAATTCCCATATATATTTACAAAATAGAATACATGACATTATTAAACAGCTTAAAATTTGAACTTAATTGCACTAACCATTACCAATAAAATTATATTTAAGCAGTTTATACTAGGGTTATATGACGTACGATGTTCCAACATACAGAGGCCTATTGACTTTCATTGGAACCAATACAAAAATTATTTTATCATTTACATTAAATTATCCAGCAGATATTTAATATCAAAGAAATTGGAAAACAGCAAACCAATAAAAAATCTCATTGTTCCAATCGAATTGAAATAGTAAAAAACGGACAGACACATCAAAGTGAAATGTAAAATAATATTTGTAAGGAATGCCAGCATCCAACTACAAACAGTCGACAAAAAACATTATACTTACATTAGCAACAAACACTTTATTGTTAAGCGGAGGATCAATTTTCAAAGATTCAAGAAACTGTGGACTTAATCCATAGGTATTGCCCCATTTGTCATCATTTCTTAAAGACAAGCTACTGCCCAAATCTCTACGATCATCTCTGAATCTATCAGAATCTCTATTCCTTCTGCCTCCACTACTTATAATAGCCCCAGACTTATCTCTTGTTACCCCTCCATCATCTTTGACGACTAATTTACGCCCCTTAACCTCAAAACGTTGCATAATTTCCAAACACTTCCTAACAGCATCACCGTCAGAAAATTCGACAATGCCACTACCTTTTGGCTTATCATTATCATCTACAAAAAGCTCGACAAACGCTACATCCCCGACTCTGCTCCGAAACAGATCTTTGATGTCTTGCCAACGATATTCGTAAGGGATATTAGATACATACACTCGATTTTGAGAGGATCTCATGCTACGAGGTTCTCTGCCCCCACCTCCTCTATCATTGCTTCTATCTCTGCTATTATCCATTCTGGAGTTATTGCGTTCCCTCCTTGGACGGTCACGCTCTCGACCACGCTGATCGTTAGACGATTCACTCATCTAGAAAAAAGTGGATACATAGTAAAATGTAGGTAAATTATTTTCCAGTCAACTTTATCAAATTGAAGAAATCATAAATTCAAAAAAAATTGGAAAGCTAAATTTTGTTAAGGATATCTCTAACAAGGGCGCTAGTCTTAGGGTTGAAGATGGTGATGAGGTAGCCCATTAAACATAGTTCAATAACTACTTAAACTTACTATATACATAAAGGCTTAAAACAGACGGAGCGTTTTGAGCCGAGTCGGCGGCTCTGTTACGACACTTCTGCTACATAAAACAGACGGTGCATCGTCGACACGGCGGCCGCCGGGCGTACCCTGTCGAGTACCATGCGACGAAAGCGTTTCTACGACTCTAGTCGGCACATCAGTACGTATTCGCGTATGTGGTGAAACAGACGACGAGTCTCAGGGTTGCCAGATTACAAAAACAATGGAAAATTTGGACATTGACCGATTTATAAATGATGTTCATATAAGACCTGCGATTTGTGATATGCGTTCAGATGAGTATTCCAACAAAATAATAAAAAAACGTTGTTGGGAAGAGGTAACGGAAACTTTTATTGGCGAGAATGCTACCCAAGAGGAAAAAATAAATATAGGTAATTATATGAATTCAAATTTTATTTATTAATATAAAAAAAAATCAGAAATAATCAGCATTCTCCATTTATTAGCCATTAAACCAAATGTGCATTCAGCATATCTTCGGGCCCTTGACAATCTATAGTTAAAAATTCTTTTTTCAAAAGATAAATTTGATCCACCGTAGGGTCTAAGCAAATTTTCAGAGGAAAGGCTTCATCACCTACGATTACAAATGGATAGTCTATCAAATCTCCTTCGATGGGCGTTGCTGCAGGTATGTTCAGTGTACCGTTTATCATTTTTTCATACAGTGTGGAATGTAAATAAATAATTGCTATCACACATTGCGAAAAGCACCATTGAAAAATACTGTTTATAATTAAAGAACATAGAGTCGCTATTCGCCGGTTTTATCAATCTGATATGTTTTCCATCGATCGCTCCTATACAATGTGGAAAATCTGCATTTTTTTTTTAATCCTTCAGATATTTCGAGCACAACTAGACAACAGCACACGACTGTGATTTTTTAACTTTGTCAGTCGGCAGTTGCGGAGACGCGCGTGTGTTTTGAGCCGCTTTTCCGCCGAGTCGGCAGCCATCTGTTTTAAGCCTAACATAACTAGATAGACAAACATATAAATATAAAGTTGACTTAGAATTTCCAAAAGAAGGTAACTTAAAAGCAAGGGCGCATGACGTGGTCGCCACACTACTGTAGATAATAGAAATGACTAGATCAGTTTATTAAGTTTTTAATATACATCATGTTCAGTTTTAATTGAACAAATATAGAATTATGCATTTTAACTAAGCCCTTCAGTTAAAAGTTCTCAGGGGAAACATGGTAGTTTGGTCTATATTATCAGTACTTATTGTAATAATTTATTATTGTAGTTACAAAAGAAGAGACCTGTGTGGGCGAAAGAGTAGTTTTTGCAAAATGTCGCATAAATGAACTTACATTAAATCTTGAAGATTGGCATAGTTATATGGGAATGAAGTAGAAAACTTATATCTTTTGTCACATGTATTTCCTTTGATTCTGTGTCCGATAAAGAGTTTATCTAATGAATAAAGCTAACAGATTCCACATTACAGTTTGTCATGGAATCAGTTGAATCTACTTATGCGGAATAGTGAATTTTTATCATCTCTTCAATTCAATTTTTTGGCATGAACACCAATAATTTTTTATCTCCGTTCTATAGTCCAATTTTATGTACGAGAGAGTAACAAAACCTACTTACTAATACGAAACTATAATAAATGTACCTAAGCCACATGTTTTCTGGCTTTAATAACCATAAGCTGTGCATAGAAAAAGGTTTGGACCTGTCAAAATTACGAATGCTTCGTCATTGTATTACTCTCTGATTCATAAATATAGACTGTACAGTATCAAGTGCTCCTGATTTAAATTGATTTTCGAAAAACTATAAAATATAACATTTCAAAAAAATTTGTAAATGACTATTTTTAATATTTAGTATAGAATTTAGCTTTAGTCTCACATTGTTCACTTAATGATCGTTTTTTCAGGTGAACCTAAGGTTTTGATAACTTGAAGGTAATGACTAATACATGGTGACCACAGAGTTGTTAAAATAAAGTTCCCTGACTTTTCCCTGTTTTCCAGAGATCTAATTTTAAAATTCCCTGACAGTTTAACATATTCGATTATGTGTATGATTAATAGATAACTGAATTTAAAGTATATTACTCAGGAAAAGTGTAGTAAATAAGAAATTACCATAGCACATTTATTCTATTAAATAAATATGAAAAATTAACACTTTTAGCGAAAAACTAAATAGCGTATGTAATACATATTGTATACTCTTTTCTTTATCTTATAATTATTCATTTATTCTTTAATTTTTCAATTTCATCAACTACGGATTAAATATTTCGACGACTAGTTTCGACCAGAGCTTTTTTTTAATTTAAAATATCTAAATCTAAAATTTTTATCTTTTTTCATTCTTTTAAATTCTTCTTCATAACGGCTTTTTGAATTCTTAACTGAATGAATCAGACTATTCGATATTTCAATATTTTCAATGCCAACACTTCTCAATTTACCATAAAATAATCTTTGGGCGATGAGCGAATCTTCTTGAAGATTTTCATTTAAGCAGTCTTCATTAATAGAAAATCCTCGTTCAAGAGATGGGTTACCATGAAAAAATGTAAAAATAATTTTTATGTATTTCATCAATTCTTTAAAATCATCTGGTGTATTCATAATATTATTTAACCACAAACAATGTAGTTTTTTATCTTCTGACTTAAAATAATTTAGGATTTCATCTTGAAAGGATAATCTTCTGCATAACTTCTTGTATTGATTAAGTATTTTATCAGCATCAACCCCACTTATCCAATTATTTTAATTAAAATATCAAGCGAAATTGAAAAACGTTTTACTCCTATATCTAAATTTTGTGCGACATTGGGATCTAAACAAGAAATTCTTTTTACTAATTTGTAGTTAACTGGAGATCGTTCAAGTAATTTCCGAAAGATAAAACAGATGGCACTGAATAGTACAATAAAAAGTACGCATGACAATCGCATGCGCGCCAATTTTTAAATCTCATTCGAAGGACACGAAAAATTTCTAGTAGTTGAATAATTTTAAATAATCCTAATTGAAAATTTTCATTTTTTCAGATTTTTGGAGAAATTCCCTGACTTTTCCAGTAAATTGAAAATTCCCTGGCGTTTCCAGGCTTTACAGTTTTATGGCCACCATGTAATAGATTTACAAGATTATATTAAAAAAAATAAACGAATATTTCTTTCGAAAAAAAGGGTGGATAATTTACAGCTATATATAAAGACAAAAACACTACAGGACGGAATTCCATTAATGATGTATCTGTAGGAAATCTGTGATTAAACTCTGATATAGGAATAAGGGTTAGACAAAAAATCTTTGCTGTGAAATAAACAGCTTGCTCACAGAGAGAGAGTAGAGGTTTTATTATGCATTAAAGACAAGTTGTAACCCAGATTATGGTTTAAAATAAGCAGTGATTTTGTATACACATCAAACAGCCAAAGTTTGATAAAATGCAACAGCTCTGTAGCAAGCCCTCACATATTTCATGGCAAGCTGGGAAAAAAAATTTCAACAAAATTTTGGGGTAATATCAAGATAAAAATCTGAAGCATATTTCTTTTTTTTGTATTTCTCATTCAAGTATTTTATTTTTCAAACAAATATCTAAAATAAGTTTGTCGAATTGTTATAAGAAATAAAGTTGAAATCATATACAACTCTAAAACTAAAAATACATTATTGATAATATAAGAATTACTAGGAAACAATTACATACATTATAACTTTAAAAAATGTATATTTCCAGATGACCACTTGATTGGTAAAGTACCTATATATATATATATATATATATATATATATATATATATATATATATATATATATATATATATATATATATTGGAAATTGTAATTATATATTATACAGAGATAGTAATTTGAAATTTTTTATACACAACAAATTGGAATTATATATATATATATATATATATATATCCGGGTTTCCCTGGATTTGTTCTAGTTTAGAGGGCATCCGGGGAAGATTTCTTTTGTAGACCGGATTTTTAAACAAAAAAATTTAAAAAAAATTGTGTCGCCCGCGAGTGACGCACTATCTATGCTCGCACACCACGATCAACCGACGAACCAAGTATATTCACCGTTTCCCCACCCCTCCCGTCGTGGTAGCCACGGTCCGCCGTTCGTGTGGCTACTGATGCTAGTAATCACGGAAGCACAAAATTATTCCCGCTGGTTATTCAATATTTTGATGTAAAAAAAAATGGAATCACTACTAAGGTGCTTGAAATAGAAAACACTAAAAACGAGACATCTGTATTGCTTTTGGTGGAGATAATTGCAATACAAACTTCGGTGGGATAGATAGATATGGAACAAATAATATTTTCCACAAGCTGAAGGAAAATCTAAACCCAAACTTGGTTGGTGTGGGTTGCTCTGGACATGTCATTAACAACGCAGTGAACCACTGATGTGATTTACTGGCAGTAGACATTGAATCCATTGTCTTAAAAATTTATAATTTTTTTCCCATTTACACAGTACGAACCGAAGCTCTTAAAGAATTCTGCGAAACCGCTGAGGTCGAATATAAACAGCTTCTGTATCATTCCAAAACGCGTTGGCTAAGCCTGTTTCCAGCTATCGAGCGAATTCTGAAGCTCTACCGTCCTTTACTTAATTATTTTGAAAGCATAGAAAGGCCACCTGTTTTAATTAAACAGTTTTATGAAAATCCTCTCTCGGAAGCATACCTGTTCCTTATACACTCAATTATGCACACCATTCACAAAAAAATACAGACATTAAAGAAAGGCGATAATTCAATTCTTGAAACAAAAAGCATACTTTCTTCCATAACAAAAAGTTTAGAAGACCGAATTAAGGAAAATTTTGTGCGGTATTATAAATAAAGAAGATGAAAACAGGAAACAAGAGTTTAAAAAATGCACACATGACTTCTACAATGAAATTAAAAGATATATTGAAGAATGGATGAAACCTTTAAAACAATTAATAACAACACAGAGTGGACTCTTATTGAAGACACTGTCCTCTATTTAAAAGATAAAAATATAGACATTGACGCCGCAAAATTAATGAGTGGGTGAATTTAAAGGCTTTTTGCCAAAACTTAATTGAACAAAATAAGCTTTTAAAATCCAATCAACTTTGGGTACAATTTTTTAAAATGCCAAATGCGAATTTATATTCGGAATTGCTGAAAATTGCGCAATATTTTTTTTGCATTCCGGCGCATAATGCCAACGTGGAGAGGGTATTCTCATCAATTACACAACAATGGACTAAAGAAAGAAATTTACTAAGCGTAGAAACAATTTCTTCAATAATTAAAATTAATTCAATTTCCAAGAATACAGTTGCACTGATTTTTATAAATTACTTTTAAAAAGGGAAGCTATTCTAAAAGCTATCGGAAAAAATGATAAATACAAAAAAACTGAGAAGTAAAAAGGCAAGAGGCTGAGGAAAACGCTTTAATAGCTAGATAGACAAATCATGTTGTGAGTGCAATAATTGCTTGTTATTTTTGTAGTTAAAGTTATGATTGTTTTCATCGAGTAGGTAAAAACTATTTAAAATATGGTTGTTGATCAAAACTTTAAGTTTATGAAAATAAGTATAGGATTGATTATTTTGATTTAAAATTTTTTTAATGTAACTTACATTGATGTAGGTCTAAACTTTAAAAATGTTTTGTCGTTTAATATTTAAGAAGACTGCATTTAGTTTATATTCTGCTAGAATAGGTATATTTTGTTAAATAAATGACTGTTGATAAAAAGTAAAACAGATAAAAATTATAGAACTATAGCTAAAAGAGTTACCTCAAAAATTGTAAGACTGAATACTAGAATGGTCTAAGTAGGTACTTTTAAGATTTTAATTCATTAAATATATGTTTTTGTTTAATATTTTAATAAGGTTTTGTTTTCTTATTTCAAGAATTAAAAAAGCTGATTTATATTAACAATTTGTAATATGATTCTGTTTTGTTAAAATAATGAATGAGTAAAAACGGTGATTTATGACATTTTCAACTGTTTTTTTTACATTGAATATGTTTAAAAGATCTTGTTGACATGTCCGGCTTTCGGACTCTAAAATCCGGGGGTTTTCACGCGTTTTGTCCTGTTTTCCAAAATTATATATATATATATATATATATATATATATATATATATATATATATGTATAATATATAATTCCAATTTGTTGTGTATAA
This sequence comes from Diorhabda elongata, assembly GCA_026230145.1. Lineage (NCBI taxonomy): Eukaryota > Metazoa > Arthropoda > Insecta > Coleoptera > Chrysomelidae > Diorhabda > Diorhabda elongata. Next base: position 12,476,520 of record CM047936.1, read on the forward strand.
AAAATTTCAAATTACTATCTCCCTACAGTTTTCAAAGGAGATCCCGGCATGGAAAAGAGGTTATATTCCACCTCTACAAGATATATAAATGAAGCTGATATTATACTACCATACAACCGTTTGCACGACCAGGAACAAGAATTACTATTATATACCGTAAATAAATTAAAATCAATTTAATGAATATTTGAAAGGATCAATTGTTTGCATATACCAAACGCCCTATTAGTGTGGAAATTTAGTTGTTTACTAGTAAACTCTATATAGAGATAATGTAAATCTAGATAAACACTTAATAATTAAAAATTCATTTTATGCGATTATTCATTTTAATGCAATGCAATACACTTTTGATATTACTTTGCCTTGTACCTAGAAATTTAACAGACTCAATTAGACATGTCCAATATGACGCCGTTATAAAATTCGATGTAGATATTATAAATACTTATATTTTTGATACTAAGCCACATTTTAAAAAATCAAATAAAAGGAATGAATTTTGATAACAAATTGAAAAAATTTTTTTGTTGGAACTTACTTATAGATATTTATATAAAACACATAAACTGAATATACATACCTCCAAACCACGAGAAATGAGAATGGAAGAGAAGCTTCATCGGCTTGACGCTTGATTTTTCCATTTTGACCACACAAACAATCTGAAAATATTTAGAAGCATTTGGTAAAGCCAACCTACAAATATAAAGTCCCTAGGTACAAAGCTGAAAAAACTAGAGTCTGGGAAAAATTGGAGCTGAAGAAACGAAATTCCATGCTATCTTTCATTAATAGTAATCTTTATTCCTGAATTTAGCTAACATAATTTGCATTTATATCTAAAATGAGATGAGACTCCTACACTTCAAACTCCGCAATTGCTTAAAGATCATAGAGAACCAGGGAGTAGTGGTATTCCTATATCCGCACAGAGAACACGGTTAAGCCCTTATTTTGCCAATTGACACTAATGACACTGACAAGTGCAATGGCAGATAGTAATGGTAATATTTTGTGAAAAGGAATAATAAAACTTAATAAAAAATATATATGTAAATTTTTAAACTTAAAATTTTATAGCCCACATTGTATTTTTTCACTAACAAAATAATTTATAGGTAAGTGTTGATTATAGAATTTTAGGTTATGTTGGAAAATCGTCATTGTTATTTCAGGAATACACAATAAATATGTCATCAGGCCGGCCCATTAAATGTGTGGTTGTTGGAGATGGAACCGTAGGAAAAACTTGTATGCTCATTTCTTATACCACAGATAGTTTTCCTGGCGAATATGTTCCGACAGTGTAAGTATAGCTAGTAATTTCCTTACTGATAATTTTAACAAATAATCTAAAACACTAAATTTCTTTATTTAATATTACCATTAGGAAATTTTATTGAAACTTTATTTCAGGTTTGACAATTATTCCGCCCCAATGGTAGTCGATGGAATTTCTGTTAGTTTAGGACTTTGGGATACTGCAGGTCAAGAGGATTATGATAGGTTACGACCTCTATCCTATCCACAGACAGATGTTTTTTTGATATGTTTCAGTGTAGCATCACCATCCTCTTTTGAAAATGTTACTTCTAAGTGGTATCCTGAAATTAAACATCACTGTCCAGATGCACCCATTATATTAGTTGGTAAGTAAATTGATTAGCAGAATATATTTAGTTTTATTTTTGTGGCACAAGCGTTACAAATGCTTTAGTATTGCCCTTTTTGTTTTATTTAATTACAGTATTAATTTTTCTGTTTAATTTTGGTTAGAATAACAGAAACTATGAAAGCATTCAAATACATTTAAAGACGTCATAAGGCAATCTAGAACCATGACCTGCGTAACACCAACATGTCTGCTGGATGACAAACAATGTGATTAATGCTCTTGTGACCACTGGATTTTGCTATTTTTTCTCGTGCATTCTATTACCTTGCATTGTATAAAATTTATTTCAAAAAATTTGAGAAAAGTTCAATCAATAAATTTTGTAGAAATAATTATTACAGTATGCAGAATCTGTTATTTTCTAAACTGTTAAATTATATTTACATATTAATAGGTTCGTTCCAACCCATCAAAAAACCATCAGACGGTCTTTTTAATACTTGGTTCATTGCAAGTACTATTATAAGCCCTAGATTGCGCCGAAAATATCATTTAAACACTTCCAATAACTGTTTCAAGAAGTGTCCAGATTAGCAGGTCAAAACAAGCATAATACTATAAATTTTTAATAACATACTTGGTATGATAACTTTATGCATATATATTTTCAGGTACGAAAATAGATTTAAGAGATGATAGAGAAACTTTGAATTCTCTTGCTGATCAAGGTCTTAGTCCTATAAAAAGAGAACAAGGACAAAAATTGGCCAATAAGATTAGAGCTGTAAAATATATGGAATGCTCGGCTTTAACTCAGAGGGGTCTTAAACAGGTATTTGATGAAGCTGTTAGGGCAGTTCTCCGACCCGAACCTCAAAAAAGGCGCCAACGCAAATGTTTGGTTATGTAACCTTTTTGGTTATATATTTTTGGAAGTCTCTAAATTTAATACTCATTTTGATTATGTTGCAGTTTTTATTTTCTATTTGGGATTTGTGGTTTTCATAATAAACAATTTAAGCAGCATCCATTTTATCAAATCTAAGGAGTTTATTATTGCACATAATAAATGATCAGATTTTATTAAAGAATGGTCATTTCAGATGAGTTACAACACATTTATAGATGAAACTAATTTGTAATTAAATTTATTATTTATTTTTGTCACAATTTCAATTAGATCTGATATATGTATTAATCCTCTTTATACAGTGTAGGTATTAAGTCTTACGCACCTTAGGAATCTCTGTTATTTTAGATAAAGTTGAAAAATCCTCGGGTCTCTCTATTTTTATTTTAATCGAGGTGTTTTATAACATACAAAAAATTGTCACACCTTTTACCCCCTTCCCTTGACAGACAGTTTCCTCTCACCTGGATTGTTTCTAACTAAATCATTAATTATTGAAGGAACTATTTGTGTCTGTAACAGGTTTAGATTGGTTTTATTCCCATTAAATTTCCGTCGATAAAGAGTCTATAATGTTTTCTTCTAGCATACTTGCCCAAACATTTAATTTATTCGGAAATTGAGTATGACACCCTCTAAACAGTAGAGGGGTTCCATTGATCCAATATCTGATGTTTTGTCGATGTACATGACAATTTAAATAGTATGTAGCTTTTTCGGGAAAATAAATATGTCTTAAGAAATTGGGATCTTGTGAAGTATTATTATCCATAGTTTCACAAAATTGCAGTCATTGATCTAGATCACCATGTGTCAATTTTTGCTTTATTTTCAGTTTATATGAATGCAAATTTTGTATTTTTGTATAATTATTATGACTGTATATGTGGATGCTGCTTTAAATTTTTTTAATTATATACACAATTTTTCTATTCATTTTTAATCATGTGATTTGTTTCAACATTTTTCTGTATAGTTTAGTTGACTTCAGAACAAAAAGTTATCCATCTTTTCGAATTCCTAATGGCTATACTATAACAAACAGTTAACCTCAAATATTATTCAGAAGCATAAACCTTGAATATTTTAAATATATTTGCTGACAAAAATGGTAACCACTAACCAATTTCAGATTTAAAAAATGTCTTGATTTGCTATTTACAGGTTTATCAGTTAAATTTCTTAGAACTTATTATTCTTCACTCACTTTACTACAATTTCAAGAGGTGTTGGCTTAATAAAGCCATAGAGCTTGAGGCCTTAAGTATCTTACACCAATCACAGAACGACGAGATCGTCGATTCAACACCAACTGGTCCGTTGACTCGGATTGCCGGTTCCATATAGGAAAAATTACAGATACACAACCTTTGCAATTGTGACACTCATATAAAAAAAGGAAAATTCTGAGATTTGATTTAGTAAAGTCTTGCTTCAAACGCTTGAAAGATTCTCCAAATTGGGATGAGTTAGGGCTACAAGCGGACTACCTAAACAATTATGACTGACAAGGCCTCTCTAACCAGACAATGACAATCCAGTGGTTCTATGAGCTTAGAATGGGTAAAGTATTTCGTCAAAAAAGAAGTTTTGTCATTTTTTTCACACTGGATGCTGCTCTTTGAAGTTGAGCATCGTCGTAGCCTTCTGCTTTAGTTGTAGAGAAGCATTAAAAAAAGCTCTCAAATTCTTTAAAAAATCATTAAAACCAAATGAACAGATGTGTGCGATTTCCTTTATAGAAAGACAGTACCTATAATTTTCTATTTTATCTGTGACCTCTACCATAGTTATCGGCAGGTTAACAAAATAATAGTTGGTTTGAATTGCACTTTTTTCTCTATTATGATTATCATCTTTGATATTTGAACCGAATTAGACTATAACTTAGAATTTAGTGACTCAGTAAATATTAAAATTTATAAATATTCATTATTTTGCTCATGTATTTATTATACTTAACCAGTTGTTAACTGTTTGTTTAGTTTCACTACATATTTATCATTTTGCAACTTTTGATTCTATTTAAAAAAACTACTCAACCTATAACAATTTTTACAATTTACAAATATTTTCTACACAATTTTTACAACCATATATTAATCGAATTTTTAAGAAAAATCTCTTTTTTATATATAAAAAAAAACGTAGCGTCGTACAACGAAATGCGTTAATTAAAAGTTGTTTTATATGAAACTTACTTACTTTGCATTATATTGGTGAACACATATTACATCTTTGAGATTATTTAATTGGTTGAGAAGCATCTTTGGATTGTAATCATTGAATGAGAATATTCAATAATATTCACATTCAATTTTCTGTAACAACTCAATGGATCTATCTTATACATGAAAATGGGTTTTTCAATTACTTTTTTATAGTTCGTTTCCCGAGTACCACTACATTTTACATTTCAAGATTTTGCTTTTGTTTTTATACAAAGCGGGGGGACTAAATTAGAATTTACTCAAGCGTCATGTATAGTAAAGCTTAGATATAGGAAAATAAAAGGTTCTGCAATGTATATTAAACTGCCAGTTTGCATATGGAAAGATAAAACGATTATTCAAGCGATTCACATATTTAGAAAAGAGATTGAGAGATCCCAAAAATGCTCCCATTCAAAACTAATAATTCGGAAGTGACATAATCTGGTAACAATAGAAGATTATATACTAAACACTCAGCATGGAAAGAAAAGATTTATGAATTTTTTTGATTGATAATAAATTATAGCTATAGATACAGGAGAATCATAAATCAAATAAATAATGCTTTTCAATACCAATATACTTAATTATAAAAATCCTAAAAATACAACTATAATACAGAATGAATATTCCTGCTTCATATTCTTTACAGAATCGCCGCTAATTTTTGCGCATTGATAGTAAAAATTACGCAATCGGTATGACATCACTTTAATTCATTCATCCGTACCATCTGCCTCACTCTCCATATCACATTCGCTGTCATCAGTATCACTCTCCGCATCAAATTCGTTGTCGGTTTCTTCATCTTGTACATTACTTTTGTTTGTTTCTTCATCTGCACCCTCAGATGTCTCATCTGTAAATGAAGAATACCTTGAATAACGCGTTAAAAAAAAGTAGAATGAAGTGATAGAAAAAATTATGTACCATTCCAGCCACTTTCATCAGGTTTCAGCTCTATTGGAATTTTCTTCTCTACATTTCCCCATACAGCAGCAATATAATGTGACCGTAGGAATTGTTGGTATAGTTCTCTTTGGCAAGGTGGCATCATCGTTGAATCAATGTTTTTAGCATTTAATTTTGCGAAACATTCATCAGTATTTTTAAAATCAAATTTTTTTCATAAATATTGCATGTAGAGCTGAATCAACTGTAATTGTACTCTTTGGCTGAGAGCACATGCAACATATAAATTTCTCAATTTCAGAAAAGCAACTTGAAATGATTCTGATTTGTACAAAAAAGAATAAGGCCGTATCTTTGCTTTTTTGTAAAACGACGGATTATAGTCGCAACCCGTGAAAGCATGGAAAGCCGGAAATGCTTTACATTATGTTTCTCCTAATTCAGCATACATACGAGTCACGTCAATAAATCTCATATTATCGAAAACGCCAAATAACAAACTGATTTCTAATTCAAATTTCAATTTGTGCATATTTCCAAGCAAAATAATAAAGATATCGGTGTCATCGCATTTAACTGTTAATTTTCCACTTTCATCAAGATTGCAAACCGTGTGAACTATTCTAGTATCAGCTTTTTCATGTCTAGGTGCCGTGAACAAAGCGTTAATAGAATGTTTAACTGACTGTAGACCATCATTTCCAGTTTCTTGCTTAAACTCGTGACATTCATCGTAATTTATGAAAACTGTTTTACTTTCGAAAAAGGCTGCCATTTCGGCCTGTTGCCAATGTCGTATTAAAAATTGTACAAAAGCTTTCTTGAAGTTAGTTTCGCGCAGTTCTGTGGACAGCGGATTTTAATCTCATGTCCCCTGTTATTAAGTATTGAGGGTCTGATGAAATACCTCTTGTTTCTTTCATAGTCTTTAATCGATGGCGATAAATATTGATCAAATACCAGATGAATTTTATGAGCTTTCATGGCGACGAGCTTTTTCAAAATACTTGTTGATATTATAGCATATGTAATGTCAGTGTCTCGTGGAGTATACAGATAAAAAAATCCGTCAGTAATCATAACATCACATGTATAATTAGTTATAGTACTTGAATCGTCTGGTCCTACAATACGATGTAAAAGCTTGCTTTTTGCTGTTGAGTAAATCGATCCGTCCAAATGACAAAAACAATTTGGAAGTGGAGTCAATGGAAATGTCATAATTTTAGGAACGTCGGGTTCATGTTTCAAGGAAATCACTAATATTCTACCGAATAAATCTCTCTGCATTTTTATAGACTTTTCTTTATCATAAACTTTCACAGTCTGTTTCTTATTTCCATATACGAAATTTAAAATTTTATTCAATTTGATTGCTTTTTCAAAACGATCCGATGACTCAGAACATTCCTTAATGAAATCATTTTTTAAATTAGTATCCAAAACATTTACATTTGAAAGAAAATTAACTATCTCGGCCGAAGCTGGTCTCCCTGTACTGATGTTATAAAGTTTTGTCGATTTCAGGATCGAAAGGATTCATATAGTTCTTTTTTATAATATCAACTAACTTTTTTACCCTGGCAGTACTTTTGATAATGTTATGAGGTTCTAAATCGGCTGTCGTATCTTGATTTTTTTAAGACCAGATTCAGTGTGAACATGCGTAGTCAATGTTGTTCGAAAACAATGAGATTTAGACCATTTTTGTCGAGCGCTTATCGAATTTGTGAAGCAATTGATTCCTGTTAGCCGTCTACCTGCATCAGCATTGTAAGTTGGCTCGAGAGTTAAATCAATAGGTATTCGTGAAAATGACTTATCGGTACGTTTAATACCAAAAAAGCCTTTTCGCAGTTGGTAGGCTATATAAGGATGAGTTTGTGAAACTTTCAAAAGTTGATCAAAGTACCAAAGAATCCATCGACAATAATTAACTTGGTTGAACACAAAAAATAAATCAGCGAGTTTGTTAATCATAATTTTGTACATATCAAAATTACCCATACGAATACTTCGCGAAAACGTTTGGTAGTTATTTATCTATTCGACGTACATTAAATAAAATTTTGGAGTTAAACCGTATTTACCGACGAGAGTTTTTTCTACGTACTGTTCATACTGATTTATCAAGTCATTTAATTCAGCATGTGCTGTATTAGCAACGAAGTTTTTGTCTATTTTTTTAGATTTCAAGCTGACGATTAATATCATAAGCTAATGGCTAATTTGTATGTCATGAAGTTTAATGAAACTCTCGAAATGTAAAATTTGAATTGCTAAAGCAGCAATCGTATGCAGCTTTTTGCAACGATTGAAATGTTTCCCCTTTCAAAAATCCACTCACAGATCCAGAAGCTAACAAGTCGCTTTCTACCATGACATGCGTTAAGCCACAGTCATCGATAAATTTTCCGGTAGCCTTGAAATAAGCACACTGTATGTGAAATGCACCAAGATGAACTTTTGGTATTTTGGGGTTATTTGAGTTAGTGGAATTGATTTGAATTTTTCATCAGCTTGAATTTGATAATTCACTTTAGCTATTGCCAAGTCATACGAAACTTGAATTTCCGATTGTTTACATTCTCTAGCCAGTTGATCACTCATTTGAGCGTTGCTGCAACGACCCTTCGTTGTGTTGGTGACTCGTTAATTGACGTTAAATAGGATACTCTCTGTTTGATGGTGTCATCAATAACTACTAGAATGTTAAATCCAACCCGCATGGGCGTTCCAGGTACTTGATAAAATTTTGAAATAACCCAGCATTTATCTAGCATACGTGCAAATTTGTAAGATGTATCATTGACCGTTCTCAACTCATCGTCAACCGGTAACAAATTAGCTTGTATTTTTGGTTTTCCTATATAATCATCGATTGGGGTATCTACACCATCAAACCGACGTCTTTTCATAAGAGGCGATATCACTGGTTCAAGGTCAATGGTGTTAGTATCACTATTATTCAAATTAACGGCCGAATTATCGCAATCGCTATCAAAATCTGGATAAAATTCTAGCATTAATTGGTGAATGTCGTTGTTATTATCGAAAACATTTTGATATATTATTCCTACTGAATCGTGCAAAGTATCTTTTCCACTACTAGTTTCTGTAAAGCAATCAAAATTATCAAATGACACCCCAGTGAAACATTCTATTCGCAATTCAATATCATCCGGGCAAATGACAGATCGATTAGTTGAAGCATACGTTGCTTCGGTTTCTAGTTGCTCCAAAATGTCTGAACTCACAATTATTTTCAGTTTTTCTTTAGCAACGGTAAATATTTTGATTTCAGATCCAAACTGTGCAACTAGTTTACTTTCCAATTTGTAAGCGGTGAAAATTTGATCAAATGTTCCGTAAGCAGCTATGTATTCTGTCTCTAGCAATGTCCGATCGCAATTGACTAAATATGGTAATAAAATGAGTCCTCTATTCTTAATAACTGTTTCCGAAACCAACAAAAAAATTTCATCATAAACTCGCGCATAAATTTCTCGAGAAACGTGCCATTAGCCATACACGTTTACCGTGCACTTGCTTTCGCAATTTACCGCAAAATATGCACTCATGTTCAATGACTTTTCCATCCTCGCCAATGAGAACATCACCTTGCGGCTCATTATCATCTTTGTCATTGCTAAAATACAAATAAAAAACATTGTCAGGCATAAAAGTTTTTGCGTACACTTTTTTCACAATAAAAGCTCATTTGATAAATTCATTAAATAGCTTAAAGCAAAAAACATGACTTAACAAACATTTCAATAATCATTCAACAAGGTAGAACGCTTCTAAATAATTAGCTATTGTAAAAATTTATTGAAATTGTTAAATAACATGATAAAAAAATTGTGTGTTTGAACGAAAAGTATTCATTCAAACGTAATATTGAAAATAAAGATAGAAAATAAGAATCATTTTACGTACTGCATGTTGATGATAATAAAGACATGCGTAATGTATTAACCCATTAAGACCCAGGTCGAAACTAGATAAGATAGCATCAAATTATCTATTCCATTCATAGGCAAATCGGAAAAAAAATTACCCCTGTTTTTTCTTTAGTTATTTGCAATTTTTTATAAAAAGTTATTTAGACAAATTATACCAAAAGTCACTTTTTTGGTCAGAGTCCATTTTGTTGGTGTAAAATGCTAATAAACAATTGCACTTTTAGACAATTTTTACTAAAAATCGTTATTTTTCAAATCTGACAACAATTATACATACAATTATATATACCTGCGAGAGAGCACGGAAAATCCGTGAGAATTTTATTTCAAAGTAACGTCTTATGTTGAAATCAACAACATACTTTTTTATTCAAATTGCAGCGTTATCAAAAAAAATAAGGTTAAAAATGTTCCTATAATGGCTGCTAATAATCTCGCTTTTTCATATGGTTTCATTTTAATTATTAGCTTACATACTTGCCCCAGCCGCAGTTGAAATTAAAAACACCCAGAAACTGGGAAAGCGGCTTGAAATCGGACGCGCTACGGAAAATGAAATAACTCAGCGAATTTGCAGCGTATTGCGATGATTTTTGTTTTATTTGGGGTAGAAAAAAACGATATTTCTAGTGGTGTCAATGAAAAAGCTCTGGACTATAACGACTTTGAATGCTATCGATTTTAAATTTACGTCGACCTTATTTAATTTTTTTAAAAGGTTTTCCGACCAGATACATTTCTGGCACTGTTTTGCCGTTCTTAGTTGGGGTCCCTAAAAGCGCAAAAAAAATGTTCACGCGTGTACCATGTCCTTTTTTTTTTGACTGATTTTCCCGAACTTTGGATCGCTTCTGGCGAGGGTTTTCCGACCGATCCCGTTTCTGGCATTAATGCATCGCTCTTTTCGGTTGTGCTGGCCTTTGTATTCGCTTCACGAGACTCTGCAAAAAATTGTTATGTCTTTCGGAGAGAGGCGGCGTCAACAATTATCAAACAAAAATGCTCGCAAAATGTTCCCTTTTTTTCATTGGTCTGCTCCAGGGAATATCAGTAACAAACATCCTATCCTTAGGCCCTATAAATAGCTGCGGCAGCAAGGCTTTAATCATAGTGAAACTTATTGTAGAAACATCAGAATCTATTACTATAAAGGATGTTTTGATTGGATTTATACTATTCAGGTCTGTAACTATAAATTATTTAATCTTTAGAACAAAGTTATTCACAGATACTAAGTATAAGAGTCTTATCTCTGTTTTCCCCAAGAAAGTACTTAAATATATGAAACAAGTTTCAAAAAAGATCTGTCAGGATCCTTATCAATATACTTCATTGGTATAGAATTTTGAAGTTTACAGCTTCCCGTAATATTTGACTAAACAAAATGCAGAATTTATCTTTTGGAAGGTGCCCAGAACGAATTCCAATTTGAGATTTTCCATAATAAACGGGTTGTCTGTCCTATTTTGTTTTCGCAAGTCCGAAAACACAATTGTCTAAGGGTTGAATGCGATTGGTTAAATGACTTGGTAAGCGGATTAGTTGTATGTTGTTCTTAATGTCCTATTCTATTATTCTAATGCTTGTCTGGCTACTATGTCCGTCAAATCTTAGTATTTCGGTTTGGTTGAGAAGCCCATGTCAAATCCAAATTTTATCTACATAAGTAACGAAACAGTTTTGGAACCAACTGAAAAATTTTGGCTCTTCAATCCACTCGTTTTGGGACACTGTATATTCTGTCCCAGGATAGTTATCTTCGGATGCCCAACCAGCATGGAGAGCAGCTCCTTTATAAACAATCAGTGGAGGAAGAAGGTGGTCATCAACAGCTATACATAGAAGAACGGTAGTCGACCGAGTCACTTGCAAATCCACTCTTGTCGCAGTTAAATATGAAAGACGATTTATATGGAGATTGTAGGTCGTATTATTCATAAACTATTACAAATTTTTTTATAAAAATCATCAACTACATCTGGATTACTCGCGTTTTGCGTGATTTCTGAAGATTTTCCGATTTCTTGAGTGAAAATGCTGGGGATACATTTCATGAATAAATAATACTAGTCTTCACCAAGGGCACCATTTTTAAATGGTGTGTTAAGTAGATTGTTAGGTTCAACGAAATCGGCCACACGGGTATACAATTTGTGCTCACGCAATTAAACATAAAACTATTTATTTTTCAACATCTTCACTTAAAGCTGAATGTCTTCCAGGTCTCATTTTTTGTATAGGCACTTTCTACCATTGATCATGTGGTAAATTATCGAAATAGATACATTATATTGTTCTGAGCCTCCCTGTAAGAACAATTTATGTTATACAAATTGTTTACGGCGTTGACAATATCATCTTGAGTATAATTAGGCGGCGCGGCGGTCAATTTCGAACGTAATAATAAGTCACAGTAAATTACACACTAATTTTCAAAAACTCGATAAATGTGTTTACTTCTACCAAAAATACTGTGTTTATATTTACCCCAGCTTGTGAAATGTCTGTGGTAAATATAACCAGAAAGAAAAACACTAACAGGATCCTTCTAAACTTACCTTTGCATTGAGTTTCCTCAAGATTTTGAGCAAATCAAAAACGATTAACACTTAAATTTTAGCCAAAACTTGAGGAGAACGAACATAAAACTTTAACGGCCCGCTCGATAATGGCGGTACTTTTACATCGTGTTGGAAACCCGTCAAATATTGCAATGTTGCCAACACTTATTCAAAAGTTTTTAAAAGAATGGAAATTCTGTTTACATTATCTGTTTACAATTATCCCAACCAAGCCTACAACAACTCTGGATACTTCTCTTTAAGGCTGCACCAAAACTCTGCTACTGGTCGATTCTCCAACTTTAGTTTTAGTGAATTCTATAAGTTTTTCGTATTCTTTAAAGCATAAAGTTGGAGGCTTTTCATTTATAAGAAAAAGATTTTTAACCCATAAATACTTTTCCAGATTGGTACCCAATTCATCAGTGTTACCGAGCTTCCCATGTTTCTAAGATGATTAGCAATATAAGTAACTATTTCTTGAGGTAATTCTTCTGTATTCGTCTCTTCACAAAATTCCTTTTAAAAGATCTTATTTTATCATTTGCTGTAAATACTGTGATCCGTTTTCCTTGAAGTGACAAATTAACTTCATTAAGTTTAGAAAATATTTCTGTTAAATAGGCAAGTCTAAACAACCAGTGTTTATCAATTAATCTGCTTTGTAAATCAAAAGGATGTTCCAAAAGAAAAGCGTGAACTTTAGCTCGTAACTCAAACAATCGAAGTAGTATTTTACCCCGAACTCACGTTTGTATTTCCTGCACTAGTACTTGGTTCTGAATCTGACTCAAATTCCGAATTTGTTATATACATTTCACCATTTCAATTGCCACGGCTTTATAAGCTTCTCTGCTATGGTATGGGCTTCACCGGCCATTGCAATTTTGTATGAAACAATATAGGATAACTCAGTTGCATTTTCATTAACAGTCTGCTCTGCGTGGCGCATGAATCTATTTGTTCTTTTGTGCTTTCGTTCAAAAAAGTTTACCTTTTTGTCCTTGTATTCTAGATGCAAAATTTGGAAATGGCGAAGCAGTTTGGTAGGATACATGGTGCTGTTCGGTAAAATTTTATTACATAGAACACATTGAGGGCGATTGTCGTCTGCTTCCATAAATCCTAAAGCTACCTATACAATTTTTATCATGTAGCCTTGTTCTATGCGTTGTGCATGGCTCATTTGAATGGTGCTCTTTGATATATTTACTTTTATGCCCACCTGGCTTATCGACTTCAAATGACGGGAGAGAGAGAAGAAACGGAAGCTTATATTACTTTACAAAATTTGATTATAAAACAATACCTGCATTGGATGGTTCAGGCGTTGGTTCTTTTGGTGCCTCCAAAGTCGTTGTACGCTGTTTTTTGCATGTTCCTGTTTATAAACAATGGTCCATTGCAGATAATTAAACTGTTACGAATAAGTAAGTAATTGTAAATACGATTTATGAAGCACAACTCATTAGCCTGCTCAATACGCAGTAACCTGAGTTTTGGCGACGCGTATCAAATGACTTTAAAATACGGATATGATGATAAAGAATTATATGCAAACCAGCGATTGACACTTGTGATCGGCAAATCTTGCAACCGCAACGCTATCAGGCGAACTGTTGTGGGGCGGCGACAGTTGGCATAACCACTGTTGTCACCTTAAATAAAATTTCCCCCCTTTTTAAGGAATTTTTGATGGTAACAAGGAACAGGGATTTTTCACACTTCACTGGTAGGAGCCACTCGCGGGGCCCTGGAGCTCCGCGGAGTACACTTTGAGAAACGCTGCCCTAGAGGCTGACATACTACTCCCGCTCCCGTTTCTTGTCTTGAGTATGCAAGCCACTTCCACCTGTGCAGCTAGCTGAGTTGAAACCTGAGATTTCTAGTTCCACTTCCGGGGAACTTCACCAAAACTAAGATGCAACCAAAAAAAAAATATTACAAAAGTATTTAATTTGTAGTGTGTGTGTGTAATCATATTTACGGGAGAACTGCTGAACGGATCGAGTTATTTTTATTTTGTTCATAACCATTGTCGGACATGACAGCAAGAATTTCAGCCGTTTTCATCCAGTGGTTAAAAATTGGGAAACTAAAATGTACCAAAAAATGAGGTTTTACGAGCTGTTCTCAAAAACGTATATATAGTATGTTATTAAAGCTTTTTAAATCCATCAATACGTTAATGATTTTCTTACTCTAATGTAAAAGATATAATTTTTATTTCTTCATGAAAATCATGATGAATATTATTTGGGTCGAAATTATATATTATTAGTTTCAAAATAAGATTTTCGAGGCTACCCGATTAAATGTTATTCATATAACTTGGGGTAAGGAATTTACTGTAACTGTTATGATTTAAATTTAGACTTATTCTTTCAAAATTTTACAGCATCATTATTGGAAATGTTTTTGAAAACAGTATAGATTTACCCATTAGTAGCGTCTTTTACTAATTTCAAACTTTCCTCTATCCTAGGTGTAATTGCATCATCATTCTGAGAAAAATATTAGGAATATTGTTTCAAAACACATATAGGAAATTAAATAAGATCACAGTTAATAGCTAGCAATTTCAACAGTTCAAAATGCAAATTAAATATGGTAATTACGTCATATAATTTCGACACTTTGTGGTGATGCTAAAGCTTCATCGTTGATGATTAGCTCTTCGTTTTGTAGTAGATCTGAAAAGCAACCGTAGTAGAATCAATAATTTTAGAACCAATCAATTGAGAAAAAATTGAAATTGAGTTACTGTCGGCGAGCCAGGAGACGATTCCTGGGCCCTGGACATTTCCGTAATTGGAAAATTTTTTTCCAGCCATATGTCCCCATTTTGACTAAGTAAGTTTTTTTATGACTGCTAGATTAAAAATTTAGTTTTTTGATAGCTAAAAACCATGAGTTTGTGTGTGACATTCCGGAATGACGTTCGCGTGGCAGGGAGTCCTACATAGGCAAACCTTTAAAGCATGTAACTAATGTTTTTTACGTTATAAATTAGCTAATAATAATTTCCTAATAGAAACCAGTATTTTATTTTTAGAGATTGTTAGGGATGAAAAACTGTCACTCTTAATTTAAGGCATCGTTAAAGGTTGTGTGGCTAGCCAAACTGTATAGAAAAGTTGATCACGGATCACGTGACTACGGGAAAAACTCATGATTTATACTAAACATTCAATTTATGGTTTTTTCAAGCAATAACACTATTTTGTATTGTACGTCCTGTAACCGATATTATTGACATATTTATTTACTTTCTTACTCGATTTTGGGGCCTCTTTTACCGACTCAAGGGGGGTTCTAACCTGGAAAAACCCCCGTGACTACGCCAATGATTGCTGTAATCAAATCTTGAAAATCTGGTTGATCGGAATCATAAACTAAGAGTAGCATGCTCATGGTGGACCTAATTTCTTTAAATGACGTTTGACTTTTGAAACGAAATGTTCACTGAATCGCTATAGGAAAATATTTTTTTTTAACCAAGAACACCTTTGCTCTTGATAATACACCGGTAATTTTGTGGATTCAAAAGATCCTGACTAGTAAACGAAGTTTTTGTTTGCATAAAAGTGATTCTTTATATACCTTTGATCCATGAGCACTAATTTCAGCAGCAGAAGAGGCTAAAGTTTTATCTGACAGAAAGTCCGAAATAATCCTGATTTGACTGCTTTATAGTTTTGCTAAGGACAAGTTCATTTTCTATTATCTAAATCAGAGCTTTTCTTGAAATTGTTAAATAGCCTCCACGTTACCAGAGACCTTCTGACGTGATACTTTCAGCTGGCGTATGTATGACACCTTTTTGTAATTATCTAGTCACCCTCTACTTGCACTGAAATCAGATTCTATGAGTCTTTTATAAAACATCTGACTTTTGCCATTACTATATCGTTTGAAAAAGGAAGTCGTCTTCGTCTTTGCTTTAAAAACAAAAAGAAAAGTGTTTCTACTGGTACTTGATTTCCTGGCAACTTCTCTATCTTTTTTCTTCAAATTAATAATTTTCTTTGTACCAAAGTTTTGTCTTTGGGTGTAGGAACCATTTTATAACTTCACTAAATTAACCCTTTAACGGGCAACACTCTGGGGCTTTAGTGAAAATTTTCTTGTTAGGTTATATTAACTAAGAGGGTAATTGTGAAGCAAAATATATCAATGAAATGTCAATGTGACATTTACATTATAGGTTTTTGGGCGGTACATATTTATAATGTGCACCGGTACAGATATGTACCATATTTATTTTCTCAACTTTATCAATGAATACGAATATAAAAACTGCAAATAAAAAGAAATTTACTTATAAAAATTCAAAATAATGAACATAACTATCTTATGAAAACTAAATTAAAATATTTCCGTAACACTTAAAAGTTATAAATATACATAGACTAAGATTTATGAAAAAGTATAAAACATTTTAAGCACAAGGCAACATTACATTCTTCACAAACTATATTTGATCGTTGTTGTTTCTGTGCAGTACTAAAGAAGTTGATCAAAGTGATCTACACCATCCATATATTTATTATATTCCGCAACACTTTCTGGACTGCTAACAAGTTTTCGACTACCATCCTTTTGATATCTTAATACTTCTGTAGTTTTTTGTGGATCATGTATAGTGCTTATTACAAAAACAGATTTTTTGCCTCTATCCTTCCATTTTGATATAGACGTATTTTTATGAATGACTCCATCGTACTCTCCTATTTGCATGACTTTATCGCTCTTCAGTATATTGTTTGGAAAAACAAAACATTTTCTTACCTAGTAATTTTTTTGCCAATGGTATAGTCAAAAAGAAATTATCAAAGTTTAGACAATAGCCCAAACCTTGATATGGTGTTAACGACTCTCTCTTCAAGTGTTGTCGACTTATCTGAATGGATTTCAGCACCTTCATAAAGAGACATGTCCAAACAATACCCAGTCACAGCACATGCTATAATCCAAACTTTAAAACCTCTCTTGATGGGTTTCATCGGCATATACTTCTTGAGGGTACTGCGTCCTTTATATTTTACCATTGATTCATCAATTGACAAATAACGGGATGGATCGAAACTCTTAGAAACATAATCTAGGAAAGGGCGGATTTTATATAATTTATCGTACCGTCAGTAGGGGTAAGATTGGCCCAAATCTAAAGCCATGTTATGGTTTTATCAGCTCCATATCTTTTGACATTGATTATATGAATTTTCAATGTATCTTAATGTGTAAGCAAACATTATATCATTAAATTAAAACCATATTGAGACCCCTAAATCATTTTGCAATATTATACTGAATTTTTTTAATGTTTAGGCCAAAGTTGCCTTGACTTGGGGAAACTTTGTCCCATACCATATAAAACCTATGTTTAGTATTGGTTGGGCTAAAGTTAGGCAAGATAAATTTACCACCAGACATATTAGTTTGTGTTTCTACCTGCTTTTACTTCAAAAACATCCATGAAATGATGAGAAATGGGAATAAATGAAACGGACTTCATATTATTGAAAAAAAAATTGTATTGTACAAAAAATATATCAGTTTACATTATAATTACATACATATATTTACATACTAGTTGTCCAGCTCTGGCACATGGAACTTATTTTTCTGGCCAGCGCCAAAACTTGAGTCTTTTTTCCATGCATTCAACTATAGATCCTTCTTCAGATAAACTAACAATTTTGCCAGAGTATTTCTGTCCATCATAATTAACCACTACAAAGTTATCAATAGCAAAGTCTGCAGGTTTCAACGCAACTGGTGTTTCTTCATCATTAGGCCTGTCACTCCACGATCTTTTCATTGGTTCAAAGAAGGTAACGTCTAATGGTTGCGTTAGATGTGTTGAATTCGCAGGGAGGCAAACGAACCTTATATTATTCTCTTCACAAAGCTTAAGTACATGGAAACTGATGTGAGAAGATAAGTTATCTCCAATGATAATTTTAGGACCATCTAGATTTTTAACACCTGGTAACAATGTTGACTGTTCGAAGCATACTGCATCAAACCAACCACTTTTAGAGCGGTTATATCAAGTCTTTTAGGACCATTCTCAATCCATGTGACCACAAGTGCTCAGCTCTGTAGACAACATATGGGGACATTATTGATGTTGCACTTTTACTGAAATTGCAAATGTTCTCCACGTATTTTGCTCCTCCCTTACAGATAACCTTTTTGTTCCCAGGGTTGTCAGTAAGGTTCGTCTCATCGTAATTGAATATGTAATTTGGGGGAACATCTTTAACCTCTTTGAGGTTATCGATGTAATTTTCGATGAGAGAAGCATCTACCATTCATAGCCAGGGAGATTGTTTTTGAACTGACAAATGTGGACACCTTTTTTGTCCAAATAACTTTTGACTGCATAACAAAAATCCAGTCAATCAATTATTGCGAATCTTGTTATTCCAAATCACCGGTCAAAATTTGTTGCAGCAAATTGTTTAGGAACTGTGGATCTTCGATCCCATACTTCTTCACTGTCGCTGTTATTTTTTTCGGTGGAGCTATCTGATTCACCTTCATCAATATTGTCTATAGTGGGACTTTCAGAAACTTGTTCATTGAAGTGATTCATACCCTCAAAAACTTCTTCATCCACGATGTCGTCTGGTGTTTCGTGGTCCATTGAAGAATCCACTAAAGAATTATTACTTGACAATTTAGAGAGCCGATCATCAACGTCGTCATCTCCTTCAGCATCTGAGTTTACGGCCATGTCGTCAGTACCTAATGGTGTTGAGTAGATATTCAATGTATTTCTCATTATTCAAATCATACCGTGAAACTTTATCCATCTGAAATAGAAAATATTTTTTTAGCCCGATGAAGCCATATTATTATTGCTATAAAATATATAATTTATACATTATGAGAACTCAATTTGATTAGAATATCGAATGTAATATATAAACGTCGGTATCTAACAATTATCTTCTCCTTTTTCTTCTAAAATTTACAAAAACTGTTAACTTCAAACGAAATCAACAATAATTTTTTATAAACACATTATGTTCTCTGTATATGTATATATGTACCATATTTTTAAATGGAAAAATTATCTTAGCCAATAAAACAACACTATATTTGATGTTCACATAAACAATTTTATTATGTATTCTTGAGTAAATTCTATAAACATATCGTGAAATTTGCTTCGTATTTGAAGTAGAAATAAAAACACCGGATGGTGTTTTCTTGTGATCAAATTATAAGTAAAATTCGTAGATAAGTATATAAACAATATGATACTTAACTATTCCAAGGGATATTTGACACATAAACAATATAAAAATGCACAAATAACTTAGATACTGTTAGTCTTTCCGTCAAACGTTCACTGGTACAAATTCATACCATATTTTGACAGCTAAGAGCTAAACATCTGTTTCAATATAGATGGCGCAACATTATACCGAAGCTCGGGACTCATAGCAGAAAACATTCAGAACAGAGAAAAGCACCGTAAAGTTGATGCTCCGCTGTAAAATAGACACCACATAGACTATAAAAACGAGTCGTACATATATGTACCAGACCGTTAAAGGGTTAATATACACAAGATCACTAATCACATATTCAGAGAGTGGCAGTTGGCAGTTCAGGTTACAGCGGCGTCCATATGAAGAGAAAAGAATTAAAAATGAAAGGTAGACTATTACCAAATTGAAAAAAAAAACTATTGGGAATAGGAGAAAAAGCTACACAAGAAATGTCACTCAATATATTTGTGCAAAAAATGATAGGATTTGTGATTGTAACAAAAAAATGTATTATATTCTTTTTCTCCGCTAACATTTTGATGAAGATAAATCTTGGACGGAAATAGAGATCAGTGATCTAGAGCCTAAAAGTGAAAAGATACTTCTCAACACGTAATTAACTTAAATTTAATTTCACGCGCTCGACTGTTTTATAATATTCTGAGCTCCTCTAAAAATTATTTTAAAAAGGGCTTGTGCTCGGCACATTACTCTGCCGCGCTCGACCAAGTACCCGCCTCGGCTTCCCTACTATTCAGCATGTTATTTTTTAAAGTTAACCAATCTATAAAGAATAGTGTGTCATATTCCACGCATAAAATTTAATTTACCATATGAAAAATTTACTTTCAATTTTGTAATATTCTCTAGTTTCATATAAAACAACTGGAGAATCTCTTATATATGTTATTTTCTAACAAAAACTTTAGCCCAATTCTTTGGTTTTCTTTTCTAATTTTATCAGTATTGTTTGGATGGTAGCTATTTCAATAAAAATAAAATATTTTATAGTTTAAAAACTAAGTACTGATTATAAACCAATGACTTTGAATGTTATGTGTACGATTTAACTTATTCAATTAATATTTTATTATGTTTTAGTATTGCTTTATTTGAACTACTATAAACGTGTTTACATATAAGGCTGAAAACATAGATTTAAATAAAAGAACACGTACATAAAAAATTATGAAGTTTTAAAAACGGAGGTACCATGAAAAATAGTAGTTTGAATTAGTTAAGTATACATTGTTGCATAAAAAAACAATTTAGGTATTACAAGTCAAACGTTTTCAATTTTCTATTCACTTTATTAAGGAACAATTGAAAAAGCATTTATTGTTTTCATCAGTTTTTACAAAGATGTAAAGGAGGCATTTTCAGAAAAGTGCATGGAAAATTTTTCCCAATCTCCTATGTCTTATCGTGCGCTAAATAAAAAAATTTAATTGAAGTTAATTATAATAGAATAAAATATTTATTTATAACGTTTTTCTGGAAACAACAACATAATTAGTATATTTAGGAATCGTTGGTATTACTACATGTAACATTTATTGTACAATTCATTCTTTAGAACTAAACATGTTGAAGCAACTGTTTTGCAGATGTTTTGATTTTCCTGATGGAATGTTGCAGTGCTTCTCTTTTGCAAGTGAGAAGGATTTAACAATTTTTGTGATACCTCTATTTTTCTTTGTATGGATTCTTCCGTGTTTCCTTCTGCTACGTTGGAAGATCGTCATCCTATGTGTCTTTTCAGAGTGAGCAAATCAGTGCAGCCAACATGGTTGTCGAAGAACGCCTTGGCCCATGCCCCGTATTTACTTCGAGATTTTTCAGTTTCAGGTAGTTTGCAATTAGTTTCGGGACAGCGCTGTTGGTGTGGCATCCAACATGGTGGGCAAAACACGTACGTTTTCGGCAACAAATAATTTTATGCTGTTCATATTTTTAGGCCGTAGATCTGCATATTTACGGTAAAGTGCGCAGGGTTCGAATGTACATTCCTAATTGGTAATGGTAAAACTTCTTGACATATGATTATTCCCATCTCACAAACATACTCAAACGTATTAAATGATCCCTACGCCATGCGCCAAAGATCCTGAACACTAAAGTCACTGTTATCAGTAGATATTTTTTAGTTTAGCATAAAAATTTGATTACTTGTTATGCCGTTACTATCCCTCTTTTGGTATATCACAGTCAGACGCTTAAAAAAGCAAAATGAAATATACTATTGTAGGCCAACAAATCATTTTCATTGATATTGATGTATGTATTCAAATAATAAGGTATGATTAAGTTAAGGTGGAATTTCTGGAACGGTTGATTATGTTCTTCCTGAACACACTATTTACTACTTCCAGTGTCTATTTACCTTAGGTGGCTAATCAGACGGTAAATTTTGAACGTTAATGTAGTTTAGTAGTGAATAGTATGTTCAATTGTGTATGATATCAACACGGGATTGATTTTTTTGTGCAACTGTATGTATACATAGTTGACCAAGTTATATTAAAATTTTTTCTCAAATATCTATATTGTAGATAAATTATCCTTTATAAATATTAATGTCGAAATTATGGATACCATTGAGGTTTCCATAGTCTATTCCATAAAATTCTCCAAATAACTTGGTTAACTTTTTTGTTTATTTTTATTTTAATTTTTATACAATAAACCACAACAGCTACAACCTGTTCTGTAAGTTTTCTATTTTTAATGTCAATTAACAAAAACTGAATGATTATAAACATTTTTGTTAAGACTTTTTTGTGCCATGTTTCACTATTGAAGTAAAATATATCTAGTAGAAAATATTATTGTTAGAATGTGTATCTTATATTTTGCTTTTTTATACTTATGTGTTTAGAAATATTTTTCAATGCACACTTCAAAACATCTTTTTTAGTAGAATAAAAATTATTGAAACAATGACAATATTCAATATGAAAAAAATTCATTTACAGAAATACTTTGTAGGATAGCAAGATAAGCATGTTAACATTGCCTTAACCTGGATATTTATTCATAAGATTGAAGATATATTTAATCAAATTTTCACTTGTGTTGTTTGAAAACAATTTTTTGCTTCGCGGTTTATTCCCAAAAATCTGAAAAAAATGAGGATGGTGCCTTTTTCATTAAGAAGATACCCTTATTTTCTTTTACATATTCTAGGCATTAAAATTGAGCACATATAATACAAATCACCAAATAAATGAATAAGATGATAAATTTGTGTGGTGTAAAAACAGATTTTTATGTCTTGTTCAAAAATGTCCAAAACATTCATATAAACAAATATTTCAGATTAAATTTGATAATTTTTTTACATCTAGCCACTAAAATAGCACTTTCAATCCCAAGACAAACATTTAACGGTCCGATTATCGGGAGGATTGCAATTTATCGATAGTTAAAACAATACCAACACTTACCTTACCAGATGTATAAACTACACTCACAGTAGACAAAAATATAATAAAAATTAATATTATTTTTAATCCCTAATCCCTTTTCTTTGCTAATGTGCAAATGAATCACATCACCTAACCATTTTGAGTAAAAAACAAGTTAATAAATAATTCAATTTATTTGCAAGTATTTTTATTATCAATTATTGATTAAATTATAGTTAGAAATTCAGAATCACAGTGATGAAGTGTTAAGTTTAGATGATAGAATGATTAAAATATTCTTTCATTTTCCTCTTTTGGTGGTGAAGAAAGTATCTATAGATAATCATGAAAATAATGTTTAAGAATATGAATTATTCATGGTTAGATGTTCCAACGTGGATTCTTAACAAAGCAGAATATAAGTTTGATATATGGGAAAGGAAAATACTAAGAGGAGATACCAGGGGATAAAAATGAGGGAGAATTCTGGCTGAAAAAAACAATTAATGAAATACGTAATTTATTTGAAGAAACAGAACTAAGCAGAATAATATCCAAAGGAATAGAGTGGCTAGGGCTAGCACATACAGAGAATGCCAGATTTTAGAGCAACCAAAAAATGATGGATGTAGAACACGGAGGAACAAGAAAAACAAAGAAGACTAAGGAAAGGATGGTACGCAAAGGTGATGGAAGACCTAAGATACAGAAATTCAAGACTGGAAAACGAAAGCAAAAAATAGGGTATTCGAAAGCTTGGAATATATATGGAAATTTGAGAAACCATATGTGACAAATTTTTTGTTTTGTAATCACAGAGATAAATGGAAAATGAGGCACGGACAATGGAATACATGCCTGATCCATCCACTAAATTTATTGAATATTTTTGTAACTACGCAGCTTGTTGAAATTGGGAGATTATATTTCTTCAATTGTACTTTCATGGATTCCTTCCGTTTTACTTTTATGAATTCCTTCAAAATAAAAAATAATACTTTTCAATAATATGCACCATTCGTTACCCTCCCACGCCTTTATATGCTCAAATCGTCGGATTATTTAAATAAATTCAAATTAACACTACTCAAAAAGTAATTTAACAAAATACTCTTATATTCTCTACTTCTACTACAAAGTTTTTAATGAAATATTTGATTAATAAGTTAATTAAAATTTTGTTCCTGCAGATTAGAAGTTGGACAATGAGTATTTACAATATCTACGAGTTTGTATTCGAGTCAATTTCTGTATTTGAATACTAAAAGTTTTGCTTTAATATAATCAAAGATATTTTCAAGTGTGTATATTTAATTCCTATTTAACTAAATATATTTTTAAGGATTTTTCTTTTTAACTAACGCGATCTTTTTGAATGTTATTTTTAAGACCAAAGTTATGTAAAACTTTCTGTTTCTAGTCACATTTTTCATTATATAATGTTCAGCACAATACTTTCCAAGTCTGGTGATGTATTGTTCATTTTTTATGTAAATCACAATAAAATTATCTAATTTGGAAACATTTATTTTATTTGTTCTGACCCATATATTGCTGCTACGATATATCTCTAGCATCAGCGAAGTGAATATGTTATTCGAGAATGAAATTGATGTATTAGAGTTGTTTTATCAACCTCTGATCGTACAATATGATATCCAGGAATACAGCAGGTGATTGGTGTGCGTAGTAGGCAACTGCGGATCTTCCCCGCTCAAAGGCTCTGGTACCGGCCATTTCCCGTTGAATTGCAATCACTAAACATGGCTATCGTAGTAGATTTTTTGAAATCGATTATGACAGATGATGTACACAAATTCTCCAACAAGACCCACAAAATTAAAACTAACCTTCAACAACCGTCAGATTTTGGCAATTGTTTTTTAACAAAAAATATATGTTGCTTGTGGAGTTTATGTAGCCTGGATCAACAATTAATACAAATTCATATTGTGAAACTTCACGACATTTACGAAGAGTTAATTAAAAAAAACAAAGTACACATGCTGGCTCCAGGAATTGTTCTGATCAACGACCATGCCCGTCCCAACAGCGCTCGTGTAACTCAATGACAGTAATTTAAAGGGAACACCTACCCTACAGACCCGATCTAGCACCGAGTGATTTATATTCTATTACTGAACGGAAGCAGTGGCTTGGAGGGCGACGCTTTTAAACTGATGTGGAGTTCAAAGAAACCGTCACAACTCACTTCCAATTATTGGCGGCTAAATTTTATGAAGGGGATATTGCAAAGTCTGTTCACAAATTTGACTTATGCCTTAATCGTCAAGGTGATTATGTAGAGAAATAAGCCCTATTGTACCTTACTAATGGTAATAAAATCTTTTTTGTATATTCACCTTCTTTTCTTTGTAATCCATCTGAGGTTTATTATAGTATCTCGTTCGGTTTTTCTTTACAAACTTGTCCCACTGTATAAGTAACCCTATTCTTTTGAAAAGAGTATGATCAATCATATTTTTTACAAAGTATAATTATTAGGAAAAAAAAGAATATTCTCAAAATTAAACCTGTATATAAAAATTTGTCAACATCTATTTGGAAATGCATTACTACTTTATTTACGATAAAGAAAAAATTAGAAATCCATATATTTGATTAAATTGGATGGAAGCAACATTAATAACAAGACAGGAATTGTAAATACTTTTAATACATTATAATATATATTGCACTAGGGAAAACATATTTTATTCCCAACAAGTAGAGATAGCAGTTCCATTAAGTATATCATAAAACAGTACTTGACATTTTCCAATTTTAAAAGTGTTTAATAAATAACTATAAAACTAAAAGTAATGAGTGAACTGTTAAACTACTGAGCTGATATCGCATGATGGTGTTGTAGCTTAGTGATTTTTCAAAAACTTTTTTTATTGATGGGCGTTTGCAGGATTCTCATTATACTATAAGTACAATTGAATCACCAGTTAGAAGAAGGGAATAAAAACCATTCACTTCGTATAGATTCGTGGGACCCCAAAAACCATTAGTCGGAAGTAAGAAATAGTAGCGAACCAATTAGCTGCCATTTTAGTTGTGTTCGAGATATTGGTTCACCAACGTTGTGGAGATTATTAACCTAAAAAATTGTTCATTTTTAATGTTTGAATATGACTAATGACAGTAGATGTAACGACTCATTTGATAACATATATGGACAGTTTTAATGGGAAGGAATGTCCCACTATTAAAGTGGTGACAATATACTATTTTCTCTCTCGTTTCAGATACCTTGTTCAGGATGCGCATGCTTGTGAATGCGCAGAATCGAACTGAAACCTCGGAGGAGAGTGAAAGCATTATCATTCTGTCTTCCGTAGTCCGAACAGCTTCCATTTATAGAAACTGTCCATATAGGAGTATTACATGTATGTTTGATAATGAACATTACCGATCATGACTATTACAGAAAATATTTTAATGATAAAAATAGCTACAGATTTGGTAGGTCACAGTAGACGTTTGCTCGACTAGCGAAGAACCTGAAGCAAAAATGAAAAGTCCATTTCTCAATGTGAATGCGAATAGAGTGGCAGTTGCGGTGAAAATGATTCTTACAAACTTGCTAAAAAGACATATAATAAACAAAAAGAAATTTTGGTGTTATACCACGAAAGAGAAGATGTAGGAGCTACCGTCAGTAATTTCGTTCTTGAAACTCATGTCGCAATTATGAGAGTTGCTGTAGTACCATTATACAGCTTCGTTTCTTCAATTTAATAAAAATAACTTACCAAGATGATCAAGCAGATTAGGTAACAGATGTAAACAAAGTTATGATACTAGCAAGTATGACCTCAGTAATGGTGTCAAAACATCAGCATTACTGACAATACTGAAAAATCTGAGACCAAAACTTTCCTCTTTTTAAAAACCAAAAAAGAAGCTTTGAATAAAGCAAAGCGCCTGGATATTAAAACCAAAGCTCCTCTTACTTGCTAAAAGACAACGGCGTTCATTATTGCTTTTTTCGAACTCATGTCACCTTAACTCTTCCTCCAATTGCAAACATCTTTGAAACATATTCTTTAACACATTTTTTCTTTAACTTCGCCAATTAAAACTATGATATTAAATTGGAAATAAAAAACGTTAATAGTTGTAATATTTTATTTAATATATAACAAAATTCATATAGCTAATATAGATGTAAATACTCAGCACTCATTGAATCACACTTTTTTTAAGTAAAACTATCTTAAACAAAAACATCGTTCGCTTGTTTCCAGAAAAATACATAAGCACACATACACACACAAATAATTATATTGCTAATATATTATCTCAATTTGAGGTCTCATGCAATTGTAATGGCTTTTCAAATAGATATAACGCTTGATATTTCGTTTATCAAAATATAAATAGCGAAATTAGATAGAAACATTAAAGATATACCTATTCAAAGTCATTACAATTAAAAATACCTAAAATCAAGAATATTTATCAGCAAAAATATTTGAAAAAATTAGAAACAAACGATATTTCTGTGTATTGATAACATACTAACATTCATTTAGCTAAATTTAAACTAACTTTTTTCAAATATAATGTCGATTCTATAGATTTAACTAGAAACACACTACAGAGTCTGATTAGTCTAAGAATTCGATTGAATGCCATGTATTCAATAAAACACTAACACCAATGTATTCTCCTAAAATTTTGGTTCCCATCATTTTTTAAACTAATAATTTCTGAAAAAATCTTTACTATTCACATTAATCAACCTAGTACCGTTTCAAATTTTTCTAGTTTAAAGTATATGAATCACTATTTATTAGACACCCTATATACTTTTTAGATTATTTTTAATTACCTTTTCTAAGCAACCAGCTTATCTGATTTATTTTGTATATCATTGAAAAATATTAATATATACGTTTAAATAAATTCACAAATTAAACAGAATAGGTGTCATTGTTATATAACAAAATAAAGTGTCCAGTGACAAAAGATATTGTCAAATATTTATCTCTTATAAAATTACATTTGTATTGTATTGTTGTGTTAATCATTTGTAATAATAGAATATATATAAAACAAGTTCCTCCCGGATTTGCATTGTCCTTGAGGTATTTGTATGTAATATAACCATAAGGAATATATATACACTACTGAAAGTAACTTGAAATTATTTCAGTTTTTCGTATTTTATTCTTTTGTACATGATTTACTAGCATACCATGATTTTTTCGGCACTTTAAAAATTAGTTTTTGTTGTTTCGATGACAGACTAATTGTAACACAATGTCACACTTCATTAGTCCTTTCTCCTCTTTTGATATGTGACAATTTATGAATGGGCCGTCATATACCTGTGTACAAATTTTGAAAGATTTGTTTAGCAAACTGTTTTTTCTATATATTTCTCTACAATTCAGCACTAACACAATTGTTATATTTTTTAATTTTTAGGGAAGTAAAGTATTTTTTAAATTAACATAATTCAAAATTAATAGAAAATTCCACTGAAAGATTAGGAGTAGATTTAAATTTTTTCCCCATTAGAAATTAATTGACTTCTGGGTTCTAAAAAAGATATAGTCCATATTAAAATTTTTATATGAAAAATCATTATATAAAACTTGTAAATTCATAAAATTGCACGAATCTTTTCAAAACTATAAGTTTGATTGCTTGAAATTATAATAATGAAATAAAAAATTTAAGAAAGTTGAATAATGCATTTTCATCCACGACTTTATCTAACCGCTGGTTCGTCATACTTTTTGCGAAATTTCAACTGAATAGATTAATTGGAAGTTAGTTAAATATTGATTGCAAAATTCCACAAATACAATGAAGTACTTCAGATCTAAATCGCAATAAGTAACAACATAAATTTAGAAGCTAAGTTCTAACTTTTGGTGAAATTTTACATATTGATGTTACATTTATACAATCTATTGAAAAGAGACGTAACGCCTTAGTAACTAAATTAGAGATAAATATAAAAGTATAAAAAATGTATTTTTTTGCTCTATTGTGTATCTCTGCTTTATATTATATGTATAAAAGTCCCATTGTTGCTATGAATTATGACAATAATGAATTTGTTTTTTTATTTACAATGGTTTGATTACATGTTTGAAATGTAATAACCAAACAGGAAAAAGAATCAAATTCATTTGTAAATAATAGTCGCTTTGAAGAAACTGATCACTGTAAAGTGGCCGGTCAAAAAGTCAACTAATAATGACAGCTATTTTCCAAACGTTTATAAAAAATCGATATATAAGAATATATCAGTGTGGGATCTGTTAATAGTATTTTAAACTATATTTTTTAGCTCATCCATACCATTTTACAAGAAATATTTGCAGATTTTTTTGATTACAGGTTGGAATTTTTTTAAACTATAGTGGAGATGACCTTTACTGTGCTTCATTCCTTCTTTCAAAATTGAGTAAATCACTGTAAAACACACAATATATGTTATTTATCCTAATTTTCTGTCGCTTACAAATTATAGATAAATACACCAATAAATTATTTTTATTTTACATCATCAGACGTTTTGTACAGTTGAGACTACTGGGTAGGGTTTTTATCCCTAAAATATAATACACAAAAAGAATATTGTTTGAAAAAGATAGTTACGCTCCACAGTGAAGGTCACTGTTAATGGCTAGCCTATTTTTGAACAATAATACCTCATGATTTTAGAAATAAAGAACAGTTTCTAAGAAAGATTTTTCTTGGACACATTTTACCTTGAAAATCTTCCTGAAATGACCCCATATTTGATTCGTGGAGGAAGAATTGAGGATATTTATATTACAATAATCATGATAATTTGTGGTAATTTCAACAATTTCAATTAAGTCTCCACGTGTGTGGGGTTCTTTAAGAGTCGTAAGCTGAAGTTTTGAAGTTTGATTTCAAAACAACCAATATTAAAATTTAGATCGTATGAATTATATGTAGACCTGTATCAGAGGTCTGATCTTAACATGTACAAAAAAATTACAGTTTGCTACTAAATTTGAGATATAAGCCTCCCATTTTAGGTTTGACTTTGCAATAATACAAAGATCATCAAAAGGTAAAGATTTTTTCAGTGATTCGTTAATGTTTGAAATAAAATATGAGGACCTTTAGAAACTCTAAGGAGACCTAATATTGTTCTAAACTTTAAACATTCAGTATTTTTTGTACGATTTTTTTAATAATTTACTTATAAGAATATCAACAGACAGACAGTCAAAAATATTTGCCGATATCTGTGCATATTTTTTTACATAGTACAATTATATCACATTTTTTCGATTCAAATGCTTCACTAGTTTCTTTAGGGCGTATTGTAAAAAAATCTAAAACAAATATTAGCAATTTGCAGTTGAAAATATCTGAGCAGTTCATTAGCCTTGAGGCTCATAAAAGTGAAATACGGATAACATGATCATTAACAGAGGCTAATTTCAATGTAATTGAATGAACTTATTTTTATTTTTTCATTAAGTGGCAACGGTATTTGAATTTTCCACTAGGTTACTTGTGTAGACTAGAGGATTCAAACTTTTTTTCCTTGTGGATCACTTTCAAAATATCACTGACTTCAATGGACCACCTGCTACTACATTTCAACCATTTTCCCAAACAACAATGGAAATTTGCTTAAACCACTGTCGAGTTCTCCCATTGACACCTAGAGTCATTCGGACCACCTTAGGAGTCACAGATGGTGTAGAGTGATGTCTTTCAATTTTCATATCGATTGTCACTGTTTGTTTGGGGGGTTGAATGCATAATTTTTAGGGCATAAAAGTTTCTTATGGACCCACTATTATTTTAAATGTTATAGTTGTGTGACTCACTATTAACGTCTACTTCAAGTTTTTTCCTATTTTACAAAGTTATGTCCATTTTAAGAACATAACGATTTTGAAGTTTTCTTCAATTACACTTCTACTTTAATGCGATATCATTTATATTAGAATGTAGCCTTCATTAAGTGTACTGAAATAAAAGAATATCAATTGTTACCAAACAATCCTAAACTTTCAAATTAAAATTTATTTTTCTGTTTCAATAATGAAACATCTAAACAATAATATATATACATTTCACTGAAACATTCAAATAGCCTAGAAACTAAGAAATTCTGAACCTTGCTCTATTTAACAGTTATATGCACTTTAACTTCATAGTCCTTGTAACAAAATACAAAACATGGCCATTCTGATTTCAAATTATTTTTATATGTCTAGCCACAAGTTTAAAAGGACAATTATAGGAGAGTCTTCTTCAAATAAATCACTGTAAATATCAACTGTTGGTGCAATTATAAATAATCAACCAATATTTCAGAAAAAAATACAAGAATGAATATGATTTGTCAATATTTGTTATCCACTATAAAATAAAAAAATATGTATAATGATAATGATTTATTTATTGTTCAATACAACTTAAATTTGATAATTATCATTTTTGAATTTACCAGTGACAGTTTAGTCGAACTTCACATATTCTCATTTTAAACCCTTGAAATTTTTGTAATTATTATAAGAAAAATTGTTGGTTTTCTAATTGGACCTAGTATCGAAGAATATATTTTCTTAATACTTTTTTTATCCCGGGGTGGCTCTAATTCTGAAAACGAGTGCGATCAACATGGTTGAGTACCGATCGGGTGTGTCTCAGGTGGCAGATAATACGTTCATTTCTAGTCAGAACTTAGACTACAGTGGCCACAGGAAGTCCGACTGGCGTAAAAATTGCACCAGGATTATAAAAGCACTGCCACGAACTAACTCCATCTGATGCTCCGGAGGATAAGGATCCTTTCAGGTATTTTACACAGGAGACTGATAAAGATGCTGAGCCCTGAGTCTCACTCGAGATAAAGTTCTCTTCCGCCACACAAGTGGTCAAGGAGTCTCTGGTGGGAATTATGAAAAGAACTCAATCTGCCCTGACTTCGTTACACGGCAGGATCTTCCTCATTTATACCCCCAACAGGGAAAAATGGTAAGGGTATATCCACAAATGGGCAGTAACACGGTCATTGGATCCTCATATTCCCACAACTGTCCCAAAAAACGATACTTGCCTCACAAAATACAAAGTCAATCTATTCCTCGCAGATCAATTTGCAACACTGCCAAGTCGCCTCAGGTGTCTATAGTAGAAGTCTATTAAGGTTGCGGTTGCAGACTAGTCAGAGGGTTAGAAGTCAAATGTAGACAAATTTTTTACGACAATTAACCTTTTGGACCAAGAGCCAGCTTGTTCATCAAAAGGAAACTGCGGCTGATCAAGATCTGCCAACCTGGCAGTTGTAGTGGTTCTTGGTTGGACCAGACAAATGGTAAGACCTGATTATTTCCCTTATGATCATGAAGAGGTCCCACCCAGAAAAGGTAAAGGTCTTAATTAATTACTGCAGCTCCCATACCAAAAAAATAACATCGAATCTTCTCGAATACGATTCAAGAAATAATCTAGGGCCCCCCTTGAAGACAGGAGGTTAATGATCCGACCTTGACCTGTCGAAAGTAGTCTCTATCCTGAAGAGTAATTCCATTCAGTGACCTGAGTCCTACATGATTCCAAGGGTCACTGACTGGTGCGTCTTCAGAGTGCAAGACGCAATCATGCAAGCCTATGAAGCTGACTGCCCTCTTAACCGTAGAGTTTGTAAGAACAAATGACCTGGTGGAACAAAGAGCTGGGCGCCCTTAGAACTAAATCCCTCAAGTCTTAAGCTCGTAACTACTGAACTTGCGGCCCATGTGAAAAAAGGATACTCATAAGGTGGAGTGTCCTCTCCCGTTATATGGACGATGATTATTGACAATTTGTGGTTGAGCTGAATGGATAAGGCTTCTGGTCAAAGTCCTGAAATAATAAGAAATAAGATACAAGCCATAGGGTGTGACCGTCGTCCCCAAAATTCTAAACCAAATTTAAGTCATCTGTCCTGAGAGGTCGTACTAGGAATATGACTCTCCTAATTTCCTAAGCCCAAAAGGACCCGTTTGGTACACAGATGGGTCAGTTACACAATTAAGAACAGAAGAACCTTTTTGTAGCGATGGGCCAAAAACGGAGGAGACTCTAAGGCTCGGTCTCATAGCCACAATCTTCCAAGAAAAGGTAAATGCAATTTGCAAAATATAGAACATACACAATTATATCTGCTGTGACAATAGGAAAGCTCTCGAGTTCGCAGTTGTTACATCGTAAGGTGGTACAAAACTAGATAGAGCAGCTTCAAAAGCAATCGACGCATAATTATGTTACTCTCGTGTCCAGAGAAATGAGAGGCGAGACCAGTCTAATAGGTAAAAAGGTGACTTTTAACAACCGGCTTATGACACACCAAAACCCTTTCTGAGAACCTTCCAAGGTACTTATTTAATTCGAAAGAAATCTTGTATATGGCAAAATCCCTGGAGAGGATGGTCAATGTCCAAGATCCACGTTTTCCATCTCAGGAAAGAGCATGTCTCAATCTCAATCAGAACCAAATTTCAATGTTTTTTCATAAGAAAAAAAATAAATATTAGAGAGTAGAGAACTGCCGGAGAAAAATCTAAAGCAATTATTATAAAAATATGTTTAGGTGACATTTGAACACTAAACTTATTTTAATGATAGTAATAACTTATTTCCTAAATCACTTATTTAGTTGAAACGTGAAAAAAATATGATAGGAAAAAATTAACTCTGATTTAATTATTTTTTCACTAAACAATAATAATAAACAAGCATTATTCATATTCTGCATTTTTTTTCTGAAATCGCGTTTGGTCTTTAAACAACAAAATGTCATTTTACAAATACAAAGAATCTTAAATCAAATAAAATTCGCATGTTACAAACATTTAAAAAAAGGAAAAACTTACATAAATCACAATCAAATTTATTGAAATCAGTGGCACGCTATAAAGGACTCTAATTTAGGAGGTACATTACCTCTATATGGTATTTTGAACTGTCTTATCACTCGCGCTGCTGCGCAACTCAGTCTCGTATATTTAGCCGTATTAACTAATTGATGCACAGGTTGACCTTTCAGAAGATCAACGAAGGTTTCACCTGCGTTGTTCACGGTATCGATGTGGGCACCGTTAGCGAGTAACACTTGAACTACTGATGACGGACAAGGTTTCGTCATAGCAGTTAAATGGAGAGGAGTGTTCCCATCGTCGTCTTTTATATTAGGATCGGCGCCTACTTTAAGTAATACCTGTAATACCAAATAAAAAAGTAAGATAAATAGCTTACCTAGGTACTAAATATTAGAAATTCGACAGAACTTTTAAAATATCATTAGAACTGCTGCTCTTTGAGAAATAATTACAAATGCGAATAAGAAGAATTTACTTAAAAAAATGTAAAATCCAAAAAACACTAGGAAATTTAGTTTCATCACTTTTAATATAGAGTAGTGTCTTTCCTCAAACAGAAACAATAGTGAACAGGTCTTCTCTTACTGTAAATTTTTTTAGACTAATGTTCGCCATGATAAGGGAAAATTCTGCAAAATTCGCAATATTTGGCTTATGGCTATAAGGGGCAAGCTTCGTAAACAGTGTGTAAACTCCAAATTAAATGAATTCATTGTTTCAGTTACCGTATATTGCAAAATAATTTAAAATTGACTTCCTTCAACATGAAAACGTGATCTCTAACTTTGAATGACAGGTACAATCCTCAATTTTGATAATGTAAAGTTTGGGCTTGTGATTCTATCCTTTAAAAAGTCAAAAATATCATAATGTTTTAAGTTTACTGCAAAAATTAATATAGAAAAAAAATGAAAATACAATCATAATGAACTAAAGAACGAAACGTCTTGGCAGCATCCTCCTCTTAAATATAAATTTTGGTAATCAACTATTATTATTTTTTTATGTTATTTATTGCAATAAACATTTTTTGTAGAAAAAGGAAAGTTGCTTCAAACAATAATTCACAAGTACATACTCCCAAAGGGCTAAAAATAGGGTTCTATTTTCACTTTTAAACGTGTTTATGGATATAGGCATGTTCAGTGACAGATGATAAATCTCTATCATAAACTAGTTTTGTTGTGTTAGTTCTTTTTGTGCACAACATTTTTTGTTAACTTTCACATTTTCTTGAAAGCTACTATGCAGGTGTGTTTCACTTCAGGTACGCAAACTATTTCAGTCTACAGCTGTTAGTTGAATGAGAATCTAATCAAAATACATATCTGTATAACAGTTTATGGCAGCAGTCATTGAAAAGACCTATAGTATAAATATGACGTATTTTGAATTGGGCTACTCAAAAAGCTCACCGGAGAATATTCCAATAATGGTTAAGAAAATCATAAAAAATGTAGAGAATCAGGTGAACAAATTGGAAGTAGGGACGAATGTTTCTTACATGAGAAGCAAAATTCTGGTATACTTTTTTTAAATAAACAGAAACAACTTTGCGATCGAGAACTTCAAGCCCCATAAATCACCGAGCAAAGACGAAATTTTGAAGGCCATGTTAACACAATAACACTAGACCTGTTCACAAGCCTAAGATGGTATTGTAGGTATTCCAAACAGTCATCAAACCCATTATCACATATGTATCGCTTGTTTAGTGAAGACTGATCTGTTTGGGAATTTCATGGGGTCACGTCAAAATCCTCCACTACAGCCTTAGACGCGCTACTAAATCTGCATCCCGTCACTCATAGTGAGATAAGAAGCTTTCAGCCCCAGGCTAATCCAGACAAAGTTAGGGAATCTGATAATTCACTTAAAGATTCTAGAATCGCTAAAGATAGACAATGTGATAAACTAATGAGCTTTCGAAAATTGATTTTCGAAAACTCTACCAAAGCTTGACGAGAACTGTGTTGTCATATTAGACAATGCTTCGTATCACACGAGAAAAATTGAGAAAATTCCAACAATGGCAACAAGAAAAGCAGGTAATCAAGAATGGCTTACTACCAAAAATATCGATTTTACTGAAACGATGGTTAAGGCAGAGATTTTAGAAATTGTCAAAGAGCATAAAAATGAGTATAACTCAAACATCATTGATTAAATGGCTAAAAACAAAATAAAACCATTTTATGTTTACCGCCCTACCGTTGTGAACTCAATTCCATTCAGTTGATCTGTGCAGATATGAAATAATATGTTGCAGCAAAAAATAAAACATTCAAATTTTTCATGAAGATATTCAAAGAATTACACGTGATGAGCAGAAAAATTTAGTATGCCAAGGAAAAGGTTGAAATCCAAATATGGAATATAAACATTGTCATTGATGTGCAAGTTGAGCCACTTATTATAAATGTTGACGACAATGTCATCTGATGGGAAATAAGAAAATGTGTTTATTGAGGTAAAAAATGAAGATTTTATTCTAATCAATTGTTTCAATACACATATTTTTAAATTTTTAAATGAATATGTTCCATATTTTGGCCATTCACTTTGTATATATTCCAAACTTCTCGTTTACTTGTATATTTTTGTATTGTGCATAATTATTTAAGAGTTACATTATCACTCTGCTGTAAGAAACTGCAAATGATGTGGTCCTGTTACATGCTCGGCTCTGGCGTTTTCAATCCTGATCACGTGCACTTTGCTAAATATGTTTTCGTTTTCTTCGATAAATAGACTTGAATTATAAACTTATTGAGGTAGTTTTCCGCCAACAACTAATAGTTATTTTACAAAATGAAAAAGGTCAGGTGCAATAAAAAAACATCAAAGATTAGGAATATTTAAATTTTGCATTAATTATAGAAAAATATTTTTGACTTATTATGAACTAGTGGAATAGTAGACAGTTTTCTCATGCAAACCAATTTTTTCAAAGTTGTGCAATAAATATTTTCTAATATACAAAGAATTAAATTTCCATAATATGCGCAACATATAAACATTTTTAATATTCCAACTAGAAGTAATTATAGGTAATATTCATTAAGAATAATGGACATTTTCATATACATTTGGAATTATTATAAGCAATACTTTAAGCAATTTACCTCGGCCAGATGTGATGATGGGAATTGACAGGCGGGATATCTTCCCAAAATTGCAACTTCTTTACAACAAGCTAAATGTAATATGGTTCTTCCAGATCTAGCTCTAACTTTCAATTTTACCAATTGGTATATCACTTGATAAATGTTCCTGGTAACTTCTTCGCTGCTGGTACGGTGATCTAAAAGTTTAGTCAACAAACACGCTAAATGGAGAGTAATAACCATTACTCTAGTTAGATAATTCAAATCTCCTTTGCAATTAGACAATCTTTCTATGGTTAAATTTCCTGAAACATAAAAATAATTAACGTAATAAGTTATTTAAGCACGACAGTGATTTGTATGAAAAGATTAAAGAAACTGAAAAGTAAAAACTGCATCAAAACTGTGAACACTGGCGTCATGGCGTCAAAAGTTGATTGAAACAGAGTTGAGATAAAATTAGGAAAAAAATACTGTAAAGTATTGGAGCTCAGGAATAACACCAGTGGTTTCTAAAATTTAACTTAAAAGGAATTTTTTTTAATTTGTACAAAATCAGCAATTACAGTCAAAAGGTATTCTATAAGCTAATTGGCTGGCGTAGAATTCAGTATTTTCAAATTCATCAATGGTGCGATAAGACCTATTGAAGGGACCTCTATATTTCATTTAAGATCTATAGAGAATCGTCTCTAGTCGTTCACTAAATTTGGTACTGTGCTTCTGGATTTCTTCTGTGATGTAAGATATGCCATGATCTTTGTGAGTAGTATCATTCGAAACACACCAAGGTGCATTCACTATTGCATTAAGTATTTTGGATTGAGACATCTGGAAGAAAGAAATACTCGATTTGGTGGCAAAATTTACGTTCTGGGAGTGATTTATGGACATCCTTTCACAAACTTAATGTTGAGTTCATTTATTTTTATTTTCCTCGTCCGATCTTCTAAAAGGTTTAAGTGGTGTTAGAGGTGAGCTGCTATCTCAGTTGCTGGACCTTTGTAACTGGATAAAATAACTGTATCTTCCGCAAATACAATATTTTCTGTCGTAGGAAGATCTGATATATATAATGAAAAATAAAATAATGACTCCAGAACGCTGTTTTATGGTACCTCAGATTTGATCAGGAAAGGGTATGAGGTCTCATTGATTCTGGTTTTGAATTGTCTACTTATTAAGTAAAACTTGAATAATTTGAAGTTAGATGGAAGATAATGTTTTATTTGGAAAAGGAGGTTTTTGTGCCACACCTTACCAAAGGATTGACTTATATCAAGGAATACAGATGGACCATATTTTCTTTTCTTCGAGGTATCTGTTGATCTTATGTACAATTCTGTGGCATTGCTGGATAGTAGAATGTGAATGGCGGATACCAAATTGGTGATGCTGAATTTCATTTAAAATGGAAGCCATTCAGTTTATTAGGAGTTTTTTAAGAAGTTTAGATATAATAGATAAAACACTAATGGGTCTGTTGGACTGGAGCAAACTCACGTAAAATGATTCAAAGATTGTGATTAGTAGAATGAATTATACTAATTATACTAAAATTTTTACATTGATAATAGAAAAATGAAAATTATGTGTTATTATTATGATGTACGCCCACTAGTGGAATACTAGTAATACTTTTTTTGA
This sequence comes from Diorhabda elongata, assembly GCA_026230145.1. NCBI lineage: Eukaryota > Metazoa > Arthropoda > Insecta > Coleoptera > Chrysomelidae > Diorhabda > Diorhabda elongata. The sequence goes on from CM047936.1 coordinate 12,515,035, forward strand.
AACTTTCTTGAAGTAGTATGATCTTATATGTAGCATGATACCTCCCAGACACCAGGTACACTTTACAATATTCTTAAGTTTTCAAATTTTCTCTTAACTCTGTTTTCAGCAATACGCTTAACTAACATTCAAGATTTAACTTGATTTTTCACTCTTTAGGACACATTTAAGTAAAGTATTTTCTATTTATACTACTAATACATTATTTAAATCTGTGAGACACAACACAAGAAAATATACTATATTTCTTTTTATTACTCCAAATGGGAAGGTTTTTATTACAAAATTTGTGAGAATTGATTGCTACTTGTACTGTGAGTCACTGTAGCTTTCAATTAAAATTTTATTGATAATTTGTTTAGTTGGTTTTATTATTTATTTATTTACATTATTTTAATCCTACCAAACAATCAATTTTAATCTTTTCTTTCAAAAACCGTTAATTCGTCTTTGAAACTCAGCCACAACGCAAGTTTCCATAGACAGATGAAATCCTCACTTTTTTTCGAGATTTGGAAATTGATTTAATGTTATGAAAGAATACTGCTTGAGAAATTATGAATGAATTCAAGTTTTTATTTTATCTTTGGGAATTTATCTAATAAACTCAATACTAGAAGACGACAAACTTAAAAGGGGATTTAAACAGTTGCAGTTGTTGAAAATAGCCAGTATCTAAAATTAAGTTAATAAAACCATGTGAACTTCATGATTTAATCCTTGAGCTAATAAGTCTTTTAGCCAGTAAATTAGTCAACTAGATAATTCAACAGATTTTACAGATAACACCAATATTTCATAAATTTTTTGTTAATTTCTTTTGACGAAAAAAATTAGATGACTCCCCGCATTTACTTGAAACGTATTTTTGAACGCATAACTGTATTTGATGGTTATTTTAAAATTGCTTATCTATCTGAACTATGAAAAAAATGCATATAGACCGGTAGGTATCTTTATACAGATCGTTTTTGCAAATTGTTCGTGTTGCTAAGAGAAAAAATTCAAAATATCACTATTTACCCATTAGAATCTGTACAAAAACAGTTGACTCACCTTGTATGGAAGTTTCCTATGACTTCCATACAATAAGATTATTTTCAATGATGAACTATACATACAAATGGTGCTGTTCCCGAATCAGTTAACTTTTTTTAGAGTTTATTATTCATATGAAATATTATACTGGTATTTAAAAAAGAGTCTGTCGCATTGGTTTTTAAAATTATTCAAAATTAATCAAGCAAATTTTTTTCATTAATGGGTAAATTATTTTGTTCTTAAAGATATTACCTAATTCCACTTCTCTAACAGCCTTTTTAAACACCCTCAAAATTTCAATTACGTCTACAGATGGAACAACTCTGCCTCTTGTTCCTCTATGTTTACCTTCTTCACACATCATAAAAGAGAACAGCTCCGTAAAACTGAAAAGACTACTTTGTGTCATCGGATTCAATCTTTCCAGCATTGATTGTTGCATATCTAGAGCATAGTTCCATAGTTCAATGCATCGGTTGAATTTACCTGCGTCGGCGTATACTGCCCCTCTGGAAATATAATGAAGATAATGAAAAATACTAGACACTGCAATAAAAATTATAACTACAAAATATTGTAAAGAGACCATACGAGTTATTTATCTTTTTCCTGTAACTTGGTTTTTACTTATATGATTATGCAGATATTGGATATTCTGAACTGTTGTAAAATATTCTAAGGAATTAGAAATTGGAAGACATAAAATTAAGACAGGAATTGGAAATAATTACATGTTGAAAATTTTGATTAAAAAAGAAGGATATAGACATTTTGGAAAAATAATTAAAAGAATAGTAAAATAAAAATTGGGGTGAAAAAAAAACATTCAAAATTTTTCATGAGAGGTATTTGAAGAAAAACTTGTTTATCAGAAAATGAGTGGCGGAATGCAAGAAAAATTTGAGTTTAAAATAAGAAAATAAATTTTTTATTATATTTTGAATACCGAAACTGTTCTTATAGAATGAAAGTTTATTATATTTCCTATAAAAACGATTTCTTGCCCTTCTTCCGTTCAATTAGACGTTTTCTCACAAAACTCGAATGACACCAGGATTTAAGTTTGGGAAAACAAACTTTAAATAACTTAGTTAAAAAATCATCATAGAGACAAGCATCAAAGTATGGTGTATGTCTCAAGATCCCCTATTTATTTCTAACCAAAGTTTTACGGAAACCTTTTTAACTTGATAAAATTCTTAATTCTTAATTTAACATGATAACCAGATTATTATCAGGAAGGTTCTTAAAAAATTTCTGGGTATTGGAGTAAAAGTTGAAAATAATCTTTAAAATACATTTTACTCCAAAAGTGAAGGTAACAATTTCAAGCTCTGGGTATAAGCTTTCTAATAACATGATTATAAATAAAGTAATTGAAATGAACCTAGGATTTCCGAAAACTTAGGCACATCCAAATTTCCTTTTTTGCCGTGCAATTCAAAATTCACGGTGGCGGGAAATCTAAGCTTTCAATTGTGTTGTGTAAGAAAACGACAATTGTTCGCAAAAAGGGGTAAGAGATAGTTTTTGTGGAAAGTTTGATAAACTTTTAGTCATCAATCAATAAAGAAATGGTTTTTCTTATTTTCAATTCAAATGTTTTTTGCCTTCCTTTGCCCATTTTTTGGTAAAGAATATTTTTTCTCAAAATGCATCTTATCAAGAAAGTTCGGGTCAATTTTCAGTGTGATGAAGCAGTTTTTACACTCATAGGTATTTTTATTTCCTGTAATATAAAATGAACGAGAAAACTAAGATTTACTGGATAGAAGAACAATAAAAGAAGTATCAAGAAATATTATGGAAAAATTTTGATAAAATAAACGAAAGAATTAAGAAAAAGATATTCTACCTGTAACGAATATAGTAACTAGTATCAGGATGGGCTGGTCCAAGTATTCTTTCTCTCATTACTAGTGCTTGCATTCTCATCTGATCGGGATCGGCTAGGAGATCGTCCAAGTTGTCGATGTCATCAACTTCAATAACATTATCATAAGCTGCTACTTTTTGAGAACTTGGTTTTGGGATAGGGTGTTTTGGATCATAAAAGTACCTAAAAATAAATATACTGATTAAAATCCAAACCTTCGCATGAGAATTAAATTTACCCTGCAGGATTGCGACGTTGCAACGGTTATTTTAAAAGATAAATATGTTATTGTAATTATTGTCTGTGATGTATCAATTTATCTACTAGGTGGGCAACTAAAAAGCTTCAGGAAAAAAATTATAACAAAAGTGGCTCCGAGATTATTTTCAGAATTTTAGATAGACAACTAGAGGACGTACTAGAAAGTATGAAATTGAAAAAGCAATTTTTTTAAATTCTACTCAATTAAGTGTCATTTTATATACGGTAATCGAATTCTTTAACCAATGCTGCGCATTTTTCATTTAACGAGGTTTAGTCTAAATCTTCAAATAAGAGGTGGGGGAGTGTGTGAACCTTGTTTTGAAAAAATGAGTCGTTCTCCTTAGCCGATTTTTATAAACTTGATATTGTTTGAAAGATCTTTTGTTAAGAAATATAAAACATATAAATTTTAATTAATTTAATTTACAACGCGAATGCTAGAGCGCGTTGCTTCCTATATTCTAGATATTTTTATTTTCATTGACAAATTTAAATAGAAGCATAAAAGTTTAAGTATGGATTTTAAAAGTAAACTAAATTAACATAAACAGCGAAAGCCACATGTCGACATCTTTTTTCTGTACAGATATATCTTAAGAAATTTTTCTTCAAACGTCTAGTAAGTTGATGTTCTTACAACACGATGTTTGCCATCATTCCATATATGTTTGGCATTTTTTAGATCTAACATACCCTCATAGGTGAATAGGATGTGGAAGATTAATATCTCCAGTCCTAATATGCTTAGACTTTTATTTGTGGGGCTGGATAAAAGATCTCGTTTACACTAATAGACCCACGACAAGATTAAAGAATATGAAAGACAATATGGAGTATTTTAATTACAGACATTGAAAATTTCTGTTCTATCCATCCTCCAGCAAATGATTCCATGTATGGAAAATAATGGACGACAATTTGAATACCTGTAACATGGTTCATTCAATGATTTGTTCACATGGTTAGTAATATTAGCTTTACATTTAGATAAAGCCATGTATCAGCAGTAATAAAATTATTATTAGTAGAGTTAGAATTACTGCAGGTTGGACAATGTAAGAACTTTCCATCCAGATTAAATTTTTCAATTTCCGTTTGCGCAGAATTTGTTGAAGAAAAATTAAATAGACATAAAGATTGTTTAGCACCTAAATAGAACATATTATAAGCATAACACATTTGATAGACATATAGATTTAAGAAGGGGTTATGTTGTATAGGTGCAACTAAAATGACTTCCTAAATAATCTAAAATCTAGATTTACACTGCAACCTTAAAATAGTTGCTTAATAATCAGGATGTAACACCAAAGTGACGTGGTAATAGAAAATACGGGTTTCAATTTCTTAAAAATTCGCAAAAACTTGCATCAAGTTACATACGCCGCTTATCAAGGAAACTTAAAAGCGCAGCAGAAACACTATACTTTCTGAGAAATTGTTATTTAACAACATATGCAGATAAATCTTTCTTTCTTGTAATATCATTTAATATTATTCACTCTCTGTTCAGATCTCTAACAATAAACTTGTAATTGCTAGAATAAATATATTTTTTAAAAACGAATTTTTCGTAAAGAAAACCAAAATTGGCGCAGTCAGTAGGATCGCGCAAGTCGTCGAAATCAAAAATCACTAAAACGTTTACGGGCATACAGTGCGTAACAAAATTTCGGATCGTGCGAAATAATTTAGTGACTTCACGGCTTTAACGTTTCAACGTTTTAAGTGCGAATCCAACGAACAATATTAGACTAGCAATTATCGTGCAATAGCCCTTTAGTGGTGAACATTGGAGGCAACAGGGAATCATCGAGGGAGAAGATTTTAAAAGCCTGTTCTTCAGAAACGTAAGTGCCTTATTGTCCTCTTCTTGCCTTTCCTACCTTTTTTGGATTTTGGAAAGATAGTATTGATTATTGAGTTTTAAAGTTTCAAAAAACGTATACAATTAATAAAAAAGAAATTATCAATTTATGAGTGAATTAAACTCTAGTAATCTCGATAACATAGTTCAATTGTTCAATAATATTTCTTTAGTCGAAAATAACGTAGAACAAACTGGTACTAACAAAATGGCTCCTCCTGCAATGAATTGGGATCTTTTCAAATCCAAATTATCAAATATTAAACCTTTTAACGGTGACAGTGAATATTTGAATAAATTCATTACAAGGTGTGAGCATTTAATAGAGTCATATAGAATTTATAATGATGCAGAATTAAATTTACACATTATAGAATGTATTCAAGAGAAATTAGAAGGTAGAGCAGCCTTCATGGTCGGTAACAGAGTTGAATTAAATACTTGGCCAAAATTAAAAACGGCCTTATTACAGTGTTTTGCTGATAGAAGGGATTTAAATTGTCTTGTGCAAGAGTTGATTAGAGCCAAACCATTAAAAAACGAGCATCTTATTGATTTTGGAAGTAGACTTCAATTAATTCGTAGTAGTGTAATTCAAAGAATTAGCAATGACCCTAATATAACTGCCGAAGAAAGAAATTGTCAAATAAATCAATACGATAAAACCGCTTTAAATACGTTTATTGCAGGGTGCGACGGTACTCTGAAAAATAATATGCATTTACGAAAACCACATTCTTTAGAAGACGCGATGGCCTATGTGGCCGAATTCGAAAATTTTGAAAGACTGTACGGTTCTTTAAACGATAAAAATAATCGACAAAATACACCTAATAATATTAATATACAGCATGCGAATAGCCAAAATTCTCAAAGAGCCAAATCAAATTTTTATAAAAATCCTAATACGTATCAAAATTTTGTACCAAATAACAGACCTGTTAACAATTACCCGAATTCTTATAGCAATCGACAAAACTACCAACCAAATTTCGCACAAAATAGAGAAAGTTGGCCAAATCAGCCGATACCTATTCAATCCATACCACAAAATAAAAGATATTTTACTAATCGACAAGTATTCGGCCCTCCCAAAAATGTATTCAAACCTAACCAAATTCCACAAAACCAATTACCAACACCTGAACCGATGTCCACGACATCACGTAATTTTACTGAACGTACTCGAAGACCTATCAATAACAATAATAATAATAATAACAGATTTTTCCGATCAAATCCAAATGCTAAACCAAACTTTGTTTCCGAAGAGTTATACTTAAATCAATATGCTAATTCAGACTATAATCACGATAATCAATATGATGAATATAACGAAATAGAATTTGACGAAAACGACGAAGCCAATCGCGATGAAAATTTTCAAGCAGCTCGTCCATCAGACGGGAAAACATAGAAATAAATATACTTTCAGTTAATCCGCTACCATATATAGAAATTGCAAATCCAAAAATTAAATTGCTAATCGATACTGGTAGCTCTAAATCAATAATAAGACCTTCTATTGCCGAAAAATACTTTCCAGATACAATTTATCATTCTGATACTACTATATCTACTAGTCTTGGAAGTAAAAACGTTAGGTATCGAGCGCTTATTCCTGCATTTCCTGAACTAAAAAATAAAAACTATCAAATCGATTTTATACTATATGATTTTCACAATTATTTTGATGGAATTCTCGGTATTAAAGATTTAATAGGTATGAATATAAATATTGATCTAACTAATCGAGAACTATTAGGACCTCACCTAAGATTGCCTTTTAAGTACAGAAAAATAAACGATATTGAGTTTTCTTTTTCAATAGACCCCGGAGAAAAAACGATAAAGAAATTACCCGTAAATATAGATAATGGGGATATTATAGTAGACGCTCGAAAAATAGAAAATATAATAATTCCACAAATTTTATCTACAGCGAGAAACGGTTTCGCACCAATAGAAATTCAAAATCACACAAATAATTCGATAACGATAACATTACGAGAACCAATTCAAGTTACTCCATTTAAATATTCACAATATGAACTCTTTAAATTTGAAAGCTTTGCTAATGATTTTGATGAAAATAATTTCATAAAACCTAATGACAATATTACCGAATTAATTCGTACAAATCACATGAATAAAGAAGAAAAACAAAAAATTATTTCATTGTGTAAAGAATATTCTGATTTATTTTTAAAACCAGGGGACAAATTGACTTTCACTTCAAATGTTAAACATATTATAAGAACCAAAGACGAGGTACCGGTTCACACTAAATCTTACAGATATCCCTACGTCCACAGAGAGGAAATTAGGAGACAAATTCAAGAGATGTTAGATAAAAACATAATTAGACCGTCCTGTTCCCCTTGGAGCTCCCCGATATGGATTGTTAAAAAGAAAATGGACGCATCAAATACCCAAAAATGGAGACTGGTAGTTGATTACCGGAAAATTAATGAAAAGACAATTGATGACAGGTACCCGCTTCCCAATATATCCGATATATTGGATAAATTAGGTCGAGCTCAGTATTTTACTACCCTCGACTTGGCAAGCGGCTTCCATCAAATACAAATGAGCGAATGTTCTATAGAAAAAACGGCTTTCAACGTAGATGGAGGACATTACGAGTACCTTAGAATGCCTTTCGGTCTTAAAAATGCCCCTTCTACATTTCAAAGAGCTGTAAATGAAGTCCTTAAAGACATCCAAAACAAAATATGCATGGTATACATGGATGACATTATCATATTCAGTACTAGCCTTCAGGAGCACATACAAAATCTGAAATTAGTATTTTCAAAACTACGCCACGCAGAGCTTAAGATACAACTAGACAAGTGCGAGTTTCTTCGCAAGGAAGTAGAGTATCTAGGTCACGTTGTAACTCCTCATGGGATAAAACCTAATCCGAATAAAATCAAAGCAATTCAAAATTTCCCTATCCCAAAAACCGCTAAAGATATTAAATCCTTTTTAGGACTAGTAGGTTACTATAGAAAATTTATAAAAAACTTTGCTCAAATTACGAAACCGATGACGATATGTCTAAAGAAGGATCACATAATTAAACATACCGAAGAATTTATTAATTGCTTCAATACTTGCAAAAACATTTTAATTTCAGAACCAGTCCTTGCGTATCCCGATTTCAGTAAACCTTTCGAATTAACTACTGACGCTTCTAAATATGCCATAGGTGCTATTCTATCTCAAAATAATCATCCTATTTGTTATGCTAGTAGAACACTTAATTCCGCAGAAATAAATTATTCTACAATCGAGAAAGAGTTACTTTCGATAGTCTGGTCGTGTAAATATTTTCGACCGTATTTATTTGGTCAAAAATTCACAATTTTTTCAGATCATAAACCATTGCAATGGCTCATGTCATTAAAAGAGCCCAATTCACGTCTTGTACGCTGGCGCCTTAAACTTGAGGAATTTGAATACGATATAAAATATTTGAAAGGTAAAAGTAACAAAGCAGCTGATGCATTATCTCGATATCCCGATATAAATGCATTAGAAACTGCATCAATGGATGTCAATTTAAGTGACATCGATGAAATAATGAATGAAGAATTTGAAAGAATTAATTCCAGTACTCTCCCGAATTTAGATAATTTAGATCTTACAAATATATTAGATTTAAATAAATTTAACCAAAACGATTCAAACATAGAAAATCTCGCAAACAATAATTTACCAATATTACCTATAACGGAAGAACCAAATCCTAATAATAACGAAGATATTGAAACAGTACATACATCTGTTGAAAATCCTATTCTATCAATTCCAATTACCGAAAAACCATTAAATATGTATAAAAATCAAATATATTTTACTAATGGTCAAATAAATACCTTTAAGGTTAGAAGAGAGAAAGTATTCGAAAATATTCGTCTATACGTTACATTACCGGTAATTGACATCGAAAATAATATAATAAACTTCATTAAAGAATATATTGACCCCAGGAAAAATTATGCACTTTATTTCCAGAACGAACCCTTATCGAGAATATTTATTGTAACTGCACAGAATATGTTTAAGAATTCTGCATTTAAATTTACAATGTGTACCAAATCAGTAACAGATATTGAAACAAAAGAAGAGCAATTAGAAAAAATTAAATATCATCATATATATAAATCAGGTCATAGGGGCATAAACGAAGTTAAAACATCTCTTAGTTGTAGATACTACTGGCCGAAAATGATCGAAGATGTAGAAAACTTTATCAATAATTGCGATACATGCTTGAAAAATAAATATGATAGGAATCCCCCTGTCGTCAAATTTAGCCTAACACCCACAGCGTCTAAGCCTTTTGAGCATGTACATATGGATGTTTTTAAAATTGCAAATAAAATTTATTTAACAGTAATTGATTCTTTTTCGCGTTACGGACAAGCTTACCCCATAGTAAGTGTTACAGGATTTTCCACAGTAGACTCTTTACTAAATTTCATAACCCACCATGGACTACCTCAAAAGATAACAACAGATAGTGGTTCTGAATTTAAGAATTTCGATTTAGAAGACTTTTGCAAACTTCACCATATAGAATTGCATCATACCACAGCGAAAAATAGCAATTCCAACTCGCCAGTTGAACGATTTCATTCAAGTATTTTAGAACATTATCGATGTATACAGGAAGATAATAAAAATTTGACACCGGATCAAATAATGAAACACGCGATTCTTAGTTATAACAATTCAGTTCATACAGTAACAAAATTCACGCCTTTCGAAATTATAAGAGGACATATAAACAATCCTGACCCGTTTGACCTGAATGATCATTTAGTTATATCTCAATACGTTCAAAATCACAAAGAAACCAGTAAACGCTTATATGAAAAAATTAAACAACAAAACGAACAAACTAAACAAAAGGTTATAGAGAAATTAAATAGAAAAAGGTCCGAACCTTTAGACTATTCAAATCAAAAAACCGCCTACGTAAAAACTAAATTAAGAAATAAGAAACTCCCTAAATTTAAACAAACTAAAATAATCAGAGATAAAGGTATTCTGCTTAAAACCGATAAAGGTACGTATCATAAAAGTATTGTCCGAAAACCAAGAAGTAATGTTCGGAAATTGTTACAGGATGTCGACGAGCACGCGAATCCTGATGCTTTACCTGATTCTTCGCGTATTTCAAGCGACCTGTAGTGTAGAAGACATACAGGTTACGAAAATTCAAAACTTCCTTCTTCCTATCCAATTAGGAAACGCTAGATTAGTATATAGTAAACATACGTTTTTACATTATTTAGATTTAAGCCAACTTATTAAGCAAATAGATAGTCTAGTTACGCATTTCAATTACATAAAAAATAGTATTACAACTGTAACCACTACAAACACTATATCCTATCACGCTTTAGCACAGAACATGTTAATAAGAACCGAGTATTTGATCAACACTGTACAGAAAAAATTCGAAAATTTGAATCCTCATATCAGAAATCGAAGAGGTTTGCTAAATGGCGTTGGTAAAATAAACAAATGGCTATTTGGAAACCTCGATTCAGATGACGAGATAAAATACGATAACGCAATTACTTTATTACAACAAAATCAAAAGAACATTATCCATGAAACTAACCTTCAAATTTCTCTCTATAAGAAACTCATTGATCATTACAATAAGTCAATTACTACTTTAAATAAAAATCAAGCAAACTTTAATAATGGGTTACAACTATTTTCAGCCTCTGTATATAACAAAATTGAAACACTAGAAAGTTATCTAACGTTTCAAGGTATGTTGTATCAGATTAATTTAGACTGTCAGTCAACAATAACGTTTATAGATAATATTGAGAACGCAGTTGTATTTTCGAAACTTAATTCTGTACATACGTCTATAATTTCTAGTTACGAGATACTGGACATAATTCAACATTTAGAAAAACTATATTCGGAAAAACAGATTCCTAAATTTTCTAACATTTTTAACATACTACCAATTTCTTGGAACTCAAGTATCAATCATTGATTCGAAATTAGTCTTTGCTATCCACGTACCTATACTCATCCCCGAAACATTTGAATTTTACCACCTTTTTCCCATAATCCAAAATAATAAAATGTACACTCCTAAATTCCCTTACCTGGCACGAACGCAAAATGAAACCCAATCAGAAAAAGAAGAATGTCCACCACTCGAAGGTACCTACTATTGCCGTCAAAATTTTGTCCAAAGGGATAATTGCACCCTTAGTCTACTTGAAGGGAACACTCTCGATGATTGCCAAATTCTAGAAGTCAATATCGAAGAAACAATCATTCAACAAGTTACAACAAAAGAAGTCCTGATAATGCCGATTCAACAAGAAAAAATACTTTCAAAATGTCAATCCGATCGATACCTCGAAATAGAAGAACCATCACTTGTCAAAATCCCAAAAAACTGTGAACTATGGATCAATAATCAACGATACATCAATGACGACGAAATCAGTTACGGTAAACCATTTGTCCTGCCAAAATTAGAAACAAACAAATTATCAACTTCAAAACACTACGAAAAATATAACATAACAAATCTCAATCTCGATGATCTTTTCCAAATCAACGAATTGTCAAGAAAATTGAAGCCGATCCAAGAAACTTCCAATACACAGAGTCATGTAACAATAATCGAAAGCCTTTTAGCGATAATATTCATTATTTTAATAGCAGGTGTTTTGTTCAAATTCAAATCAGAAATTTTAGTATGCCGAAAACACACAAAAGAAAAAGGTCAAGAAAACCTGGAAAGGGCCCAAAAATCGAAAAGTCAATCCATACTTTTCGAGACTTAAGGAGGGAGGAGTTACATACGCCGCTTATCAAGGAAACTTAAAAGCGCAGCAGAAACACTATACTTTCTGAGAAATTGTTATTTAACAACATATGCAGATAAATCTTTCTTTCTTGTAATATCATTTAATATTATTCACTCTCTGTTCAGATCTCTAACAATAAACTTGTAATTGCTAGAATAAATATATTTTTTAAAAACGAATTTTTCGTAAAGAAAACCAAAATTATCAACATAATAATATAAAAAATAAAATCTAAAAGAGGACAGGTTTACTATATATTCATGTTCTAGTCATTATATTGCCATTCTAATTAGTATAATTGATGCAACACATCATATAAATTATGTCATTATTTTGAATATAATATTAAGGAAATTCCCGATTCACAATATCAGTTTATAAAAAATACTAATAATAATTTATGATACAAATGATAATTTAGTGATATATATATATATATATATATATATATATATATATATATATATATATATATATTTCAATGCCTCAGATGACTATTAGTGATAACTGTTCGCCATAGTGTTAGCATTGTTAGTCGTTTTATATCTATATAATAATTTCGTTTACTCGAAAACTATGTCAGGTCAACTATGTGCCACTCAAAACAAAATAAAAAATCATCTAAGATACGAGCCAACTCATGACAGGTATTTTATTGTAACACAATGTATATAATGGAAAAATATTGTTTGTATAAAATAAGCAAAAATTGAGAGTTGACACAAATAAGGACTGATGTTTGAAGACAGGATAGAGACGTTGGGAGTAATTCAACCTCAGCTCTCCTATTCCTTCAGCTCAGCTCCTTCTACCGTCAGTAGATCACTGGACGTAGTTCCTAGCAGCAATTCAGCAGTTACAGAAACAACAACATGAAAATATTCCCAGCCTTATTGGGAGAACACGATATTAACACGGCTCATCAGATACACTTACAAAAGATGCATCCAATATCTTTGTCAACAATATTGTTCTTTTCTTTGTCCAGATGATTGCAACTTTGATGATATCTAATGATTGTGTTGAAGACTGAGAAAGCTAAAGTGGGCTTTTTACTGTATAAATACTGAGCACAACATGATTCTATAATCAAATTCAGGTTTTAAGATTCACTTAAATTGATTGTAGATATTTGATTTTTGTTGTGTTTCACTTGTCCAATTTATTTTTTTTTTGTCTTCCTCGTATCTCACTATATTTATTTTATTAGTTCAAATATCAATTGTTAACTAAGTGACTTCAAACTAAAACTGATTAATTATTTGTGTACTAGATCCCACTTCACAAAATTGAATCCTATTTCATCAGTTTGGATTCTGTATAAATCATTCCACTGTGTAACAAATCCACAGAGCCATGAAGTATATCGAATTTTAAAACACAAAAAACACTACACATCTGTTTTCTTAGACGTGAACCAGACCTTTGGAAGGTATTTTATACAAAATTAAAAAGTATTTTCCTATATCTTATTTAAAATTGCCGAGATACTACTTTAGTGAGAGGCAATTTAAGTTATAACAGCAGGAGTACAACTAAGTATGTACTCTACATGGTAGATTTACCTATCAACAGAAACACTACTATGGAAACATTTGCAGATGACCCAGCCACTTTAGCATGCCATGATGATGTATTGGAGGTATAGAACACACTTCAAAAAACACCTAGACCTGCATAAATGGATAATCAAGATCAATGAGACCAAATCTGCCCAAGTAAACTTTACACTAAGAAAAGACAACTGCCCCCTAGTAAATATAAACAATATACAAATAAATGAGTCAACAACCATAACATACATATGATCCTGCAAATGAACAAAATATTCACCTGGAAAATCAAACTATCATTAGATAATAAATTCCTTGTATCATTAAAGCAATAATTAAAGTATATAAAGCAATCATTAAATAAATACAGGTTTATGGAATAGAGTTCTGAGGTTGTGCAAGCAAATCGAATAAATCCAAATTTAGAAAAGCCAACCAAAAATACTAAGAATGGTAACTAATATACAGTGGTATAAATTAAACCAAACAATACACGAAGATCTAGAAATACCTAACATTAAGGAAATCATTAAAGAAAAAACAAACTCAAAAATTATATAATGCAGTACTCAAACCATTAACAGAAGCCCATAATAATAGAATAGTCAAAAAGAAAAGGCTATTAACCTAATAGACCTCGTCACGTCCCTGAGAGCTGAAAGCTGAGAGCCAACTCGATAGAGTAAAATGCATGCCGATTGTTAATGAATTTGGTGTCAATTTCATATAAAAATATTTGATTTTAAATGCATGACTCCTCTCATTACAAATATTCTCATTTTCAAGTTCCTAATTAATAGTGTTACCATCCATAGTTGCAAGGTGAGTTAATTCTTCAAGAAGTTGGTACACTCTATAATTTCTTTATATGAGAGTACCAATTTTTTAATTAGTTTTATACAATTTTCACCAAACAGAATTTTTCATTCGAGCTATTAAAACAATTTTCACCTAAAAAATTTTATATATGTACAACGGTTGCTACTAAAGTTTTGAGATAGACAAATAAAAGCAAATATTTGTCATTGGATATGGATTTATTGTCAATACACTTTTCATGCGTTTGAACCAATCGTTGAAGCATTTTGTCCATTCCGATTGAAGTACCTCCAAAACATGTGATTTAAACGCACTAACTGCTTCTTTGGGTGTATAAAAACGTTGACCTCGCAATTTATTTTTGATCTGCGAGAAAAAGAAAGAATCATTGGATGCCGAACAAGGACTGTACGGCGGATGACCTATCAATTCGATGTTTTGAATGGTGGAGAATTATTCGTCTTCTGCGATTGGTTTCCTTGATTTTTTCGCAAAATTCTGGCGAACAAATACTGGTGTACGATTCAGAATTGACCGTTCCACATTGCTCTAATAGAACGGTGTCAATATGTCCTTTTATTCCGAAAAAACAGGCGACCATCTACGTCGAAGCGCTTCGTGTATGAACTTCTGTTGGATTTGGATCATCTTGAAATATCCATATAGTCGATTGTTGATTAGTTTCATGATTCGTTGCCTGTAACGATCTTTAGACGTGTTTTGGAGCACCTCGATTGAAATTTTTCAGCATTTCAACATGGATGTTGTCTGTGGCGATTTTGGACGACCTTCACGAAATTCATCCCGTAGAGAAGTGCGAGCACGATTGAATTCGGAAAACCAACGAAGCACGGTGGCTCGAGATAGTGCTTCATCATCAAAAGGCACACTGCTGTTTCTTTTAATCCATGCCGTAAACACGAAAATAGTCGTGATTTAATTCCATTTTTCGACCAAGATGAATGTTTCAAGTATCTTTTATCAACTCAAATAGCACACGTTCTGAGTACGTTCACCGTTAAAAATGTCAAATTTTATGATGATACCAACGAAATATTCACATCAGTGTTTCTGAAGTACATTCAAAGGATGATTGTAATGAAGTGATAATATTGAAATAAATACTCCCAATACTTTTTACTTTTCTTAAAAAATAATATCACTTTGTTTATGATTAATATGTAATTGACGTTATTTACCTTTCCAATAATGCTATTTTCCATAATTCTAAAGCACCTATCATATCACGTTTCTTATCAACACAAGTTGCACCTAATAATTCTATAGCATCAATTCTTTCTTTTCTATTGACCAAATTTGGAATTTGTATTAAATATTCTACTATATGATTATGTCCTGTTACTGCGGCAGCCATCAATGGTGTCATTCCTAAAACCAAAATTATATAAAAATAGAATAGTTCTTTTTTTCCTACGATTTAGTTTTGTTTTACCATAAGAATCTACGTCCATTTTTGCTCCGTGTTCTAGCAGTAATTTCAAAATTTCCAAGCTTCCGGATTCTGCACAATCATGCAACGCTGTATTTCCTTTAACACTTTTTCTATTAACACTGGCCCCTATGCTGAGCAAATATTTAGCTATGCTGATGTGTCCTTTATAACACGCGATCATTAGACAAGTATGTCCATGCCTAAAATAAAATACAAATATTAGGATATCACAGAAAAATGATACCTAGTATTATTCTCATCACTAAAATAACTTCAAAAATTAAAAATGAAGTAAAAATATCAATCATTTGAACTTGTGCAGCATTTATGTAATACCAATTGTTATTGAAACACTGACTCTATTCCTTGCGTTTGTTTATGCGCATAAAAGATGAAAATTTGTCTATTTTTACTGCTTTTTGGAAAATATGACTGTAAATCATATAGATCACCTATCAACTGATTGCAGATACCACTCACAACCGTATTTTTATCATAATTATCGAACGATACGTACAATTTTCAGTGAAAATTTCAAATTCAAAATTTGATCTATAAAAATCTATATTACTTTTTTCGTGCGTCTATTTTTCTATGATATTTATTTAGTTGTCTAATAGATTTTTAATAATTGTTTTTGAGCAGTTATCAATGATCTACCCATTAAGGTTTTTTTTTTTATATTGAAATGCCAAAATAAATACACACCACAAGCCTCATTAAAAGCTATCAATTACTATTCATTAATGAGAATTATTCATAGACAGGGAAAATCTTCACACCTATCTGTTGTTTCACGACTGGTAGTCTCTGGTTTCCACCCATTCAAATCCCTACAAATTCTACTATTTGACATGCTGGAACCACCCTAAAGTATTACTTCAGTATGTCTACTTATAACTTTATTTTGTTTTCTGTTCTGAGTTCTACTTTCAATCTGCATCGTCATATTTGGAACAATACTGGAAAGATCAATCCACTCTGATTTTAAAGCGATGGAAATAATGTTGAAAACATTCGTGACCTGTCATAAGTTCCGTCAGGTAATAGTTAAATGACCCATGTCTTCTTTTTACCCACTTGTTCAAGTTAGGAATCAATGTTTTGTTCCATTGTCCTACATTGTATGTATAAGTCCATCTGTGCTGCCACATTTCCAGCGATGTCTCACTCTCTACAACCTTAGCTAGATATATTCTATTTTTATTATTTGATATTTTTTGACTCCGCTTTTCATTTCCTCGGTGGTGAAATTGCCATCTTCGACTTTGCCATCTAGGCCCATGGCGTGATAATAATTTTCTTCATTCTTTTCTATTTCTTGTCTTCGCCTTCCAGTCCCGATTTCCTCCCTCCATCTCTCCAATAGATGTCGTTGTACCTCTCCGAAAACATATATTACTGACAGAAAATGGAAGCTTTCGATTGAATTGAGGAGTAAATAGTTCTAACTGAGAAAAAAAATGATTTTCTAAGGGCGGATCAACTGCTCCAATGATCGTGCCTTCTGCTCGTGTGCGGTAGAAAGTCCTGATTCTAGCAGAAGATTCAATTTGAAAAAAAATCACACATTATTCGCTTTATTTTCATTTTAAAGCTCGGATAAAGTGGAAAAAACACAAAAGTATCGTGCGTTCTAAAAAAATTATAATCCTTACAGAATAAATTTGATTGTAATTAAGAAAACCTCATGGTTTTATTTTCATTTATACAACCTGAACATTTGTATTTGTATTCCTAGGTATACATAGAAAAATATCTTTTTCTTAGGAGATACCGAAAGGGATATTTTTATGAGTGAAGTGAAAGTTTCATTTTTCAGGATCGAATTTTCAATACGATATTCGAGTAGTAGAGGTCAAATATGACATTTTAACGTATATATGAACTCGATATATCGAGGTGGGGGGGGGGGAACAGGAGGTACCGCAAGTTGCCTATTTTTGAGGATTTTTTATGTTTTTATACGTTTTTTGAAAATTTTTTTTCTCTGTACAAAATGTGAGGAATTTTAAAGCATTACAAATAGTTGATAATATGGTGACTAGAGACCTCGAACAATGAGCCTATTCGTTATTGAGCCTTCGAAGGAACCAGAAAACAAAACATGAATGTTAGTGCGGTAGTTAATTATGTATTATTTTGACAAAATTTTTCCATGTTAGTGTGTATAAAATAATTATAACAAGAGATGAAACAATTGACACCAATGCTTCGAAGGCTGAAACTAGAAAAAGAAAACTGTGGGCACTAGTCTTAAGGTCGAGGATATATGGTATGATAATCAAGTTCGATAAATATTTAAATACAAAAAAAAACAATATACACAAAATTTTATACAAAACAAAAAACCAAACTAAGTTGCGCGTGCCGAATCTCTAGGTTTTCGAAATCTGTTCATTCAGCTATTCCGAGATAGAGTGAGCTATTCGATTCAAAACGTCTCGCCTAGGTTCGTGTAATTGTGTTGGTTTTTCCTAAAATGTGTATCAGGTATAATGGAAACGATTAAGTTAATTGCATGCTTAATGGGAAATTATGAAGGTTATAAAAGAAACGGGACTTGGAATTGTCAAAAGAATGTAATTTGGAATTCTCTGGGTCAAGTGTCTTCAGTCTGGGGTGGAAAGATTATTATTTTATCGAGAAAGTTGTTCGGGGAAATGTGTACCTTATTAAATATTTTTCAAAGCGAGGGCACGTGGCGTTGTCGCCACAAAACAATTCAAATTAGATACACTGTTTTCCCTCTCCAATCTAATGAAAATGTCACAAAAATATCAAGACGTGATTTGTTACGTACTTTACTTTAGATGAGCTTCAGGTATTTAAAGAAATAGAGGAATAGTACCCTTTACGAAAAAAAAAAAAAAAAATATTTTATGGCGCCAAAAATATCTGAAAGAAATAGCAGAGTTTCGAAAAGCGGATGGAAAATCATATTATACAAGTGGAGTCTGGCTGAATGAAGAACATACTGTGACAAAAATTTAGTAAAATTTATGTGTAAAAAATTCCGAGATCCGTCTTTTTTAAATGTTGAATCTCCAACAGAAAAAGATGTTTAACACGAAATAACTGATTTATCGCCAGTGACTGCGATTGGACGTTAGAATTGGGAGAGAAGCAAGGTAAAATTTACAACTAAAAATGACATTGCATTTTTTACTGTGGCAAATATTGAGGTAAAGCCTTAATTATATTTCTTCCTAATCCCCGCCAGTGCGTATCGCTGTTTCAGTCAACAAGGAAGATTAAGAAGATGAAAGACAAGACCTTACATTCTATTATATGAATCAGTACCGTGTAGTACGTCCTTAAAGCTTATGTCCAGATGCAGCTACTTGGGAATATATGTAAAATTGAAATATGTATCTATATATATATATATATATATATATATATATATATATATATATATATATATATATATATAGTGACCGAACAACTAACCTCTCATTAGATTGAAAATGGGGCATTATATCAAATATATAATATATTTTCAAAAAATTTACTGCAAAGTGTCATATCATGCAGTGAACAACGAACTACTATTCATTAATGAATAATAGATAGTGTTATACTCCCAGAAGCACGCGTATAATGGATGTATTTATTATATATGGTACATTCGTGGTAAAATTTATAATTCTTACCTATTGGCCACTTCTATGTCAGCATCATGTTGAATAAGGTACTTGACGATATCGAGGTGACCATCGAAGCAGGCTGCTCGAAGAGGAGTGGAGTTGGTACGTGTAGTAGTGTTGACTTTGGCACCATGACTAATCAAAAGTTTCACTATATGAAGGTGACCTGCTGCTGCTGCACACCATAACGGTGGAGCGCCTTCGATGGTTTCACCGTCAAATATTACTACAAACAAATTTATATATTTAAAATAGTCTAGTCATTGCAATTTTGAAATCACGTATCTCATTTCATTTGTTATAATTATGTGGTCAAATTTAATAGTATAGAGTTGGGAATAATAGCACCTACATTTTATAAGTAATCAAGCAGATTACACTACAACATCAAGTTCTATTGCACCTTGTCCCTCTATTAGAGCTAGTTTTATGATCTTCAGCTCGCCTTCCCATCACAAATCTCTAATAAATTTTCAATAAGGTTTGATATTTGCTAGTACAGTATTGTCTGAAGCATTTTTATGGCATTCTAGAACTGTGTTCCCACAGAATCTGTAGTCACTAGTTTTAGTTGAATCTATTCTCATGAGATGCTTTTCGAGCCGGCAGTGCGTTGCTGATATCCAAAAACTTTTTGAAATTAGTGGTATTAAAATTTCGAGTGAACTTTTTGTAGTGATCCATCCTGGGAAGACACCGCCAGAGGGCTTCTCACCTCTTTAGAGACTCCTATACTTTCTAAACTATAGAAAGGCTCCAGTTCAGGATCGCAGGATTGCCGTTATTTCAAGTTTCATTCTGTTCTCATGTCATGATACGAGTTGTTTCATGGAAATGCAATAGCTTTTAGAATAATATACTGCACCGCTATGTCACATTTCTATCCATATCCATTTCTACGCTCATTTTAACTGGTGATGAGTATTTGGTACCAATTCCAAATACTCCAGCTCCTGTAGAAGCTTTTGAACCATCTGTGTACTAATAAATGGTGACTTCTTTAGTTCCTCAGTACTTCTTCTTATTGTACCTTCCCTAGATATTTATTAATAAATATGTTTTTTACACAGTTGATGTAATTCGGTATACCAATATTCGTACATGATTCCGTAACAGAATCAATAAAAATCAATTGATACTTACCGGAACCAGGTTGTTCTAGATCAGCATGACATTTTTCTATCAAATATTCCGCTACATCATAGTGTCCATTCCGGCAAGCTATAACTAATGGGGTCGCCCCCGCAGTCTTCGCTCCCACCAGCATGTACACCTCGTCTTTCCCTTTATTGCAATGCAGATATATCTGAAACAAATAAGAGCTGACTTAATATTACAATTATTTTGAAAAATTCGATATATTGAGGTTCACAACAACCCTCATGATTTTGTTTCAATGCGAATTATGGAGCAAAATATGGTGTAAATGCAAACACTGCAATAAGATAAATTATATTTTATTTAATTAAAAGATACATTATTATAGTAATACATAATAAACAAAGCTTACGAATTGCAATAATGAAATGAAATATAGTACAGTATTAAATATCGAATTAAATTACAGTAATACATAATCAAATTTCATTTAGGATTAAAAAAAAATCCAAAATTGTTGTCTGCTTACTACCAGTAAATGCCGCGACAATGTCTGCATCGCTGAGTATACCGCATACAGCCAGTTCTTCATCGAAATTAACACATTCCTCAAATGAAAGTCCGTCAATGTTCAGTGTCTTTGTAACTTTGTTCCATCGATACGGAGTTTCAATTGCATCTGGTGTATCAATAATGTTAGGACAGTACTCTTCATCATTTTGATTCTGCTGTTTGAACTCGCTTTTATGAAACAATTCTCAATTGTGTTTTCAGCTACATTGTTCCAAGCCTTTGAAGCCATCCACATGGCGTCAAGGACATTGATTTTTGTTGGATTATTGTCTTCAATATCACGAAGGAACTGGTGCACAACTTCCTTTCTGTAAAGAGCTTTAAAATTCTTTATTATTTTTTGATATACCGGTTGTAGCTTCGATGTCGTATTTGGTCGAAATTCAATTTTTATGTTTTTGATCTTTGGGATATATGCTGTGCAATTGTCGATAAACATTAGAAGTTTCTTTTTTCTCATTTCTTTGACCAAGTCAGCTAACCCTTGACCAAATATTTCAGATTTCATTCAAGATTTTTTGTTTGCAGTTTAGTTCATAGGAAAACTTCGAATTCCTCTTGGGTTTTTGCTTTGCCAATCATTAAGGACTTAAGTTTCACACTTCTGTTGGACACTAAAAGTCTAAGATCCCACCGATTGATATTGCAGGTATTTGTTTTTTTGATGAAATTAATTTTAAAGGAATCTTGAAGATGTATGGAATGGATTAAAGATAGGTTGCCTTGTAAAAATTAGCTGCAATTACCTATAATTAATTTTAATGTCATTAAATACTAATATAACTTGCAACTATATCTTTTTTCAGTTACTTTTACAGCATTTGAAAGAAAATGATGTTACAAATCAAAATAAAAATGGTTTCCCGCTCTCAGTCGGCCGCAGCATTAGGGTTGCCAGGTGTAAACAGGTATATTATTGTTAATCAATTGCATTAACCGTTTTTTTTTTAATTTTTATGCAAAATTAAAGTTTTATATACATTGAACATGAAAATCCATGTTTGCCAGTTGCACAATAGCCGCAAACAGAGGTTGTCATAATTTTTGTGAACGACTCTGGCTCCAGGTAAGTGGAAGCGCAAGAAAGAAGATGCACGCATTGTTACGTGCTGTTAGAAATAGTATAAAGTTGTGAAAATTAAGTTTCATTATTTGTTCACTAATTATTTATTAAACATAAATTTTTGGGCATAATGAAATGAAACTACGAAATGCCTAAACTGCACATAAACTGTATAAGTGTCGCAGATGCCACGCTTTGTCTTTATTCATCGAACGTAACAATGTCTGCGCTTCCACTTACCTGGAACGAGAGTCGTTCACAAAAATCATGGCAACCTCTGTTTGCGGCCATTGTGCAACAGGCAACCATGGATTTTCATCTTTCAATGTATATAAAACTTTAATTTAATTAATTAAGACTGAGATCTGGTAACCATTTTGATTTGTGACATCATTTTTTTTTTCAAATGCTGTAAGATTGACTGAAAAAACATATAGTTGCAAGTTATATTAGTATATTAATGATATTAAAATTAATTACAGGTAATTGCGGTAATTTTTACAAGGCAACTTATCCTTAATCCATTCCATACATCCTCAAGATTCCTTTAAAATTAATTTCATCAAAAAAACAGATACCTGCAAGATCAAGCGGTGGGATCTTAGACTATAACGACAGTTCTTTCAGAAAAATATGACAGAAAAACAACCATCAGTTTTCTTCAAAAACCAAAAAATGTAATTTTAAGAATAAATAAATATTTCTAACAGTTACTATATGGATATTTTATATATTTTCGTATTATCTTCTTTGATATATTATCAATTTAGCTAATAAATGGAATAATTCATGGTTTCTCTATATTTTGTGAATTTACTGTTTCGAAAAATAACATTACGTGATACAAAAGCACTAAAAGCAGATTTAAAATCACCGCGACCTAATCGCTAAAAGTTTTAAATTCATTTTCAAAGTGTTAAAAAATGCAGGCCTGTGTAATTTATAATACATGAATATATAATAAAAAATACGAGGCACGTTGTTTAAGCAAGTACAGTTTTGAAATATAAAAACGTGTAGATATTTTTTACTTTTTTGAGAAAGCATAATTTTCACTAACATTAAGGCACATGTCATATTGGCTTTGAAATTCTGCAATGAAAAAATTCCGCCCACTTTTTTGATAATCCCCCCCCCCACACGGTTGTTTTGACTTCGTCATCGTTGTCATAATGATGAACGTCCAGGGGTTGAGAATATTATTTTACTCATACAATGAGGATATGTATCCACCTTTTGAATTTTGATTTTATAAAATTCCATTTTCGATAAAAAAATTCTTGTACCACAGTTACTTCATAAGGATGACACTAATTGTACTTAATAATATTACTGGCAAATTCTACAATAACATTTTCATTTTTCTTTATCAGTTACGGTCTTTGGTCAGCCAGTTTGAGTGTGATTTTAGTTCAACCACCCTCCGAACTGAAGTTTTCGTAGTTTGGTTATGTTTTGGATACGTATCATTAAACAAAGTTATCCACATCATCATCATTACGTTTTTTTTACGATCACCGCAACTCATCATAAGAATAGTTATTCATTCCTGTTCGGTGAACATAGTTAAATTTACCTAATTACAAAAATCACCTTTCACTGATGACAATGAGTAATAATTCATGAGTCATGACAATCAAATACAATTAATGACAGACAAACTACTACTGTTTGACATGAACAATTTTTAATTTTGTTTTCAAACGACTGTAACTAGGAAAAGCAGAATTATGCGGTCTTGACGGTTGTTTTGCTAATTTAGAATATGAAAAATTGAAAATATATACAGGGTAGGGTGTATTGTTACAGAATATGTAAGGATAAACATCTTGTGTTTGATTAACCTCATGTGGACCGACAATATCGTAAAATAAAATGGCGTTTTTTATTTTAAATAGTACAGCGGAGTTCTCTTATAATATGTCGTTGAATGTTAGTCTGCCTCCATTATGTTTTCATCATTAGGGAATTATCTGCTAGAGATTTAAGGTATCACAAATTTCTATGAAAATATTTAATTAATTTTATTAAAAAAAACAACCATCAAAATGACAAGACATACATACTTGTAACTATTGTCCTTTTGATGACAGACATCTCAGTATTTGGATAATGGATTGAAAGGTAATCAATACGATAAAAAAACAATGAAATTGCATTAACAAACTATGAGATATTAAAAAACAATTCAATAAACCTGGAACGGAATCCAATACAAAAATAGAATTTTTATTTCTATTCTAAAAATTGATAGCGGCTACTTATTTTAGAGATATCTATTGTGGTTAAAACAAATTTTTATTTTGAAATTCATGTTGGAGACGATCTTTGATCAATATAATTATGCAAATTGTCAATGTCAATATCTCTTATAAGAACTAAACATTTCAAGGATACTGAACACTGTGTTACTTCAACTACAGAAAGGTAGTATTGGAGTGCAATTCTACAAAATCAATTTTAAGAAGATTTCAAAAAGTGTTTACGTCACCACGTGATTTAATCTTCATTTACGCGAATTGAAAGCTTAGTTCTTATGATTCTATTATGGAAAATTTTGAGAAAACATCAAGGTGGTTATTATATAAGTAGTTATAAATAAATGAATTTCAGGTCCAAATTTCGAGGCAAAATAACGTTCAGTATTTTCCAATTATTGAAAAAAAGGACATTTTTCATAATTGTGTTCAATAAGTACAATGGCCACATTGTTGTTAGAAGAAAGTGAGTTTTGAAGGTTGTTTATTTCTGACTTACGTTCCTCTAGTTCTCAGCTGACAGAGATGCAATGTTTATCAATCTTGCGAATACAAAATTATAAAGGCCACACTCTCGCGAGAACGCAAGAAACATGTGAGAAATGCGAATGGGGAACCGATTCGCTTATTTTTCTCAAGTTCTCGCACTGTTCTCCGGATTTCACCGGCAAAGATGTAGAACAGCGCGAGAAAGGAGCTCGAGAACGTGAGAACAGGCGAGAAGGTTTATTGACTCCATGCTCGCATGTTTCTCAGTAACGAGTGAGTCGCCGATTTGAATGATTTTTTTCCACTTCTTTTTAATCATTCTTTTCTCTTTAATATACGCATAATTATAATATGCAAATGCGCATAACAATAAACTTGCCGCAGTCATTTCAGCGTCCATCGTTATCGAGCGGAGAACTGAAATGAGAACTTTGTGAGAGTTTGTACCCAAAAAAAGTTCTCACTACGTTCTCGCTGAGATTCTCGCGAGAGTGTGGAGGAGCCATAAGGAATGAGTACGACTGAAATTGAATAGCCGAAAACAATTAAGATAGTGAGCTTCAAAGTTAGAATGATAAGTCAAAATGTTACAGAACTAGGAATTCAAGATATGGGTAGAAAACGTAAATGAAGTTGGAACGATCATGTCGAAAGAATTCCAGAAAACTGATGGACAAAATGGGCGAAAAAACAGAAACCATACATACGTAGACCACTAGACAGACCACCAGAAATATGGCACGGAAGAAGATCTCAAGAGGATGCTAAATATTCGGAATACGGCGATACGAACGTGTGAAGTATGAAGACAAAAAATCAGATAAGAATGTGATAGAATTAGTTTTTTGGGATACGAAAGGAATTTTGCTAGCAGTAAAGTAATGTTTTGGAACGATTGGATGTGAAAATTCGTGAAAAAGGCTTGCTTAATGCTATAATAAATAATAAAATCTTTTTCAACCCA
Source organism: Diorhabda elongata (assembly GCA_026230145.1). Classification (NCBI taxonomy): domain Eukaryota; kingdom Metazoa; phylum Arthropoda; class Insecta; order Coleoptera; family Chrysomelidae; genus Diorhabda; species Diorhabda elongata. The sequence goes on from CM047936.1 coordinate 12,540,869, forward strand.
TGAAGTCCTGTTTTTCTATCGAATATAAATAGAATAATAAAGTTATTATGAAACATGTTATAATTTAATTTATAGGTTTAAAATTAATAAGCGGTATAAAGTCTAACTTACATAGATATTTTAATCACCAAACTCGAACTCACTCGCTTGATAATATTAACTTATACTTGTAGTAATTAAATATAATAAGCATGCGTATGTGTGTGCCAAACTTTTTGTGTGCTTCGCAAGGTAGTTCAAGGTACTTAGAGAGAAAAAAAAATAGAGAAAACGTGGCGCACTGCTTCAAGAACACTTCGAAACTAACTGACCAAGGAAAAATGAATAATAATAATAGACTTTAAAAAGAGGAACAGTCTTGTCCCCCTTGACAATAATTCTATTCTGTAAGCGTTCGATTGATGGAATAATGTATAACGAGAAAAAATACTTGAAAGCATGATTTGCGAATAATAGTTGTTTACTAATCTTATAACCTAATTAATATTGTTTGTGATCAAGCAACATTTTTATTTAATGTTAATATCTAAATCAGACTGTTTGTTTAACTTGCCACGTGTTTTGAATTTACGATATTTAAATAAAGAGAATGGATTTGAGAAAGAGTAGTCATAACAATAGATTGAATTACCTTTTGTATATTATTAAGAGTGAAGGCGATTTTATGAAGTTCGGCTGTTGCAACATATAGAATTGAAATTTTGTCGATATTTTTTAACTGATTTTATTGGGGAGAAATTTTTAAGCTTTAAATCATATGAACGTATTGAATTCAATATTGCAATTGCAAAAACCAGCTATTGCCCTATTTATGCAGTGAAACAATCGTCTTACTAATAGTAACCGTCAAGTTGTAAATCATTTGATAATAGTCGGGTAGTCTCAGAGCCACGTCAGACTTAAAATATTTTTCTTAGACATTTTCGTAAAATGAATTATGTCTGCTGGATAAAATTTGAAATACAACAAAACTACTTTTTTGGAATAATGATCGCGAATGAATGTCATTATTGTGATAGCTGTTTGACAGTGTATTCACTTGCAGATTCTATGAATAATGTTGTTTACAAAAAACGCCATCATGAATAACTATTGTATATCATAGTATATTTTTAATATCGAATTTTCTTCTTTCCACTTGGAAGAAGTTATAAATTGATATCTTCAGTGTAAATTTCAACTTTAAAGTTTTTTTCTGACCGATGTTGTTCAAATTTAATTAAAACAAAAAGTAAATTGAGCAAGGTACTATATTCAACGGTGTAAAATATAGTGCACAACCGCAACTTCTACAGAAAGAAACGGACCGTTGGAAAATTAGTGAAAATTGTTGATTCGCTGGAGTTAAAAAGATAAGATTGATACAAACAAAATGTCCCTATCATACAATCGAATATGGAGATAGTTTGAAAAAAGAGATAGATATCAATTACTCCTCAATCAACATTTAGACGTTATTTACGTTTATTTATGTTTAAATTTTATGTAGAAAAATAATATGTATAATTAAATGCTCTAGTAGTGCACATAGAACAAGCAGTTTTTATGAACGCGTTATAGCAGGAGGGAAAAAATAATCAACAATGTTATTAAACCAGTGATATTTCTGTTTTCCTCTTTTATTCATGTACTAAAACGAAATAACAAATATATTTTATTTGGAAATAGTAGATATGCACATCACAAGTTTCAATTTATATATAAGAACGGTTTCAGTTTGATTTTCAATATTAGAAATTATTGTCAAAAGAACAAAACGGAGATGTTTCAATTACCGACAACACGAAGTTAAGCAAAGTATTTTCGACATCAAGGGCGGATCCAGGGTCTTGACAAAGGGGGGGGGGGGTCATTAGTATTGGGACGAGTCCTCCCCCAATGACATGGCATTTTAAGCCTTTTACCCACAAAATATAAGTTAATTACGTTGTTTTTGTCAGCACAATGACGAATTTTACGCATTTTTTACTTTAAACCTCAATTCCTCATCGATTTTGAATGTATATTGTTGTTTTGTCTAGGGTAGTTCTTCATTACAATTGAATAACTGAAAAATGATACGAAAGGTGTTTATTGAGTCTATTTTGACTTGTTAAATAATTATAATAACGTTTATCAATTATGATTCAAAACTACATCTTATTAGGTATTTGAAGTTAGACGGACTAAAAGTCCAAGGACTACAGTTAATGACAATTTTACCAAGGTCATTTATTAAAAATTAAACTATGCTAATATGTATATAAAGAAATGGATATTGATACAACTCCAACAACTATTACAAATTTATAATATGAAATCTAACTTTCTTGTTGCCTTAGAAAACCGATTAATGACTCTGTCACAGTTGATCTCAATGTTGCTATGAATGTCCTTAACAGAGCTAAACCTACGAGAAAGTCTTCTGCCATTGATGATCGTAACCACGATTTGACCCGGCGTATTATCTCCAAAAGACAACTAGGGACTTCATTTACGGCACACCTATTCCATTTAGATTTCCAAAGGCTGTGTTCTTTCTTTAGTGAACAAAATGGAGGCGAAATTCCTTTGTAAAAGGTTGAAAGTTCATCTAAGATTTGAATGTTTTCATGAACACACATTTTGGGCAAAAATATTTTCAATTTAAATAAGTTCATGACTTCTTAATAAAGGCGCGATTTTTAATCCCCTTTTTGTTTTATTAGGTATTGTTTTGATATTCGAAATATTTGGGGATATTGACTCCCTTTATTCACGGTGTAAAATAATTCGTACTTTACATGTTCCTACTTACGCCCTTTTATAAGAAACGAAAAACCTCGTTAATTAATCAGGGTTTATGGGGGGGTCATGACCCCCTGGATCCGCGCTTGTTCGATATAAATAAATAACAGCAAAGTAAGATATATAATAATCTTTATAAGAGGCTGTGTGGTTCACAGTTAGTTTTACCTAACCATTTTAGAAAGGATATTTTACAAGACAACGTTTTTTTGATTAACATAATATATTTCTCTGATACATATATCAGTATGTATCAGAGTAGTTTATGAAATCGATCAAAAATAAGAATTATTTTTGTTAAAAGAATTCTACATCTATTCATAAAAAAGTTATTTTGTATTTGTTGGGTAAAATTGTTTTCTGAGGGAAGAAGATAATTACATTCATCGCTCTTAAACCTATTACTAATGCTTTGATTATATGCAATATGCATTTTTAGATATCTTGCATCTTTTAATATGGCTCATATATTTTAACTTATTTTTGAAATTAGACATTCGTATTTTGTCAAATATATATTAAATTTACTATTGGATTTTTTCCAGTTTCTGTAAATTTTTACTCAAACTATTATATCAAATTCCAGGTATCACTTATCAATCAGTAGTGGGAATCGTCAGGTTTCCCCAAAACTCACTGCCGATCCTAATTCTTTTCTTAATAGGGATGATATGTTTGTTCTTTTAAATGATTCTGTAAAACAGTCATTTACAATAATAGGTATTATAAAATATCTGTGAAAGAGTGATGCAGTTGCGTTAAGAAGTCCTAAGTATAAGTATAAATTTTGTTCTATATTTCGATATACAATTCTGCTAAAAATGAAAAAGTTCAATTTATTTCGAATATATAATTAAATAAGTTGAATAACTTGAAGTTTTTCAAGCTCCCCTGAGAAGTATTTCAAAGAATCAAATCCTGATTACATCACTTTACGCAAAATGTAAAGACTGTGGATACAGAAAACAGAAAATTTCAAAAACACAATGAACATTTATTAAAAGGCACACCATATTCACCTAAACGTATTTCATCTTAATTTGATACACTACACTTGCTCATGAATATAGGTTTGCCAAGGAAATCAGAAATCAGTTCTCACTGGTCATCCCACATCCAGATGTTCCCTTGCCTTCAAAGCCAGTATGAAGTGCAGAATTTTTCGTAAAAATAAATATTGAATCTGTATAACTGTTAGGTTTAAAATAGGCGTCAATTACGTCGGTAGACGTACAACTTAGTTTTTCTACGTATAAATGTTGAATACATAGGAAGAAGACAATCTTCTAATGACGAGAATTTAGAAAAAAATGTTATTGTAAGTGTTATCATAATTTTTTTTAATAGTAGCTAATAATAACATGTGAATAAGTATAAATATTTTGTTGATAAATGAAAACGAATTCATTTATTGAGTTTTTTTTACGTATTTCGAAATTTTAGTGCATATTTTACCAAAAATTAGTGCATATTTATGCGCATATTTCAAATAATTTGCATAAAAATAGAAATCCGAACCCTACTTATTACAATTGGAAAATAAAATAAAATTAATATGATAAATAACGAAATGTCAGAAAAAATATAGATAGTTCCCCAGAAATTCGGTTCTTATGTTTATTTTGATATCTTAGTCTGTTCTGCCCTTTTATGTGATTAAAATCAATTCATAAATTTATAAGGCAAATATATACTTAATTTTCAGGCACTTAAAAAACTCTTTCAAGTTATCGTACAATATTTGTTTCAATTGGGAACCTTTCACACCAGAAGTTGAGAGAAGTAGATGCACACAATCCCATGAAGATCCCAAAAAACGGTCGTTATCACTATTCCTGCAGATGATACCGTCTTGATCTTTTTTGGAGCAGGTTAGCCCTACGCAGTTTTACTGTATTGGCAGTTTGTTCGTTTCAGGAGTGTAGTGGTGGATCCAAATTTTATTTACAGTTATGAATCAACAGAAAAAAATTCTACTTAAGCCGCGTCAATAGCGCCTAGGGAAACTGTACCTTTGGTCCAAAGTGAGCAAACGCGGCACTTCAGTGCAGCTTACGCATGCATAATTCTTCCATCAGTATATGGCAAATGCTTTCTTTTAATATGCCAATAGCCTCTTCTATTTCTCTAAATTTAATCCCATCCTCCCCAAGTTGAGTGAGCTTGGAGAAAGAGTCATAATTTGGACATTGAAATTTTTTTTATCTCGCGAAGTTTCAACATTAGTTTAAAATTATTATCCGGAGTGTAATATTTAGTATTTTAATTTTTTATGATATAATATCTCTTACAGATTACCAAGAAATTAAAAGTTCTTTGGAGTACTGGAATCAATTAAATAACTCCTTCTGTTCCTGGCTAATCAATTACAAATATTTGTCAAATAAAGGAAACCTTTTAGAAAAAAAAAAAATAAATAAACTAAATAAACTTTTTTTGCATATTTTGATAATCACGTATTATTATTCTTTTATATCTACTATAAAACATACGTTTAGATGGTGATACATTCGTCATTGTAGACCTATTTTAACTGTAGATATGTCAGAAAATATTGCCCAAATCGTCACGAAACAAATAAAGTATTGGAGAATCGAAAAACTACAAAACAAATCCACGATTCGGGTAGTATGTGAAAACGGAAAAATCTTCATTTATTCCTTTAAAACACTTTTGGTAAAAGGCGGACGCATCTTAGCAAATTTCAATATATTTTAAAATGCTTATATCCATTACCAAGTACGATCGATGAATATCTAATGGTCTTGAAGAAAAAAAGATATGAGCACAACCAGTCTTCATATAAATGAATCACTCTGTATCTACACCTGCATATTGAACTGAACTTATACTTTTAAAGCGTACAATTTACAATTTTGGCAAGGCGCAAAAAACCGATTGCACAATGTCAGCTTCATTCAAAATTCTTATATTTGGAATGTTATATACGTATGTTCTTGCATAAGAATTCTAAAAAAATGTTAAGTAATATAGTTGACTACATCTATTTGACTATTAATTTGTAGTTCGGCGACTGAATAATACCGCATTGTCTGATAAATTTCAAGTTAATGCGGTCAGGGTAACCGTTAGCAACTTAAATAATTCTTGAAAATGTAAGTATATTTCTATGTGTACAAGGTGTGGCGATAAAATTTTTATTAACAATAATGGCCGATATAGTTTTGTTAAAAATTTTCAAATTACGAAGGGTTCAATTATAATTTTATTCTGAATGTGACACTTTCGATTATACCGGAAGCAGAACGTTGTTATTTAAAATAGAACTTAATAGTTTTTATTTTATTTTTAAATTCTATATGAAAAATAATAGTACAATAACTTATACAAAAAAAATATTTGCGAGATATTTCGATTTTTTCCAAATATTTAAAAAAATCCTTATTCACATTGAATCATTAAATTATTAATAATGAAGATAGTGACTTCAAATTGTAACTAATAAGCAATGAGTGCTTGACTGCTAACTCCATATGCCCAGCTCATATTTCATACTTGACTTAGCCGCCAAAATGGACTATTTTTATTTATCAACTTATTTCAAATTTAAAGGAATTTTAAATATAGTCAACAAAATCAACTTAATACATTAATAGAGTTATTAATTTAATAATTAGAATTTTAATTATAAAGAATATTTAACTTAAACGGTATTGAATATTTGAACGATATGTTCGGTTAAAGAGTCGCGGTATGCGATCGTGGTTACTAACTTTACTTTTTAGCGAAGATTGACTGACTGACTGCTTTCTCAAATTATTATTTTTGCGTGGAAAAAACCAATGTAATAAAGCTATCAATAAATAAATATGTTTACAATTTCCTAGAAGTCTAAACACGAAAACTGTGAAAAATAATTGTATCATTTATAAGATACTGTCTCCAAATAGAATACCCTGTATTTCATTACATTTTTCTCTGTATTTTTCAAGCTAATTTGCAATTCGTGATTAGCATGAAAGTATATATTATATAGTTTATTTCAAAAATAAAGCAATAGAGCAATAAAATCTCATTAGGTATGCAAAGGGACCAGAGTGACCCAACGAATATTAAAGCCACTTTCATAGTTTGGCATTGATTTCATTGTAAAATTCTTTTTATCTAGTGCAAGAAGACCGTCCGGGTTATAATTAACGGGTGGACGGTCCGATCGATCAAGTAGTCAAGATCCCACATTTTCTCCTCTTCTTTAATGACATGCTGGACTGTTTTTCGCCAGTTCTCTGGTGTCATCTCCTTAATGGCTTGATAAAACAGTAGCTTAACGTCTTTCATTTTAAATGTCGTGTTGTGTCTTGCTACAAATCCTTTCACTTGTGCCCATATAAGTTCTATAGGATTTAATTCGCAATGAAGTGGCGGTGTGCGCAGCACAGTTACACTATGTTTATGTTAAACGATGTTTGTGTAATAGCTATAGCTAATAGTTCTTTTTTTAGCCAATTATCTTCAAATTCAAACTTTTGGTGGTTAACCAGTCAATAATTTGTTGTTTTCACCAAGGTGAAGTTGGAGTATTCTCTACGCGTCGAGAATGGTAACTTGCGTTATCCATAACTACTACTGAATCAGCCGGAAGATATTTTATCATTTCACCAAAATAGTCTTCAAAAACATCCCAATCCATGTCCTCGTGGTAATCTCCTGTATGGCACGACTGAAAGGTTAGCAAACCTTCTTTTAAAAATTCCTCTTCTCTTACAATATGGGCGATTATTAGTATTTTCCCTTTACCTGAAGGAGGCAACTTAATACCCATTGACAGGCCTTCCATGAAATCTTGGCGAGCACTGGTTATATTTTTGTCTGGCAACATTTTTGGTACTGTATAACCTTCATTAATCCACTTCTCATCAAGATAAAAGATTTTCTTCTGCTTTGTTCTGTACTGCTTTATACTTTTTAAATATTTTCGTCGCCAGCAAACAATTTCATTGCTTTCCAGTAAAAGTGCTTTACGGTTATGCTTTTCCCAGACAAAATCCATATTTTTCAAAGTGGTTCATAAAAGTTTCAACGGAATACTGTCATCCTGGTCAAGCTCCATTAAAATCTTATCTAGGGTGGGTATTTCTTTTTTAAATAAAAAGAGTGAACTTTTCTTCGAATTACACTTTTGTTTTCTTCATCAAGGACTTTTACTGGTCTGCCTGGACTTTTCTTGGGAGGTTATACGTCTAATCTTATAATACTGTGAAGACTATTTACGGATTAACAGCAAATACAGATGCGTTAAACTTAACAAATATACTTATAAAGGTATAGAAATTTTGGGTAAGGCATCATTGCCCTTACGGCGCATGGTTAAGCCGAATATGAAATAGGCTGTTAAACGCAAAACGTTACTGTATAATCTACTAGATAAGTAATCCCTACACAATATTTCAAGACCTACACCTATGGCCGACACCGAAATTGAGCCCAGCTGGACGGAATTCCCCATCTTATTGCTCCATACATTTCTGAAATAAACTATAATTTCGGATATCATTAAAAATATGAACTAAGTATATAACTTTTTTATCAATTTTTTATTAATATGTGGTGTTAGAGAATTAAAAGCAAGTAAGATTCTGCATCATATCTTCTTTTGTTATAAAAGGTTTGGAAATACCTGCTTTTCAATAAAACCCCAAATATCAAAATCTATCGGAGCCATGTCAGGTGAGAGAGCTGGCCTATAGAACGAAGCCTCAGCGAAAATCCATTTATCATCAAAAATGTCGTAAAGGTAATGAGCAACAGGCTCAAAGTTATGAGAAGGAACTTCATCTTATTGGTACCAAGTATGGTTTTCTCTAAAATGTGGCAATAGTTTTCCCCTTTTAAATTTTTATCCTAAAATTCTAACTTCTTTAACTTCTTGTATTGGATAAAAAATATTAAAACTATCTTGGAAATAATATTCATTACTAACAAGTGGATTTTCATTTCACCAAAAATGGAGATTATGTCGATTAAATGAACCATTTATATTATGCTGAACTTTGCTTCATCACACTATGTAAGTTTCATGAAGGTTTTAATATCTGGACCATCTATTAAAAACTATTCACAGAATTCTACCTTTCGAGGAAGATCACCTAATGTGTTGTTGCGCCGAAAGATATGAAAATGGTTTCCATTTTTGTTTTTTTTTTAAATGCGATGAATTAGAAATACCGATACCAAACGAATAAGTATTATATACAGAGTGTTCTATTTAAAGCAAGCAACTCATGAATGATTCAAATTGTGCATGTTATATATAACTAAGTTGGAATTTGTGGAATCGTTGGTGATATTCACATTGAACACACTGTTTACTCCACCACTACACCAACACTCACAATTACATTGACTGACGCGCGATTCGATAGCCAGTTATCGTTATACCTAACCTAACCTAATAACAAAATAAAAGAAACTAAACATCAAAACAAAACATTTTTCCTTACCATATGTACAAGGACTTTCCCAACAACTATTGATGTGTTTCAATCTATATGATATTAGTCATAAAGGACATAATACATTATCGAAATATTCAACTGAGGTAAAATCTAAAAGATGCCAAACGTTCTGGACCCCCAGTAGAGTTATATACCCGAAACAATTAAGAAAAATCACCTTAATTATTAGGCATCTCACATATCTCAGTGATTTCAGTTTTATATGATCACTCGTGGATAAGAAAACTATCACAAGAAGTGTGTTGTGCTTGCTCAGAATTAATCGCCAATGAAATCGTGAGTTTGGCGTTGTTCAACTGCAATTTGAACGATTTTTTACAGATTGAAGAATATTCAGAACAGTGTACTTTTCGGGGTGAATCGGCGCGGCGCCCACTATAGTTTACGGTGTAGTGGTTGGTTATGTTACCGGCCAAACCCAATTTCAGGATAAACTAGTTTTTCCTATGAAAAACTCTCGAATTGGAAATATAAACAATTATGTAATAACAAATAATAAGTATTTTTGGAATAAAAATAATAATAATAATATCTCAATTTTTAAAATTGTTATTTATTTTTACATGATGTTCTTTGCTTTGCCTAATCTAACCTATCTCATCGATTATTTTAACTTTCTAGATATACTATAATCTTCAGACTAGGCCATACTAGTTTATTCTAGACTAGAGTGCGCGTGTTTATATCAGGATCAACTAGTTTGGCATAGGCCTAGTTAATCCTATCGCGTATAGGAAGAACTAGTTTAGCCTAGGCCAAACTAGTTTGTCCTAAAATTTTTCAAATCTTAAACGAACATATGGCGAATTGGCTAAATTCAGCAAGATTATCTAGGTAATCACTTGAATTATGCTCTTGTTGATAATAACTGGAAACTGGAATATTTTAAAACAAATATGTATATATCAAACAAACTGATCTTTTGATGTTATTGAATTAATGATGATATATTTAGACACATTATTATGCATATAAAATTATGGAATATTTAGTGTTATCTCTGGAATTTCAAAATATTTTGAAATTATCATAATAAATGGTCTTTATCTAGCTTACTTTCAATAAATTATTGCAAATTTCAATAGAACGTCGCAACGAATTATAAAAGACGAACTCTTCTATTGGATTTCCACTGTACTCTTTAAGTGTATCTTACCTATTATAATTGAAATCGATCAGTAGCAAAATGAGGGCAGGGAGGTGTTCGTCGGGAGGAGTTATTTTGAAACAATGATTCAAACTATAAACAAATCCAGAAAGATTTCATGGAAACAATATGAATCGGAGGAAACTTCTAGAGAAATTGAAAAAAACAAACATATAAATCTACTTTTCGAAACGACGTAATATATTGATTTTGGAGAGTCAAAACATTAACGCTGAGTCTGATGGTTAAAGGTTACCAAAAATCAAATTTGAGCCACAACTGTTTGATTGTAAAATATTTTGAGAAAGGAAAATCAACCATCATTTAATTAATATCCAGAGTACAAAGAGTTCAGCGTGGCCGTACTAGTATAGTCAAAAAAGAACCACTAACTACTCTTTTCATATATCACACCAGATTTTGATTTTTTAGGTAAGATTTTTCTATTACCAGCTGCCATTTGTAGCCATAGCATTTTTATGGGTGAGTTTATTTTTTTTTAATTTCAGTTATTTTTATATAATCCTTGAGCACTTATTGTAATATTTATTTATTGTGAACATTTGTCTTGTTCCCTTCTTGCGATGAGTGTAAAAATTCCGATTCAAAAGTCTCGTTTCTCAACTAAAAATAAACTGATACGAGGGAGTAAGTTTTGAGATATATATGGTAACACTGATGTTAATATGTCAATTTTCACATTATCATAATAAAAATGAACATTGTTAAAGGTGAACTTTCTCAGAAGGTGTTGACATACGAATGCTATTTGCGTTGTTTACAGATACTTGAAACATTCATCAGTATGCTGATCAACTCGATTCGACTTTTGGTGATGAAGAACCATCTCGAGTCACCGTGTTTCGCTGGTTTTCCGAATTCAATCGTGGTCGCACTTCGCTACAGGATGAAATTCGTCCAAAATCAGCTGTAGTATGCAAGATCGTCATCGTGAAATTGAGACATTATTTCCACTCGCATACATTCAATATGTTTCGTCTTTCAAGACGAACCGAATCCAACAAAAGTTGCGTACGAAGCACCTCGAAGTAAGTGGTCGCCTCTTTTTTCGGAATAACTGGACATGTAGTTGCCGTTCCATTAGAGGAATGTAGAACGATCAATTTGTTTGCCAGAAGAATTCGAAAAAAAATCAGGAGAACCAATCGCAGAAGACGAATCATCCTATACCACGACAATGCGAGCTCTTACTCATCAGTTCAAACAAAAACGTATTGATATCTCTTATTTCCACCTGAATAAGTGGTAGATGCATTCGAATCACATGTTTTGAAGGTACCACAAGCGGAATGCAAAAAATGCTTAAACAATTGGTTCAAACGCATACAAAAGTGATCTTAGCCCTGGATTACGAACCCTCGTCCATTTGACGACGCGGTATTCAAAAAGTTGTGCTAGCTTTAGCGCGTGCGATCGCACTTCCGTTACCCTTGCTACGGACGGTAAAGTTTTATGCGCACCATACCAGCAACCATGCTTCGCCGGGTCGAGGAAGGTTAGTATTAATGTGACATTTTGTATTATTAAGTTTGTAAAGTTTTGCGTATTCTTTTATTGTGGATTTATTTTATTGATATTGCTTCTTATTATTATAGATACAATACAAATTACAAGATGAAAACGCTGACGAAAATTCATCAGGGAGTGAGCAAGAAGGCATGTCGAAGTTGATCTAGCTTATGAAACGGATAGAGATGAAGATGTTTCTATTATGACGCAACAGGGAACCTTCAGAAAAGTAGTGATACATCTCCCGTTAAGTCTATTGAAGACTCTGCAACCGTACAATGCAGTGATTTGATAGTACGAACATCGTATGCAATTCTTTGTGGGAAAAACAAACACAAGTGGTCATCAGTAAAGTCAAATTCACGAAGCTGCAAAGGATATTGTTCATGTTAGACCTGGACCTACCTGATCATACAAAAATGAATTAGACCCTCTCCGATGCTTTTCGTGTTTTATTAATATGATTGACATTGTGATCCAGACTAATGCAGAGATAGAAGTAAAATCTCAAAAATAAAAAAATCTAAAAGCTACTCATACCGACCGACCGACAGATTCTAATGAAATAAAAGCCCTTATTGGGCTACATTATGTGTAGCTATGAAAGATAATCATTTACCAACAAGGGAGTTATTTGACGTAACATTTTAAGGAAATCGGTACCGAAGTACAATGCCTTGTGAGAGGTTCCTAGTAAACTGCCTCAAATTTGACGACAAATCTACGCGCCACGAACGAAGACGCTCCGTTTCGAGATTTATGGAATCTGTTCATAACTAAATGTAGAGAGAGCTACAAGCCCAGTTGCTATCTTACCATTGATAAACAATTAGTGGCTTTTAGAGAAAGATGTCCCTTTTGCATTTATATACCTAATAAGTAAATATGGTACGAAAATCGTGATTATAGTGACTACTCTACAAAGTATATGGAACATGCTGTGCCCTATTTGGTTTTTTTCACTGAAACAAATGAGGTACCGCTTGAAGAATATCTTGTGAAAGAATTGACACGCACATGACATTAATAGAAACATTACTATGGACAATTGATTCACTTCAGTGCCACTTGCCAAAAGCTTATTGAAAAAAACCATATAAGCTTACATTGACAGGTACTTTAAGAGCAAATAAAAAAGAGATACCTACGGAATTACAAAATGACCGCGCGAGAATAGCCGGAACAGCTATGTTTTGTTATGATAATGAACTTACGCTGCTTTCCTATAAACCAAAATGCTAAAAAGTAATATTTGTACTATCTACAAGTGATGAGAAAGAGGCGGTGAATGAAAATACTAAAAAATTTATAATCTCACTCTTGTTTCTTGTAGCCGGAAGACACGGCGTTGGTCGTTGCGCATTTTTATGGAATGCTGAATATTGCAAAAAACAGTTATGTTATTTACGTATAAAATAAGGTTGACGCTTTCAACGCTCGAAACTACTTTGCGGGACTCAATCACACAAATTTTAAATATGCCAAGAAGTACTACTTCGAGTTACACAAGAATGAACAAAATTATGCACCTCCTGTACAAAAAAACTATGTGCTCTATATCTCTCCGCAAAAAGAAGAATACTAAAAGTACTTGCACCAAGTGCATAAAATCGGGAGCACAACTTGTCGCATGTCACAATTGTATCAATATCTAGATATTCTTGAAGAATGTCAATTTTATTAGTTTAGTATTTTTAATATTTGATTGTTGTTGTTTCCTACAATTTCATTATAAATTGTTTTAAGTTAAGATTTCAAATATTTCAATTGTGGATTTTGCATTAAAACTATGATCTCATTCATAACGCTGTTTGATTAATAACTATACCATATAGTTCATTTAAGTATAAGAAATAATATTTACACAAAATTTTCATGACATAAAATTCAAAACTAAATACATTTTATTTGAACAAACCCTTTAACCCCCGTTATAAACACAGTAGTCGAAACGACGAATGTTCGCAATAAGCGTCAAAAAATAAGGTTAGTAATTGAAAATCTTTGAAAAAGCATATCCAATTATAAATATTTATTTTTCTTTGTCTATCTCAAAACTTAAGTAGTAGCCCTCGTATTATGATTATCTCTAAAATCTTTAATTGCTTTTATTTCATTTGTTTATTCTGACAAATTGACGAATAATTTCTGGCATTTTTATACTGATATGTAATTTTAATGAATGAATATTGATACTGCTGTAACTACATTAAGAAAAATAGTGTGCTGTTTGCTCCCGAGGAAAACAGATTATTGTAAAAATAAGTAGTACATACAATTTCTTCCGAAACCATTACCATGTAATGTAGTATAAAAAATTTTCATAATGCTTTTTAATACGCTTTTTTATTTGAATTTGATGACGAATCCATCGAAGTGCATCCGCAATGAACAATTTTCTCGGTTTCCCAGAATTGTTAATTTATGATGTTTCGCTTGATTTTTCAATACTTAAATTATTTGGAAATTATTCTTCAGTCAAGATGGGCTAAATCTCAAAAAATAAAAATTGGAATCGAGAATTTTGTATTTCTTACAAGACTCGTGTCACCTATCGAAGGACACATACCAAATCACATTGTCCAGAATAAATAATAATTAAAATTGCCACATGGTTATAGAGTTGTTTGGGTGATAAAAATTATAATTTTGTTTTTGATTTCACCTGAATTTTGAGCCTGACAATAAATATTGTGTATGATGCAGTTAGATTTTTTCTCAATATTATATATATTTTGTAATCATTTTTAACCTTATTTGTTAACAAAGTATGAACAAAAGTTGATGGTGTGAAAACAGGATCAACGATACGTGAGGACTAATTACATCTTTCTATGAGTAAAAATTATTAGTCTAATTATTGATATGGTGAATTCTAGCCCATTTACGTTTTTATCATGATAATTATTAACCTAATAACCATTGTCATCAAATTTAAATATTGATTCAAATTAGTTTTTAAATAAAATTAACAGTAATAAAACCGGGCTTCACTTACTCTACACAATAATAAGCCGTGATTTCCAAAGTGGTCCGAGTGAACCACCAGGAGTCCACGGGAGGGTGTACATTTGGCGTGATAAAAAAATATTATTTCAGTGGCAAATATCGTGGGTTTATAAGCCATCTTATAAGAAATATACTAGTGGTAACTGCAATTCACTGTAGTATCCACCGAAAGATGGAGTACCATGCCATTACCAACACAATGCAATATTTCCCAATATGTGGATAGGGAGAGAAGAATCGAAAGAATGGTCGCGCAATCACCTAATTTCGCATTATTAGATAGATAGATAGATACGTGAAAGGAATTTTGAAAAAAAAAACCTAAAGCTTGCAATTAGATCGATCACGTCTGATATGTTAAGAAAGGTTAGAATACATCCGTAGTTTTTTTAACGTATTACATTTTATTACAGTTTGCATTATATTTTAGTTTTTGATCATATTGTGGCAAATTTCTGTTCATTTTATTATTTCTTAATTGTTGCGTTAACCTTAGGAACATTCTGGGGGGGGGGGGGGGTGATAGAAGCTAGGGACCGCGCATTTTCACGTTGTAAAATGTCAATTGATAATTGAACTTTGAAGTGGTATTTCTGGAGTTCTTATAAATATGTTACTGAAATAATGAATTTATTCCATTTGGATTTTACACATTATATGGGCTTAAGAAATTAATCGTATTATTTAGATGCATAAAATTCAAATTTATTAGAGCACACGGTGCACAATTTTCTTCTGTTACAATTTGCCCCATTACTTATGATTCACACTGTATCTACTCTATATTATATGTATGTAGAAATAAATAAACGGAGTTAAGATACATTAAAAATGAGATCTGGTTAGGCAACGATAAGTATTACTGAAAAATGTATATTTATGTAGATGTTGAATTATTTGTTGAACATCCAATAATAGTACAAGCTAAACTCACACGTACACACATTAAAATAATTTATATCATTGATTCAGATTTTTCCGAAAACTTCCATTACGATAGTAACGTTTTATTGATTATGTCAGGACTAATTTACGATTTTGTATTGGCTTTTGCCAAAAAATTGGCACAGTTACAGTATGTAAATAATCGACAACATACACAAATTGACGATATTTATATTCACTACCAAGAAACATTTTCAAAATCAAAAGTAATAATACAAATTTAAGTGCAGTATCAAAATTGCTTTTTTGGAGGATATACTCGTATTGACTAATTCCAATGTTCCAATGTTTAGAAAACGCTTCAATAACCAATAATCTGCATAAATGAATAAATATTTTTCTGGAAACGACACAGTTGCTATAATGCAAAGCTAGTTCTGCGGAGATCATATATTTAAATTCATAAAAAATCACATTACGATAATAATTTGTATATGAAAGTTAAGATTCCAGATTATACTTCAACCTACATCGCGTTTTACCTACATGGTCGATTGTTTGGGGGGTCACTTTGAATCTTTAGCCGATATTTTGAACAAGACTCTGTATCTTATTATTCTGCTTACAAAATACGAATATTGCTGTCTCTGACTTGTTGGCAGAATTTGCAGTTGTGATTCTTTGCCATGCCGATCGTCTTAACCCTTTTAGCACCAGTGGACGAATGACGTACGTATACTTGCCATACTTCAGGACGTACGTCTTACGTCAAATATAAGTTGTTATGATTTAAACTTGGATTTTTTGCTTACACTGAAATAGTGCGAGTACCTACATTTACTAAGAATAAGAAAATATCATTATTGTTGAGCCCAGATTCTTGCAATGGCCAGGTGTCAGCCGAGACTGTGCAAACTGGGCAAAACATATGAGTCTTCTGCTCCGAGTGACATATACTATTTTTTCTTCAAGTGTAAAAATAATACATTGAAATTTTTATTCTTGATACATTTTTACAATACACTTTTCAAAACTGACAAATTAAATAAAAATTAAATTACAGTTCCTGCCTACTTGGTTATATATATACGAGGATATATTGAAAAATTCTTAGCCTACTATAGAACCAAACAAAATATCAATGTCAAAATATTTTATTACTCCACATATTCTCCTCTTAATTGAATACATTTATTACAGAGAACCTGCAACCCCTCTAGACCTTTCAAAAAAAAACGTTTCTTCTTTCTCTGCAAATCAGACCTCCACAGCTTTTATTACCTCCTTGTTGGAAGCAAATTTACGACCTTTTGAACTTTTTTCAGTTGAGGAAAGATATGATACTCGGAGCCAAATCTGATGAATAAGGGGGGTGTTCTAGTAATTCAAACCCTAAATCACAAAATTTTTTGCATGACAGCATGAGATTTGTGTGCAGGGGCGTTGTCCTGCAAAAACAAAACACATTTGGATAGCTTTTCTCTTTAATTTTTTCCCGTAGAGTGGTCAGTAACGTCGAATAGTAATCTCCAGTTGTTGTTCTACACTTATACAAAAAATCAATCATTATTATTACTCCATGGCAATCCCAAAAAACTGAATCCAGAACTCCAGCAGATTCTTGAACACGAAACTTCTTAGGTCTTGGAGAACCAGAGTGTCGCCATTCCATCGATTGTTGCTTTGTTTCTAGATCGTAGAAATGTACCCAAGTCTCATCCATAGTAACAATTCGGTTTAAAAAGTCTACATCGTTTTCAAATTCAGCACAGATCGAACGCGATGCTTCTACTCTTGAACGCTTTTGGTGAACATTTAAACATTGACGTGAACTAAATGATGAACACGTTCGTATGAAATATTCAGTGCTTCAGATATCCGTTTTAGCCCAATTTGACAGTATGATGAAATCATGTCATGAACCGCATCGAAATTTTCGGGTACTGACACACAAACTGGCCTTTCCGATTGGTCATCATCTTCAATGGAAAATTCACCTTTTTTGAAGCTTGCAGTCCAATTTTCCACTGTCCCATACGAAGGACATGGATCACCAAGGGTATTAAGCATATCTTCGTAAATCTGCTTACCTCTTAACCCTTTTAAATACAGGTACTTGATGATGGCTCGATATTCGGTGGACATCTTTTTTCTTTAAATTTATTGCATAACTCTGGTTTACTTTTTTGACGTCAAACTTTACACTGACACTTCTAATAAGTTATTATTCGTTGCTATGGTAACGCAATATTTTGTTTATGCATGGAACTGGTCCAGGCTAACTAGATATCAATACAGCCTCCTATGTACAGCTTTGTAATTTATACTGGACAAGGTCAGCAGCAGTTTTTTCCTTCTGACGACGTTGATAGTGCTAGATTATCGCTTTCAGAAAGAATAGTAGTTCATATTGGTAGAAACATACTGAACTTGGGTTATTATAAAAATTCTTCACTCAATAGACACCAATCAGTATTTACAAGAAAAGAGGATGTAATTATTTTAAAATATTTTGACAAAAAAAAACGTATACGTTCTTTCGACAAAATTTAGTGTGAAACTTGCTGTTGTTTGTGGTCTGCGATGATGAAACCCGCAGTAATTCAACAATACACTCAGTGAATGCGAGACGTCGATAAAATCGATCAATTATTGCATGCCTATAATTGTTGCCTTAAATCATAGACCTGATTCAAGAAACTAGGAATACATTTTGTTCAATGTGCAAAATTGGATTCACATTATGTTTACAAAGAATTGAGCGACCAAATTATGACTTGATTGACCTCTGAATTTGCTCTCTATACTAACATTCCTGAGTATATATGTTTATTGTTAGTGATTTTCTCAGTGGTATTGTAACGTTTTCACTGCTCACAGTTTGCGTTACTTTTGTTGTTATGAACATTATACGATATAAACCTACCAACTTGTTTTGTAAATAATTCTCTTTATAAGATATTTTGTCATATTATTTTTGAGTAGAAATATTTACATATTATTTTTCATACATCTTTTGAAGTTTTGTATGTACTTGTTGATGACATACTGGGTTCCTGGAATTTGAGTTATTTAGCACAGTTTAACTTGTCCTTTTGTTGAACTATTTCTATATTAACAAATTGAATGTTTGGTTTATTATCTTTTGAGGTTAAGTCTTGGTCTAAATGACGCAAGCATTATTCGAAATTTGCCAGACGTGGTACAACTGGTTGCAGAATTATATTGCTTGTAAAAGTCAAGTTGCTTCCCCTTAGAAGGTTAGAGCCACATCTAGTTACCTGTTCACGAATTAAGTTATTCGTGCAGTATTTTTGTAAATTTTCCCGATATTGATTTCTGGTTGTTCAGTCCGTTGAAAGGTTGTTTTGATGAGTGACCCGATTTTGCTCAAGAAGTCTGCTGCTAACTTCATTCATATTTTCTTTTTGATTATATTTGTTTAAGTTTGGCTCCAAATTCTATATTTGCGGAAGTCGTGATATTTCCGACTGAGAATTTGAGGATTGGAGAGGGAGTTACCTTGTTCTTTTGGTCAGCGATCGTGGTAGCGTGAAGATTAATTTCTCCAGAGATAATTGAAAAGCGGAATTTGGCCGGCCTGAAGGAGCCTTCCGCCGATTTCAAAAATTCTGGATTATTAAATTGTTGATTGACATCCAAGAAGAAGTAGATATAAGTTCCTGTCGTTAAAGAGGAAGGTTAGATCTTTTTATTTTTGTAAAAGCAGAAATAGTTCTAATTACTGTCTTATGAACCAGGTTAGGCTCCAAATTATAGACTAGACTTTTTTTATCGCATTCAGGAAATGTTAAAAAATTAAGTTATTAATTATTTCTTTTAGTAGTCTATAAAATTGGCGAAATTTTTCACAGATTGTATTTTGTACATTCTTCTTTTTAATTTAATTAGCGACCTAGTATTGGACGTAGGACGTTTATTGGGGTTTAAAACTTAGACGACCTTAATTTGGATTTAACGTCGTGGAACTACCTAGTCCGGGACGATTGACTGAATGAACTTCTTTGGTTCCTGACCGCATTCCACGGATGTGGTCCTGTTTGTATTCTCCAGACAAATAGAGTCTCATGTGTTGTTAAAGGTCAGATCCACTCACATTAGTTTTTTGTTGTAAAATTTACTTCATTATTTTCTGTAAACCAAAAACTCATGAGTTTTGGAGGTAATTTTTTTTAACCTGTTTTTTTATACAATTTCGAATTTCAAATATAAATAATTGTATTTTATTTTCAACAAGTAGCTTTATTCTTAGAGATACCTCAACCTATTTCTATACCTTCCTCAATTCAGGTAAAAAAAATTAGTGGCGCCCCATTGGGAAAGCATACAAAATTTGTATACCCTTTAAACACTTCAAAATCTTGCAACGAACCCCGACAATACACATTAACATGATGAGATCAGTCGGGGCCCAAAATGTGACCTTTTAGATTACAGTATGGAGAGCTGGCATATTGGTCCAAATATGCTCAATCCAGCTCCACGCGGTAGCTTCGAACTATCTATATACTGAAGAGATGCATTTCGAGCTTGCCGAACATCTTTTTGATCCCTATTGGTGCTCATGGATTACTACTTCGAATGGGATAGTTATGTTCATCATGCTATACATTTGTTCCATTGGTTTGTCACATTGTCCAGCTTTATCGATTGTATAATCCTTAGGTAATCTGTTCTTTTTTTTCTGAACTATGGCAATTCCATACAGTCACAATAGCTTTAGAAATTACCTAGTGAGGTAATTGTTCCAAGTAATAGGAAAATTAAAAAGTATCAGTTGAGTTCCATAAAGAGTAGTTGCGCGTATGATTACCTTCCTTTTCCTTGTAAATGGGACTGGTTGATTGAGAATGGCTCTTCATCACTTTAGTTCTTAATTGAGTTTAGAGCCACTTGTATCAAAGTAGAGATTATGCCTTCACAGTTGCCCCTTACTATTACTACAAGATCATCGGCATTCTTGTAACACCATCTTGATGCTTTTAAAAGCCTGTTCTTTTTCTTTAACTAGGTAATTCAGTTTCAGATTTCCTATTAAAATACGTAACAATAAAGGGTTCCTGGAAGAAAATAAGAAAATTGAAGAAATGCCAATATTTTGCGGAAGAACTCAAGTTCTAAAACCAGAACCATACCAAAAAAAGTTTGGGGATATCTTTTGTAACAACTTTACAACTTGTGCACTATTAATTACAGGTTAGAGAATTCAACAAAATTGCTTTTTGAGATATATTGTTTGGGTTGATGGTTAATAGCATTGTAAAAATTGAGGAATAAATTAAGTGATTACGTTCGAAACCTGACTTATTTCCTATATAATTTTTTCAGTCTGTACTACGTGGGCGATTTTTTAAGACGGTTATAAGTAACGCTTTCAAGGTTCGAGTTGATGTTTTATATTTATTTATCGTTACCAACTTGTATTGTCCTTTTAAGGAAAAGGCATTTCTTTGTTCGATAAATTGTATATTATTCAGTTCCTGAATATAAAATTACCATTATAGGTACATGAAAAACAAAAAACATAATTTATGACGCTCATCATCTTTATCTTTGTTATAATGAAATATTTAATGACGGCTCGATTCTCAATTTGTTCCATTTCTAGAAATATCTTCACAACGACTGATACGATTGTCAAACAGAAGCAAAGAGTCCAAAAAGCAAAATATTCTTGATTTTAGGTCTCTTCTGTTTCAAAATTATTTTCTTTTATAATTTTTAAAAGACGGATATAAATTTGACGTTTCGACTTTTTTAATATTTATCAAAATATGATATTGACACTGACAATTTGCGTAATTATATTGATCAGTTGATCATGAATATCAAAATAAGAATAAAATCAAAATAGAAATTTATTTTAGTAAAAAAGATTAATTTTTCCTTAGTTTTTGCATCTCGAATACGTAGCAGTCATCAATTAAATTAATTGTAGTTGTATTAGAATTTACAAAATAAAGCTAAAAATTCTACTGAAATGATTTTATCATTTATAGCTTTTTCGTACTTCCTCCGAGGATTTTTTAATCTTTATAATTGAATTTGTTTTTATGATAAATATAGACTACGCTAGATTTCTACCTAAACAGTGGTTCGCAGTTGGAAGTGAAGATGACGCCAGTTAACTTTCGCTGTTTAACTACATGAATCAAATAGCGACGCTCTTTGAAGTTGTCTTCAGTTCTGGTCTCAAGTCCGAACGAGAGTTGTTAAACTGCTCTGATGAGATTTAATAACGTCGAAACTAGTCAGTAGTTACAGCCTCTCCTTGCAATTGGCGCAATTAGGGATGTTAATAACGACAAAAAAGTCGATTGGCATCACGCTCTTCAGAGGAGATGTAATTCAATATTCGTCGATGCTTTAGCCAGGAAAGTAGTCGTTTCGTTGAATTTCGAAATTATATCAAAGGTGAATAGTAGAAACCTTTATTTTGATATAATAAATAATGAAAATTTGATACTGGTTGTATATATCAAACATGAAAACTACTATTAACAATTTGTTTAGTACAAATTGCATGCTTCATCTGTTTATGTGACATAATGAAACACAGAAATATATAAATTGTTCTAATTTTCAATGATCGATATTCACTTCAGTATCTCCCTTTTGCTGTTCCAATATAATTCGTTCTTAGTGTTTTGGTGTATCGAATGGATTCCTAATTGGAATCATGTTTAGCAAAAAATCAAATTTTATAATGTCCTTTTCAATAAATTATTTTTAGTTATTTTTTGATGATTCCTCTCAATTTGGGTTTCTATCACAATATTTTAGAATCCATTACTGCCTGATTAAACCTCTATAAAGGTACCAGAGCAGCATAACACATTCTGTGACAGATAAAGTAGAAGCATTGCAAAAGATAATATACAAATATACCCTGTGACACCCAGAAGAAAAATTTTGACGATTTTTTTTGTAAAATGCCAATAATGAAATGATTATAATCGCAAAAATTTTCTTAGAATGTACTAAGAAAAAATAATATGTTTGTTGTTCCACCATTTGAATACGTTGTATACGTCTAAGCATTTACAAAAGGAGATGATCGAGATCTGTTTGTTACACCTCGTTTCAAGCAATTTTAACTTGACGTGGATTAACTGCGCCATAGTCTATCTATGGAGAGTGGGCAAAAAATTCTTTTCGTAAATATATTCAAAGATAAAACGGTGATACTTTTAACATAGCCTGCTCTAATAATGATGTTAAGTGTATTTATATACTTACAATCTAAGAAGATATACGGAAAAACTCACCTGAAACAAAAATAACTTATTTAATAACAATAATTTCAATGTGAATTAAAATAATTTAAAAAATCAAAAATATGGATTGGTAAACACTCGGCAGTATCCATTTTATTCCAATTTAATATCGACTAGGTTCAGGTTGATTCAGCTAGTGACGCAGATCGTGGTTTCCTGGAATACTGAGATCAGAAGAATCTTTCTCTAATTGACAAAGAGCATCCAAAGCCTGGATACATCACTAGACATCTTAAAGGTCCTCAAGAAGAAAACAACCTCGAAGTATTGCTCGAGTAAATACCAATTTCTTTGTCATCAAATTAGATTAGCTATAGAGGCACATTTTTTAGTTGTTTTATGAGACTATATAATAAATACAAAGAAATTGGTGAAAAGTAATTCTTTCTATAATAATAAGAAGGAAATAAATATCTTTGTTCTAAAAGCATTTTTAGCAATTAAGATCCATGCGTGTTACTTCTAAGAATCAGACACATGTAAATGATACTGTATATGGTCAGTAGCAAGCAGTGAGGAAGCTAAGTACACCACAGCAGACCAAACAGACGTAATGACAATTTTTAATCGGCAAATGATTCTATTTTAGAGCGGCATCTTTCGGCAGTGAGTATTTATTAAGTTACTAATTTATTTACACTTCATGCCCGTATAGTAAACTCTAATTCAAAGGCTGCGTACCCGGGAAGTTATCTTTAAAGCTGATGAGTATCATAAGAAAACATTATATATATTAGTATATTGTCATCGGTTCTTGACAAGTATGTTAAATTTTATATTTAAATTATATTTCCGAAGTTATTATCAATTGGGATTTTTTTGCAATATTCAAGTTGCATTTCCAACGTATGAGTATGAAAATATCATGAACGAAATTATTATTCACATTTAAAGTATTCATAGATGACAGGTGGCCTGAAAAATTCGTAGGCTATTATAAAAAACATTTTTTTATTAGACTTTTGTTATTCAATATAGCTGCCGTCGATAAGAACCTTTTCATCGGTGCTAAATTTCTTCCCAGCGAGCATCCTTTTAAGATTTGTGAACAGAAAAAATCACTGGGGGCTAGATCTGACAAATACGGTAGATGCAATTTTGCCGTTGCTTTCATTGATTTGTGTGCATTGTTTGATACAATATCACTTTCGTCTTTTCGTTCTTTAAATGGTGCTGTTTTTGCGCGACTTCATCCTTCGAACACTTCAATAACGCTACCCAATAGTCGCTGTTTATGGTTTTTCCCTTTTTAAGATAGTCTATGAATATTATATTAGGTGCATTCCATAGTGATCAAAATGTTGCCAGCCTAGTTTTGCGATTTTCCACCCATTGGAGTCGATTCATCATATACAGTGCACTTGGCGGCCTGCCTATTAGACTCCGGTGTAAAATGATAGATCAGTGGATGATTTTCCTTGCAGTAAAGTTCGAATGATGTTTATCAAGCCGAGCCTTGTCTTCAATAGTGTTTTTTGCAAACTCATAGTACAACTGTTTTTATGCAGGTTGGGTTAACTGAAAATTATATGGATTTAATACTAGTTGCGTCATCTATGTGTAGGAACTTTTCATCTCATTTAACAGAAATCATGAAAGAAGGGCGCGTATACGATTTACAAGTCTTCTGTCAGGTAGTTAGAAACGCCATTTTGCTCTGGCAATTGTCGCATAGACTAGTAATAGTAGCACAATAATACACTAAAAAAGCAAACTTAACTAAAGATTAAAATGTTCATTGGTTCCACGACAAGTTTTCTTTTACCCTCTTAGAACGGTTCAATCGATCGGCTAATGTTAAATCGATGGTTGTCGGCTACCAGACGTTAGTTCAAAAAAAATTAGCCTTACCAAATAATAACACGATACGCTTGTTTTTACTTTTACTGAAGATCTCCTTGTAACAGCGAAAGAACTTATACTCACGTAGACCCTCCACAGTCGTCACTCAAATATTAGACCTGAACGGAATCATTACTAAAAATGTCATTGACTTTTGACTAATTTCGATAGACACATACATACCAAGCTAACAACAGCGAAGTAATAAACACGTAGGTAAACACAGCTGGGTAGTCTCGAACTTTATCTGATCAATCTCATGGGTTTGTAATCAAAATTCTATCGCAATTAAATTCACAAATAAGGAAGTGGTTTAATCTAAAAAACCATATAATTATTTTTAATAAATCAGTATCATCAATTGTCTCAATTTTAGCGTATATGTATTCAGACCAGATTCAATCTTATCTATACTAGCACGAAAATATAATTATTATACAGCTCAATGACTGCGACGGATAACCGCAATAGTGAGCTCTATAGAACTACAATTCGAATACATATATTAAACAGGCGTTCTTTAACATAAGTTGCAGAACTCAATCGGTTTGGTTTGAAATTTATGAGACATTGCCCTTTATACCTACTATTATTGTAACATAATTATAGTTAAAAAATAAGTCGATTTTTAATATTAATTTATTTCGACATGGCAAATAAAATTTTTACTACCAAAATATTTAACAAACTAAACATGAAATATTATTTTGAGGGATTTATTTTCAACAGAGTCAATTGTTAATTGATTATTCATCGTGAAAGTTTGAGCAATTACTTCCAACATAAATTATAAAAAATGTTACCATATTTCTTGAAAAGTTGATTCCACAATTTTTTCAGGTATTTTAATTTGTTTGAAAAATAATGGACAATTCAATATTTTGTTGGAAATCTCAATTTCGTTATTCAAATTATCAATATTAATGTCCCGAGTGCATGTCAAATTGTTGATAATTTAATTTTCTCGAGTGCGCGAATGCGCACGAGAGGAAATCATGAGACAATTTGACATGCACGAGAAGGCATTTTGGCAGACTATTTCCTTCGAAAAATTTAAGCCAACCAAAAAGCTGTAATATTTTATGTTTACCTAGCAACGATCAAATTTCAGCGATAATACTGCACTAGTGCAAATTATCGATAATATGCACTAGTGCCAAATTTTCGTCTAGGATTAATAAACATCATTTGGTTTTAATTTTATATTTTAAGAAAAGGAACAATTATTGTTTATTTTAAATTAAATTTTTCTCAGGAAATAGTCTGCCAAAATGCCCTCTCGTGCATGTCAAATTGTCTCATAATTTCCTCTCGTGCGCATTCGCGCACTCGAGAAAATTAAATTATCGACAATTTGACATGCACTCGGGACATTAATATTGACTATTTCCTGAGAAAAATTTAATTTAAAATAAACAATAATTGTTCCTTTTCTTAAAATATAAAATTAAAACCAAATGATGTTTATTAATCCTAGACGAAAATTTGGCACTAGTGCAAATTATCGATAATTTGCACTAGTGCAGTATTATTGCTGAAATTTGATCGTTGCTAGGTAAACATAAAATATTAAAGCTTTTTGGTTGGCTTAAATTTTTCGAAGGAAATAGTCTTCTATACATGCTTCTCAGATAGAGGCAGATTTCCAGTCAACGTGACGTTTTATGGACTTATTATTTTGAAGAAAACAGTTGTTTAAAAGCGATAACGTATTGGGACAAAAAACGACGTCAAGATGTATTGGATGTATTCATAATTCTAGAAAAATTTTTTTTTGTTTTTCGAATATAAAATTCGAATTTCCATGGCACATTCGAGAGAATTTTTAGCGTCAACCTGCGAAAAATTAGCACTTTCATGTGCAAGTCAATGAATTGTTCAAATGAGCCTAATTAATAAGATTTGGAGAATGAGACGTTCCTTTTTAATATAGTGTTATTAAGCCGCCCGTGAAGCCGGTCCTATTCAAATGTTAATTTAAGCTAGTTTGGTGTGTGCGCCGGTTATTAGTTTTTGTTGCGGTTATTCGTTTGTATTTTTTGTGACCTACTTAATCGTTTATGTCTTAGTCATCTGTTTTTATAGAGACGATTCCTAACAAAGTATTTTTGTTTGTTTACAGCAAATTAGAGACTTCCAGGAATCGCAGATTCTAGAATGTAATGCAATATATATAATGAGCTTCTAGCAATCGGAGGGAGTTGTAAGCAGTTTAATGTCATAGTCATGTCAATTCTCCTCACCAGTTTTATACTAAAAAGTGTTGACATAAATAAGAAAAACATTACAATATTTTCTTTGGAAAGATCCACTAAAATTTCATTCAATTCTCGGACCTTATGGGTCCCTTTCAACGTTAAATGGTCTTAATCCTTTAGCACTGGAGCGCAAGCGAAGTGGGTCAATACATAAAATTCTATCCTAGTGAAATTAGTACTATATCTATGTCTGTTTATAATTTGATTTTTTCATTGCAAATATAATGTGGATAATATTTGATTTTATTTAAATTTAACTTTGTACTAATTCAAAACATTTATTAATTTTCTGTGCCTGGGCTATTAAATGGGGAATTGAAGCTACTACGAAAGGATTACAAGCATTATTATTTCTGTCGTACTACTGTACCAAACTACTGTGGTTTTTGGGAGATTAATTCTCCGATTTCGTGCGAATTCCTGGTCAAAAGTGCTTGTTGTCTAGGTAATTAAAGAAATTATAAAATGACATGTTTCACTCTCTTCTCTATGTCGATGCTCCTGGTCACATTCTACCTAGAAATTCGAAATATCATAAAATTCAACGATAAACGAGAAAAGATCTATTTTTTATGCACGATGAAGCTCCATCGAACTTTGATAGGAGGTGTCGTAACTGGTCGAGGTGTAGAAGCTCTGATTCACTGGCCCTTTGGTCATGCGATTTTTATCGGTTAGAAAAAGTTTAGTCATATATTAAGGTGAAATTTATACCACAGAGGTATATTCACGTAAAAAATTGGGAGATAGAAAACGTCACTTTAATGACCTCATAGAAGATCCCGAACTATTTTGGAAATTTATGGATTCTTTAGAAGGATCGACTATTCGTGAAAACAAAGGACATTTTGAATACTCTAATTTTTATTCCCACGAAATATCTGTTATAACAGTGTCTTAGATACATGCGTAGGTGCTTCTATTTATATCGATGCATTTATTAGTTTTATAAAAATAGTCTCGAATGTAGATTGAAAGTTGGAAAACAACACATATCAAGTCCAAAAAACGAAAACCTTGAGGCAATCTGCCGTCACTCACTTCGGAGATGTCAATGAAAATATTTTAACTTCAAAATTATTGTCAAATGTTGAAGGAGTGGAATCTTAGGGATAAAACGGGTACATGTTAAAAACTGGGATTCAGTGCTTTCCTTTATTGTAAAGATCCACAAAAATTCATTCGATATATCTTGATTTTCCACAAGTTTGCCACGGAAAACTGTCATTTATTGATAATTATGACAGTAAATGAATAAGATTTTTTAAATATTGTTATTTGTAAAGTTAGATATTGTTGTAATGTACTGAAATGTTTAAACACCGACATGTTATTAACCTTAGATGAATGTTTTAGAAACTATTACGCAGAAAAGTTCACTCACCAAGTTGTCGAGATGGGAATGTGAAACCAAAACAAAAATTGATACTAGTAGGCCAAGAACAACAAGAAAAATTAATAAAAAACACATTCTTTCAAATTAGTTGATCAAGATCTAACAGTTATGGTAAGGAATATGGCAACACAAACAAATACGTCTTCTTCAAGTACTTGGAGGATACTTGTTACAGCTACATCCTTATCACTACAAGTAAGAGCTCTAACTAAACGATATGTAGGTTAGAGTGTATTTTTGTCAAATAATACGAGAAAGTGTAGCCCTCAATCCAATCCAAATGCGACAAGAAATGTTCAACTTCTATAATGCATACCACTGGTGTGATAAGAATGCATAAGTCCAAAGTTAAAGTTGTGGCAGCAACTCTAGGTAACAAAATAAGTTATCACATTCTACCTGGATATTTAAATGATACCTTTTTTTCAAACAACGTCTTATTCAAAATATTAGAAAATTCAACGGTAAACTAGCGATGATCTGTTTCTTATGCTCCGCACTTTGATATGAGATGTCGTGACTGGTTAAGTAACAGTTTTCTTGATAGAGATTGGTAGAGATGCGAAAGCTCCGATTCATTAGCCTCCACGGTTATGCAATTTTAATCTTTTGGCTGTAGTTCAGTGATATCTTGTGATAAATTTTATGCCATAGAGGTATTGATGCATAAGAATTGGGATACTGAATTCAACGTCACTTTAACGATCTCATAGCTGATCCCCAACCGTTTTATGAATTCTTAAGACAGTTTGATTGAATTTTATTCTATATTTTTTATTTTAATTTCCCCCTTGTGATTTTCTATTTAATTTATAACTATAATAATTATTACTTTATACCAATATCGGTTATTGCTTTATAATTTTCTAAACAAAATTCTCCAAAAACGGTATAGATGTGTCAAGTTTTGCCAAGAGTACCTTTTGATGTGTGACAATTGATATTGCACAAGCTCACTTGAGCCGTGCAGCCAACTCCCTCTATGAGAGTCAGATATAAAAACAAATTTAAGAGATGTATCAACTTCCAAACTTAGTCACCTTTTTTGAAACACCCTGTATAATGATCGTTTCAAATTTAGAATCTTTGTTCTTGATGGTAGGAATAAAAAGCAATAGTACGGCTTTCTAATCAAAATTCCCTTTAAGGCAATATTTCACCTCCTGATGTGATACTAGTAACAAAAACTGTTATTTTTCGATTTTACCATAACCATGTTCAAATGGATAGAGGCAGTGGGAATAAGTAATGGCATAAATGCTATTTTGCCAGAAATCTAGATTTTTATCCTCAATTGTTATGTTTTATAGAAAGGTCTGGACCAAAAAAAGCTTTTTAAATGGGATAGTCATTACACACTCTTTTTTATTTGTTATTTATCAAGTTACCTTAGATAATTGTGTGTTCTGTGTTCTGTCAAAGGTTTGAAAAAACACTGACTGTTAGGCTAAATAAACACGGAAAAGGATCTGATTACACTTCTCCTAAAATTACAAAAATTGCTTGCAATGTAATATAAAACCTGCATATTTCTTGGAAAAGTCAAGCCAATGTCAATGGAAATTTTCAACTTTATGGTCCCATTATTCAATGTTGAAGACTTCCATAAATTTAAATTTAAACATTGATATAAGTAAATTTCATGAGCTTATTACGTTCATAAAACGACAATCAGAGAGCTGAACACCCAGTTTCCTAGATATTTACAAAAGTAAATAATAAGCGTTTATTTTTGGTATATCGCAAGTATAAATGTACAAAACAACCTGTTGGTACTAACCAGATTGTAAAGATTTCATTCATTATAGCAAAATTTTTAAAGTTGCTCAACCCCAAGGACTGCACAGGTCACTGTTCTGCCTGCTTCCCTATTCGCCGATTCGGGGTAAGATAAATTAGCAGATAAACGACACGACGGGTGGAAATCTTCTACCGCAGAGGCTACATCGAAAATTCTTTCAACAATATAAAAGAGATGGCTAAAAAATGTTTAATGTCGAAAGCCAAGAATTCGAAGATACGTCCTGAGCAGAACTCTGGAGGAGCCAGAGCCCAAATCGATTTTCTCGACACTGGTGCAACTTTAAATAGAAACTATAACTTCACAATTTTGAAGTAGCGAGGTTACAGTGGAAATGACCAAATCTAATAATATACACAATTGTCCAAATTTCACTGTAAATATTAATTTGAGTAATTAAAATCAGTTTTTATGTTAGATTATGTAACTTAAGTTGTAAAATTTTGCCACAAATATATGTTTATAATTCTGTTTTTCAATAAATTATTTTGTACTCTTTCCATTCAACTATCGGATTCACATAATGTCCTAATCAGAAGCAATTTTATATCTTGATGAGACTCCTCTGTAAAATTTTCTATTTGTGAGTTGCTAGAATTAAGCCTGCGATATGTAATAAATATAAGGAATAGTAGGAGTATTTTTTAATGTGGTCGTAGATGAAATATTGTATACTCGTGCCTGAAGTACTTTTACGCACTTGCTGCGAAAAAGTTCACTCCACGCACTTCACACAATTCATAAAACGTATAATGTTCCTTTTCTAAAAAAAAAGCTGTTATTTTACATTATTTGATAAAGCTGGTTATATGCATTATGATGAAAAAATTTAAGACGAGGATCACATAAGAAAGAGAAATAAGAAAATTAATAAAAACCAAAAAATATACTCAATTTTAGTAATAAATTAAACAGTCAATTATACGGAAACTATTTCTTACAGGAATTGTTCAACTGTATCCGTTCACTATCTGACATAGGCCAACTTGATGGTAGACCCGATTTTATGTCTAATTCGTTCCATTAAGTCTAAATTGACTGATCGATTAACGTAGACCTGACATTTTAAGTGCTCCGATAGAAAAAATTCAAGGGGGGTAAGATAAGGTAACCTAGGAAGCCACTTCATTAATAGACGTTTTCCAATACATCTTCTTTCAAACTGATTATCCATAAATCTTCGAACATTAAGACCATAATGTCGTAGTACATCGTCTTGTGGGGACCAAATACTGGGATTCAATTTTTCAGTATTATTTGGATCCGGAAATGCTGCAATTAGGTCAAAAAGCACTGCTATACGCATATCTTCCAAATAATGCTCAGCTGTTATATTCGAAAGAAATAAGGAGCAATAAATCTTTCCCTGGTGATTCCTACCCAAAGAAGAATTCTTTGGGCGTGCCGGGTGCCAGATTTTAAAGCACTCATCACATTCTCGTTTCATTACAATACTTCTAGTAATTGGAGATGTTTTAAAATGGGTTTCGATAAATAAATTACATGCTTCTTTATGATTTTGAAGTCTATGACGCTAATTGTAAGACAGATACTGACAATCTTTTCATTAAAACTAAACAAGTGTTTCTACTTATTAACTTCAAGTTTCAAATCTTTAATTTATGTAGTTTTTTCTCATAAATTCAAAACCAAATTATTATTGTTTTTTATTAATTGTCTCAATTTTTCTACCAGCATTTGTTTCACTTTTTACACATTTATTTTTTAAATAGTTATTTTCCTAACAAGTGCGGAAAGTGATACTTTCCCGCACGCGACTGCATTTGTTCGGGCAAGCGGTCAAGTGCGGGAAAGACAATTTACGCATGAGTTAGGAACATTATTTTTTCTACGATCGTATATACAAAAAAATATACCAACCCATTTTTCTAAAATTGTTTTATTCTAACAAACATAATAATATACAAAACTTTAACTAAAAACTACTAATTATTAATATCGAAAACACAATTTGTTGTATTCTGTAGACTAGTGAGAATTGCCGGTCTAGTGGAGTTATTTGGTTTCAACTGAAAGGTAGAAGACGTCGATGAGGATGGCATCGGTTGCAGGTCGCATAAAGATGACGATGACGGCAACGATTTTAAGTCATTTGGCAGGTAACAGCTCGGAATTAGTTTCATTTGCAGCCTTCAAAATGGCTTCGGGAAGTTCTTCGTCGGATGAATCCATTGATATTATTGTATCGGATTCGGTTTAATGTGGTTTAATTTAGAAGAAGATTGCACTTATTCGGTCACTTCCAAGACTTTGACGTTTTAGTAACAATTACATGGTTATATAAAAAATATCCGTATTATTTCATATTTTCAAAAACTTAAAAATGCTACAAACCGCTAGAAAAGGTTTAAATTTTATTTGATGGACTATTTCGTAAATATTTATTTACCTGTAGTAACAATAGTTATAATCACAGAAGTAAAAAACTATCTAATATGGTCAAAATTTGCATAGTGCGGGAAAGTGACAATTTCAAAACTAAAATGCGTGCGGGAAAGTGGGTTAAAACGCATGGTCGTAGAAAAAGATTATTTTGTTATTTCATTGAAAAGTTTTACCCAAGATATAATATAGACCAACCACTTTTATATTTAGAACTAAAATTTCTAATGATGCATACATATATTCAAAAATTTATATATTTATTTTGAAATATATATAAAATACACATTTTATAAAATGTATCCTCGGAATTTCATAAGTTATATGGGTTTATGTTAGCACGCAGTATTTTTGTGCGTGAACAGCAAGATTTAGAATTCTCACTTTTTCTGTTGAACTTTTAATTTTTATACAAGTCTCAGTTTGGAATTGCTTCCTCAATTCAATAAATAAAAATATGTTGGGGAGTGGAAAATGGAAATTTGAGTAAAAATGATATAAAATTTTCCACTAAATAGTGTATTTAGAAAGTCTTACATATTGAGGTTGCATTTTTTGAACACCGAATTCAGAGCAACAACGATAGGATTTTAAAGGCATAAGCTGGTTAAGGATGAAGGCGAATTCTTATTCATGTCAGAAATCAGAATGCTCGCAATGCATTATGGATTAATTTTTCCAAAACTACTACATTTTTTTTTGAATTATAATCTAACACTTTAATAATGAAAACACAATATTTGTCTTTTGCTCAATAATTAATAAAAAATCTACAATCTCTCTAAAATACTCTTCTTCTTCACAAAATTTGGTATGCGGATCATTGACTTGGTGATGTCACATGCTTGTGCCTACGTTATATATATATATATATATATATATATATATATATATATATATATATATATATATATAATGGAAACCACAAGGTTTAAGTAGGTTGTACTTCGCGTACACCGTCCTGCCTATTTTAAATGAAAATTAAGAAAATATTTGGGGTTGATGTTTAATTCATCCAGCACTATTTTAAACAAGGTTTGCATGGAGCATTTTAGCGATAGAGAAGGGGTATATATTGAAAGTGGTGAGTAAAAATGGATGTATTCAAAATAAAATGTTTTACAGAATTAGTTTAGCCACATGTCGTATGCTTGTTAAATTGCTGTTGTGAAGAGCGAAAGGTTAATAGGTTATTTCTCGGTAATGGTGATAATATGAATCGGAATTTTAGAGTCTTTAGAGAGATTGGGAGAAGTCTAATTTTTCCAGTGTAATTGAAGCGGTTTCTTGTGGATTTTAGGTGTAGTTAACCTCTTGCGGCAGCCCTCATTTTCAAAAAATTTCGTCGAATCCTTTTTGGATGGTGGAGAAATTCTGGAGAAGATGGAAAAGATAGGTGTGTGTAACTTCATGGTGATATGAGAATCTTCATTATTATGTTAAATTTTTTGGAGAAGGTGTGCTTGTCCTATATAAGAAGATTCTATTGAATTCTAGATTTTCACGACTTTTGTGTAGATCTTGATAATATATAATTATATATAAGTGATGTTCTAAGTAGTGGATGAAAATATTTAATGAATATCATAATTACTTACAAATATTATTAATCCAGTTAAGCAAACAACAGCAACAATCCAAAACATGGTGGTTTTTTCATAATTATAGAAATGCTTTGTGGGTTATAAATATTTTTCATGTAAAAACTATATTATTTCACATAAACTCAAACAATAAACTTTCACATACTAAACAAATAGTCTTTATGTACTTAATTGTTTATTGAATTGAACAGATATACGAAGTCATTTGACACCATTCTTTTTAAAAATGCTGGTGTTTCAGTTTTCATTAACAAGGGTCAATGCTTCAATTGTTTTAGTAAAATAAAATTTTTTTACATTCAATGCGATTAATTTTCTGTATCGAGGATACTCATTACTATGTGATATTGATATTTAATTAATCTTATTGAATCAAATAAAATATCTACTTTATTAATGGTAACACAAAAAATATTTTCATAGAATACATTCGGAGTCGACAAGAAATTATTGATAGAAATTCAATCTTTTGAAAAAAAAAATTTCCTATTCAATCATTTGACTTCTAGTATTAAATTGTTGGTAGCAGTGTTCGTGTATGGTTTCGAAAAATCTTATGTGAATGCACTTTCAACCTTTCGAAAGAAAATGAAAAAAACTTTCGAACTAAATTTCATAGAAGAGGAAAACGTGGCACTGAAAAAAATAATAGAAGTGCAGCGAAATAGATATAATACGCTGGTAATACGATTGTTACCTAAAACGTTTCCATCTGAACACATGCATCGAGCGATTCTCATTAAAATTACGACTATTTCGGACATATAGTTTTTGTTAGACAATCGTATAATTAAATAGTTTTTCCTGAAAAATGTAAAAATTTAATATCGATTTGCCATTAAATATCAGATTTTAATAGCTAATATGCATATGCAAATAAAAAAAAAGACATTGTGTATGTTGATTATGAACCATTGAAAATCGTAAAATTTTAAGCGGCTGAATTGAAACGTAGGGTATCAGTTTGACTGACGACGAACGTTAGGAACAAAAAAAGCTTGAGCAATAACATGAGATTATTACGCATTATTGCTAGATGAAGTAGATTTGTAGAAAAAGAAAATGCTTTTCCATCCGAAAATAAAAATCATATCACATAAAGCAATAATGACAGATATACATTTAAGTAATTAATGGGGCTAAAATATTTTCCAAAATATTAGTAAAAAGATTCAACAACTGATGGTTATTTAAGAAACGGTCAAATACTATTTCGATACGAGCGCATCTCTTGCTGAATATTTACTTTCCCAGAATATTGGAATAATTGGTATTTTTTGAGCAAATGGAAGATGGAATCAAAGAAACTTCTTAACTCAGTTAAAGAAGACATGCAATTTGATAGCATAAAGAAAAGTTTTTAATAACTAACTAGAAGGACCATCAGGATGTAAGAGTAATAAGCATAAAAATATAAGATGATAGATATTACCCCAAAAAGAGGATATGACAAATTACAGCCTGCTTTGTGTTTTGGCTTACATGTTCATATGTCAGGAGTAGATAGAGCCGACTAAATGATAACATAATATTTGACTCAAAGATAATGCTTAGATGATAGAGAAAATCTTTTTTTTTTAGTTAACAATTGATGTGGAACAATGGTTTCATTTATATAAAATATATCAACTAAAGTTGTGTAAGGATAGTTTGATTTGCTAGAACTAAATTCGTTAAAAACACAAGTCACAGATTTGGTCTCACATCACTATTTGGTAGACATTTCTGATGAGAAAAATACAATGACGGGGTCGAATAAAATATATTTGCCAAAACACAATATAAAGATCAGCCTTGTGTGACTGCAATAAAGGCAGATTCATAAATTTGTTGTAGCGCTCGACTAATAAAAATAATGGACATGCGTAAGAGCTTTAAAAAATACCATTGCCATGTTTGCTGTTATTACGTTCGGTATAAATCCAATTTATCTTTGGCCGTGTGCCGTTTGCAGAGACATTGTACGAAGGTTTTATAGTATTCCTAGATAGCGTCCGTCACACTCTACACGCACGGATTTTACCTCTGCATTTAGTCCTAATCGCTGTCCGCCAAGTGCCTCTTTCAATTGACCAAATGAATAGTAGGATGTTCCAGTGTTTCCTAACCTAATTCGCGGAGTCGTGTGTAAACTTCCCAGCGTGTGAATTTCTGCTCAAAAATCAGATGTTTTGGCACTCATCTGGTTAAAATTTTACGGTAACCGAACTATTCATGCATTTTTTGTTCAATACTATCTACGCTGATGTCCAATTTTGCAGCCTTATTGCGTACAGTACTGCGTCGGTCTTCCAAAAAGAGTTCAAATTCTTATACATACATAAGAGAATTATTAGGTCTAGCCTTTTCGATGAAACATTAAAGAGTTATAAGATTCTAAACTCAAAGTAATCATAATTTATTATGCGGGATTTCTTCGTAAGTAACACAACTAGTTTTATTGTACCATCATTCAGAATTACTTTTCTGTGGAAAAATATGGCTCCGTGTTCTCTACCTCAAAATAACTCTTAGACAACGTGACGATCTAATGCTAGCTCATTATTATTTTATTTTAGTAATTTTCTTAGTTAATAGTTTCGTAAGGAGACTTAAATGACACTGCCACTAACTTCTTTTTGGGATACGCTCTTTCTATAATCAATATGATTGCCAATATTATAATGACATCACATCTGCTCATTTTATTGACGTATTATAAATCGATCAACTGAAAGAAAATGTAAAATGTCGTATAAAGTTAAAAGATTATAAAAACAGTTGTATAGACGATATAAAAATTCTTATAGATCTCTTGAAAACAGAAGCAGTTTCTGTGTATAACCGTTGCAAACAACGAAAGTTGTTTCATGAAAGCTTGGCAATCAGGTAAATAAACGTTTATAAAATATACATCGATTACCAAAAGGTACAATAAGCTAATACGTACTCCAAATTACCCTTAAAAGCTATAATATTTCTCACACAGCAGTTATATGATATTTACGAAACAATTTGGTAATAAAAGAGTAAACTGTGTGCTACTTGGGTTAATATTAATATTAAGGGCTGTGACTTTCACAAGATTATTATATGTCATGTCCAACAATATTTTCGATATATTAGAGAAAAAAATATTTTTTCGAATCATTCAACTGGTACATCCTCCTTCTCTTCATGGCTATAAGTTTACTAAAAAGAGAGGTTACGCGGTCTCTACATTTCGTAAAGGACCAGTCTAACAACCAGTGCAGCCATTTTTACGATTCTAAATTTTTCGCGCATTTATTCAGAAATTCTAGTTTATACCCTCGTAGCAACTAATATTGTTTATGTATGAAAATTCGCCATGTCTGAAAAGTTTCCGACCTCAACCTATTACTCGTCAATATGAGTTGAGATTCGCACTAAAATTAGCGCCACTTTGGATGTTTAATTTCTATTTGACAACCGTATAAGTGGAGCGTTGTGAATATTTGTCTGAAAATAGAAAAAAAAGAGTAACGAGCTGTTGTGAAGGGCAATACGCCTACGTAAATGAAAAAGATGTTAGACACTATGTAGGAAGACTCTGCATCATGATTAATGATCGTTAAATTTTTGGCAGCTGAACTCAAGCTTGGCAGATTATCAGTGACGAATGACGACGAGTGTGCACGGTCAAAAACTGCGACAAGTAGCCATATCATTGAAAAAGTTTACCAATGATACTGGAAGACAGTCAATTACATTTAGACAAATATGACAAACTCTCAGTATATTGAGTAAATTGAAAGAATGCATTTTCTATATACTGACTAAAGAATTATCTGCGAGTTATTTCCCGCATTTGCTTACTTTGGACGAGAAGGGATTTAAGCAAAATAAGTCCGTTTTTTGTATCTATTCACTTTGCTATACTCTATACTCAAGAAATGAAAACTGGAGGAGGACTGGAGGAGACGAACTTGTCCCGAAAAAGGCAAAGATGGTTTTATTGGCTGGAAAAGTCACCGTTTTTTGGGATAGTCATGGGATTGTGTTCATGGACTAACTGCAGAAAGCTCCAACAATTACAGAAGGGTATCACGTATCATTGTTCGATAAGGTAAAGGGCAAAAATGCAACTATATTTTAAAGAGAAAGAAAGTGCTTTTTCTTCAAGACAACGCATCTTTTCACACTTCTGTGATTGACATGGTTAAAATTTACGAATTGCACTTCGAATTGGTATGTTAGGTATGGTCTACCCACCGCATTCACCAGTTCTGACCCCAACTACTTTTTCTTTTTTCTATTCCGGAAGTATCACTTACAATGTATAGACTTAAAAATACACTAGCTTGAGAAATAAAAATGATTATGGAAATTATGTCTTTTCTTTGTTTCTTTGCTAGAATCGAAACTTTTGGGACAAGCCTCGTATATTGCCTGATAATCTATATAATTATATCTTAATTTACACGAAGTGAACGTATATACAGATTATTCACAATAACAAAAAACTGATGTTTTTTAGTTAACTTTATAAACAGACAATAAGGTATCGAGGTTAAAGTAATTAATTGTACATAATATCAAATAAACACCAATTCAATAACAATTTTTGTTTTCTTAGATTATATGTTGATCTTGAATTTTGCGGAAAAAGACAACTTGGAAGATTTGACGTTAGAAACTTGTTTTTCAAATGGTGAATTAATCAAGGACTCTGCATATATTATACAGTTGTATCAAAAATTAACGCAACATATCGGAAATGAGTGAAAAAATAAGACTCATGCTTAGACATAATTTCTAAGCTATACTATGAAATTTTCGTATTTTTACATTAAACGCAGTAATCCAGGTACGGCTAGGATCCATTCTGCCCAATTTTGAAACAGACAAACTGTATAATAATATACATTGTAAAAGTCTACTATAACATACAGGCTCCAGCGGGCAAACGGTAACATTTGTCAAAATTCTTTCTGCATAACCATCTAAAATTATTTCCAGGCATACAGGACGTCCCAAAAATTTATAAACAAATCGAACAAACGTTTATTTTAATGGAATGCCCTGTATTCGATCACATTTTTACATAGATAATTAGGTTAACTTTGAATAAGGCCTCTTGTACCTAGGTTTTGCCGTTCTTGAGATATTGTGGTATTTTATTATTTTATAATAGTATGTTCGAATATTGAAGATCACTTTACTTTATTAGTTGAAATGGAACACTTTATATATTTTCAATGCATGAATAGTACTCTTATTTTCTTTCCTATCATAGTGCAGTAGAATTCCCTATACCTATCTGTAACCGTTCTCAATTTATAAGCACTGTACCAAACATAATGTATTTTTCTTATTAATGCATAATTTTTCATTAAGTCGTTTGATGAATTTCTTAATGTAGTGAATAGTTGTTTATATCTGAGCTTTTGTCATTTTAATCAGAAAGAACTTAGGTTTAAACAGATAATTTATTTTTTCTTTATTTTCTTTCTAAAGATGATACTTTGCAGTGATTTTTTAAAATATGAAACAATATTCTCTTTAAGAAAGAATCAACATGATTATAACCATAAGCGAATGCCAAAGAAACATTTTAGAGATGTTAGCGTAGAGTTACACTCTGTATTACAGAAAATACTACTAAATCTAAGGAACTGTTGTAACTTACGTTATGTTATTCTTTCAACTGTTTTAATATTTAATAAATTGAGTATTAGGTGGCCATTTATTATTGGGTAACCGTAACCGGGTAACCATAAAGTTATACTGTAATTAGAGAGGAGTTTCCACAACGTTCTAGAGTTATTGCAAGGCAGGAACTCACGGTAGTGCAGTGAGATGAATATTAAAAATACGCGGCGAACTATAGAAGTAATATGGGCAGTAAAAAAGTGATATCTAATATTTAAGAGTTAGTTATGTTCATAATTCCAGTGATAATTGTGGTTTAATGAATTTTTAAGTGTGAAAGTAACTTGTACAATTTTAGGCACGGATCTATAACCGAAACACCATTTTCTTTATTACCTTT
Source organism: Diorhabda elongata (assembly GCA_026230145.1). Taxonomy (NCBI): domain Eukaryota; kingdom Metazoa; phylum Arthropoda; class Insecta; order Coleoptera; family Chrysomelidae; genus Diorhabda; species Diorhabda elongata. Next base: position 12,581,276 of record CM047936.1, read on the forward strand.
ATTACCTGACAGAATTATTCATTTATGCTAAATATCAAGAATAAAACATTACTAATAAGGTAAATACATTGTTTTAAGTAAGTGTTAAAAACCTCAAATCGAGATAGGTATAGGGAACATCTCTGATAATGTATTCCAACATGTTTTGAATTGAATTAATTTCAACAGAATTAGCTGGCTATTTGAATGTAATATAAGTTGGAATTTCTGTACCCGTTGGTGTTATTCATACTGACATCTAGTATCCATTCTATATTTTCCGTAAATAGTTGAACATGCTTCTCATAAATCTTTTCAAACTTTCTACCATTTCCCCGCTTTTAATTTAAATTCTTCTTGTTTTCCATTTATAAGTCTTGTTTTATTCAACTATGAAACGCATTTATGTTATTATTAAATATTTCTCAATATTTCGTATTTTGTCTTCAATCCAATCTCTTTTTGTTTTTCAAATTGTTTCATTGCATTCTTCCTTCTACTTATTTTCATTGAACCATTTCAATCTTGCCTTTATTTTCACATCTTGTTAACATTCTACATTGTAACACTCTATTGTTAGTTCCGTTTCTACCATTTCTAATTGTTTTTCCTCTGCTTCCAGTAGATATGTTTTAATACTTTTCCATTTTGCTTCCACATAATGATTTAAGAGATACTAACATACTGATTTCTACACTCACTCGCGTGTAACCAATTTTTCGTCTTCAGACACCAAAATTTACCACCTATATCCAATAACTGACAGGAATAGGTTTAATAACGCAAGGTTTGAATAAAGTCAATTTATAGTTCGTTTTGATGTGTTAAATGAAATTCGTAATGAGATTCCGAAATAATTGAGGCGTTCCATACTTCAAACTTAAAGTTTACAACAGTCATGCTTCATGAACACTATTAAAATAAATATAAATAATATAATGAATAATTAAAAATAGTTATTTACTGAACGTCACGTTATCGGCAACTAAAAGATGGCGCCAGTGCTTTTCTAAAGATTGTTGTTATTTTTTACAATATTGTGTTATCTCCCTCCCTACCAAAATTTTCAACAAACAAAATGTTACCGATAAGTGATGATGTAGCGTTTATAGAGTTAACGATTAATGTTGTAACGTAACTACTTCAATATCCATGACACCATTTTATTCTAATTAATGAACGCCGGTAATTTTCATATAGCTCGTACTTTCTCTAAAAATAAATGCATATTATTTTGTTTCATTGAAATTCGAAACGTGCGTGGTTTAAATATGTTTTTGAAACGTGAGCTGTATGGACAATTTGTAGCTTTTGGCATATAAAAAGAGAAGACATTTAAACGTTTTACGTGTTTTCAATTATTTAATATTATTAAATAATAAATTTATCACACTGAAATAATAATATATAGAGAGACACTAATCTATACAAACACAAGTTTAGCAGAAAATAGAAAAGAGAATAGAAGCACAAAAAATAAGGACCTACTAATCTAAAACTAAAATGAATTTACCTCAGTTAATAAAAATTTTCAATCTTCTATTAGTCTTTTATAACCATAAGCTGTACAGAACAATAAAAAAGGTTCGGACCTGTCAAACTTCATTTCATTACTCTCATCAGTAATAAAAATAGACTATAACATTAGTTGAACGTACAATTATGATGTAGGAATAATAGAAAATATACCAGTCCAGCACTCTATGCAATCAGAAGAAAAGAAACTAAATATAGAGAATATACGAGGGTTGCCTGAAAAGTTTCCGACCTAACAAAGAAACAGACATTTTTAAATCTATATACTATTTCCAGCGATGATCTAGCATTAAAAACCCTTTTTTCTCAAAATATGCGTTTACATACGGTAAATTTTTCGTCTAATAAAAATCTCAACTGAAAATGGAGCTTTAGGTCTGGAAACAGGAAAAAGTCACTGGGGGTCATATCATGGCGATCACCGAACTGTGAGTAGGTGCATTTTCCTGATTGAAAAGCACTTTTTGCTACTCCGAATGCGGTCGTTTTTACAATTTGTCCCTTTACCTTATTAAACAATGATGCATAATATTCTGCTATTATTGTTTTAACTTTTTGAAGATAGTCGATGAACACAATCCCATGACTATCCCAAAATACGTATCAAACACTTTTCCGGTCGATGAAGTCCTCATCTTTATTATGTTTTCATTTAAGGAGTGTAGTGATGGATCCATGTTTTATCTACATTGATTAATTTTCGCAAAAATCTTATTTTACTTACATCAGGTCTATTCGAATGCGTTATTGGTCCAAAGTAGGGTTCCAATTCGAAGATTGACATTTCATTCCCGATATTTTTAAGATAGGAATAACAATCCTGATCTCGAAATCGGTATTTACTAGGGATCGGAATTCGAAAACAATCACAACATGAACTAATAATATTATAACTAACATAATGAACTTTTAATCCTGTCGACGAAAAAAACATAGCATTTTTAAAAAAATTTCGAAAAATAATAGCATAAAAGTCATAGTAACGTAACAAACGTTATTTCCCGCATAAGAAACGTTCTTTAGCACAAAAAAGAACTTGTTTTTTAACACACAGAGAACAGAGAGAAGATAACATCACAGATAATAACAGATAATATGTAACTCCATCAATAACTTTCTCTTATATTAAACATATTTATTTTTGTTTAAAGTAACCTCTCAGAAATGCTATAGGATTGATTTAATGTAGTGAAGGACATCTTTCTCAGGTTCTACACTTGTGGGTGCAATTTACAGCAAATAATTAGACACTTTTTCTCGATACATTCCTCGTTTACCAACATTGTTGATTCAACTGCCGAAACAAGTTTTTGCAACCTAAATTCTAATGTATGTTATCCCGCGGAATGGCAGTATTCTTGCCATTTTGTCTTTTGAATCCAAATAAGAATTAGATACTAGGTTATTAGGGGTTATCCTATCAGTTGTCGTTTTTTGCAATAAAGAGCATCTGTTGCTCATTTGCGATTTTTGACATAACTTTGTGTATTACAGTATTTATCGCAACAATCTGAAGCAAGTATTAAATTAAAAGCTCTTAATATATTTTTTGGCCGACATAGAAACAAAAATACGTACTAATCCAAAATTTCACATCTTATTTGTTCCGTTTAAAAAAGTATATTCATATATATTTGATTTTTTTTGCAGACATCAAGCAGCATCTTAAGACGCAGGGGCGGAGCGTTGATCTTGAAACCTTGACGTACCCAGCAAGTACGAAATTTTCTGTAATTTTTCTAATACGCTAATGCAATAAATTTGAATCCCGATTCCGATATGTACTTCGGGATTATGAAAATGTAATCCCGAAGAATACTTTAAATAAATCGGAATCCCGATATTACGGGACCTCCAAATCTCGGAATTGGAAACCCTAAAGCATTATTTTGAAGGTCGTCCAGCAGTACCAGTTGGAGAACTGTTTACATGATATCGCTGGTTGTTGCAGTTTTCGAATGCTAGTCGTCAGTCAAGCTGATACGGTCACGTTTGAATTCAGTTGCTCAAAATTTTACGGTCGTAAATCATGGCTGGGTTAGGTTAGGTTACACAGTGCCTAACTCCTCAGTCAATTTTTTAGGAGTATCTTGATACTAATTTTTCTCATTTTTAGAAAAATCTTCGCAATGACTCATTGATAGGATTATAGAACTGAAACTAAGCATTTAAAATGACTGAAGTTTTAGTGAGAATATCTCAACGCATAATCAAATTTATTTAACAACTAACTCTAATATAACTTTCTCTATATCTAATTTATCGACACAAATTGAAGCTTTTCAAGTTCCTTTTCTTCTCCATCTGTACCTAATTCCCCTACCTGTTTCTTTATATTTGTATGCGCACTTCACAATGTCACTTACATAATGTGCAAAGTGAAGAAAGTTTTTGATAAGATAGGTAGATATACTTTTGTTCTCCTTAATTTGTATGCCCTGTTATTCTTGGAGAGACATCCAACTGTCCTTCGCGCCGGAATGACCAATACCCAAGCATTCCAAGTCACCAATTCTATTATGACATTCTTCATATCATATAATCTATAAAAACAACAACTGTGTCACAACAAATCTCTAATTCTAATTACCTACCAACCTAGTTTGACGTCTGTGAGATAAAAATGAATAACACAAATAAAGAGAAAAACTTTCCTTGTTTTTGATATCGCGTTTTATTTGTATAACTCACAAGATACTATCATTCTTCCTGTTTCGCCATAAAAGTTGAATAACATTATTAAATGACGGTTAATTTATGTACTATTTTTAATGGACAATTGCGAAATGAATCGTGTTTTAATTATCAACTTTTTTTCTATTCCTTGTAACAAAGATTTGTTAGTAATAGGTAAAGAATGTCTTGAGAAATGCACTTTCTTGTTATCGATGACTAATGTGATGCTGTAGATATATTATAGGTTCGTCCCATCAATAAGACATTCCGAAGCAATCCGAGAGACTGTTCAAGAAATATGAAGTAAATAATACGAGGATGTATTGATATCTAGTCAGCCTAGACCAGTTCCATGCATAAATAAAATATTGAGTTACCATAGCAACGAACAATAACTTATTAGAAGTATAAGTGTAAAGTTTGATGTCAAAAAAGTAAACCAGAGTTACGCAATAAATTAGAAGAAAAAATATTTTCACCGAAAGCCATCATCAAGTACCTGCATTTAAAAGGGTTAAGAGGTAAGAAGATATGCTTAATACCCTTGGTAATCAATGTCCTTCGTATGCGATCGTGAAAAATTGGACTGCAAACTTCGAAAGAGGTAAATTTTCCATTGAAGATGATGACCGATCGGGAAGGCTAGTTTCTATGTCAGTCCCTGAAAATATGGATGCAGTTCATGACATGATTTTATCAGACCATCGAATGGTATTAAAACGGATATTTCATACGAACGCGTTCATCATACAGTTCACGTCAATTTGGACATGAGAAAAATTGCTGCAAAATGGATCCCCAAATGTTTGAATGTTGACCAAAAGCGTGCAAGGGTAGAAGCATCGCGTTCGATCTGTGCTCTATTTGAAAACGATGTAGACTTTTTAAACCGAATTGTTACTATGGATGAGACTTGGGTACATTTCTACGATCCAGAAACAAAGCAACAATCGATGGAATGGCGACACTCTGGTTCTCTAAGATCTAAGAAGTTTTTTGGGATTGCCATGGAGTAATGAAATTAATTTTTTTGATAAGGGTAGAAGACTAATTGGAGATTACTATTCGACTTTACTGACCACTCTACGGGAAAAATCTAAAGAGAAAAGACGCGGAAAGCTATCCAAAGGTGTTTTGTTTTTGCAGGACAACGCCCCTGCACACAAATCTTATGTTGCCATGCAAAAAATTCGTGATTTATGGTTTAAATTACTAGAATACTCCTTTTATTCGCCAGATTTGGCTCCATCCGACTATCATCTGTTTCCTCAACTGAAAAAAAGTTTAAAAGGTCGTAAATTTTCTTCCAACGAGGAGATAATAAAAGCTGCGGAGGTATGGTTTGCAGAGCAAAAAGAAACATTTTTTTGAAAGGTCTAGAGACGTTGCAGGATCGCTGTAATAAATGAATTCAATTAAGAGGAGAATATGTAGAGTAATAAAATATTTTGACATTGAAATTTTGTTTGGTTCTATAGTAGGCTAAGAATTTTTTAATATATTCCCGTATTATTTGGCAAGAATGAAGCCTGGTTCACATTATTTCAGTCTCGCGCTGGAATGCTACTACAATGATGTGAATTGCACTATGGTCAATTCAGTCTAGTTGACTCTCATTCCAGTTCTCGTATATTCAAGTGCCACTGGAATGGTGTAAACGGTCAATCTTAATTATATTTTCTTAGTAATAACCGATGTAGAATAATTAAAACAATTTCTAAACTTTTTTTTGAAAGCATTCATAATAATATTGATCTAAAACAAATGATCGCGAACGTTTTCTTTTTGGAAATTTCAATATGACTTGGAAATGGTGCCCATGTAGGTAAATATATTTCGATATATGATATATTTTTTCAATTTTCAGAACATTCAAATCAGAATACTATACTTACTACAGGCAAAATAAACACTCTCTATTGTAATGTTAGCAGAGAACTCTTGAAATAGCAATAATTTGTACTATATCTAACGAGCTTGTATAATTCAATATTATAACTGATGATGTTTTCCTTAAATTAGTATGTCTCTTCTACAAAAAGAAGTTCTGACATTACAGCAGGAGTCAAATGATATAATACTAGGTCCGAAAATTTAAGGCCAGATCATGTTTATTTGGGAAATACAAAAAATAATTCTTTCGGACTCTCCCTTCCACTATTAAAGAAAATGAATCTGACAGTTCCATGCCCAAGTTAACAACTAACACCCATGACATTTTAGACTCTTCTATGGACAGGGAAAAGGAAACTGTTATTGTAATCGACCCAAATAATCACTATATGAATGACGGAAGAGAAAAACCAAAGAAAGTTGGTTCCACTATTGGATGAAGATGCACCGAGGAATGTACGAAAAATGAAACCGATACTTTCTGTATTAATTTAAAGAAACGAAATTTCAATATTTTACAGAGAGACAATCTAGCGATGATTTTGGGGACTAACTGGATACGCCAAAGCGTTTGTGAGTAGATATGTGACTAAAATGAGTAAACCAAGAAATAAAACTGATAGTGACTCCAAGGGGTTATTTCACGTTAATGTATATTTCGTTTATTGGACAAGAAAATTATCAACTTTGGGAATCTGCTACAGAATGGTCTAATCATGGTTGAAAGAAAGCTCTTATGGAGTGCCAGCAAGATTTCTCAACTTTTTTGTTGGATTATTTTTGTGACAAACTGTTATCCCCCGAGACTCATTAAAGTAAAACTTGATTTTTATGAAGAACTAATAGATTTAGCAGAAAGACTAAAACGATTTGAACCTGTATAATTCTCTAAAACCAAGTTGTTACACCTGCAAGAGCTCAAATTGGTAATGCCTAAGGAATTTCATTATTTTCAGGATAATTGACCCGGTCAAGACTAATAAAAATAACATTCCTTTAATTTTATCAAAGTTTACGTTGTTTTTATAATTTTTGTTATTACTATAATATTAATAGATAATGTGATGTGTCTCGGATAAAGGTTCGTAAATAAAATTGTACAAGATAATTAAAACAAAACTTGCGTCAGTAGATGGCGTGTGGCTGGTATATGTTGCAATAATATTACTTATGATAGAATGTGAATATGAATCTAATGTATTTTTGACTTATAGCCTTTTCTATATATATTCAAAGTTATGCAAACCTTTAAGGCTCATGTAATATTTTTCTTTTCTTATCGCTCTTCAACGGCTTTTACAATTTCTTTGCACAGGTTACGATTCTAGACTTTTCTACTCCAGTTCGGTTCTAACCATCCAATATCTTCCAAGACTGCATCCAACCAATTTTTCTTCCACCTTCCTCTTCTTCAATGACCCTTTTTGTATTTTTATATTGCGGCATTGTTTTCATATGCCCCAACCATTTCACTCAATTGGTATTTATAAATATACTTCAGTTACTGATTAGTTCTTCTTGATTTTCCAAATAAAATTATAATTATAGAAGAATTAGAAAAATTTCGATTATATTTTATGATAAATAAAATAAACTATGTTTCCATTTTTTGTCTTCTAAATTGTCAAAATTCAGATAAGCGAAATACACAAGTAAAAACGATGGTGACTAAAAATTAGGTTTTAGTGACGGAGGGTAAATTAATTTTAGCAACAGAATGCAAATGAAGTTTCTATTTAGAGTTGTTTCCTTGACAGCGAAAGGTATAATGATGCCACATCACAAATGTTACTATTTTAAATTATTAGGTAGTTCTTATTTCTTTTTTCTGTAATTATATTCTTTTTCTTCTATAGTGCTCATGCCCCTGAGGCCTTGACATTCTCAGTTGTTCCTTCCCAGCGCCATTCTTTTCCAATTAGGTATCTTTAGAAAACTTATTGCGTCTTCTGCGACTTCTTCCTGCCACTTCTCCTTGGAATGTGACTGGATTCAACATCATTTCCCCGCATTCTCTGCTTAACCATTCGCACGATATGGTTTTCCCATCGTAGTACCTGTACTCTAACAAATTCCGAGATTTATAGTTCCTTGTATTATGATTATATCTGGATCTTCATCTCTGACATTTCGAGCCATATATTTTCCCTAATATTTGTATTTCAAAGGTATTAATTAATATTATCTAAAATTTTTAGTGTTAAGACCCACGTTTCACAACCGTACATTATTATAGATCTTAAACATCTCTTGTATATTGTGACTTTTTATTGTTTTTATGCACGTGTATAGTATGCCTTATTTACTTAAATAATTTTTCTTCTGATCTCTATACCGTGTTTTCGTTTCCATCCTTAGTAAGCTGTAGTCCTAGGTATATAAAATCTGTTACTGTTTCCAAATTATCATCTATTATAACGTTCTGAAGCATTTTGTTGATAAAATTTTCTTTTTTTACTTCTTACGTTTTATATGTTTTTTGTCTTTTTTCATAGGAAATCAGTTTTAGAAAACAGGTCAAAATATGACGTTTCGACTTACTTCGGTCTTTATCAAAATATGACTTGATATTGACAATTTACGTAATTATATTAATCAATTGATCACCTACATCATGAATATCAACATAAAAATGAGATCAAAATAGAAATCTGTTTCAAAAACAAAAACTAATTTTTCCTTAATTTGTACATCTTAAAAATATGTAGCAACCATCAATTAAATTAATCGTAGTTGCATTAAAATTATTTAAATTAATTTATAAATTTTAGGTATTTTTATCTTTCCGTTTCTATGAATGCAAACAATTTCTAAAATTTCTTTGTTTTGTGTATTTGATTTGATTTTAAAAATTTTTGAATCTTTATATTTTAATGTATGTTTTTTTTAGATTTAATGGTTAATGCAGTTTTATTTGCGTATTGATGACCTTTTAATCTATTTTATAAATTCTGAGATGCCTGCCTTATGTAACACAATCATTATAATATAAGGTAGTTGATATATAATATCACTTCTTTTGTTTTTTGGTTTTTAGATTTCAGTTCAGTAAAATATTTAAATAATGTACAATATACTTTATGACTTATACTAATATCATAAATAATTCGATAGTTATTGGGAAAGTCTGTACATGTGACAAAAAAAAATGTTTTATGTTTTAATGTTTCGTTTCTTTTCGTTTCTTAATTGATTATAGTACTTTTATATACTTTCCTCCAATATGTTATTTATCATTTTCTCGTGATAATTATGTTCTTTCAATGCAGTTTTTGTCTTTGCCTTTAACCGTCACTAGTGATCTTCCCATTACATAGATGTCATCTGCGTATCCTGCTATTTGCGATTATCTATAACTATGGAATTCAATGTGGTTTTTCTCATGATGTATTCCATAACTATATTGGATAACATGGTAGACCATCATCCTGTATATGGTCTCTAGTTATCTCGAATTGATTAGTCAGCTGATTCTGTACACGTACATATGCTATTTTCTTCGTAATTCTGAATTTCTCTAGTCGTATCAACTTTCCTGGTTTTTCGAACTTGTTCATGAAAACATTTAGTTTATCAAGTGTCAATGGAATCAAAGACCTGCCTAAATATCAGGAATATTTGGTGAATATCTATCTCATGCCCTTTCCTTCTTTGAAGCTAAATATTTAGTCGATAGTGAATTTGCCTGGCCTGAAGCCCGTTTGGTACTAACCAATGAGTTCTTCTACATTAGGGAACAGTGTTTTACTATATGTGAATACTTGATAAGCGGTATATAAAAGAGATAACAATAAAAAAAGTATTCGTGGATTACTAGTATTTAAAGCACTCTATTTTATGTATGCCGTGGTGCACAAAAATATCATAAAATCCACATATACTTTAATAGACTATTTTTTTCGGGGGCCACGACCCCCCCGAATACTGAGGCCAACTACGCCGATGAACACTATTTAAAAAATTAACAAAACAAGGTATAGAGAAAAAAATGTTATGCAGCATTCATTTTTCATTTCTCGAATATTCTA